>JARLTB010000163.1:92500-786250 GCA_030141615.1 Unio pictorum | reverse complement strand
TACACAAAATCAACAAGACTTCCTTAAACTGATTGATGCTTAAATGACTGAACAAAACAAAGTTGGAAGAAACTAAGATACAGTTATTACTTCTTTGATTTCATTCTTTTTAATGGCTGCTTATTAAAACTACCATTAATAAATATTAAATTTGGCAACAAAAATATTTTCTTATTGGTTTACATTATGATCTGCATAAGATACTTTATGTGCCATTAGAAGTTCGTTAATGGCCACTGAACTTGAAACTGTTATCATGGATAAAAAATCATTTAATTTGTCTCAATGTCAAACTATACCTACATGCTAAGTTTGGGTAAATCTATAATTAGTATTTGGTTAAACAAACAAACAAATCATTTAGGCAGTATCTTCCAAGGCAACTTTCCATTCACAAAGTCGTTTCATAAAAATCCACTATAATCTATTCAGGGAAGGAGTGACAACATTTTTAAGGAAGTTGTCATGGCAACCAAACTTTATGTACAATTGGCACTACATGTCTTTCCATTTATGACCTAGTGAAATCCGTTGATAATTATTTTCCATTAAGGGGAAGTAGTAACGAGATTTTCATGATAGCCATCATTGTAACCATTTGTATTTAAAACTAAACACAATGGTAACCCCATGCTGATAGAGCAATCTATTTGTGCTGAGAATTTTAAAGAGGAGGAGTTTTGTGCACATCACTCCATCACATATTATAAAACATGGTGGATATGTATTTAAAATATGTAATTATTTCTTAACCATTATAAACATGCAGCTCTCATTTTTATATAGCAAAGGTGAATTGACAATATGAAAGCTTAGGGATCTGAAACTGTCATTATAATTCCATCGTTCTATTTGTTCAACTCATATCGGCTATAAACTTAAGCTCAGCATTTGGTTATTCAATTAATTTTTATATGTATCGCAATGTACACAAACATTTAAGAAGAAGAAGAAGAAGACGAAGAAGAAGAGGAGAAAGAAGAAGAAATAGACTGGGCATTTCTAATCTCAGCTGGAATACTATTCCAATGCAATGTTCCAGAGTACTGGAAACTTTTTTAAATAATTCCCTATTTGGTTTGGGAATTTGATACTGTCTGGTAGACATGGATCACAGATGGGGCGTATTGACATGTAGCCTACACTGGAATAGTGATTGTAAATATTCAGGAGCACTATTATTATATATCCTGTACATTAATTTGGCTTGTCTAAACCTGATTTAGACTTTAATATGTTATATTGCTTACCAGCTAACATTTGTAAGCAATACAATCCTGATTCAGTCTTTAATATGTTATATTGTTAACTGACCAGCGAAAATTTGTAAGCAATACCATTACAGATAATTACATACATCCACAATGTTGACAGTCATAGATAAAAAGCATAACAGTTTTGTATGTGCAATGACCTTAATTATGGAAAATTAGAAGTCTTAGAACACAGACCTGAAATCAACTTAAATTTAAACCCGTTGCATTAAGAGAAAGAAATTCATGCATGTAGCAAAAATGTGTATTTTCATTCATTTGTAATGAAATTACGAAATAAAAGATGACAAAGAATATATGATTTCTGTCATATTCTAATGTTAGAAGAATAAGCAAATATTTTACCCTTGACCTTCTTTTCCATCAGATTGCCTTTTACGTGTGAATGAGAGGGTGTTTGAGTTTTTACATTTTTATATTTATATTTACTAATACAGGCTGCACAAACAAAGAACCAGGAAAACTCAATATTAAGTATGCACAACGAAACACTCTAGCATGTGGTCTTAAAATAAATTTAGAAACTCCAGAGAGTCAAGTTTCAATTAAAAAAGGGTATTTAATATTTACATATGATAGAGATAATAAATATTTAATTTTCAATATATTATTTATGTTTCAGTTGTAATATTTTAAATTCTAACTTACTAGTTTGTGTGACTTATTTAGGCCACCAACTCTAAAAATGTTGGTTATCCATAGATAATATAAATAATAAAACTTAATAATAAATCTCTCCTAGAATGGTAATTGACTTCAATTTCATTGAAAACAATGTCATTGAATGTAACAAAACACACATGCCCTGTTTATTATACTGTGATGATAATAATTATGGGAGAGAATTTCGTACTTAAATTAGACCAACAAATTATTCTCCACCTTATTTTTTGGGGGACTGGTGGAGGAATTCAAAATAAACAACAACAATGTGTTGATCAAGAGTGAACTATACATGCATCAATACAATAAAATCTATTCATACAAGCTACTCAATTCGGTCTGGTTTTATTATGGTTGCAATACTAGTGAAATTTGCAAACCAGTTAATATAACTATTTACCTGATTCTGTTTTGTTTACATCTTCAAAATAGTTGTTAGCTGGAAAGCTACAGACGACATCAGTGGTTCCCAAAGTAGTCTATACCATCCATTGGGGATGGTATCGCTGTTTACAATTGACTGGTCAAACATATGCTATGTAGTTATTAAATACCGGTAGTACATGTATGACCAGTCAATTGTAAGCAACGATACGAGCCCCTGTGGTACCATCCCCTGGGGTTGGCGCAATTACTGAGGGGGGGGGGGCGCTAATGTTTAATAGTGCTTTTTAGGAATAAGGGGGAGGTGGCTAAAAATAACGAACCTGAAAAATTTGGGGGTGTTGGAGCTAAAGATAACGTACCTGAAAATGTATTTTTAGAACATTTTTTCTCTCATTTTCTTGGTGATAGAAGAGTTATATTGATGCATTTTTGGTACGGATTTTAAGGTAATTATTTATTTTTGAAAATATGAGCTGAGAGAGTGGTTGTCTGTGTGTATTTTGGTGACAGAGCACATTGAGTAGTAAGGCCTTGGTGATGATCCGGAAGTGACATCTGTGTTCTGTTGACATGCTGTTCTGTTTACAGTGCAGCCACAAAAAAAAATGCCGGTGATCCCTTGACAAGATCTTCACCGTGAAGTCATCTTTGCATGCATTTTAGATTAACTTATGATTTGTATTCATTGTCACACAGTTGAAAGGACAGTACTGAGAAAAATATGTAGAGAACATATAGTAAAATTAATTGTGATGTATGTCCTTTTGAGTTAGTGAAATTTGGGAGTACCTCTCTCGTTAGCTGGTATCCTTAATGATTTGACTAATGACTATTTTCAGTGAACCATTCCATAATGTATGATACATACTCAATGTGTTTAAAGTCCCCATTGTTTAGTTTATGTACATCATTGTATTTAAGTCTTCATTTTCTCTTGTTTGTTTGGCTTTGTACGAACACATTCTTGGAGTTGATAACTTAGCACAGGTACCGAACCAATGCTATGAGTGCCAGCGAAAACACGGTATGTACTGTTATATTGTGGATGGGGATGGGCTACACAATCTAAATTAGGTAAACCCATGGTGCCTTTTGTATTTGAATCTTATCTCTATGACAAATAGTTGTGTGTTGTCTTGTATACAGTGTTATTTACAATGGACCAAGCTCATGACCATGTTTTGTGGGGATTTTATTTCACCAATATACTTTACATATTATGGACTGCTTGTTCCTGCTTTCTTCTCATTTCAATCTTTAAAAAGGCCCTTTCCATTAATGGTATCTGCTGCTATTTCAAACCATCTTCATGACTGTAAATAACAGCTAATCAGACAATACAAAAATGAAGCAATTTATAGTGCTTATTCACATTTTCAATGCTTAAAGAAGTTTGTGTTTGGGTGCAGAACAAACCAAACCTGTGATGAGTTGTAGAACTTTTTATGGAAGATTATGTCACAGTATATCATATATGTTGGGCCCTATACAGATTTGCAACATAAACAATTAAAAATGTTGGCATACCTATATTCTACATTCATGTACTGTCACTAAAATTTATTTGGATATTGTACTTACTTGTGGAAACTATATGATCTAACCACACTGTAACCAATATTCCTACTCCCATGTGCTAGAAAATCAGCCTGAATTAGTGTAAAGTACACTATCTTTAACAGTTATTAAATTAGCGAAATCAATTTATGCTAATAAAATCAGCCTGAATTAGTCAAAGGTACGCTATCTTTAGCAATTATAAAACACGGAAAAACGAATGAATTACCAAATGTATATTTTGATGCTTTTGTTTTTGTTATAAGGTTTAATGATATCCTTCAGCACAGGATTTGCTTTTCATGGCGCCAGTATCAATGGTGAGGAAGAACCTGGGAAAAAATTGGAACGAACCACTGACCAAAGAGAACATTAAATGATAAGTTTTCTCACACACCCACAATGGTCAAGCACAAGACTTAAGCCCACGCAGATAGAGGTGAGATGACAATGTATTGAAATGGTGAGTGCCTTAGACCACAAGGCTAAATTTATATTATGCTTTACAACAATAATATAAAATCCAGGAAGTGAAAATGACCAAGATAATCTATAAGTTTTCTTTTCTACAAATGAACATCTGAAGCAAGGAGATGTTTACTCTATAACCAATTTACACCCATCAATCTTACACCAAAATAAAGGTAATACAAAATTCATAAACAATACCAAAGATATCTAAGGCTTTTGTTAAATAACCAGCATAACCAGTAATGGAAAACCAGCAAATTATTTTTTCTTAAGAGATCTAACCCTATGCAAATGGCAATAAAATTGAAGAACACCACATTAAAACAAGTAGGAAAATGTATGCAGTAATATTTTGATATCACATCATTTGTGATGTTCTTAACAAAACAGAACATTAAGTTGATGGTATTCACTAGTTCAAGACAACAGTTGGCGTAAGTCAAGGCTGTCTCAGCACCCCAACTTTTCAACATCTTCTTAGAGCTCATCATGAGCGAAGCCCTGGAAAACCACTGTGGGACAGTCTGCATTGGAGGGTGCAAAATCACCAACCTAAGCTTTGCAGACAACATTGATAGGCTGGCAGACATGCAATGAAGACAAGCTTGCCACTTTAGTGAAGAACCTGGATGAAATATCTTCCAGATTTGAAATGGAGATAAGCACCAAGAAGAAAAAGCTGATGGCAAATAGTGCCAAATAAATATCAGCCAAGATTATAGTCAGAGGACAGGAACTGGAAACAGTGGGCCAGTTCCATAATCACCAAGAGAAGAAATTGTGTCACGAGCAGCACAAACAACGGCAGCTATGTCAAAGCTGGAGAGATAAGAATGTATGTCTGAAAACTAAAATCAGACTATTGAAAGCACTAGTCATCTCGATCTTTTTGTGTTCATGTGAGGCCTGGACCCTGATAGCAGAATTATAATGAAGAATCCAGGCACTTAAAATGAGATGCTACAGAACCATCCTTGGCATCTCTTACATGGACTACATCACAAATGAAGAAGTGCATAACACCACCAGCACAAAGTAGTTCATTATGAAGACCAACTCACCACTGTCAAAAAGAGAAAGCTAAAATGGTATGGCCATGCCACTAGAGCCAACAATCTATCCACAACAGTACTACAGGGCAGCGTCATTGGTGGCAAAAGGAGAGGTAGACATAGACAAAAGTGGATGGCCAACATGACAAAAATGGACCAAGAAAAGTTATGCTGAGACTCAGGCATTGGCACATGATCGAGACAAGTAGAGGGAACTGATAAGATGTTCAGCAGCAGAGTGCTTCAATGACCACACTAGCCTAGGTCAAGAAGCTAACAATGATTATGATGACATGACTAGTTCCAGCATTAGACTAATTCCACAATCATTGCACCATAAAGAAAAGGCTGACTTTAAGGTAAATAAATAGTAACTTAAGTCTTGTCAATCAGCTGTTTAAGAAAACAAAAATTATTTTTATCAGCATACATGATGATATCAAACTGTGATACTATTGACAACTAATACTCAGTTGATCATAACTTACATATCCTTTAAATGTGAACATAGACAGCTCCATTTTTATTGTAGTTCACTAATTGCTTAGCTTCAATATCTGGCAAGGAAGTTTATCCTCTGTATAATCAATTAAATCACAACGAATCATCACTGACTTAAACAGTTTACAAAGGGCCTGATGCTAATGTCATTAAAGTATTTTACACCACATTAATTGTATTGATTCAGATAAAAAAACAAAGGGGATCATTCATGGGGATCTATTTAAATAAACACAATACAATGAACTTATGAAGTCATTTAATGCACGCGTAGTTAATCATATACATTTTCCTTCCTTTGACAAGTTTATTATTTGTTTGCTTAGGGCAGTATGCAGTCAATCAGAAATAATGATCATGTACAATAGTTGTCAATTACAACCAAAAGATGTGATATTGGATGCTAGTAAATACATTGAGAGAGTAAATTCAATCATTCAGTATGCTTTGAGGGCATAGATGGTCATATAAAGGTAGAAAAATAGAATTTGGTCTGATAATTTTCACTTGTCTGAATTTCTTTAAATGGGAAAAAAGCGCTGGTCTCTGACATGCAACTTGGAAAATTTAATTTGACCAACTTTTGAAAATAAACAAAAATCGAGCTTGATAATTTTGTATGGCTGTCTTGTGACTTCAGTTGTATGTCAAAATGTCAGAGCAACTGGCTTTGTGACATAATTGAACATAATTAAAAGACAGAATTAGTCTCATGAAAGAGTATAAATCTTTGGCAAAGCATATATTGAAGAATGATGGAGAAAACTTATACAGAGTATTTAAACATTATGGGTTACTGTTTATAATTGAAATGGACTTGACAGTAAAAATATGTCCTTCCTTAAATATTTTTTAGATGAGGACTGTAGTTCCATGTTGAGCAAACCAAATTTAGTCATTAGACCAAATTTGATTTTTTTAAGGATCATACATTGTTAAACTTGACTATTTTTTCATTAAATGTTAAAACAAACAAACAGCTTTCTTAATTTGTGCACTCTTGCATATATACACACAATGTTCTCTCATAACTATTTCTCTCTGTACCCTCTTTACCTCTCTCATCAAATAAGCACTTGTACTAAAGCATTGTTTTCACCTCTGCAAAGCTCTCAATAATAATGAAAAACAGCTGAAAACAACAACAAATTTGGTCCCTAGCATTTTAGGTTTTGAGGAATTTCACATTATTATACATACATGTACAAAGGCAATTTTCTTCTTGAAGATAAACTGCTCTTTAAATGTTAAATGTTTCTGTGGATAATGAGAAATATGAGAAACAGTTAAAATAAGATAATCCAAAACACACACATCAAGACCATTCTAACCTGAACCTCCAAGTTCTCCTGTACTGAGATGACCTGGTTAATGGCTTATATGGTGACAGTACAGCTACCATTCACCATGAAGCTATGTTACATAGCAGGTTAGCATGCACCAGAGGGTGACTAAAAGCCGAAAGGTGCATAAAGGATACATGCATGTAAAAGAAGAGCTAGGATCAAGATGAATGGAAATACAGGGCAGCTATACAAAAGTATTAACATTGCCTAAGTAGGTTAGAAAGCCAAGAACCAAGCCCACAGTATATGCTATTCTCTGTACATGTTGTGCAGCAGTCAGAATGATAGTAAAAGCTTTGACTAACTATAGTAGTAGTCATACATGTCATATAGGCATTCTGAACTGACTATTTCAGTCATGGGTTGCATCTATTATTCTTTTTATTACACATATCTTTACATGGTAATTATTCACTTTATTTGGATCCACATACATCCATAATTCATTGGAAGGTACTTATTTGTATATGATGTGCCTGAGAAATTCTGACAACAAAATCTATGCTCAATTATGTATTATATACTTATTTTTGGAGAAGATTCACCAAACGGTGTGATACAGTACAATTCCAGATTAAATCATATGCACTGTGGTGTTACAATGAAAGCAGCATACATTTAAAATGAATTAATACCACCCTAATTTTTTTATTATAATAGACCTGGCGTTCTCTTTTCTTGACCCGTGTAGTAGCTGCTACATTTGTCCATAGCAATCATTAATCTTTCTCTGGAAGATTTTGACGACATTTAAGGCACAGAGTACCGTAGTTAATATTCAGGACTGAATAGGCTTTGACTAAACTATTTTAGTATTAAAGTATAGCAATTTAGTAAAACAATTAAACTTTTAATTAAAGCACAAGGGATTACATGATCTGTATGACATTTACTATAGTTATGTTCAAATTCAAATACATATAGGCATATGAAAATAAAATTTTTGTTGTAAAACTCTGCCTGGCATGGCCTTGGTTGACAAATTCCATGTCTGATATTGCTTTTGTATATTAATACTGAGTTACTTCACTAGGCATTGCAAGGCACAGATTTAGTTCACTAACCTTAGGCATGAAATGACTTTTGAATAGTAGCCCCAATTGTAGATGGCTAATCCCTTGCCTGGAACTGCCCTTAGTAAACTAATCCTGTGACCAGAATGGTCCAAGTTGACAATGGCAGTACATGCCATCTCTGAGTTGTAAAAATAAAATAATAAACAATATCCTGAGTGATAAAAGACATAAAAAAAACCATGATATGGTGAATATTTGGTCTGGTTTGGTGTTGTATGACTCAGCAACACAAGTAGGATATTAAGTGATGACACAATTTGAGTCAAGTGCTTGCCCAAGTACACACCACAGGTGCTTACCCAGACTTGTATGATAGTGTTAAAAAATGCACTCTTTTAGATCAGGAGTTTGGAATACTAACTACGAAGCCACTGTTCCACCAAGATGGCTAGGAGAATGTATGTATGTCTGTGTGTCAGTGTGTGTGTGACTGTGTGTGGATTTTATGGCACATTAGCAGTTGTTATATGGTGTTAACTAAGAAAACCTGAAAACTAAAAAATACGTAGGAAGATAAATCCCATCACAGTAGCATAAATAAAGCATATACACATATTTGAAATAAATATTAAAAAAGAACATCTGGAACATAAAAGGTGAGGTACGAGGTGAAGAAATGCGCATGAAAGTACATGAAACAATGCAACATACAGTTATAAAAGTTGGAAATTGAAAGACACACAAAAAAAACAAAAATTTACATTGCATATTTAATCATTAAAGTATAGCATAGTTTCAATTTATTTAACTATTGTTACCATATATTTGATTCACCAGAATTTTGGAATTTATTAAATATACAAGTTCACAAAGAAAATACTGGACTTAACAAATACTAGTGATTGCTAGTAAGACTAAGTATTCCTATTACACTAAAATTATTTTTAAATTTTCTCCAAAACAAAATGTTTCAGTGCCATAGTGGTAAGAGTGGCTGTCTCAGATGTAGGAGGTTGTGGGTTCCATCCTCAACCAAGTCATACGAAAGACTTACAAAAAAGGTACTAACAGCTGCCTCGCTTGGTGCTCAGCATTAAGAGTTAACTGTAGGACTGGTTGGTCTAGTGTCAGGATAACATGACTGTGTGGGACATCATATTGCATGTAAACATTGTTAAGAAGACCAAGAATCATCAGACAAAAAAGTGACCTACTTTTTTCTTGTGTTGTCCACTCTCCAGATGGCAAAGAAACTTTAGAGCACTCTATATGAACATCTATCCCGTCAGTGCTATGTCTCTCAGACATGTTTACATTTTTTCCCAAAAGTCGCTTGGTCAACGTTGTTTTGCCCACACCATATTGCCCTACTACCATCACCCTGATGTTGTACACCTTTTCCTTTCCCTCATTAAGAGCTTCTTTGTATATTTGATGGGATCTTGTATCCATTTTAAGAACCTCTGCAGGAATTACTGAATCTGAAAGTCAAATGACAATACCAGTTTTGATGAAGATAATGTATGAACAGTCCAAAACAGTAAAATCGCACAAAATATTATGAAATATTATTTTTATCTGAAACACAGCAGAGGTTTCAGATTTTGTTTCTAATTTCTGCTTAAACCAGAACCACTAAGTATTCATTGAAATTATATGATTTTATTGCACTGTCATCAGAACACACACACACACACACACACACACACACACATATATATATATATATATATATATATATATATATATATATATATATATATATATATATATATACACACACACAACAGAGTAAACTAAGAAATTGTTCTCCACTAACTTTTATTTTGATGCTTTTTCAGTTTTCCATGGCTACTCCAAGAATAAATTATTATGCTTAATTTACTAATTTAAATACAATGCACATCTTACTATGTTATGCGAAGACTCAGCTGACATCCCACTATGTCTTTAATATCATTATCAGTCTAATATACAACTTATAATTTAGTCTAATATAGATATTTTAATTTTATTAGTCTCATAGATTGTTTCGTTTTATTCTAATATACCATTTTTAATATTGGTCAAACTAAGTTCTAGTCTAATAATGAATCTGCATTTCTAGTCAAATCTATATTTTTATAAATTTAGAAGTTTTAATTTAATCTAGCATAGAATGTGTACTTTAAGTTGTTCATACAGTATTTGTTTGTTTTTTAATTATAGTCAAGCAAAGAATTTTTCTTTTAGTTTAATATAGCCGAATATTTAAAATCTTCATAACATTTCTCTAATAAATAACGTGGATATTTACAAAACGCTGCTAAACAAAGTATAATCCAGTACCTTTCAACAAGAAAACAAAAACGTATTGAAAATTCCGTGACAGCATTGAATATTACGATGTGGTGTGATCTAGTGTAAACAAGAGCGAGGAATGTCGCGTGCTATGACGTCACTAAGAAAGTTCCGCCTACTGGAAAAGTGTATTACATGTACGTTACACTCATCTAAATTTAGTAACCAGCCGCCATTAAGAAAGTCAATGTCAACTGAAAAATGTCGTGTCAAAGTTTTCTGGCGACAACTAAGATGTACATCAGTAATTAATTGACTTTGATATAACTCTATTATTGTGAAATTTTAAAATACTTTATTATTAAATCTTAAAAAAACAAAAAAACTATTAAATATCAATAGACGAGGATGACGACATCGATATAAAATGAAAACGTAATCATTTCTTAAACTTTGAAATAATTTAATTTGTGTATTTTATTTTATTTTACATCTTTAAAACTTGTTTAATTTTAAAAAAAAGTTGTAAATATAATATTTATTTTTTTTGTTTTGAAAGGTAAATCTAAATCATGTAAATAAATGAAGTATGTAGTTTTCGTTGTGGTGTGATGTAAAATAAAATAGAATTACCTGGTTGATGTAAAGACTCCATTTTATAAACAGTTATCACATTACTGTCCCTGCTTGTGGTGTAAAGTAATCCATGCTGGTCATCATATAATATTCCATACGGACTTGATGACACTGTGTGTATGGTCACTAGTTGACCGCTGTCTGTCAGCTGATGAATTCTGTTAGAGCCCCAGTCACACACGTACACACAATCCCTGTCAGCCATTATTGACCACGGATTTTCTAATTCCTGGTGTTGATACAGAAACTTTTTTCTGTGTGGTTTAAAAATATCATAAGCATAAACACCTTTAGAAATGGAGTCATGAGCCCAACACGAGATGTACACGGTGTTATCTTTGACGGCCATACGAATCTGACCATGCCCTTTACAGATCTCGTGAGTTGAGTCCAGACGTCCATCTCTAATCGATAAAATTCTCCAACACAACATGAAGTCTTCCACACCGCTGACAACGAGTTTGTCTGAATTCCATTTTGCCAATGAATAACAATGGAATCCTGTCTCTAAGCTTTTGACCCGTTTTACGTCATCTATCGATTTCAAAGATACGATTTCAATCCTTTCGTTATCCAAACACACAGCGACTTCTGTCTTGCTAATAAGACAGACATCCTCGGGAGTGGGATAGTACTCGTACTCCAGACTGTGTGATGTAATCAGTTTCCCGTCATGACGATTGTGAACCTGAAGATTACTCTCATAGCGGTCTACGACTATCAATTTGTCTTTCATCAGCACAATGCCATTGTAGTCGGGTGTACGGTCGGCTGTGGATAAAAAATGATTTAGATCAGGATACGGAATACACAAAATGCAGACATATAGAATTTTAGTAAACAATGGAGAAAAACGTAAATATATCTATATCTCTATTTCTGACCTAAAATGAGGACATAGTGTTACAAAATACAGACATATATACTATTAGTAAACAATGCAAAATAAACGTAAGTATTTTTACATACATATTTCTGACCTAAAACAATATTCTATTCGTAATTTTACACACCACCAACATCATCGTAATAGTCGTATTATTTGTATAATTATTGCTATTATAGTTTGTTCTACAAAATCTCCAATTCATTTCACACGAAAATATTTAAAACGATTTACGTAGTTCCTTTTAGCTATAATGAATGACGATGACCTGAATATTTACCGAGTTTAAGATTGGAAAATTTAGCTATGATATGTAGAACGAATTATATCAAATACGTTTGAGTAAAAAATGATAAACATTACTGAGAATAAAGTAGGGCTAATGGAGTAGCTGTGATTGTACGTAAGTTTCATATAACTCACGAAAAATGACATATGCGATCTGTGGACCAATTATTTATACAAACTACGTGAGGTGATAGCCCGATGTATATTCCCACCCTCCAAAAACGTATCCCCCGGGTCACATCATACAAAATTTTGAGGTCACCAACTAACAACCATACTATAGACCTTCTCGACATGCAAAAACAAATTTACATATATAACCCCAGGGGCTCTTTACAAAGCAAATTAGGAGTATTCGTCATGAATCAGGGTGTTACAATATGCGTTATATTCTTACAGCTTATACCCTGATTCATGATGGATACTCCTAATTTGCTTTGTAACGAGCCTCTGTGCATATAACTGACACGTACAATGCATTCCATCCTTACCCCTGTATAACAATTTTGAAACTTTTGAGACTATCACTCTAGAGTCTATGACCATATAAATAATTGTTGGCACTAAAGCAAAGGACAAATCAATTAATGTATGCAACTTATTATCAACACAGGAACTACCCCAACTCCAATAACACAAACTCTTTGACCCTGCCTAATAACTCGGAAATTGTTGAGATCCCAGCCATATAAACATATATACGCCTACAGTGCATGAAAATATAAATTAATATATGCAACCAATATACGCCCTGCGGTTTATTTTTAGCCCTTGGATCAAGCTCGTGAGTCGTTCATTAAAAATGATCGATCTTCGTTCCATATAACAAACTACTTTTAAAATACTTGCTAGGTGAAACAAACAAAGAAAGAAAGAAAAATGAACATACACAAACCGATTTTTGCCTGTGAGCCAGTCTTTATCGACTGGAACGGTACCTACCCAAATAATGCTGAAAGTTTTTTTGTTCAAACTTCATTCAAAACTAACAGACATGGAGATAGATGTTTTACAGACACATAATTCAAGTAAAAATGATCAGACAAATAATTCAAGTAAATATGAACAGACACATAATTCAAGTAAAAATAACCAGACACATAATTCAAGTAAAAATAATCAAACACATAATTCAAGTAAAAATGATCAGACACATAATTCAAGTAAAACTAATCAGACACATAATTCAAGTAAAAATAATCAGACACATAATTCAAGTAGAAATAATCATACACATAATTTAAGTAAAAATAATCAGACACATAATTCAAGTAGAAATAATCAGACACATAATTTAAGTAAAAATAATCAAACCAGATGCTGCACATGGTAAGAAATTAAATGTCAATTCATTTTCTTATTTTATGAATAAAAAATTTTTTCCTTTTCAAAATATTAAATGAATAAAAAAATGTGACATTACTGTGACGACAAAAACGGGGAAAGGAGAAAGAGATAGACAATAAAGTCTACACGATCAGTATTCGGTACGAGCACTCATTTCTCTCAGTAAAAAGACAGTTATTGGAAACATCCCATCTCCTTATAAAATGTATTCAAATTTCTACTCAGTACAAATTAGAAGAGGAATGAATGTTGCGGAGTTCTCATTTCACTAACGGAAACAAGCATGCTTACTGTACCTTATACATTTATTTTTTTTTAAAAATATAAACAATAAAGAGATATATCATCATCTAATATTATACATTTGATATTCAAAATTACATGTATACACTACTCTGATTATTTCAATGAAAATCATCTCTCCATGTAAACTTCCGCACTCTCCATGTTTTGTCGTCTGCTGCTGACTCAAACGCCGGTGTGTAATGTTCGTTACACTCATTTGAATACAATACAGAATCTTGTCGTATTAATACACATACCCGCTTTCAGTTGTAACCTCGAGACCTAATGAACTACAAGATCAGTAAACAATAACCAGACTAATGACTTCGGGTTTGTCAGAAGGTGCACAGTTGGGGTAAATAAACGTTGGTCGACATCCAGTGTTTTCGGTTTGAAAGTGATCATAAACAGTCGAGAAAGGTACAGACACTCTAAATCTAGCTGATTTGCAAGATAGCTATTGATACGGGTACCGGTATATTATGATTCCACTGTACTGTTGGCTAGTGAAAATCTTATAGGTATTTCGCCCAAGGTTCATCAGTTGATCGTTGGAGATCGTGTGGGTGTAACATTTTATATGCGAATGTAAACTTTAGCAACATCAAGCAAAGGCGTTACGATAATAGCCAGTCTTGTAAGACTCGCGCTTGGATAATTAGTGACAGTGGTCATAATAATACAGATCCTGCTATGGCAAGTGGGGTCAACCGGTAGCGAGGCTTCGGAGGCTCCCTGTGGGGCATAGGAAGTCAATTTTAACACACTGTCATAAGAGAACATAAAGATAAATGCTTTGTTGAGACCCCTACTCTCAAAGAAGTCAGAATTTGAATCTATCATCAGATAGAAAAAAAAAAGAATTCCTGAATCTGTTTGCGGATACAAAATATGAACTAGAGGCTGTCAAAGTAACTTCCAATATCGATGACTTTAAAAGTTGAATTAACGAGTATAAAATGGTTACATGCGGTTTTAATGTGAAACCATAAGAGAGCTAGAGAGAACGTGGATATCTGTTTAAGAGGCACATGGAGAGCAAATCATAGATCACGTGGAATAAATGCAAGCCTCAGACAAAATAGAAAAACTACTGAAATTTAAAAAGCAAAGCAAAAAGGGAAATAATCTGTTTATGAAAGATCTCTCCATTGCTCAGATAATATATATTTATTTACAATGTTCTTTCTTTGTGGAATCAATCTATTTAGTGTATGAATATGTTGAAAATATGTGCTTTGTACTTGGCTGATAGACTACCCTTTTAGAAAGAAGGATAAAAACAATTATAGCGAAATTTGGATATATAGTCTGCAAAGTTCTACATTTTCTAGACATGATACATCTAGAGACCACATACTTGCTGCTGAGGCTCATCATGCAAAACAATGCAAAGCAACTGTTCAACACGCAAGTAATATTTATTTTATTCATTATATTTAATTAAAGAAAATTAAAAGTTTGCAAAAATTATTTACTAAGTAATTACAGTGCTAGACAAAATGCATTTTTTTAAAAATTTGTTTTAGGAACATCATGTTGTAATGATCATAGTTATTTTTTTTAAAATATTGGCTCCAATAAAATAATTGTATTCATTTCCCCAAATTATCACTTTTACTGACATTATCTTGTATTGTATACACAACAATTGATAGTTTAACATTTGTTATATTAATACGATAAGCACTAAAGATGGATATGTCGGATGCCATAACAACTACACTATGGGACTTATATATATATATATATATATATATATATATATATATATATATATATATATATATATATATATATATATATATGTGTGTGTGTGTGTGTGTGTGTGTGTGTGTGTGTGTGTGTGTGTGTGATTAGGATTTTTAACGTAGCTTTAACACATTTTCAGTCATATCGCTACGATGTCTGCAGTGTGACAGTGTATAGTGATGTCTAGCACTGGGGCATCATGAAGTCCATGCCATGGACACTGCATTCACAGTTTTAATGTACATGTCACGGACGCCGTATGCATAACTGCAATTTTTGGAAGTGTATATGTTAATCTAACTCTTAGTAGGTTCGTATCTTACTATCAACTAATTAACAAATCTTTAGAGATATTGTCTTACCATACTTTACAGAAATGCAAAGCGTTGCATGCTTTGTAATATATCTAGTCTTTGTGACTGTCCAAGTTATAAAGTCAAAAAAGTATAATGTTTAAAGAAGATATTTTACACAACACTCGTTTTTCCTGCACTCAGCGTCGTTTGAACATCAGCCAACACGGTCTTTAAAACAGACACACGATAATTGTCACTCATTTTTAAAAACGTAAGACAGGACAGACCCTATTAGGCATGAAACATTAGGCAACACACTCTTATAAGCAGGGCACAATGTAATTTTCACTCAGTACTGGAAACATCAGACAACATTCTTCTAAACAGAGCGCACAGTAAGTATCGTTCATTTTTAGAAACGGCAAAAAACACGGTCTTTTAAACAGGGAACATCTCATATTTAGAAACATCATAATTTCCGTTGTTTTTAAAACAGTGCATGTAGTAATTTTCACTATTTTTTTAAACATTAAGATGAAACAAAACTGTCATTAAAACAAACCACACAATACATTTTACTAATTTTCTATTAAAATAAACATTTAACACCGTAGTCTTTTAAAAAGGCCCAAAACATTTTTCTTATATTTGGAAACAACAGAAAACACGGTCTATTGAGCAAGGCATACAATAGTTTTTACTCCTTTTAGAAACGATCAGATAACCCAGTAGTTTAAACAGCGCGCACTGTAATTCTCAGTTTTGTTTAAAATAACACATTTGGAAATATCAGACAACTAGGTCTTTTTGAGCAAGGCAATGTAATCTTTAATAATTTTTTTAAACAAATCATAAGAATAGAGTACTAAAGAAGTGGGTAGAGGAGCACGATAACCACTGGCATCAGACCACATGGGTACGGAAAACATGACCAAAGGGATAGCCTATTGTTTTAGACAGATTCTTGGCGGAATGAATACAGGGCTTCGTTGAGCGGGATTTTTGTACTGTCTATTGGTGCTTTCCATATTTGGAAAGCTGTAGCTAGGATAGAGGGTAAAATCACATAAAGAAACATTGCGAGTCAAAATGTTACACGCCGTAAGTGCAGTTAAACAGGAATTAAATGATACGTTTATACTTCTTACTCATATTGTCAAACACAAAACATATTAAATATCTTGTTTCCAAACCCTTAAAAACTTTGTATACATGAAGCTAAGAGATCAGTGTTTCATGTACTTCAGTACTTCATGAACAGAAATATACACGTGTTGTTGTTTTCTAAAATTATTTTGTTACAGTATGCACAATATGTTTATATTTTTGAACATGTAATGTCTTTGAAAATGTCGAAATCAATATCTGCCTGACTTTCTAGTCTTTCCTAGCTAATTTGTTAATTGTACCTAATTTTAAAATGTATTTTTATCTCTAATATACCATACCTTGTAGGATTGGGAAGACACATGTGAGAATATTGGTTTTTTGTATTAAGCAAACACCTTCGTTTGTTTCGTTCTTTTGTACAAACTGTTTAATTTAAATGTGTGTTGTTATAAATGATCTTGTGGTGAATGATAGGTTTCTTCTAAACGCTACTTCACTGAGGCTAACTATTAGAGTGGGCCTTGTTATCTGAATATAACCATTATGATGGATGATGTTATCAATGTCTAATCATTAGGGTGGATCAAGTTATATACGTCTATCCATTTAAGCTGGATCGGGTAACCTATGTCAAACCATTAGAGTGAATCATGTTATCTATGTCTAACTATAAGGGTGGATCATTCAACATGAAAACATGTTAGAGCAGCCAATAAACCTCTTGACATCATGTAACACAATCAAACCCCATTGGCGCGTTGAATGATTGAATGTAAAAATGACAGTATGAGACTAGGACCCTGTATTCTGTTTTTGAGGGCTAAATAAGGTGAATACCTGTCTGTTTTGGTTTTTAATTTTGCATTTACGGTGATGCTAAACAAATGAAATTAACATTTCGACACAAATGTAACCGTTTCCCTGCCGAATGTATTTGTTGCAAATAGAAACCTGCCTTTGACTTGATCGACAATGTAGAAATTGTTATAATTGGTCTTTTCTCAAATTATCAATATTAAAAATTATATTTTTTTATAACTAATGCACAGCATATTGAAGGGGTGTACTCAAACCGTAACTTTATTATCATTAGAAGAAAGAACTGAAAATAGTATTAATCATGAAAATCTGACTTAGTAGAGGAAAAATCAGGGTTATTTTTCTTCCTCTCAATAACAAGTTGAATTAAACTGCGTGTCGCACAATTTAACAAGAAAATATAAAACAGTTCAAACATTAATCAGATAGTAATTGTCGTTAGGCTGAATACAATTATCATTTTACATCCATCCGCACAGTCGAAACAATGTTGGGAACGGAAATTATTCAACCACCCAACGTATATGGAAATTTGCTGAAAGATTTCGCTGCCTATATTAGACATTAAATAACAAATAAGATTGAACTATGTTATTTAAATTTAGGCTTATTGAAACGTTGATGTAATTTGCACATGCTGTGTTTAGTATATTTTGGAATAATGTATACTGATTGATGTTAGTATTTATCATCAAGGTGTTTATATATGACTTATCTATTACATACCTTCTGTTTCTATTTCCAGAATCCCATATTCAAATATTTTGCAAGTAGCTCCTTGTGATCGTACAATGGCCATCATATCTTTTCAGTGGAATGTCGATAAACACGTATTTACTCTAGGTGAAATGAGTTGTTAACCAAATACAGTAACGATGTTAGTTAGGCCGGTCTGCAAAAGATAGACAGCAAAGGTCCAGTCAAAATCAAGGAATAGCTACTGTTAAATTGAGAAATTGTTGAAGGGATATCAGCTTGTATATAAAAGACCAACGTCATAGGCATAAATTAATATTATAGAATACCAAAATTATAGGGGTCTCGAGTTGACGAGTAGCCACTATCAAATATATCACATCTGTCTGAGTAGGTGTCGGGATGGCTAATATGGACATGTGAAAAAACTGCCAGTAATTTTCCGTGGTTCGGAAGATTTTACCGAGGTTTTCACTCCACCCTTTATACAGGCCGCCATTTATAACCTATCTTGTGCTATATAGTGGCAATAAACTTCAGTCTAAATAAATCTAGAATATATGCAACAGTATAATGTTGATTTGAGAACAAAGCTGGAAAGAGTTTTCACGCATTTGTCTTAGTTTACCTAGTGGACGTCAACTACGTTCCTTGTATAGTCGTACATCTGTCATCCGTTGTCCTTTTTGCGGTTTGTCAATAGATCTAGAGGGTTCGTTTATGAACAGGACCCGATCAATATTGGTGCATAACTTATTTAATTAAGACATAGGACGTAGGTGATTATGGACAATGAAAAAGAGCACACATACGTGTAGGTGGCTGAATGTACAAACACCTAAAGTATTTATTGTCAGACTGGTATTTATGGAGGTGTCCCTTACCCTGTTTATCCTTGTTCTCCCCTTTCCCCAAACAAATTTAGTTCCTTAAAATATTTTGATCTCAACAAATGAAGGCTTTAAAAATAATCAGTCATATCCCTACAATGTCTGCAGTGAGGCACTTTATAGTCACGTCTAGCACTGGGGCACCATGCCGCAGCAATGTAGCATGATGTCCCACACAGTCACATTATTATCCTGATACCAGGCCGACCAGTCCTAACACTAGCCACTTAATGCTGAGCGTCAAACGAGGCAGTTGTTAGTACCATTTATCTTAAGTCTTTTGGTATGAACCAACTATGGATTGAACCCACGACCTCCCGTTCCCGTTTTTGCAGTGAACGCTCTAATAATAAATAGCAATAATGAGGACTTTGTTTATCGCCGAATCGTTAGAAGCTCTAAGCGCTTTACAACATCTATAATGATATGACCACATTACAGATAAAAGAAATAAAAAGATGAAGAAAAAAAACTCCCAAACTCGAACGAAGCAGATCATTCCGTGCCCAAGTCATCCTACACCAGAGCCGTTTCATGCACAATTAAGGCGTTTTGTAGCCACTGCAATAGTAGTTTCGTACCTAATACTTTAGAGTAAAAATCGAAGAATAAATATAACCACCAAGATTATATAAAATGATAGTTCCTACATATTTCAAAATTATTTTTGTCAAAAAAATTGATTTCAGGCATTGCCTTGGCGACAGTGATTAACTTTGGAATTCAACCTTCTCTTTGACAGTCCTGGAAACCCATACACGTCAAAACTCATAGACTCCATTCAAGTTTTCAACTTTGTTGGTCACAATTATATTGTATTCTTCAAGGACCTGATGAACATATTATGCGATCCACCCTTGTATCCCACGAAATTGCATCCGATGACCTCTGCATTATATGCCATCTCGACGTTTCAGGACCTAAGCCTCCACCTTTATTTGCTACGATGACATCCATCTGTATGATAAATGGAACCAAACTATTGCATGACATCCAATAAAACACAGCAACTTTCTTACCACCTATAGCAGATCAACTCGATAACTCCCTGTGTTCGTTGTTGAAAAACATGTGTTACGTATATTTGATTTAAGTCATTTATTTTTTGTTTTAATTGTTTGCTTTTCAGATTCAAATTTGACATATTAAGTTTAAAATTCATTCATTGAGAGATATTGTTTTTAAAAAGTGGGATGACTTGTACTCTACAAATAAACACCAGATGTTGACCTCATTTCTGACCTCGCTTCAGAGTTTGTAAACAAGCTTTTAAAATGATTGGTTGATTCCAAGTACATTATGGAGCTTTGTTGTAAACATCTTTCTATTTTTACTCTTGATAGTAAAAATAACTGATTCTCATCTGGGTCATACGGTGAGCACAAGATTTTTTAACGTAAATTTGTTCTAAAGATTCTAGAAGATAATGTGACCCCTTCCTTGTTTGCGTAAAAACAGGTATATAAATTATGTTTTGGAGCGAACTATTTAGTAGAAGTTGGGCTCTTAGAATAATAAGTTATGTTGTTTTGAGTTATTTTAAAAAAATTACCTTGTACTGGAAATTATTTCAATTCGTTTGGATCAAGAGGATTTATTTTGTTATTTATCTGGAAAACATTTGTGCTCATTGAATTTCATAAGACCAGAACTGACTTCATCACGTAACATCGTCTTCCATCTTGGATGCTTCGCTAATATTCGAACTGGGAGTTATTAGGACATTTTATTACCAGGACTTTTGCAATTTCACTAATGGATTATATTTTGAATTATTTTTGGATTAATTTTGGAATTGATTCTTAAAACCGTAAGTTTATTTTTCTTTTCTGGAAAATATTTATGCTCAATAAATTGTTTCTTAAGTTTTGTACAAGCTTGTTATTTTCACTCTTCTATGTTACTGTTTATTCGAGCCTAAGCACTTAACACTTGCCACAACCACCAAGTACACATTATCAATTAGAAAGTGTTCTCCTTGGCATACCAAGGATAGAGACAAGCTTCGCACTGCTAAAATACACCACCGTAAGCAGAGACGCTTTGGCTTTCAACCAGATTCACTATTCATTAACAAATATATGAAGCCGCTAAGAAGAACCTCACAAACACAGCCCATTTAGCCAATTTAATCCACTACAGTAATAAGATCATGGAAAGTTCCAGCTCCAAAAAGCTCTTCGAGACTAACAAATTAATGTCAAGGAACAAATGTACACCACTTCCAACTACTTTCTTTCCAGTAGACCTTCCGGACTTATTTGCAAATTTCTTCCGTGACACAGTACAAACCATTAGAGATAAGCTTGACAACACAAGTTCAATTGACTCGTGGTGGTCACCATATAGGTACGATACAGAATTTCAGCGACAACCATTAGAAGCCTTTGAACCAGTGAAGAAGAGAGCACCAAAGTCTTGTGAACTTGATCCAATTGATACACCACTGCTGTGTGAGTGCATAGATCCAATATTGTCTAAACTAACTGATGTTATTAATATCTCTTTTTCATCCGGGGTATTCCAATAGTGTTTAAAAACTGCCATCGTAAAGGGTCTGCAGAAAAAAACCACTTGAACATAGCGACTTAAAGACCTACCGCCCAGTTTATAATCTCCCGTTCATATATAAAACCTTAGATAAAGTTGGTCTAAGCCAACTTTTATCTCATTTGAATTCAAACAGTCTTTTTAACAATGTACAGTCTGCATATCGCTCATGCCACAGTGCTGAAACTACACTTCTGAAAGTATTTAATGACATTATCTCTGATTTGTATAGCGGAAAGTTTACAGTCCTCACCCTCCTTTATTTGTGTGCAGCAATTGACACAATAGACATTGACATATTTATTCATCGTCTCCAACATGTATTTGGCATTCACAATACAGCCTTACAGTAGTTCAAGTCCTACTAAGTCAACAGGACACAAATTATATCTGCAAATAGAAGACACTCCAGCCCGGTTGATCTATTTTGTGGTGTTCCACAGGGGTCTGTTTTAAATCGTTAGCCAGTGTCTCAACAATTGTACGCTGATGCCACCCAAATATACAAATCTAGCCACCTAAGTGAAGTTGATACTACCATCCAAGGAGTAGAGAGGTGCATTTCTAATGTGAAATCATGGATGACATGTAACAAGCTGCATATCAATGATGATAAGACTGAGAACATTCTGATCACAACACAAAGACTTTTTCATTTACATCCTTTACCTCAAATAATAAATATCAGCAACACCAACACTAAATTCACGCAGTCACTACGAAACCTAGATGTGTCTCTAGACAATACTCTCACATTGCACCAACATGTCATGAATATATGTAAGACTGCATATCTTGAGCTGAGACGCATCAGCTCCATTCGCAAATATCTTTCAGTTGATGCCTCAAAAACACGTGTGTTCATTAGTACTTTCAAGACTGGACTATTGTAAATCAATCTGTCAGGTTTGTCATTGTATCTGCTCCAGAAACATCAAACAGTTCAAAATACATCTGCTCGGATCATCTTTAGATTACCACGATCAGAGCACACCTCCCCACTGCTCTGTATCCTACACTGGCTATCCATTCGATACAGAATAAAACACAACATTTGTTCTCTGTGCTACGTTTTACTGACGGACTCCAGTCCAGCATACCTATCTTACCTAACCCATGTGAAAACACAAGCAAGATACTTACGCGCCCCTTCTGACAATCACATACTCATTATTCCCACCATGAAAATGAAGTCATATGAAAAATATTCTTTTGCATACCAGGGCCCAGCAACGTGGAATGAATTGTATATTGAAATTAGACGCAAATACAGTGATCCCTTTCAAGAATGCTCTTACAGCACGCCTCTTTCGACTCCAAGAACAATCTTAAAGACCTCAAAATGTTTCCTGCCTTAATATATTTATCATGTTTTGTTTTCCCATTTCATGGTGTGTTTGTTGTTGTTGTTTGTGGTTTTTGTGTGTATTCATATCATAATAGATGTTGTAAAGAGCCTACAGCTTCTAAAGATGAGGTGCTATACAAAGTCGTTATTATTATTATTATTATTATTATTATTATTATTATTATTATTATTATTATTATATTCCTATCGATAACACGATTTTGAATTAGCTGCGATGGCGGAGATACTGGATGTTGAAATGGCACCATGCTCATTTAAGACCAACAAGATAACGTAAGATGTCTTAATGACAATCACAAACTGTTGAAGGTGACCATTGTGGTAATCTTGTTAGAAGACAGATCGGTACCATACTTTATTAAAGACCAACTAAATATCATAACAAGTCCCTTGTAAAAATCACAATGTGAATACGACCAACTGTTTATGAGGAGTTTGTCGTCTTTTGGGTTTTAATCTTTTTTCTTCAGCACATAATATACTATATTTTGTGGCCGGTATATTAGGTAGAAGAACCAACGAAGACCCAATGAAGAACAACCGACCCACGGGAAGATACTGGCATGTCTACTCACGTAGCCACGTTGATCTGTCCAAAAATCAAATTCACAAGAACAGAGGTGAGATACGAGTTATCTATAAATGCGAGCGCCTTAGGCTACTCGGCCAGCATAGGTCATGTTAAGACGGAGTGGTGATAGCAATATGTAAAAAGAAGGCTACTGAGCAGATCACTTTGTTTGCAACCGAAACCGTTTGCGTTGAAGACCAGCAAGACAATCAAATATCTCCTTAACTGAGATCAAGTGGCAATAAAGAGACATATGGAACATCAAGTCAGTATGTTTGTAGGACCGACTTGACATTAGAAGTCTCATAGTGAAAACCCCATGTTAATATGACCATCTATTCAGGACATTAGAAGTCTCCTAGTGAAAACCCCATGTTAATATGACCATCTATTCAGGACATTAGAAGTCTCCTAGTGAAAACCCCATGTTAATATGACCATCTATTCAGGACATTAGAAGTCTCCTAGTGAAAACCCCATGTAAATATGACCATCTATTCAGGACATTAGAAGTCTCCTAGTGAAAACCACATGTAAATATGACCATCTATTCAGGACATTAGAAGTCTCCTAGTGAAAACCCCATGTAAATATGACCATCTATTCAGGACATTAGAAGTCTCCTAGTGAAAACCCCATGTAAATATGACCATCTATTCAGGACATTAGAAGTCTCCTAGTGAAAACCACATGTAAATATGACCATCTATTCAGGACATTAGAAGTCTCCTAGTGAAAACCACATGTAAATATGACCATCTATTCAGGACATTAGAAGTCTCCTAGTGAAAACCCCATGTAAATATGACCATCTATTCAGGTCATTATAAGTCTCCTAGTGAAAACCCCATGTTAATATGACCATCTATTCAGGACATTAGAAGTCTCCTAGTGAAACCCCATGTCAATATGACCATCTATTCAGGACATTAGAAGTCTCCTAGTAAAAACCCCATGTAAATATGACCATCTATTAAGGACATTAGAAGTCTCCTAGTGAAAACCACATGTAAATATGACCATCTATTCAGGACATTAGAAGTCTCCTAGTGAAAACCACATGTAAATATGACCATCTATTCAGGACATTAGAAGTCTCCTAGTGAAAACCCCATGTTAATATGACCATCTATTCAGGACATTAGAAGTCTCCTAGTGAAAACCCCATGTTAATATGACCATCTATTCAGGACATTAGAAGTCTCCTAGTGAAAACCCCATGTTAATATGACCATCTATTCAGGACATTAGAAGTCTCCTAGTGAAAACCCCATGTTAATATGACCATCTATTCAGGACATTAGAAGTCTCCTAGTGAAAACCCCATGTTAATATGACCATCTATTCAGGACATTAGAAGTCTCCTAGTGAAAACCCCATGTAAATATGTCCATCTGTTCAGGACATTTGAAGTCTCCTAGTGAAAGCCCCATGTTAATATGACCATCTATTCAGGACATTGGAAGTCTCCTAGTGAAAACCCCATGTTAATATGACCATCTATTCAGGACATTAGACATCTCCTAGTGAAAACCCCATGTTAATATGACCATCTATTCAGGATATTAGAAGTCTCCTAGTGAAAACCCCATGTTAATATGACCATCTATTCAGGAGGAACCATATTTAGAAGTCAGGAACACTGTTACCATTATTTTAATATGGCAGCTAGTGTGACCATATTGCATATGACATTGCTATATTTTTACTTGAGACCAATTAGTCATCATCGTAAATCCTTCAAAGAAAACTATTTAAATTGAGCTCTCCATTCAGGAAAACTAGCGTTTGAAGATGGCCGCTGTCATGTCCATTTTCATCGTCGGATCGGCACAATGTTCATTTTGGGTCAATTAGGAATTTTAAGAAATGTTTTAGTAAATCCCATACTCATGTGCCATCAGTTTTAGGAGAAGCGAATCTCGTTGGCCACTGAGACATGTATAACGGAGAGAACAGACTTGTGTTAAAGAACCATCAGCTATCCCATAATATGCTCTTGTCCATGACCAGCACAGTTAGAAAGCATGTAAACTGTGGCTACGGTCCCACCCATGTCGTCTCAGAAAAAATAAAAAGAAAAAGAAGTCAAACAACAAAAACAAGGGATATTTATTTTTAAATATTCCCGCAAGTATTTAGTATACAGGAGGGGACGATTACTAGTTGAAAAACGTGATCTAGCAAAGTTTGTAAAATCTGAGACGTGGCATTTGAATAGGTTAATGAATGCCTTTAATTTGCTGTGTGTTCGAGTTTTAAATTTACCTGGTGGTCTCGTGCTCTCAAATGTTACCTACTCACAAATCTGTCTTAAAACTAGGTCAAGGTAAACAATTGAATACAAGATTATAAATGTGACACATTAAGAGTTGCAGAATGTGAAGTGAAAATTGGGAACAGTTAGATTTTTGAAAAGGGTCTCTTTTGTTGACTAAAAAGGCGATTTGGTCAAGACTTCGCTAAGAAGTAGAGCACTATTCTAGAAAAGTATTTATGAACAACCAGGTTAACAAATTTAAAGAGTGCAGAGTATTATTAGCTTATTTTCAACATGTGATTTATGTGCATACTCTT
Source organism: Unio pictorum (assembly GCA_030141615.1). Classification (NCBI taxonomy): domain Eukaryota; kingdom Metazoa; phylum Mollusca; class Bivalvia; order Unionida; family Unionidae; genus Unio; species Unio pictorum. Next base: position 759,631 of record JARLTB010000163.1, on the reverse strand, counting down.
TTTTGTGATATCATGAAATAGAATTTAAGATATAATAAACTGCATTAAGGAAATCAATATTATGTATGGTATCGTACAGTTGATGATCTTAGCAAGGACCTGTCGGTGAAATGCAACGTTTCTAAACATCAGAATGGGTCATATCAATCTAACCATTAGGATGGATTATATTATAGGTGTGTCCGATTCTAACCATTAGGATGGATGTGAGTCTCAATTTAACCATTAGGATGGATTATATTATATGTGTGTCTGATTCTAACCATTAGGATGGATGTGTGTCTGAATTTAACCATTAGGGTGGATTATATTATATGTGTGTTTTTATTTATCATTACATGCTATTGTTCATGTATTCACTAGAGATGATGCTTTTTTTCTTCAGAAAATCAGTTCAATGAATTATTAGTTTTCCAAAAAAAGAAGTAATGTTGACCTAGATCCTGACTGACGTTGATTCAGGGCTAATGGCAATCACGTGCACATGTTGTTGTTTTTTTTTTAAATTAAAAAGAATTGGTTCTTGTCAAAATCAAAATAGCACTAGTGAATTAAGAAGTAAACAACATTTTATTCTTAAAGTAAAATCAATGGTTTTCGCCAGGGTCATGTTAGGAGTACGTGATATAAACACAATCATGTGACTCTCATTTTATTATTTCTCGATTTTGCAATTTGGTGATCTGTATGAAAATGCGTATAAGAAATGCGTATAAGAATACGATATAATATATTTTATTGAATCAGTTCGTTACGGGTTTTTACATCTGACGTTATGTCAGTTTCTTTTGATGTAGCCAGGTTTTTAATCCAATTCAACTTTTCTTTAGTTAATTTGGATTTTAAAGGATTACTTTTAATCTCTAAATATTTAATGTGCTCGTATTGAATTCTTGGACAAAGACAGTTTATCAAACTTTCATTCGGATTTCCAACACCGGAGTGTTAAATCTTGTGATTCTACAAGGAACTGTAGAGAATCCCATTAATACTACAACATGCGTCATAGTCTTCAATCTGGATTTTCCAACAGGATTCGAACTTGGATTTATTAGAACACTTCATTACCATGACTTTTATAATTTAATTCGTGGATTATTCTTGGATTACTTATTTTATTTGATTCTCAAGTTTTTTTTCCCATTTTTACAATATTTTTTCAGGGAAATAAATTATTTGAAAATTTTTAGAAAAATCGTTGTTTTCACTTTTTCTATGTTACGGTTTATTAGAGCCTAAATACGTTATAATTGATCGACAATGTGGGATCTGTCGCAATTTCTCCCTTATTAATAGTATCATTACTGAACATGCATACTTTTTTTTCAAAACTAATGCAGTAAATTAAAAGGAAATACTAATATCTTAACGTTATCATTAGAGTGAAAAACTGAAAATAATGCTGATGATAAACATCCGGGTATTGTTTTTATTTTTGTTTCATTAACATGTGATATTAAACAACGCACAGTACCTTTCTAAACTTATATTTCATATAAGACAGCGAAAACAATAATTAGATACATACTGTCATTGTCACAGAATTAGGCGAAAATTGAATTGTTTTTTTTTTTGCAAACGAAACTCACCATTTTCTTGATTTCGTCGTACACGCATTACCTGGGGTGATTAAGTGGTTTTTTTTTTCCAAGGTAAGTGGCGTGTAGTGATTTGCATGTGCCAGTTTGTTATTTACATGAAATCCGAAATACTCGTTTCACGTGGTGCACAGCAAGCTCGATGTGATTTATGTTCACCTATAGAGAGTATATAAGGCGAGATATTTCTCATAATAATTACGGGAACCAAAATATCTAATCGAAGGATAGATAAGCTCGTCTTGCAATCTCCAGCCAAAGGGGTGAGTGTTAAATTTACATTTTCGTTTTATTGTGAATTTTATTCAGATTATCATTTCGTATAATGATGCTTTTATTGCAATTAAACGTGGAATATTTGGAATTACTAGTCACTTTTAGACTTTAAATGCAATATCGTAATCTACGGCTTAGATTATTTTTGAGACAACTATTATTAGTCTGGTTTTGTTTATTGTAGCTGTTACCGTGTTTCTGATACTGTAGCTGACAATCGCTGTTACCATAGATCTGATAATCGCTGATACCGTAGATGTCAATGTTTCTGATACCGTAGATCTAATACCGTAGATCTGATACCGTAGATGTCAATGTTTCTGATACCGTAGCTGCTAACGTAGTTGATACCATTTCTGATACCGTAGCTGTTAACACATCTGATACCATCTTTTGATAAACGTCTTTGATATCGTCTGATTTGTTGTGGGACATCTATTATTTGTTCCGGAACATCTCTGTATAAATATCTGAATGTGATTGTGCGGTTAATTTGTGCAAACGGAACTGAAGTATCTGTCTGTGTGTCGAACTGTCTGTTCGTCAACATCTGTGTAACGTGTAAATATCCGGAAAGCTAGAAGTCCGAGTGTCGGAGCTGTCTGAGTTGTAAAACATCCGGGTCGACATCTAGGGTAGTGAGGAACCGTTGGTTCTGGTAGATGTTGTATGTTGTCTGAACGTATAACTGTGGTGGATCCGTGAAGGGAAACGTCCGATAATAGTATTGGTCAACCCTAGGTTTTCGGGGAAACTGGGAGACGATTCAACTGTTGCTGAATCGTGCGGTTATACGGGGTCGAGACACATATGTGTATTGAAATTCTAATACAATTTAATACATTGTTGTATTTGCATGCTTATGTCAGATCACAATAATATTTCAAGTGATCGCATAGATATCAATAAAAGCTAGCAACTTGATTGAATACAAGTATATGGTCGTGCTAGTTATCGCAATCCATCGTGCGATAGTATAGTTTGTCGTTTGTGTTCATTTTTCGTAATTTATACTTGCATCAATTTAACTTTCGTAAAGGATCCTTGGATCTGTGTATAGTCCAAGAGATCCCTTTACATCTGAGATTCCTTTTGTATTAATATTTAATTTGTTCATGCATTGTGAATGGTTGTGAGTGTGATTGGGGGTTGAGTGCATGAATTATTGTGTTGTTACATCTGTATCTTTTTCATTTATAATTTATTACATAAATTTATATTTTCTTTCACAAATTGTGTTTGTATTGTTCATTTAATCCACCCTCCTCTCGGTAACAATTCTGTTACAATGGTGTCAGAAGTGGGATCGTTGGATTAAGTGAACTGTCAATCATTTTTGTGAAGAATAAACGTGTTTAAAGTATTGGTTTGGTTACCTTCATCAGGAAGATAAGGTCAGCCTGTGGTATATATATATATATATATATATATATATATATATATATATATATATATATATATATATATATATATATATTTACATTTTTATATTACAATTGTCATTATCATGTCATCCCTTAAGGACTTGGTTGCCTTAGGCAGAGAATTTGGTCATGAAGGCGAAAGCTTAAGAAAATTTATTCAAGAAGAACAAGCCCGGGAAAGGGACGAAAGGGTTAGGGCAAGGGAATTAGAAAGGGAAGCAGGCCCAAAGGGAAAAGATAGAATTCGAAAGGGAAAAGATAGAATTAGAGAAGCAGGCCGAGAGGGAAAAGATAGAATTAAAGAAGCAGGCCGAAAAGGATAGGATAGGGTGGGAAATGGAAGCGGAGCAAAGGCGAGTAGAGTTAGATAAACTAGCGAAAGTAGAAATGTTAGGGTTAGAAGAATCAGCAAAGCAACGGGATCATGAGCGTAAGGTAGAATTAGCAACATCTGGAAGAGAACACGATTCTGCCACTAACAAATTAAGGGGCCCCAAATTACCTCCCTTTGACGATGAAAAAGATAACATGGACAGTTATCTTCATCGCTTTGAGCGGTATGCCGAAAACCAGAAGTGGAGTCAAAATGACTGGGCGCTGCATCTGAGTGCTTTATTAAAAGGTAAAGCACTGGATGTATACTCGCGACTTCCTAGGGACGATGTGTTTAAGTACGACGTCCTAAAGGAAGCACTTCTAAAAAGGTACGAGCTTACTGAACAGGGTTTTCGTAAAAAGTTCAGGTATAGCAAGCCCGATAAGGGAGAAACCTTTGGTCAGTTCACCGTCAGAATTGCGAACTATTTTGAGCGGTGGATTGAATGCGGCAAAGCGGTGAAAACGTTTGAAGGGTTGACTGATTTCTTGCTCAGAGATCAATTATTTAATACAGTTGGGCGAGAATTAGATCAATTTCTGAAGGAGAAAGTCTTCACGAACGTAAAAGATATGGCTAAGCAAGCCGATTTATTTGCCGAAGCTCATGGGGGAACCCAGAACGTGGTTTTGAAAGATTTTAAGTCTGGAAACCAGTCTGCGAGACCTATGCCTAGGGAGCCTGTAAAATCAGCTGAGGTAAAAAGGTCAGTTAGGAATCCAGTTTTTCAGCGTGTGCAATGTTTCTTGTGTAATGCATGGGGTCATGTTCAAAAAGACTGTCCTAAAAGAAAGGCACTTATACATAAGGTGGCAGTGGCTATACAAAGTAAAGGTATATCTGATAACATCGTACAGGTAGAACCTTGTATTCATTCGCTTGGCACGTGTTTATTTCCTGAAGCGCGTGTACCAACCGCGAGAGGGTTTGTCAACGGTCGAGAAGTCGTGGTATTACGTGACACTGGTTGTACTGGCGTAGTGATCAAACGTAGTCTCGTGCAGGATAACCAAATGCTCGGGTGGGAATCCCCATGTATGTTACTTGATCAGACGATGGGTCGCATTCCCGTAGCAAGGATCACGGTAAAAACACCTTTCTTAACGGGAACTGTTGATGCCCTTTGTATGGACAATCCTATTTACGATCTGACGATCGGTAATGTTGAAGGTTCCCGTCTTCCAACCATGGCCGATTTTAAAATACCTTTGGCCCAGGCAGTCGAAACGCGAGCGCAAACACGGCGAGAGAAAACCGCGTTTCGTAAATTAATAGTCCCTGAATCGATCTCAGGAATTTCCCGCGATGATTTTAAACAAGAGCAAGAACGTGATGAATCCATCAGAACAATTGTTGAGAAAATCACGTCCGGCGCGATTAAACATTGCAAGCGTGGGGGTAGCTCGAGATTCGTACGCAAGAACGGATTAATTCATAGGGAGTTTAGCGCTCGGGAGGGTAAGAAGTATTGGCAAGTGGTCGTACCCCAGAGATATAGATCTCAAGTACTTAGGGTGGCGCATGAGTCAAGCATGGCAGGACACCTAGGTAAGGCTAAGACCACTAGCAGGGTAGTCGCTGAATTCTACTGGCCAGGTGTTAATGGCGATGTCACACGGTTCTGTAGGTCGTGCGACGTATATCAGAAAACCGTCTGTAAGGGAAGGGTCACAAGGGTGCCCTTAGGACAAATGCCATTAATAGATACACCATTTAAAAGAGTGGCAGTAGATATTGTAGGACCAATACACCCAGTTACCGAAAGAAAGAATCGGTATATTCTTACTCTGGTTGACTACGCAACCAGATACCCTGAAGCCGTAGCGTTACCAACTATTGAAACGGAAAGGGTAGCTGAAGCATTAGTTGATATCTTCAGTAGGGTAGGGGTGCCAGAAGAAATCCTCACGGATTGTGGTGCCCAATTCACCTCTGACCTCATGGGTGAAATAAGTAGGCTGTTATCCATCAAACAGCTTAACACTACCCCATACCACCCGATGTGCAATGGACTGGTAGAGAAGTTTAATGGTACCCTCAAAAGCATGCTGCGAAAGATGTGCGCGGAACGTCCGCAAGACTGGGACCGTTATTTGAACGCTGTTCTGTTCGCGTACCGTGAAGTACCGCAGGAAAGTTTAGGGTTCTCACCCTTTGAACTGTTGTATGGTAGAACAGTTCGAGGCCCGATGCGGATACTACGCGAACTATGGACTGGGGATGTCGCGAACGAGGAAATAAAAACGACTTACCAGTACGTTTTAGATCTAAGAAACAAACTTGAGAGTACATGCCAGATGGCACGTGACGAATTGATTAAATCGGGGCGCAGATATGCCAAGTATTACAACCGCAGAGCGCGAAATAGGAAATTTCTTGTGGGAGATCAGGTTCTATTGCTTCTTCCAACGAGTTCGAATAAGTTATTAGTCCAGTGGAAAGGTCCATATGAAGTTAAAGAAGTAAAAGGTGACATGGACTATAAAATTGACATGGACGGTAATGTAAAGACATTCCATGCAAACATGCTCAAATTGTATATCAAGAGACAGAGCGACAATGTTGGAAAGGGGGTCTTAAATGTCGTTTGTACGGCAGTCGTAGACGATGATGAAGCTGATTCGAATATCGAGAGTGCCCTTGAATGTCCCTTAGGAGTTGCGGGGGAGGGGATAGATAAAGTCGATGTGAGTGCGGAGTTGACGAAAGACCAGCGTCAACAGATTAATGCGCTCTTGGCTAAACACTCGTATGTATTCACAGATAGACCAGGTTGTACAACTTTGTTGGACCTCAAAATTAAACTGAATACGTCTGACCCTATTCGAATCAAGGGATATCCGGTGCCATACAACGCACGTGAAGCTGTGGACGAAGAGGTGGGTAAAATGTTGGATCTGGGGGTGATTGAACCCTCCAACTCACCATATTCGTCTCCAGTAGTGCTAGTAAGGAAAAAGGACGGGACGAACCGATTCTGCATTGATTTTCGGCAGTTAAATAAAATCACTGTGTTCGATGCAGAACCAATGCCAGATATGGAGGGTCTATTTGCGAAGTTGTCGGGAAACCGATGGATTTCCAAATTGGATCTGTCCAAGGGATATTGGCAGGTTCCTATTGTCCCAGAGTCCCGAACATTGACGGCATTTGCGACCCAGAAAGGACTGTATCAATTGAAAGTGATGCCATTCGGGTTAGTTGGAGCCAGCGCCACCTGTTGTCGTTTGATGCGTAAATTGCTTAAAGGTTTAACAAACGTTGATAGCTTTGTAGACGACATATTCGTGTACACGAATACTTGGAGTGAGCACGTGTCCGTACTGAGCGAGCTCTTCAATAGACTCCGCAAAGCGAACCTTACAGTGAGACCCACTAAATGCAGTATTGGTTATACAGATTTAGATTGTTTGGGTCATAGGGTCAGCGGTATGGGTCAGTTAAAACCTCATCCCAAGCAAGTTGAAGCAATTAGAGACGCACCAAAGCCAACCAACAAAACGCAGGTAAGATCATTTCTAGGTCTAGTAGGTTTTTACAGAAAGTTTATACCGAACTTTGCAGCCATTGCTAGCCCGCTGTCTGATTTGACCAAGAAGGGGCAACCAAACAAAGTTGAATGGGGACCGCCACAAGATAAAGCATTTTGTACTCTGAAAGAGAAACTGGTTAGTGCACCTATATTGAAATTGCCAGATGTCAGCAAACCTTTTATTCTAAGAACAGACGCTTCTGAAACTGGGTTGGGGGCAGTTTTACTTCAAGAGCAGGACGACAGTAAGTTACCCGTAGCTTACTCTAGTAGAAAATTGCTACCCAGGGAGAAAAATTATTCCGTTATAGAAAAGGAATGTTTGGCCGTAGTATGGGGAATTGGGAAGTATCACGCATATCTATTTGGGAGAGATTTCGTTCTCGAGACTGATCACCAACCCCTACTGTATTTAAACAAGGCCAAGGTCGCTAACGCTCTGTTGATGCGTTGGGCGCTAACACTACAACCTTATCGTTTCCGTGTAGAAGCAATAAGGGGAGTTGAAAATATAGGCGCAGACTACTTGAGTAGGGCATGATGGGAAATTTGTATGAATTTGCCCAGTAATAAAATCCAGTTTGTAGTATAACCAGTGTAAATGTTGTAAGATATCATCAGTAGTTATTTTTCTTCTATTCTGTGTTAGTTTTAAAAATGTATACATTTTTATTCTTAGGGGGGAGGTATTGTCACAGAATTAGGCGAAAATTGAATTGTTTTTTTTTTTGCAAACGAAACTCACCATTTTCTTGATTTCGTCGTACACGCATTACCTGGGGTGATTAAGTGGTTTTTTTTTCCAAGGTAAGTGGCGTGTAGTGATTTGCATGTGCCAGTTTGTTATTTACATGAAATCCGAAATACTCGTTTCACGTGGTGCACAGCAAGCTCGATGTGATTTATGTTCACCTATAGAGAGTATATAAGGCGAGATATTTCTCATAATAATTACGGGAACCAAAATATCTAATCGAAGGATAGATAAGCTCGTCTTGCAATCTCCAGCCAAAGGGGTGAGTGTTAAATTTACATTTTCGTTTTATTGTGAATTTTATTCAGATTATCATTTCGTATAATGATGCTTTTATTGCAATTAAACGTGGAATATTTGGAATTACCAGTCACTTTTAGACTTTAAATGCAATATCGTAATCTACGGCTTAGATTATTTTTGAGACAACTATTATTAGTCTGGTTTTGTTTATTGTAGCTGTTACCGTGTTTCTGATACTGTAGCTGACAATCGCTGTTACCATAGATCTGATAATCGCTGATACCGTAGATGTCAATGTTTCTGATACCGTAGATCTGATACCGTAGATCTGATACCGTAGATGTCAATGTTTCTGATACCGTAGCTGCTAACGTAGTTGATACCATTTCTGATACTGTAGCTGTTAACACATCTGATACCATCTTTTGATAAACGTCTTTGATATCGTCTGATTTGTTGTGGGACATCTATTATTTGTTCCGGAACATCTCTGTATAAATATCTGAATGTGATTGTGCCGTTAATTTGTGCAAACGGAACTGAAGTATCTGTCTGTGTGTCGAACTGTCTGTTCGTCAACATCTGTGTAACGTGTAAATATCCGGAAAGCTAGAAGTCCGAGTGTCGGAGCTGTCTGAGTTGTAAAACATCCGGGTCGACATCTAGGGTAGTGAGGAACCGTTGGTTCTGGTAGATGTTGTATGTTGTCTGAACGTATAACTGTGGTGGATCCGTGAAGGGAAACGTCCGATAATAGTATTGGTCAACCCTAGGTTTTCGGGGAAACTGGGAGACGATTCAACTGTTGCTGAATCGTGCGGTTATACGGGGTCGAGACACATATGTGTATTGAAATTGTAATACAATTTAATACATTGTTGTATTTGCATGCTTATGTCAGATCACAATAATATTTCAAGTGATCGCATAGATATCAATAAAAGCTAGCAACTTGATTGAATACAAGTATATGGTCGTGCTAGTTATCGCAATCCATCGTGCGATAGTATAGTTTGTCGTTTGTGTTCATTTTTCGTAATTTATACTTGCATCAATTTAACTTTCGTAAAGGATCCTTGGATCTGTGTATAGTCCAAGAGATCCCTTTACATCTGAGATTCCTTTTGTATTAATATTTAATTTGTTCATGTATTTTGAATGGTTGTGAGTGTGATTGTGGGTTGAGTGCATGAATTATTGTGTTGTTACATCTGTATCTTTTTCATTTATAATTTATTACATAAATTTATATTTTCTTTCACAAATTGTGTTTGTATTGTTCATTTAATCCACCCTCCTCTCGGTAACAATTCTGTTACAGTCATTATGCTGAATATAATATTGATCACTTTATATCCATTCACAGTCGGATAACTGTTGTGAATGGCTGTTGATCTCCTACGCACTCCTTTATTTTATATCGGTATTGCTATGCCGTGAAATTTGCTGAAAAATTTAATTACTTATATTAGACTTTAAGTAACAAAGCATCTATAACTATTTAATCTAGATGTAGGCTTATTGAAATGTTGACTACGGTATATAATTTCCACTAGCTGTATTACGTACATTATGAAACACAATATATACGTATCGAAGTATTAGGGGAAAAAAACAAAATGGTTGTTATATATGACTTATTTATTACATACCTTCCCTTTCTAGTTCCAAAATCCCATATTCGACAATACTGCATATAGATTGTTTTGAACTTGCAGTGGCCATCGTCTCTTTTCAAGAAACTGTGGATACACAGGTGTTGATGAAGTGGGTTGTCAACCTGAGACAGTGGCAATATTAAGCCTAGGCTGCAAAAGATAAAGCAAACCTGCAGCCGAAATCTATGTATATAACTATTTTTGAAATTAGGAATTATTCAAGTAATATCAGTTTGTGTGCAAAAGATCAATGTCAGATACATATGTACTTGTATAAAATAACAAAACTGTTTCAGGTCCAAGTGGCCGAGAAATCAAAAGAACTAGTCTTTACAGATCACCACCATCTCACGTCTGTCCGCGTGGCTTCCAGTCTTTATCTGTCCAATGTCGGTATGTGAGAAAGCTTGTAAAATGTTGAATACTGAATATAATTTCCACCAGCTGTAATCAGTACATTATGAAACACCATGTATACGTATCGAAGTGTTAAAACAAATCCAACCCATAATGGTTGTTATGTATGACTTATCTATTACATACCTTCCGTATCTAGTTCCAAAGTCCCATCGTTGTCAATACTGCAAATAGCCTGTTTTGAACCTGCAGTAGCCATCGTGTCTTTTCAAGGAATTGTGGATACACAACTGTTGACTCCAAGACGAAGTGGGTTGTCAACCTAAGGCAGTGACGACGTTAAGGCCTGGGCTGCAAAAGGTAGAGCAAACGTCAAGCCAAAATCAATGTATATATCTATTTTTTAATTTAGAATATAGTCAAGGAATATCAGCTTGTGTGCAAAAGATCAATGTCAGATAAATATTTACTTGTAATAAAATACCAATATTGTTTTAGGTCCAAGTGGCCGAGAAATCAAAAGCACTAGTCTTTACAGATCACCACCATCTCACCTCTGTCCACGTGGTTTCCAGTCTTTACCTGCCCAATGTCGGTATGTGAGAAAGCTGCCAATAACATCCAATGGCTCGGTAGTTCTTGCCGCGGTTTTCCCCGAGTTCTTTCGCGAATAGTCCGAAGATTCTGACTATTCGGCCACCATATATAATGGTCGCCAGGTGTAGCCTATCTAGCCCTAAGCAATGGCATTAAACCCCAAACCAACAACATCCAAAATAAGTCGACAATATATGCATGGTTCACTTATTAATAGAAACACATATTATTATTGATTTGCATACAAAGTGATAAAGTGTAGTTGCGCACTTGTTCTAGTTTACCAGTCGAAGCCAGGTAAATTCATGGTATGGACATGCGTCTGTCGTCCTAATTGCTTTTTGTCAATCGGTCTAGAGGATTCAGTTATGACAGCACGTGATCTGTATGGGTGCATAATCTTATATCATTTGATGTATGATGAATTTGATTATGGACGATGGTTGGAACATACATTCGTGTCATTGGCTAAACAAACATGAGAGGCTTTGATTTCAGACTGGTAATTTTAGGGGTACCTGACCTTGTTTCTCCTTGTTACCCCTAAAATGTAAACCTTAAGAATATTTTCATTTCAAAACGGTGGTGCACCAGAATTCATATCAGAGTCAAGACCATCCTACAGTCAAGATTTTACTAAAACAATTGGTAGTTTCCACATCTGTATCAAGCCTAAACTCAACCATGCTATGCATCTGTATCATTACCGGAAAAATAAATGCCTTCGACAATTAATGTAATTTCAGTAGTATTTCATAAACCGAGTAGATACGAATCCACATAATTGTGAACACCGGTGAAATGAACGTGTGTTTCGTTAGACTGATACCCGCAACAAACATTGACTAGACAGAGGTCCCGCATTGTCAACACGGGTAATATAAATGTGTATTTTGCAATTTTATATCATAAAAAGAAGACTGGTGCTTACAAAATGGATACAAATTCCTCAAACTCTACCCGAATTTACATTGTTTCTTCCATGGTTCTGTGCAAAACCACATTGTTATTAAGCTTGTTATATAAATTATTTGTTATTAACAAACTAACCAAAACTGCAATGTAATAAGTATTCAGCAACTAGCTAGGTCGTGAATATTTCCTTACTGGACTAATTGCTTTTCTATTGCATTAGTTTCATATGATTTGTTTAAACAAATGCAGGTATATAATGTACAGAAAACAGAAACAACTGGGACAAATGAATTAAGATTAATTTATAACCGCAAAACTCCGTAGTGTGCTTACATGCCGTTTAGTCATTTTTTTCACATCAGTAAGCCCAGAACTTGCATCTATCATTTCTTGTTTTTCTATTTTGTCCTTAAAGCAGATAAATCTGTTTCACGCGGAGATCCTCTTTCTGCCATTTTTTTTTTCCAGCGTCGCCTCACAACATATCGCTATAAAGTGCAATCACTATTAAAGCAACTGTGTCTGTGTTAACGTAACATAACGGTGTTGTCGACATCTACCTTTCCAAACGATGGTAGTAGTGGTAATATGTTGGGTGATGATAATGGAGATGATTATGACGACAACTATATTAATAAGGTTTGGCTACTCTGTTTTTCTATCATGTGGTGTATGTGAAGCGTTAATCAACTGCAGAATAATATTTTATTTTATTTTATTTTAAAATCTACATGAAAGTATAACCAACACTCAAAACGTGTCCGCGATATACTTTATTCATCCGTACATATTACATATTCCCATATGCAAGTTGATCGCTGTAAATTATATACATCAATACATAGCACCTATCCCCATGTATGAGGGTTTTGTCGGTTGCTAATCCTCTCAAAATAAACAGTAGTGGATTGCCACTATGTGTTTTACAAAATAGAACAACAACCTACAGCGTTACCTAAAAAGAAAGTAAGAAACATAATATTTAGGGACAATTAGACAATGTGTGAACTTGGTTACGTCTTTTGGACACGAATACAACTTAGCACGTCTATAATGATTCTTACATTTAATGTTTAAAATAAATGTCTTGTTTGATATAAAACGTTTATACATTTTTTCAGGATTTGTGTTCAGTGTTTCTGAGTAATAGTTCTCTAAAGCTATGAACAAAAACTACGTGAATATGATTTGCTTTCTTTCCCTTTTCTTTCTTGCTTCCTTTAAACTTAAGTTGCGTTTATCATAGCACAAAAAAGGAAAATCAACCACACCATTAAAAATAGACGCAAAACAAGCAACATTTTTTTTATTGTAATTGTTTGTTTACAGTTAGATGAAGAGAATTATATTCTGAAAACAATTAAAACACAGGAGCGTCATGGGGTATTCCTTTGCAGAGCTCCCTTTGGGTGTTACGTTCCTCAGACCAACCGCCTACATGTCTACAACTCTTCCTAAGCGGTATTCTGGATCCGCCCCAACACAACTATTTTATCAGCAATATACCTCTATCTACTACTCTAACATGGAATTTGTTATAATACACAATATGAAGAAATGCGTTTTTTATAGCTCTAGTATGAGGTAAAGATAACAAAAATTGAATGCAGATATGTACGCATAACTTTGAATATCAATTTTTCATAACGTATGCTTGTTATTATTTTACATTTTTTTCTCTTCGATTTTCAATTTTGTAGACACACACGCACATACATACACACAGTGCGTCAAATTCTAAGCCATTGAGTACTATAGTGCGTCGAAATCTAAGCCGTTGAAACGTAGACTACGTAAAAATCTAATCGGTTGAAAACTATAGCTCGCCAAACTCAGAGCATTTGAATACTACAATTTTGTTTCACAAATGGCAAGAGTGAAATTTTTTTTAAAAATATTATTGACTTTTTTATATCATATAATCCTTTCACTTATATGTATGTGTTTAAACTGATAGTTAACGCCATGAATATTATAATACATTTTCAGTGCATATCAAGCATACATATTGAATATAATACACATTCAGTACACAACCATCATAAGTCATGTACATAATACACATTCAGTACACAACCAACATACGTCATGAATATAAAACACATTCAATGCATAACTAGGATCTCTTAGGAAAATAAAACAGCGTGCGAAAATGAGAGCGAAACAATCAACGTTTTTTTTTAAATTTAAATTAGTGCATGCAGTTGCATTATTTCACTTATGCCCTTGAAACGATTAAAAATCATCGGGACTTACTCTGCAGAGTTTCAATCGGGTGCTCAAAATATATTAATATAATACCGCCTTCTCATTGGTGAATTGAAAATCAAGTGTGTTCATGCATGTTGGCATGTAATTACACTGATGAATGGATTCATACGCCATGATGATAATGCTGTGGTAGATCATTACTCCACACAATTCCAAAGTATTGCATTTCTATTTCAATATATTGGGCATTTTGGACTTAAAATGATATCAATAATGACAACGTATGTATAAGGAAAAGGTTATTGTCAAAATTAAAGATCTTACCTTACAAAAGACATAGCAACAGAATACAATGGCTTCGTTTTCAGATTGCAATGAAGTGTACATAACTGGAAAAAACGGGCGAGACGAATGACGAGAGAGTCAGATGTCTGGATATCAATCTACTTGAAATAAATGGGTTATCGCTGTTCAGATAACGGCCTAGGTCATACGACTGGGTCCAAGTGTGCAGGGCTTTGCTTGAATATTATTTGCTGTCTGTTTTCAAGGTCGTTTTGTTTTCATACAATACCTGTAGAGTGAAGTAGTTATAACCTGCTCTTGTCCTGTATACCCAAAGATAATGTATATAGTAGAAGTATAATACATAAAATATGGTGGCCTAGTGGTTAGATCGTCTGCCTCAAATGAGGGAGGTCGTGGCTTCGATCCCCGGCTTAGTCATACCAAAGACTTACAAAAATGGTACATGTCTTCGGTTTGATGCCAGTGCTAGACATCACTATTAAATAAAACTGTTAAATACAAAACAAGAGAGGATCATGTTCAACATGTAATATTGATTACACATTATCACTTTAATTAAATCAATGTACAACTTATTTATTAGAAGAGAAGACTTTTTGAGTCTAATAAATAGACCTTTCTGAACAACTATGTTATCTTTATCGGAGACTTAATATTAACAACAGACATACTAAACCCAAGTTTGCAAGTATCAGTGGAAGGAACATACTCAGTGCTATTATACGCGTTAAGCATATAAATAAATTGTTTAGTCCTAAAGATTATATATATATATATATATATATATATATATATATATATATATATATATATATATATATATATATATATATATATATATATATATATATATATATATATATATTCATATTCTCTCCTTAATCAAGCCCAACAATGTTTTATTTTTCCTTCTTTTGTTTGGGAGGAGTTTCCTAAAATTTAAAAACAACTCTAACGTTCATCAAAAGTTCACAAAATCAAACGTCTACGTCTATGTGTATGTCTACTCTAAGTTTTCATGATACCCAACAAGCGCTCACAACAACAAAAAAAAAACAAACAACACTATGATCAAATTTTAAGTGACAAGCGTCTGTGCATTTGTCTATACTTTTTATGAATACATTATTTTTATTGTGAAATATCTGTTTAAACAGTCGATACATATTGACGGATACATTAATTTAACTGTGAAATGTCTACCCAAACAGTCGATACATTTTGATAGATACATTAATTTAACTGTGAAATATCTACCCAAACAGTCGATATATTTTGATAGATACATTAATTTAACTATGAAATATCTACCCAAACAGTCGATATATATTGACAGATACATTAATTTAACTGTGAAATGTCTACCCAAACAGTGGATAGATATTGACAGTTACATTAATTTAACTATGAAATATCTACCCGAACAGTCGATACATTTTGATAGATACATTAATTTAACTGTGAAATGTCTACCCTAACAGTCGATATATATTGACAGATACATTAATTTAACTGTGAAATGTCTACCCAAACATTGGATAGATATTGACAGTTACATTAATTTAACTGTAAAATGTCCACCCAAACAGTCGATACAGTTTGATAGATACATTAATTTAACTGTGAAATGTCTACCCAAGCAGTCGATATATATTGACAGATACATTAATTTAACTGTGAAATGTCTACCCAAACAGTCGATACATTTTGATAGATACATTAATTTAACTATGAAATGTCTACCCAAGCAGTCGATATATATTGACAGATACATTAATTTAACTGTGAAATGTCTACCCAAACAGTCGATATATATTGACAGATACATTAATTTAACTGTGAAATGTCTACCCAAACAGTCGATACATATTGACAGATACATTAATTGAACTGTCCTAAGTCTATCCGCTCAGTCCATAAAACTGATCGATATTTTAATTTCAGTGTTTTGTATCTACATACACAGTCTACAGATTAATGCAGCCTTGTAAACTAATAAATGTTAAGTTAGTCACTTGTCTAAACCGGTTATCGTAGTTCAAAAGGATAGGTCGTGTGTACACAGATGAGATTGCAGGTCGTAACATGATGGGAAAGATACTAGAGTTATCATATGACTGCTATGTGTATTTAACAACCCTTGATGTATGGGCTCTCGAGGTCTACATGGAGCTGATTTTGTTTCCAACGTTACACAGTATATATATATATATATATATATATATATATATATATATATATATATATATATATATATATATATATATATATATATATATATATATATATATATATATATCATCCTGTGGTACCAGAAATATGACCTTTTAACGATTGGAGAAGCCTCAAGTTACAAATATAGTGTTTGGTACCTAACCATGAAATATTTCCGTTATTAATGTAGAAAATTAAAAAAAAATTTTACTAGATAATAAACTTGCTCCAGAATCGAGGTTTACAAGATTAAAATCACTCTTCGACACAAACGCTAACCCGCATTCCCGTAAATGCACATCACTTTCATAGCCTGCTCATATAAATATACGTGACTTTAGAAAGCGTTAGAATTGGGTTGACCTAAAACATTCCAGTAAACTACATTATGTCATTTTGTATACCTTTTTCAGTCTGCTTGAACGCAATGCATGTCAGATACAGCAATGTGTCACAGTGGGTTTGCTGTTGTCAACGAAGTAACATGAAATATCTTCAAAGATTTGCGAATGGCGTCTCGTCAAATTATTTTATCAAAGATTAGTTTATGTCAATAGGTGATGGAAATATGTTATCTCTCCCTTCTCCTTTTTGTTTTGGGTCATTGTTCTTTAAGAGATGATCGACCACGGTGGTATTGCTCCGAGCGAGCTACAAGTAGAATATAATGTGAAATTACTGGGTGGGAAACAGAGATCTGGGCAAAGCTAAATAATAGAATAACACGAGACCCTACATGTAACCTATATCAGTTTCATGAACGACCTGAACAATATGAAATCGAACATGACATTTGAATGATTCAATTTCTCTCATAGAGGTACAACACTCTAGTAGCCGTTCTATAATACTGATAAAACAAATTTCATCATGTGACCGAGTGACTGATTCAACCCAGATTGCGGGCATGATCGCATCACCGGGTGCTTCCGGTCCTTTCCATAGACACAAAGACACAGTGGTTCCTTTTAAGAGTGCTCTTAAGACTCACCTGTTTCGACTGCAGGGACAAACTTAGCGACTTAATCATGTTTTGTATCTTATATGTTTTCAGCATGTTTTTATGTTTTCCAATTTCATTGTTTTTGTCATTTGTTGTTCTGTAGTGTAGTCATATCATTATTGATGGTGAAAAAGCGCTTAGAGCTTCGAAATATTAGGCGCTCTACAAAGTCCTCATTATTATTATTATATCACTGTTTGGTGATAGTTCAGCGTTTCCATATTTGTTTGCTTCCTTCCTTCTCTCTCTCTCTCTCTCTCTCTCTCTCTCTCTCTCTCTCTCTCTCTCTCTCTCTCTCTCTCTCTCTCTCTCTCTTCTTCTTCTTCTTCTTCTTCTTCTTCTTCTTCTTCTTCTTCTTCTTCTTCTTCTTACTGTGCAATACAGGTATAGAGCTATGTTTCTTTTCCTTCGAAAACCCACAGTACCCCTGATAAATACGTCAAGGTTTTGTTTTCCTGGAGTCAACCGATATTCACACTCTTCTGCTTTAGACATCGACTATCGATATCCAGCATAAATAGCTATGGTCATTTAGCATCTAATAAATACGCACAACCTTATTAAGATGGAAAAGTGTAAGTAGAGTTCATATTTTGTCATTAAGAAAGAGAATATGAAAGGAATAAAGGAGCTACGGTTAGATTAATTTCATTTCTCCATGTGTATTGATCACGTGACAATATGGCGTCGGCGTTCCCCTGACTTAGTATAGCGAAGTGCATCGCAAGGATCCAGACTAATATTTTGACATGTGAAAATATATAGATATATTTGTGACATGTGAAAATATAAGGATATCTTTTCCACATGTGAAGACATACTGACATATTTCTCACATGTGATAAATTATAAAATTTATTTTGCCAATACGGATCCATGTTTTACATTGAAGTATATACTAGATATGTGAGGTTTAGATTTGTGATTGGTTGCACCAAGATATCACAATGGTTTGTCAGACATACATTTGTGATAGAGTTTCCTTGTACAATATGAAAACATGTCCTTCTTTGTATTGCGGACGGTTGATTGGTTTGTTTAAACGTAACTATTAGCACGTGAAGTGAAACTCTAAAGTACCTAGATAATATAACTGCCAGTTTCAAAACACACCTAGACAATCATCTAGATTCACCTAGGCAACCATTAGACTTACACTTTACGAATTGATGTAAGGTGGCGCCCCAGTGGAAGATTCCCACTTACTTGATAAGTGCTGTTTAATTGATTACAAGAATGAAACTTTATTTAACCTAATGTTCCGTTATAATTAAAAGTTAATCAAAGTCTGGAAATAAGGTTGTTCGAATATAGCCATTACAATGAACTAAAACTTCCAAGCTTAAGCTTTAAGACAAAACTGTAATTATTAGATATTTATATTACACATTGTAAAGTCGATAATGACTTACTCATATCGGTTCTTTGTAAAATGCACTATGATGTAACTATAGTAAAATCGTATTCACGTGATCAGTCTAGCAAATACGGGTACACGCATGTTTGATAATAAACTAAGTGAAGGTCGCATCATGTATATCGTATGCTACATCAACGCACGTAACGCACACGTGGAAGCCCATATCATGTGAGTTAAGTTCAAGTTATCAGTGGACTTTGTCTGACAGTTGACTGGGTTATCATTCATCCAACGATATTTCTGTTGAGTCGATCGGTACAATGAAGAATAATGAACAAACCCCAGGCAGATAAAGATAACATAATAATACTTTGCTCAGAGACGTGATGTAGATGAAGAACAAATGATATATTCTTGAAAGAAAATCACAAATAAATAATTCTTTAATTTTTAAACAGTTCTTACTATTGTTCTGTACATCTTTTGTGTTTAGTATATTTCAGTTCTTAACTGAATGATATTTGATTTCACATAAAAGGTATCCATTGAAACAGTAAATTATTCAGATCACATTACAGTAACTTAAACAAAATATCTTCAATTTGAAATATTAAATCGATCCCATAGTATTAATGTAGCTTAAACTGAATACGTATACTCTGAAACAGTGAAATAAACATTACCATAGCTTAAACTGAATACGTATACTCTGAAACAGTGAAATAAACATTACCATAGCTTAAACTGAATACGTATACTCTGAAACAGTGAAATAAACATATCAATTACCGTAGTTTAAACTGAATACGTATACTCTCAAACAGTAAAATAAACATATAAATTACCGTAGGTAGCTTAAAGTGAAATAGTAAAGTATAATGAAATGTTAGAATGAACACAGTTAAGATCACGATAACCTAAACTCTTCAAAACGTAAATTATGAAGCAAGCAAATTTGTAAGAGAAATGAAAGCCAGGATAATAGTTTTGTGAAATATGCCTATCCTGTTAAACGTATGGTAGCAGGATTTGATTAAATTGCTATTCAAAGTTTAATTATTCAGATAAAGCTACAGTATCTTTAACTGATTATGATTTTCACTAAAAAAAATTGAAATAAGTACTCATGTTAATCGTTTTATCTTCGATAAAAAGTAAATTTTACTAATTGTACTGGAACTGCTTTGGCCATATATATGTATATATATATATATATATATATATATATATATATATATATATATATATATATATATATATATATATATACTAGCACCGCCCACTACATCTGTTGATATTGATACATCTGGCAGCAAATCCAAATGGCGTACCTACGGTTGTTGTTGTGTATAATATTTCAGAAACTTCAGAGCAAACGATGGTCTCACCGACCAAATATCATCCACAGCCTAACACATGTGTTTGCATTGTATGAACATAGTGCTTCTTTTGGTGACATAATCGAGCATTTGTTGTTCATCTTCGATCATCATTTCGCAATGGTAGCATGTTATAACTGTTAACAATGTGGTAGCATGGTATAACTGATAACAATGTGGCCGCATGGTATAACTGATAACAATGTGGTAACATGGTATAACTGTTAACAATGTGGTAGCATGGTATAACTGATAACAATGTGGTAGCATGGTATAACTGTTAACAATGTGGTAGCATGGTATAACTGATAACAATGTGGTAACATGGTATAACTGTTAACAATGTGGTAGCATGGTATAACTGATAACAATGTGGTAGCATGGTATAACTGATAACAATGTAGCAGCATGGTATAATTGCTCGATAGGCAGACGCTGTCCAGATTCACCAGACGTATAACGTCCAAGCAAAGCACTTCTAGTCGATGAATCTTTTGTACTGCTAGAACTGTCCTAACGTTATTGAAGATATCTGAACCGATGATGTAAGTTTAAGCAATTTTGTGCTCTGGTGTATTAACATCGCTTTCATATAGAAACTAATCAAGTACGCCACTTAATGGTGTTTGAAATGGCGTCCTTGGTGAATAACAATCGAGATTTGTCTCTTTGCGTATGAGTCAATGTTTTTTTTAATATCTCAAATCGGAAAGCAAACGGAGTGGATTAAGCGGTGAATGTAACTTCGTCCATGCAGAAATCGTCTTTGGCTGAAATGTGGCGGAAATGTCGAAAAACTCGTTCTTCATCTTTTTGTCTAGTGTTTTCGTGTGATGAAGCTATGAATTAAAGCTGGTTTCGAGCTGATTGTGGTACATCATTGAGATTAGATTATACTGTAGTTAGTAAAGCCAGATTAAAGTAGATAGACATCAACAAGTGGAAATGAATTCTTACCAAATTTAGCAACATCTTTTATGTGGCCCAACATGCTGTCGGTAGATTCCGCATTTTCATCAACGCGGTTAGAATCCGTTACGTTTATATAATGGTAAATCTAATCTTAAACACAATCACCAAAGACGGTTAAGCAAATTGTCGGATGATTAATGATATTGTAACACTTGTGTGTTATATATCGAAAAGATCAGAGTTCAGGAACTTGAAAAAGCTTTTTATAAATAATATAGGTGAGATAGAACATGCCTTTCAATATCGCATAGTGACTTTACATCAATACAGTGTTTGTCACAACAATATCAGCTTCTGATAATACATAATTATCTTGTTTGCTAAATGCCAAAAGGACAACGTTGCAAGACACTATATTTAATATTATGGTGAAATTAATAATACTATTAATTTCGTGCGTATGCTAACAGCTCAATTTATTAAAGTGACTATAACAGTCTGATATAGTCTGGTTCTCTGCTTAGTATTGCTCCCATGCGTCGTACTCCGCTATAATAAGACTGACATAGTTGCAAGATCTGAATTACCAAAATTGCCACCCACCCCAAGACACACCCATCACAAAAAACCATAGTGAAATGTGACATACACTTTATAAAGCTCTAAGAAATTCATATACAATGGGGAAAATAGTGCACAACCTCAGATTCCAACTAAACATAGAAAACTTCCAAGCAGAAAACAAATAATTCTATGATAAAGAACCTTCGAATAACATAAGGCCCTCAATTAGCATCTCCCTTTCAAATAATGGAAACAAAGAAAGCCAAGAAAATTATTTAAATTTACAAACAATGATAGAAATAAACAACAAAATATCAAAATCACATTAATATCTATACAGATGGCTCCAAAATAACAAATCCAAGAAAAACACCTGCAGCACTGGTCATACCAGAGCTAAATATCCGTGTTGAGTATATCGCCTAACTTTGGGTCCCGGCACACCGGGATATAATAGCTCAGATACTGACATCTAATAGTCAGGAACCACAAACCATAACAATATAGGTTACTCCAGCTAATATTGTAGGGACAAATAACATCCTCCAATGCTGAAACCATCTAACATAAAGAAAAACAGTAATTACAACACTAGACAACAAAAATAAAAGGTCAAAAGGTCTTGTAAACTATGCCACGTGCTGAGTCTAATCGGTTTACAGCATCTATAATGATATGACAACAGAATAAAATACAAAACAACAACAACATCAGATTAGAAAACATTAAAAATGCTGAAAATATTAAAGATACGAAACATTTCTAGGTCTTTAAGTTTGTTCTTGAAGTCGAAAAAGGCGAGTTTAAAGAGCAATCTTGAAAGGGATCACTTTGTCTATGTGTCTAATTTCAATGGGCAATTCGTTCCATGTTCTATTCATGCGCCATGGTATGCAAGAGAACGTTGTCCATATGACTCCGTTTTCATAGTGGGAACAATGAGCAAACGATTGTCAGAGGAGGACTTTTTTGTTTGATTTATTAGGATTTTTAACGTAGCTTTAACAATTTTTCAGCCTTATCGCTACTATGTCTGCAGTGAGGCAGTTTATGGTGATATCTAGCACTGGGGCATCATGCTGAAGACATCCTACAATTATATCCCACCCCATCATATAATCCTGACACCAGGTCGACCAGTCCTAACACTAACATCTTAATGATGAGCGTCAAGCGAGGCAGCTGTTAGTACCATTTTTGTAAGTCTTTGGTAGGACTCAACAGGGGATAGAACCCACGAACTCCCGCTTCCGCGGCGGACGCTCTAACCGTTAGGCCACCGGAGCGGTTACTGAATGTGTATTATATTCAGTACGTATGCTTGCTATGCACTGAAAATGTATTATAATATTCATGGCGTTAACTATGAGTTAAAGCACATACATAGAACTGAAAGGGTAATATGATAAAAAAAAAGTCCATACTATTTTAAACGAAGATTTCACTCTTGCCAATTTATAAAAATACAAAATTTTAGTATTCGAATGTTTAGAGTTTGGCGAGCCGTAATTTTCAACAGTTTAGATTTTGACGTAGTGAATTCTTCAACGGCTTAGATTTTGACGCACTGTGTGTGTGTGTGTGTGTGTGTGTGTGTGTGTGTGTGTTTAGGATTGACAACGTAGCTTTAACAATCTTTAGTCATATCGCTACAGTGTTGCAAAGAGGCCGTTTCTAGTAATGTCTAACACTGGGAGCTGGGGCATCATGCCGCAGACATAGCATGATGTCCCTCCCAGTCACATTATCTTGACACCAGGCCGACCAGTCATAACATTAACCTCTTAATGCTGAGAGTCAGAAGAGGAACGTAAGCATCTTGCTTGTGTGTACACATGGGTAAGGCCGGATATGTATGTTAGACTGGAGTCCATCAATGCAACGTAGCACAAAGCAGAAAATGTGTGTTTGATTCTGTATCGAATGGATAGCCAGAGTATGGCACAGAGCAGTGGGGGAGGTGTGGTCCGATCGTGGTACTCTCTAGATGATACGTGCAGCTGTGTTTTGAACTTTTTGAAATTTCTGGAGTAGATCTTGAGACGAACCAGACATAATTGAGTTACAATAATCCAGTTTTGAAAGCACTGATTAAAACACAAGTGTTGTAGTTGCATCAAGTGAAAAATATTTGCGAATGAAGTTGATGCGTCTCAGCTCAAGAAATGCAGTATTGCATATGGGGCCCTGAGTGGCCTAGTGGTCTAAAGCGCTCTCCGTTCGGATCACTGCCATCTCACCTCTGACTGCGTGGGTTCGAGTCTAAGATTCGGCCAATGTAGTTATGTGAGAAAGCTTACCAGTAGCTTCTCGTGGGATTTTTCCCGGGTTTTTTCTCTACTAATAATACTGGTTGCCATATATAGTCTATCGTGTGCTGAAAAATAGCGTTAAACCCCACAACAACAACAACAACAGGAGTATTGCATGTGTTTATGGCATGTTGATGCAATGTGAGAGTACTATCTAGAGTCACAACTAGGTTGCGTACTGACTGTGTGAATGTAATGTTGGTGTTGATATTTATTGTTTGAGGTAAAGGATGTGAATGGGAAAGTCTTTGTGTTGTGATAAGAATGGCCTCAGTTTTATCATCATTCTTCTGCAGCTTGGTACATGTAATCCATGATTTCACATCAGAAATGCACCTCTCTACTCCTTGGACGGTAGCATCAATTTCAATTTCAGTTGGGTCACTAGACTTGTATATTTGGGTGTCATTAGCGTACAATTGGTGAAACATTGGGTGATGACCTATGACACTTGAGAGCGGCTGAGTGTATAGAATGAAGAGAACAGGACCAAGAACAGACCCTGTGGAACACCACAACATAGCTCAACTGGGCTGGAGTGTATTCCATTTGCAGATGCAATTTATGTCCTGTAGGAGGTGGAGGGTTATAGGCTGATACGTTTTGGTGGCATATAATGCAGAGGTGATCCGATGCAAGTTCGTGGGATACAAGAATGGATTGGAGAATATTATCATCAAGTCTATGAACAATCCAGTCTAAAATGTGACTAAGTTTATGGGTGGGATGGTTAACTGGCTATTTAAGGATGAAAACAAATGGAATCTAGGAGTTTTGATGTGTATGTGTTACCGGGACAGTCAAAATGAAAGTTGAAATCTCCAAGAATAATTAGATGCCACCTATGGAATTTCCATTCTGCAGAAGATTCGGAAACTACTCCAAAAAGAGAGATCCAGTCTCCTTTACTAGGAGGATGGCGGTAGAGACAGAAAATGATGGACTGACCTTAGTTTAAGTGTGAGTGTTGTTTGGCCTAGTTCAAACGATGTGTGGCAGAAATTGAAGGTTCTGTTGTACTTAAGGCATTTTATCATGGAATTCCTTGTGATGACAGCAATTCCAACTCCGCGAGAGTTGCATGGAAACGATCTGAGGGAGTAAGCTGTGGGCATTAGGCCGAAATCCGCGCACTTTGGCTCATCGCCTGAATGTTTTCAGTAATGTTTCTGCATAGCAAATAAATTGGCGGAAATCAATTATTACTATTTCCATATTTACAAGGTCAATTCTGTTTAAAAGCCATTATTGTTCCGTTTTTAACTTGTCAAATACAAGTGTTTGCTTTTCCCTAAACAAACAAAATAATAAATCGATTTTTCATACGGATTCGTAGTCAAGGTGCCGGAACTTGGTTATAGTACACTTACAGCCATCAAGAACGATAACTCCAAACATAATTTTCAAATTTCCGTAGGTTCTTTAATCATTTATTGTCCTGTTCGTGGTCATGTCAAATAAAAAACAGCAAGGAGCTTTTTATGCAGGTTCTCGCTTGCTAAATCCACTCTCGGACATTTCGGGTTTGCCCATCGATCAGGTAAATTAAACTTTTATTTGATTTGTTTTGAAATTGCAGTAAAATCATACACATTTGTGATAGATACATATTTTAGGACAGACAAAGGCCAGTTTTGCAATGCAGAAAAGGAAAAAAAAAATAAGGATATTCCTCTGTTTCGAATCGGGCCCTTCCTGTATTTCTACGTGAGGTGTCTGTCGGGCTTATCGAAAAATAAAATAAACTTTGCTGATGAAATGTTGAAATTTATATTCAAGATGTTTAAAGACTTGTAAATTATTAATATTTACATGTACATCCATGTATGCATTACTGCATATGCCTTCTGTTCGCAATACAAGTCCAGTATTATAATAAATTGGATTCTATTGTGCACGACGTTGGTAAATGGAATAAATACCTTTCTCCTGCTTTGTTATACCCTGCAAAGACAATAAAAATACATTTACTACAACTATAAATAATAGTCATCAGTGCGTTGCATATAAACACCGGAACGCAATATCGTTTATACCATAGCTGAAAATTGTGAAATTTGCGATATTTTTGAAAGAAAATAACATTTACTATTAATAGTGTCTAGTAAAATTGTTACATAATCGGTTACTAATAAATAAATATTATTAATGATTTATTAATAATGTGGGGATGAATGAACATTGTGAAAATCAGCATTATAAATAGCCGTACAGTGGAAGTGTGCCACTTATTCTCTTTAATCATGATGTTTTTTCCATCATCATTTACAATTTTATTTCATATTCATGTATCTTTTCATGAACTATTCATATTTGTCATTTTCTGATATTTTGAGTAACTTCTACATGGATAATTTATGTATCTGTTAAATTACTGTTTGTACCAAATTGAATTCACATGTATTATAAGGAAGAAGATATTAAAAATAAATACTTTTTGACTACGTACTTGTTAGTCTTATATGATGAACACTTTGCTATATTGTTTCAACATAAATAATTGGTGTCTAAACCATTACACCAGTCTAAAATGTCTTTTGCACAGAAAATTAATTATTTTGTTTGATGAATGCGTATGATTCATAGATCTCCCATTAGGGGCCATCCATTTAGTATGTATGCAAAGGTCTGGCAAATCTTTGCAGTTAGACTATTATCACACATAATTCATGGTATGCACTCCATACACTATAAACTATACAGGTGTTTCGCATGCACAAATCTCGCAGATAACGAAACTTAAGAGAATAAGGAAAATGTAATAATTAATAACCACAATATAATGATCAACTTAAGAAATCAATATTCAATCAATATTAATGGTTTTTTAAAATTAATAGCTGAAGCATTACACTCATGTATAAATTGCAATAAACAGTACACACTGTTAATATTAAATTTTGTTACTGTACAGTCGCCAGAATGCACAGTTTCCAGCTTTTTAATTTGATGTTGTATCACTTGCAGTAAAGAATGTACATATTAATTAAATTATATATAACTAATATTAAATGTCACAAATTTGAATTATACATTCACCACCCCTATGCACTGTGGTATATAAGATATAACTGATGTGCATTCCGATGTTTCTGTTGTGTTTCGGTGTATTCCAGTGTTTCTATGCACCCACAGCAGTACATTGTGTTCTGCATTGATTCTGGCTACAGTACATTTATATTCAATATGAATGACATACCACACCATGTATTACTTATCCATATAGAGAGGTAGTGGACCAAATAAACCTAAACACAACAATGATTGTGTAGAGCACAAGTAGAGAGCAGACAGACATATAGACAGAATAATAGGCTCATTAAAGAATATGCAGATATGTACTAAAATACATCATCATCATCATCATCATCATCATCATCATCATCATCAGTCTCTTGACCTAGTGTGGTTGCTGAGGCACTGTGCTGCTGAACATCTGACCTGTTCCCTCCACTTGACTCGATCATGTGCCAATGCCTGTGTCTCTGCAAAACTTCTCCTGGTCCATTCTGTGATGTTGTCACTCCACTTTTTTCTCAGTCTACCTCTCCTTCTACCACCTTGGACACTACCCTGCGGTACTGTTGTGGATAGACTGTTGGCTTTAGTGACATGGCCATACCATTTCAGCTTTCTCTTTTTGACAATGGTGAGGTCACCATACCTTTCAGAAAAATATGTCAAATGTACTCTATATTTTTCTGAAAGGTATATTTATTATATGAAGTAAACTGTTACATTAACCATATTATACATCAATTTAAATTATCATATGGTTCAAAGGTCAGGTCACATTTTTCTGGAAGGAGAAGAATCATCATGTACTTATCTTACTGCAATCTCATGACCAACACCTTTTTGAAGTTCCAATGGCATGACCACCACTAATATGCTGTTCCTGCTATGATGTTTATAGCAAACTAACCAACCAATCAGAAAGTTACTTACTACTTGGCATACAATAGAACTAACCAACCAATCAGAAAGTTACTTACTACTTGGCATACAATAGAACTAACCAACCAATCAGAAAGTTACTTACCACTTGGCATACAGTAGAACTAACCAACCAATCAGAAAGTTACTTACTACTTGGCATACAGTAGAACTAACCAACCAATCAGAAAGTTACTTACTACTTGGCATACAGTAGAACTAGCCAACCAATCAGAAACTTACTTACTACTTGGCATACAATAGAACTAACCAACCAATCAGAAAGTTACTTACCACTTGGCATACAGTAGAACTAACCAACCAATCAGAAAGTTACTTACTACTTGGCAAACAGTAGAACTAGCCAACCAATCAGAAACTTACTTACTACTTGGCATACAATAGAACTAACCAACCAATCAGAAAGAAAGTTATAAACCACTTGGCATACAATAGAACAATCCAGCATGAACATTATTCAGGGTAGCTTCATAGCTCAGAGTGAACAAAATTCTAACAGGTAGTCCTGGTTCAAGGTTGCCTTAAGGACTATATATGTGTAAAATGAGAATAACACAATACTTGCAATTGATGACTTTATTTCACTCTTAAATTAACATTATATGCATAGAATAGTAAAATATCCACTTGTACAAAACTCAATGGAATTTGATATGCCTGCATTGGCTTTGATTAGACTGATCTTCGTTGATTATAGGTTTTATACTGACAGTGACATACATGTCCTTACACTGTTATTCTTGGAATTTCATTCCATGGTAGACAATTCAGACCAAAATTGACAAAATTTTGCTTATGATTCTACATAAATAGGAAATCAATAATAGTTAAACTATTTTTTAAATCAGTAATATTTTAGTAATAATAATAATATTATTAATAGATTCATTTTTAAATATAGATTTTTTTTGTCCACATTGCAATTAAAAGTCAGATAAATTGATATATATTTATTTTTAATTTATATTGTTGTTATGATGGATTTAAACTTAACTGGCATTAGTATATTCAATTTAGACCTTGGATCACTTATTTTGATGGCATTCAGTCACTGAAAGTGTGGACATTCCCTCTTATCACTAAATTGAATTTTTAAAAAAAATAATATGTGCATTTTACTTAAGTTAGATAAATATCATGATAATATAGAGTTGTTAACCCATCACACAGTAATCTGGGACATCTGCCATATTATGTTATGATTGGACTGACAGAGATTTTGTATAGGAATAGATAGATGGAAAGTCAGAGAAACCTAAGAATTTGTAACAATGCAGCAATAACGGATCGGTTTTTATTATGTCAGCATTGAAGGCTATGTGATTTATATATATGGGGAACAGATTGCCTGGGTTACTTTATCTATAGTGCTCATATGGCTTTAATGTACATGTGATTCTAATTACCATTGTGGATATTTATATTCTGAAAACCAGTCTAGTAGGTATCGAAATTGGATATATTCAATTTCGATACCTACTAGACTGGTTTTCAGAATATAAATGTATGTGCTGCATACCAGCCTGAACCAGTTTAATAGGTTCCCAAACTGTTCTAACAATTGTTGCAACCAATGTAATGATGTGTATTCGCATAATGCAACTGAGGTCACCATCCTTACACATGCTCTTAATTGATTACTTTATTTTTTTAATCTGGAGAATGTGTGATTTTTTAAAGGGATAATATGTGGTCATGTTGGCATTTGAGTCACTGATTGGCTAAGCTGAAATCAAAAGGAAAGCCTGATTAAAACAAGGTTTTGGCAAAAACCACCAGGGGCCCTGAGTGGCAGAGTGGTCTAAAGTGCTGTCTGTTATGGATCACTGCCATATCACCTCTGTCTGCATGGATTTGAGTCTCAG
The DNA here is from genome assembly GCA_030141615.1 of Unio pictorum. Taxonomy (NCBI): domain Eukaryota; kingdom Metazoa; phylum Mollusca; class Bivalvia; order Unionida; family Unionidae; genus Unio; species Unio pictorum. The sequence goes on along the minus strand of JARLTB010000163.1, from coordinate 729,815 downwards.
ATTCGGCCAATGTGGGTATGTGAGAAAGCTTGCCTGTAGCTTCTCATGAGTTTCTGGTTCTTTCCAGGGTTTTCTGAATTCTTCCTCTACCATTAATACTGGCCGCCATGTATAGCCTATATCATGCTGAAAAATGGCATTAAACCATAAAAAAAAAAGAGCAAAATCACCAAAGTAATTCTGTATGGTCTTGTTTAACTGCTACTGTGTTGTTCAAGATGTTTAAAGTTAAAGATGAAACTTTTAGAAAATATTTACACTGCCTCTTATTTACGCTTTAACGCGTAATGAATGCTGGTTGAACATACGTAGCACCACCTATTACCAACAGAAGTGTAAACAGAAACTGCATAAATCCAGACATGCTTCAGATGCCAATGAACATAAACACTTGTGATCTAATGAGTAACAAAGACAATGCTGATTTTATTTTTTTGTGGAGGGTGCTTTCCCTGTTGATCTTCTCAGACCACTATAGAGAGGCCCTCCTGCCCTACTTGTTTTTTTTTTTTTTGTATGCATGTTATAGATTTTGTATACATGTTATAGATTTTGTATACATGTTATAGATTGACTTTTTTTGTATACAAGTTATAGAAGGAGATTGTTAGTGCATTTAGACATGGCTGACCTCAGTACCTGGAGGTAAACATGGTTTTATGTGAATATTTGGGAGATTTTTTTATCCAGATCAACACACAAGTCAGTATAATAAGATTTGTTTTCATCTTTTCTTATTTGAAGTGTAACTATCACAACTTTTTTGTGACAAAAAATATTACAACAATTTGTGGCATATTTATATTGGAGACCGGGTGGAATTTGAGTAAAGGCTTGTGAATTCTTTTGATCACCAGTCCTAGGGTTATATCAGTTTGTTTTATACTTGAGCACTGTTTAGACAAGCAATTGCATTTACTTAACTGTTTACAAGGACAATCATACCCGACCTGAATGGTCTTGTTGACTCTTTACCAGGACTATTATACCGAAACAGCCTAATTAACTCAATACCAGGACTATCATACCCTAACAGCCTAATTAACTCTATACCAGGATAATAATACTGTAACAGCATACTTAATTCTATACCAGGAAAATCATATCCTAACAGCCTAATTAACTCAATACCAGGATAATCATACCCTAACAGCCTAATGAACTCTATACCAGGATAATCATACCCTAAGAGCCTAATTAACTCTGTACCAGGATAATCATACCCTAACAGCCGAATGAACTCTATACCAGGAAAATCATACCTTAACAGCATACTTAACTCTATACCAGGACTATCATACCCAAACAGCCTAATGAACTCTGTACCAAGACTATCATACCCAAACAGCCTAATTAACTCAATACCAGGATAATCATACCCTAAGAGCCTAATTAACTCTGTACCAGGATAATCATACCCTAACAGCCTAATGTACTCTATACCAGGAAATTCATACCTTAACAGCATACTTAACTCTACACCAGAACTGTCATACAGGACAGCCTAGTTAACTCTATATAAGGACTAACTTACAATTGGTAACAATGTAGCAATAACATATTGATTTTAATATGTCCCAATACAAACTATATAATTTTTGCATTATACCAATATAGTTTTATCTGCTTCATCCTATCATTCACTAAGTTTTCCTTAGTGATCATAATTATACAGTTGTACATGTATTGAAACACTGTTCAGTACTCTGATTGACACAAATATTATACATTGAAATAACAATTAAATAATCTAGTATGACACATTGCAGTGCTTTTGATAATACTATGGTAGTTTGGCTTACTTCTGAGAGGTGTTGTGTTTTACAGGAGGGATGATGTTGATAAGCATAACAAAAATGGTGGCATGGTTTGTTTTTTAAAATTGTTATGTACACTCAGTTACAGGACATGCATGCTAGAAGCAGATGCCTGGTTATTATGGACACTCAGTTACAGGACATGCATGCTAGAAGTAGATGCCTGGTTATTATGGACACTCAATTACAGGACATGCATGCTAGAAGCTGATGCCTTGTTATTATGGACACTCAGTTACAGGACATGCATGCTAGAAGCAGATACCTGGTTATTATGGACACTCAGTTACAGGACATGCATGCTAGAAGCAGATACCTGGTTATTATGGACACTCAGTTACAGGACATAAATGCTAGAAGCTGATGCCTTGTTATTATGGACACTCAGTGAGTCAGTTACAGGACATGCATGCTAGAAGCAGATGCCTGGTTATTATGGACACTCAGTTACAGGACATGCATGCTAGAAGCAGATGCCTGGTTATTATGTACACTCAGTTACAGGACATGCATGCTAGAAGCAGATGCCTGGTTATTATGGACACTCAGTTACAGGACATGCATGCTAGAAGCAGATGCCTGGTTATTATGTACACTCAGTTACAGGACATGCATGCTAGAAGCAGATGCCTGGTTATTATGGACACTCACTTACAGGACATGCATGCTAGAAGCAGATGCCTGGTTATTATGTACACTCAGTTACAGGACATGCATGCTAGATGCCTGGTCTCTTTTCTGGGTATTAAAGTCAGTATCTCCTCTCTTATATTCATTGCACCAAGATCTAAGTAGCCTAGGGCAGTGATTTGATCCAAGGGCATCATTTTAATGCAATGATTCATATGTTTGAGATGTTAGTAGCCCAAGGCAGTGATTTGATCCACAAATAACGTTTCATCATTTTTTAAAATCCAAAAGCAGATCTTGATAATCTGTTGATTTTTAAAAAAAAGAAAGTGAAATTTAGGCACCAGACTCGATCTGGTCAATTGAAATGGGCATAAATGGGAAAAAGACAATAGTCGTTGCCTATGGGTTATTTTTTTTTAATTAACTTTCTGGTCATGCTAATTGTTTGTATTTTAGAATTATTTTATCTTTTTTAACTTAAAACATCATTTATCTCCTCAAATAAGCAGGGGACATTAACTTGAGATATTTGCTGGTATTCTGAATCATCACATAGAAAATTGTCTCTCAGATGAAGCACAGAGATGAACCCATGGAAACAAAAGTAGAAAGGTCTATTCTGGTGTTTTTTCATGGCTTGCAATTGTAAAAAAAATTGGGCACAAAAGACAAGAGGGCATGTGCTACCGGTATATTATCTCACAAACTGCAGAGTTGTCAATGCTCAAAATCAGGTTTCTAACACAGAGGATGTCATCTTTTTTATAAAGGAAATTTGGTTGAAGTGACACCTTTTATGGTAATTTGTTTGCCAAAAGTAAAAGAATTAACGGCTGATGATAGAATTATGTATTTCATCATTGAGACAGATAACAGTACATATCAGGCCTTGAATTTAACACAAATTTCCTGGTAGCCAGAAGGACTAGTGTACTGAGAAATTTACTAGCCCTGCCAAACATTTACTAGCCTTGTCCCCAAAACAATGTCACACACTCGTATTGAGATTAACAATAATTTGATTTCATAAATAGCATTATCATATAAAATGTAGAAGTACAGAAGTACAAATTCTACTTTAAATCATCAATAAATTCACATTTCTTGTTTATCAAGATAATCTGGATCCAATTCCAGAAAGGGATCCAGGTGTCTTTTCTCGTCCTCCACCTGCACTCTGGGTCTATATGAGTTTGTTCTGGTCTCATTTCCTGTCTACCTGAAACATTCCACAAATGTATTGCTGATAATGGATCATACGTTGGAATGTCATTTGTATGAAACATGATGAAGAGTAGGTCGGACAGAACCCAAGGTCGCAAACAAGATCTCCAGTCACTCTTCACCATTTTAATCTCTGAGAAACCTCTTTCAGCATCAGCAGAGTGGGTTGGGATTGTCAGGATGAGGTCAATCAATGCCAGAATATTCTTGCAGTCAGCAGCATATGATTGTACAAACGCTGACTGTTGATAACCAAAAACTTACCAACCCGTCGGACTATTAACATTATGAATGTTACTAGCCTGACGGGAAATCTACTAGCCTTGGACTAGCGGACTACCACTAATTTTGATCCCTTCGTATATGTATTTATTCTAATTAAATGGAACAAATAATAATAATAATACTACTAATAATAATAATGACTTTGTATGGCGCCTAATCTTTAGAAGCTCTAACATTTATAATAATATAACTACAAAAGAAACCACCATAAAATTAGAAAACAAAAAAAAACGTGCTGAAAAATATTTAAGAAAGGAAACATTATTAGGGCCTTAAGTTTGTTCTTGCAGTCAATAAAGGTGAGTTTTAAGGGCACTCTTAAAAGGGATCACTTTGTATTTGACTCTAATTTCAATGGGCAATTTGTTCCACGTTGCTGGGCCCTGCAAAAGAACATTGTCCATATGATTTAGATGTCATAGTCGGAATAATGAATATACAATTGTCAAAAGAGGAGAGTTAAGTGTCTTGGTCTAATTAACTCTTTATATGACATGATGTATCATGTCATGGACTTGAGTAGAATTCAATCATATGATCTGTTTGACACTTTGTATGACATAATGTATCATGTCATGGACTTGATTAGAAATCAGTCATATTATCTGATTGACACTTTGTATGACATAATGTATCATCTCATGTACTTGATTAGAATTCAGTCATATGGTCTGATTCACTCTTTATTTGACATAATGTATCATGTGATGTACTTGATTAGAATTCAGTCATATGGTCTAATTGACCTTTGATATGATATAATGTATCATTTCGTGTACTTGATTAGAATTGAATCATATGGTCAAATTCACTCTTTATTTGACATAATGTATCATGTTATATACTTGATTAGAATTTAGTCATATGGTCTGATTGACTCTTGACATGATGTAATGTATCATTTCATGTCCTTGGTTAGAATTCAGTCCAACTGAAAACAGCATATACCCTGATCTGTCATTTGATAATTAACAGACTGCATAGGAACCAGACTATGCAATGGCAGTCCTTATTGATAATTAACAGACTGCATAGGAACCAGATTATGCAATGGCAGTCCTTATTGATAATTAACAGACTGCATAGGAACCAGATTATGCAATGGCAGTCCTTATTGATAATTAACAGACTGCATAGGAACCAGATTATGCAATGGCAGTCCTTATTGATAATTAACAGACTGCATAGGAACCAGATTATGCAATGGCAGTCCTTTTTGATAATTAACAGACTGCATAGGAACCAGATTATGCAATGGCAGTCCTTATTGATAATTAACAGACTGCATAGGAACCAGATTATGCAATGGCAGTCCTTATTGATAATTAACAGACTGCATAGGAACCAGATTATGCTGGCACACTATGCAATGGCAGTCCTTGTTCTATGTACTTTGCATTTGGACTCGTAGTATAAGCATGTATATACAGTGATGCAAAACAACAATTCATTATTCCTTTCTCCTCATTATTCATTCTCATCATAATAGAAGTGATTATATACATGTCAGATATTTAATTTCCAATGGGGTGATATATTATTGGCAATATGGTTAAATATTTTAAAGCAACACATTGAAAAGTTGTCAGTAATTGTCCATATTTCAGATTTATCCGAAGGTTTATATTGACACATTGCCTGTGCAGAAGTCTCGCTATGATTTTAAAACTAGGGGTCCAGGACTCTCATTTTGTTTTTTAAAAAAAAAGGAGTCCCACCAGCAAAAGTTGCAGTCCCCTCTCAGAAAATGTTGAACTTTGCAGATTAAAAAACTGTTGGTAGCCATTAAGATTAATTTTCATGTTCTTATAGAACCGACATGTATAAACATGTCAGCCTATTTGGCGCATTTGGTATGTGTGCACAACGATACGCCATTTCTGTAAACATTGGATCACGTGCTGTTTTGGTTGAAAATTAAATTTTTGCCTGAAATGCCGACAGAAGGATTCCAAAGTAATGTGACACACCGTTTTCACTGATTTTGTAGTAATGCAATTCATTCATTTCATCCCAAATCTTGATAATATTATTTAATAAGTGGTAATTGTTTTATAAAAATTCTAGTTGCAACATTATTTTTTTGTCACCTTTATTCTTCAGGTAAACTTTTTAGCATGTCAGTTGTTTGGAATTGCCATCTCCATACCATTTCGAAAACTACTCGACCCAAGGACGACTAATCCAAAAGTACGTCAAGCCGTGGAGCTTGTGGTGGGATTCGCCATGGCCTACTTCTGTTTTCAATAGTAAGAACTTGTAAAAACTTTGCTTGTATTGCATTTTCCCTTATAGTATATTTCTTAAGAGTGACTCAAAAGACATTCATTGTGGCATTCATTCAGTCTGCTACCACCATTCTCCCCACATTTGCTGATTTTATTGTCCTCTCCTTCACCAACAATGTGCCTCCAATTTTCCATTATGAGACTTAAAGTTTAGTCAGTACTTAATACATATGATTGGTCATTTTTAAGCCAGATTTAAATTTAATCCAATCGGATCCCTGGATTCAAAAGTTTAGTCAATACTTAAGACACATGATTGGTTATTTTTAAGCCAGATTTAAATTTAATCCAATCAGATCACTGGATTCAAAAGTTTAGTCAGTACTTAAGACACATGATTGGTCATTTTTAAGCCAGATTTATGTACATGATGTGATTTGATTTATACTTGCATGTATATGATCTAATTAGATATGTATTTACATGTATATAATCTAATTAGATTTGTATTTACATTTAGTATATGATCTAATTAGATTTGTATTTCTGTGTAGGTGATCTAATTAGATTTGTATTTCTATGTAGGTGATCTAATTAGATTTGTATTTCTATGTAGGTGATGTAGTTAGATTTGTATTTACATCTATATGATCTAATTAGATTTGTATTTGTTTGTAGGTGATATTGTTAGATTTAAGATTTATATTTCCCTGTAGATGATTTAATTAGATTTGCTTACTGTGGGAGCAAATATTTTTTAAAAATACAAATTTGTCCTTTTGGTCTCAAACATTTTAACATAGTTTTTGATAACAGGAAGTTGAAAGAATTTTTAAAAAGTAGACCGATAAAATTTAATCTATGTTTATATATATTTGAGACAACCTTGTTAGATTTTCATTTCGTATCATCAGTTTGTCAAATTTTTCTGAAGATTTTTCATTTTAAGATTTGGTAGTGGGTATACATATTTTGCAACACAAATCTGATTTAATTTTCATTTCAGCCATATTCTGCATGTAATTGTACAGTGTGGAGTATGCTATCTTGTTTTGCTGTTTGGTCCAGCCAAGTGGATGCCTACGCTTGTATCCATCATAGCAATCACCTATCTGTCAGTCTGCCATATTTACAGAATGATTTACGACTATGGAGGATACACTCTGGATATAACGGGGTAAACATATTTTTATGGAGATTGGTAAAGTAAATACTGCTTGAAAAACAATTTAATGGATTAAAAAAAAGTGTTCAGTTGCAAAATTCAGCTTGTCAGATATTTTGCTGCATGTTGTTGATTTCAAAATGACTATCAGTATTCACAAATCGTTCAGTTGCAAGTATAACAGAAATGTTATTAAGAATATAGCTTTTATTGTTTTTTATGTTAATGGTTACTGTCTTATTTGCGATAGAATAGGAAACTTGACAAAGTTCTAGCGCTAATGAGCTTAATTTACCAAACATTAAGTATGATACAAATAAATACATATAGTGGAGTCGGCTCTGGTGGCCTAGTGGTTAGAGTGAGCACCTCACATGCAGGAGGTCATGGTTTTGTCCCTAACCGAGTCATACCAAAGACATATAAAAATAGCACCAACAGCTGCCTCACTTGGCGCCCAGCATTAACAGGTTAGTGTTAGGACTGGTCGGCCTCGTGTCAGGACAATGTGACTGGGTGGGACATCATGCTACATATCTGCGGAATGATGCCCCATTGATAGACATCGCTGAACTGCTACACTGCAGGCATCATAGTGATATGACTGAAAAATTGATTATGATTATTTGTTTCCATCACGCCTTAAAATTTAAAACCATATCATATTCCAAAGGTAATACGTACAAACAATGCCAATTATTTATGACTGTTGAAAACAAAAGTAAATTGGGCTATGAAAATGTCCACTAGTGTTATTCCGCTTATCGACAATGATTAATCATTAGATGCAAAGCTCTTGGAAACGCTTAATTACGCGTATTTGGACACAATTTTTTTATCTGGGATGCAGAAAATCACCCACGCAAGAGTCCTCCATACACAAGTTTTTTGGGGGGATGTTTGTGGCTTTTTTGTGCTTTATTCTTTTGCAAACAGGGTAGTTTCACGGAACAATAAATATGTTCTAATCACTGTGAATAATGAGACAATGCTTTTATTTGAGTTTGTTGCTGACATTCTTTGAGCAAAGGTCGTCGGCTTGCTTTGATGATGGTGCATTTCTTATTAAAAGGCACAGCTAAAGGCTCTAGTTAAAGGACCTAACAAATACCTATTTGTTTTTGCCGTAGCAACATCAGATAATTGTAGAACGTTTAGACAGACTACTTTTTTTTGTTTAGTATATATCAGTTCTTCAAAGGTAATCAGTTTTCTTTAAAGTGTCAGCAAAACAATTTTATTCTTCCATCTGTGTTTTTTTTAAAATTTGCGTCATCTGGTTGACTGTACTCAGTTTTTGTTTCCGCCTTCAGAGGTGTTGGATTTTAAATAGTTAGTTGCATGGTTATTTTGATTATAATACAGCATACAGTAAAAAGACCAGATATCAGCTTAAGCAGATTATGATATAACAGTGCATTGTTATATTCGGGTTTGCTGCTTCCTGTCATGGTGCCTTTGATTTTCTCTACTCCAAACGCAAGACTGTATATACAGTTTTTTTCAGCCAAAATTTGTGTCACTACAAAATGGAAAACAGAATCACAATTTTCTACATTGACGAAGCCCCGTGATCCAGTAATTGATTTCAGTTCCAATTGTAGTTGTATAAATATTGCATGCGAACTCGAAACCAAGACGCATCAAGACTTGGACAAAATGCCATTGCAAATTTGGACAAGTATTTTGGGGTTAAACGAAAAAATGAAGAAGATTTAAATGAGATGAAGAACTGTGCTTAATTTACTAGAACTGATATAGTGGACTATTCTGCGCATGACTTTGAAAATATGTAATGTTTATGCATCACGCTATGGAAATGAAATGCATTACTTTGGAATCTTTCTGTCTGCATTTCAGACCCAAAATAATTAATTTTATTTATTTTTTATACCAAAATGGCACGTTATTTAATAATTACAGAAATGACGTATTGTTATGCAGAATGACCAGTCACACCGAATAAGCTGATACAGTTGTACATGTCAGTGTTGGGGGAATTAAACTTGATGGCAACCAACACTTCTTCTAATCTGCAAAGTTTAAAAAAAGTTTGGGATGGGACTGCAACTTTTGCTGGTGGGACTCCTATTTTTACCAAAGTGGGAGTCCTGGACTCCTAGTTTTAAAATCCTAGCAAGACCTCTTGAGTTGGTTGAGCAAACCAATAAGATAATCAATTGTGAAACTCCATAATTTGTAAAGGGAGACTACTTGTTTTTAGTTATATGCAAATGCCATTTTCAGTAGATGCAAACTTTCAGAATTAGAACATATAGTCATGATTACATGAGTATGCTGTTAAATTGTTTAACTAATAAATTTAAATAGATTTTGATGTTTTATTACAGTTTAAATGTGAAATACTTTGTATTTATAAATAATGACAAACAAGAAAACCTTGTCTTTCTAATCTTCAAATTTTAGCTGTAAGGATTTGGGGCATTGCAACAGTATTTCAGTTACATATGACAGCAGTCATACAAATTTTCATTTCACAAATTTGTAAAACAAAAATAATACAGTATACGAATGTAATTTTTATGAGGTTAAAGTGTGCCTGTCATTAAAAGAGAGTGCTTCTGTAAATTTACATTTATTAACATTTTGAACTCTTGTGCAAAGTAATAACTGTACAACAAACAAAAATCTTAATTTGCTCTTAGTAACCAATATATAATTAGTTATGAGTTGGTTAAGTGGAACTAATTATCGATTATGAAATTCTGATTGATTTATATCACTGTTCTTATTCATATTCATATCCATTTTAGTTTATACAAAAGCATGCCATGCCATAGTCAGAGAGGACCTTTCAGTTTATACGAAAGCATGCCATGCCATAGTCAGAGAGGACCTTTCAGTTTATACAAAAGCATGCCATGCCATAGTCAGAGAGGACCTTTCAGTTTATACGAAAGCATGCCATACCAATTGTGAAAAATATAAAACATTTATTATTGCAACTGCTGATGTTTTCTTTGGAGGCTGCAGTTACCAATCCCAAATGTTCTCCTAGATAAATAGAATAAGCCATAATAAATATATATAATAATTTGCTTGGATCATTCCCAAATAAAAAAGATAAGCAGTTTACTTGGATCATTCCATAACATAATAAGCAGTTTGCTTGTATCTTTCCAAAATAACTAGAAGAAGCAGTTTGCTTAGATCATTCCAAAATAACTAGAATAAGCAATTTGCTTTGATCAACCATCCAGTATCTTTTGGGTGTTTTATATGTAAACTATCATCTTTTTGGATTCTCATTCCACATTGAACGTACATGTAGAACTTAGATCTGAATTACTGATAATATTCCAGATTTTATAGAACCATGATCTCATACAATCCATTACAAGTATGTTGCGTACCTAGGCACATTAATATAAAGTATAATAGAGGGCAGGAAAAGCAGCCAAAGCTGCCTCAGACTCACTCATTTCTGATGGAAGATTCCATATATTGTATAAATCTGGTTTTTCATCATGGCTGGCAAAATATTAGGCATGCAAATGTCCCCAAATGAAACTTGAGACCATAAAGCCTGCTATTTGAGAGTGGCCTCCCTTTGAATGGAACAAATTGGAGAGATGAGGTGGTATTGTGTCACTTACATATCAGACACAGTACATGTACCACTAACCTCCTGAATTCCTGAATGGTAAAGCTAAGCCAGAGTGTATACCTTACCAACGTCCATAGACAGCAGAACACATTCATGTCGAGTTTGTAGATTTCCACCACATGTTATGGATGTATTTTGATATGAACTGCTGGAAAATAGCTGTATGGTGATATACTACCCAAGAGAATCTTAGATATGAGGGATTTTGATTTTTTTGAAAGAACTTTTAATTATGTTTTATGAATTTACATGTTTATTTTATTGTCATCTTACGTACGTGTTAACATACTTTTGTCATTGTTACATTTTATTTTATCTTCTTGTACTTACTTTTATTTTGAATGCCTTTTTTTCAGGCCACTAATGATAGCAACACAAAAGGTGACATCTCTGGCATTTGCACTCTATGATGGAACAAGCAGAGATGAAAAGAAGTTGACTGATGATCAAAAGTCTCAGATGATTAAGTACGTTTTGTGTTTAGTTGTTTAGTGTTGTCCTTGTTTGAGGTAATAATTAAATTCTTGAGTGATATAGGTTTTACTTTTTCAATTGTAACGTGATCTTTTTCATTACAGATGTTCGAGTTAAAGGTTTATCATATGCATTGCTGTTAACATTTTACATATATATGAGTGTTTAGTGTTTACTTATACATCTGTGTGAAGTGTTTACATGTTATGTTTTTAGCTGTACATCAGCATTAATTTTTACATGTACATCAATGATAAGTCTTTACACGTAAGTATTAAGTTTCACACGTACATTGGTGTCAAGTTTTTTGCATGTACATCAGAGTAATGCATTTTTGTATATTAATGGGAAGTTTTGTACATGTAAATCAGTGGTTCATTTAACACATTAACCCCTGCCGCCTTGATAACTCATCACACTTTACCTCCCACATCTCCAGAGTGCCTCGATAATGGGACCGAGTTTGCATAGCTTGTATCCTGAGCGCCGAGTTTTAGTGGCAGTATTTTTGTAATACCTGTAATTACATTGCATAAACTGCAAACATATTTAAATATTTAACTAAATTTTTTTAATCACAGATCATTATGTGTCTGAATTCAATGAAAAAAAATTTACAGAAAATTTGGTTAAGAAATACGAAGCACATGTACGTTTCATTATGTTCCAGGGTCTATGAATGGAATCTATACAAATTTCGTACCGCTAAAATTTTCTCATTCGTTTCTGTGTACCTTTATCAATTGTAAATTCCCAATAAGTAATACATGAATGCCTATTCATTTGAACCACTACAGCAAGAATAATTAAAAGTCAACACGTTTTTAGCATGCAGATAAGTTTTACTTGAGATTTTATGACTATCGAAAGAAACATGTAAAACCTACTATACTAATCATTGTGCAAAGTGAATCTGGTTGTATGACTCTCCTTCATTTTAAATTTCATAATTTCTTAAAATATATGTCAAGTGGAGTCTGCTTCTTAGACCTTAGATTTTGTGACTATCAAAAGAAACATGTAAAAATTACTATGCTAATCATTGCGCAAAAGTGCAAAGTCTATATGGCTTCATGACTCATGATAATTTTAAATTTCATAATTTTTTAAAGTATCTGTCTAGTAGAGTCAGCTTCTATGCTATTAACTGTTGCCTTCTAGCAAAGTCAAGAATGATTCTGAGTTAGAAGATTTTAACACTGTCCACATCTTGAGTTTACAGCCACCTCAAACTAGCTTCTAAGTGCTCTATACTGCCACATGAATGCATGTACAGTTTCATACCCTCTCAATTTCCAGCTAGTAAAGTGGATATTATTTACTGATCAGCTGATTGCATCTTATAACACCACAACGCCCAGAAAACATGTTGGCGGCTTTCTTTTAAAACAAATGTTTATTAAACTGTGAGATACTTTTATTGACCCACTGCATTGTCTGCTGCTTGTTGTGTATCCAGTTAAAGAAGAAACACACGTCGGCTATTGTTTGTATTTCAAAACACAGCTGCTCAGATCATCCTTTATGTAACCCTGATCAGAGCACACCTCCCCGCTGCTCTGTACCCTACATTGACTATCCATTCAATCCAGAATCAAACACAAAATTTGTTCTCAGTGCTATGTTTTGCTGATGGACTCCAGTCCAATCAGAAGTCAGAAATTTGATCATTTCTGATTTTATGTATATTCTTAGTTCAAGAATGTTGACAGTTTTAATGTTTTCTTTGCTTAGGATAGTAACAGTGGTTTTATCCATCTGCCTGTTAGAGGATCTCTCCACTAAAATAATGTTATTATTATTGTGCATTTTTTATATTTTTTTTCTTACAGAAAATGTCCAGATTTGCTGACATTCTGGAGTTATATCTTCTATTACCATGGGTTCATGAGTGGACCTCTTGCTTTCTTCTCTGATTATATTGATTTTATTGACGGCTCTAATTTCCTTGGCAAAAGAGGTCAAGATGACACTCGGGTAATTAAATTATTTTTTGTTTCATCTGTATTAGTATGTTAATGCATTGGTCACATGTTTTTGGTGGCAATCAAACCAGAAACAGTATGTTAATAATGTAACTCTTATATATTTAAGTAACTCTGTTTTATCTTCATTGATTTCATCCTGTATTCAGAAAATTCCTCCCTTTTTCTTAACAGGGGAAGGAGGTATTGGGTGCCATAAACTTTTTAGTTCTAAAATACACCTTGTATATCAATACACACCTGCAGATAAGATGATGTATTCAATTTAACACTTGTTTTATTTCATTGTTGTAAAGAGGTTTCATTTGGATATAATGGACTGGTTGAGCTAAATGTTTGTTCATGTGGCTAATAAATTTGGATATTATGGACTGGTTGAGCTACTATTTTGCTCATATGACTGATAAATTTGGATATAATGGACTGGTAGAGCTAAATGTTTGTTCATGTGACTGATAAATTTGGATATAATGGACTGGTTGAGCTAAATGTTTGTTCATGTGACTGATAAATTTGGATATAATGGACTGGTAGAGCTAAATGTTTGTTCATGTGACTGATAAATTTGGATATAATGGACTGGTTGAGCTAAATGTTTGTTCATGTGACTGATAAATTTGGATATAATGGACTGGTAGAGCTAAATGTTTGTTCATGTGACTGATAAATTTGGATATAATGGACTGGTTGAGCTACTATTTTGCTCATGGCTATGATAAAGGAGTGGGTACTGTAGAAGTCATTTTCATCCTTGCTCAGACCCAGATGAAACTTGTTTTAAAAAAATGTGCCCCTCTCTCTTTCTTAAATATATATTTTATTTTTATCCACAACTTGTGAACCAAAAGTGATCCATGTTTTTATACTATGGACCAAATTGATCCATGTTTTTATACTATGGACTAATGAAAAGCTATTGGCATATTGTTAATTTTTTTTATCTCTATCATGCCCATGGAAACAAATAGGTTAAAGATTTGGCAATATTTGATATAGACTTGTAGGAAATCCACAAGGCAGCACTCAGCATGCACCAATGAATTGGCATATTACATGATGTGATAGTATGAAAATTATGAAATAATATAAAAGTGACAGACTGGGCATAATAGTATCCAATATATTCCATGGATGTTAAATCAATCTTATGAATGAACTTGTCAGTTTCATAATGAGTGCGGTCTATCTTCTGAGTTAGCTTGTCAGTTTCTCATTGAGTTCAATCATCTCTGAGTTAGTTTGTCAGTTTCACATTGAGTTCAATCATCTCTGAGTGAGCTTGTCAGTTTCACATTGAGTTCAATCATCTCTGAGTGAGCTTGTCAGTTTCACATTAAGTTCAATCATCTCTGAGTTAGTTTGTCAGTTTCACATTGAGTTCAATCATCTCTGAGTGAGCTTGTCAGTTTCACATTGAGTTCAATCATCTCTGAGTGAGCTTGTCAGTTTCACATTGAGTTCAATCATCGCTGAGTTAGTTTGTCAGTTTCACATTGAGTTCAATCAGCTCTGAGTGAGCTTGTCAGTTTCACATTGAGTTCAATCATCTCTGAGTTAGTTTGTCAGTTTCACATTGAGTGCAGTCTATAAATTATGATTGATCTTATCCATTTCACATTGTGTTCAGTCTGTCATAATCTAATTTCACGGTGAGTTCAGTCAGTTTTAATAAGTTTTTATCCATTTCACATTGTGTTCAGTCTGTCTACTCTGATATTGTTTATTTCACTTTGAGTTCAGTCTATCTTAATTAGCTCTATTTCACATTTTTTAAAAAGTTGATAGCATGCCAGTAAAAGGTAAAAATATGAAAATATAAAAAGGTACTTTATTTTTCTTTTTATGTAAACAAAGCTGTTTTCTTTGATTTCAGACTACTTCAGAAGCAAGGGAGCCACCAAATCCCATGGTAAAGATTTCAAAGGATCAATGTTGTTTTGTTTCTTTTTATTAAATGTTTTATATTATAGCTTTTTATGTATTTTGAACGAAGATAAAAGGGTAAACAATTATGACCACTTAAGGCAGGTGATAACATAACACACAAGGATTCACCCTTGGCATGTGATCGTGTGATTAATGTAAAATATGTACAGAATAGTGCACTTAGAATACAGTATTATGCGATAACTCCAAATGGTGTTTACAAATTCCAATTTTATCGATAGACTGCATCATCCAGTCTAGGATGCAATCTTCCAAGCAAGGCTGCATCATCCAGTCTAGATTGCAATATTCCAAGCAAGGCTGCATCATCCAGTCTAGGATGCAATCTTTCAAGCAAGGCTGCATCATCCAATCTAAGATGCAATCTTCCATGGTTTGCAATGCATGGCAAAAATGTTTCTGTAATTGATACAGTGGGATTTATGCTAAACCTGACTGTGTCCCTGTGTGGATGCAGATTTTCTTCTCTTTCTTTTCGGGAAAAGAGAATATTTGGTGTATTAGAGGCTGTAGTGCAGCCCTTTCTAACACTCACGTTCTCTAGGGATCCCATCAAGTATTTTGTGCTTCATAAATAGGCATTTTGTGCACAAATGCCCAGATGCAATTTTTCATAAACCTTTTAATAACCTTTGAGTGGTCAACAACAATGTTAAACTAATTGGACTATTTTTGAAGTACATAATAAAGAATAGTATTTGTTGCAGGCTAGGCTGTGGATTTGTCATCCTGCTCAGAAGTGCAAGTATCTGTTTTCATTGGTTTTAATTCAGAATATTATTTGTGTGAATATTGATACCTATACCTATATCCTTACATATACATTGTGAATTTCAGCCTACTGTGGCACGCAAGGTTGGAGAGTCAGCAGTATTTGGTGTACTCATGTTGTGCCAGCCTATATTCTGTCCATGGGAATTTATCTTGAGTAAGTTATTCAATCAGTCTTCTGTCCATGGGAATTTATCTCGAGTAAGTTATTCACTCTGTCTTTTGTCCATGGGAATTTAACTTGAGTAAGTTATTCACTCTGTCTTCTATCCATGGGAATTTATCTTGAGTAAGTTATTCACTCTGTCTTCTATCCATGGGAATTTATCTTGAGTAAGTTATTTAGTCTGTCTATTGTCCATGGAAATTTATCTTGAGGAAGTTATTCAGTCTTCTGCCCATGGGATTTTATCTTAAGTAAGTTATTCAGTTTTGTCTTCTGTCAATGGACTTTATCTTAATTTATTAAAGTGGGTGGGTGGATTGTGAACTTTTAAGTGTGGAAGTGCATGTTTGACACAAAGTGTAGGTGTATGTCTTCTTTTAAATCACATGGTCATGGTGTATGTCTAGCCAAAAAAACATAATTATCACATTTCCTGTGGCATTGGTATTAGAATAGGCATTGGCCTAGATGTCAGGATACTTAAAAGTTTTGCATGTAAAATAAATAAACACACTTTTGATTATCTTCTATTTTTATAAGGGCTATGAACTCAAAGGACAATGTCACAGAGTCATGTCATTTTTCTATAGGTGGGTCATAAGTTAAAGTCTTGGATCTTTCTATTTATGACCTTTATGATTGTTAGCCATAGGCTAAAAATAACATTACTAGTATGAAAGTTAAAGGACCAATGTTCAAGTTACACCCAAGGGGATATAAGGTCCAAGCATGAAAGGTCAAGGTCACTGTCCAAATTGATTTATTGTTCTTACTTATTAAAATGTGTATGATGTGGCTATGCATATGTATTGTCTGATTTGTCCATTTCAGCTGAGGAGTTTTACACAAACTACAACTTCTTCCAGAGGCTGATGTACACTTTTATAACAATGTCGATGTGTAGGCCAAAATATTACCTTGCCTGGAGATTAGGTAAGACATGTATTAATTGATCAGAAAAATACGATATATACATGATTATACATTCATTTCAACTGTACACAAGGTAGACCATTACCTGCCATTACATAATGACAGCACAACATAGACCATTACCTGCCATTACATAATTACAACACAACGTAGACCATGATCTGTCATTACCCAATGACATCACAACATAGACCCTGATCTCTCATTGCATAATGACATCACAACATAGACCCTGATCTGTCAATACCCAATGACATCACAACATAGACCCTGATCTGTCATTACATAATGACATCACAACATAGACCATGATCTGTCATTGCATAATGACATCACAACATAGACCATGATCTGTCATTACCCAATGACATCGCAACATAGACCCTGATCTGTCATTACCCAAACCCAATGACATCACAACATAGACCCTGATCTGTCATTACCCAAATTACATCACAACATATACCCTACTGCTCCGGTTGCATAGTGGTTAAAGCATTTTCCACAGAAGCAGGAGGTCATGGGTTCCATCCCTGGCCAAGTCATACACAAAGACTTACAAAAATGGTACTAACAGCTGCCTTGCTTCGCTCTCAGCATTAAGAGGATAGTGTTAGGGCTGGTCAACCTGGTGTCAGGATAATATGACTTGGGGGGGACATCATGCTTCATGTCTGCAGCATGATGCCCCACTGCTAGATTATGAACTGCCTCACTGCAGACATCGTAGCGATGTGACTGAAATTTTTTAAAAGCTATGTTAAAAATCCTAATCACACACACACACACACACACAACATATGCCCTGATCTGTCATTATATGATAACACAACATAGACCTGATCTCTCATTACACAATGACCCTGATCTGTCATTACCCAATGACAACACATCATAGATCCAGATCTATTGTTACATAATGACAACACAACATAGACCTGATCTCTCATTACACAATGACAAGACAATGACCCTGATCTCTCATTACACATTGACAATGCAACATAGACCCTGATCTGTCATTACACATTGACAACACAACATAGACCCTGATCTTTCATTACACTTTGACAACACAACATAGACCCTTATCTGTCATTACACATTGACAGCACAACATATACCCTGATCTGTCATTACACATTGACAACACAACATAGACCCTGATCTGTCATTACACATTGACAACACAACATAGACTCTGATCTGTCATTACACATTGACAATGCAACATAGACCCTGATCTGTCATTACACATTGACAACACAACATAGACCCTGATCTGTCATTACACATTGACAACACAACGTAGACCCTGATCTGTCATTAAAACATTGACAATACAACATAGACCCTGATCTGTCATTACACATTGACAACACAACATAGATCCAGATCTGCCATTACATAATGGGCCAAGATATCAAGATCTGTGTTGTTTGTTACTCCTAACAAAGTCCATAGATGCAAATCTGCTGGCACATTATGAATGTGTACAGTTTGCATTTACAAGGTGACAGTTATTGGTTCTTTCAGGTAATTTTGATTGATGTTTCATTTTCCTTGGTGATAATTATTATTATCATTCGTCTTTTAGTTTTTTGTTGTTTTCCTATTTGCTTTAAAAATGTGCATGCACCATAATGTCTTCCTGTTCATTTTCTGCATTTTATATTACAGTGGTGTCCCTCTGTCTATCCTTGATTTATTTAATTCCTACACAATATCATGAGTTCTTCATAATCTGCAGTCATCCCCAGGATCTAAATATGGATGGCTTGATTTTGTAGCATAGAATAAGCCTTTAAAACACAGGTTGAAAGATCAAGGTCACTATGACAGATAGATAATTTTCGTTAATTTGTCGTTAATATTAGTTCTTAATTCTAAATTCAGGATCGAAATAGAGATCCGTCCAAATATTTTGTCTGTGGCTTACACTTGAGTGAATGAATAAGTGTATTGATTTTTTAGGTCAAAAAGGTCTTTGGGAAAAGAGAAATTGGTTTCTAAATAAAATATTTAGTTCTAAATCCATGTACCTTAGCCTAAGTTTGTGGTTGACTTACATATAATGCAAATGGGGTCAACAGTCGTTCAGTCAGAGTCACTGATCATCAGAAGAAAAATGATTTTCTTAGAATTCCTTTAGTTGTATACCACGTACTTTGACCAAGATTTGGGGAGGGTGTGCATTGAAAGTATAGAAGAGACCTATTGCTTGTGGGGTTAAAGGTTATGGTTCAAAGGAAACAAGGATTTTGCTTTTTTTTCTATAATAAATTTCTTTATTGGATAATCTTAGAATTTATGTTAAAATGGCATTTGAACGAGTAAAAACTTAAGAATTCGAAAATCTATATGAATAAAAGGAAATAAATAGTTCAGATATCATGATGGTGTTGCAATCGTTTTACTTGGATAATTACGTATTGACTATATTGTCATTTATTGTATGTGTTCTGTGGATAGATGGACACACAGGAACACATGGCATACATCTCAGTCTATACGAGCTTTATCAACAACATCCTTGGGTAATAATTATCAATCTCCTGAGCACAAAACTCCAGATCAAGACTAAAATTTTCATATTGTATACATTTTACATAAATAGATGCTTACATTAAAAATATCAATACTGTTATGTACTTTATGTCAGGTTATTGTGGAAATAATCAGGAAAAACAATAAAAGATATGCACATAGCTGTGCATTAATTGGTACATAAAATGTAGTATTATGAATATACCTCTTTTAAAATTGACTTAAATTGTATTGAAGTAGTAATGTTCATGCAGCTTGATAGTAACTACATCTCACAACAGGTTCTTTTTCTTAATGATCTTTTTAATACAATGCACACATAAATTTATTCTAGAAATCACAATTTAAGGAAACATAAATTGAACAGCATACATAATCAGAAAATACTATTTCAATTCTTTTTTTTCTTTTCTTTTAGAAGTATCCAACTAACACAAACATTGATTGTTTTGACAATACTGAATTATGGATTGCTTCTTCCAAGAATGATAACTCTGCAGTTACTCGTTAAGGGAGGTAAATAATGTTATCAAACTGTGTTATATGGTAGGCACAAAATAAAGTTCACTTTTGCTTCATATTTCAGCTGATGCAGTGAATAATGCTGCAGGTCTAGGGTACCGCAAGTCAAATGAAATGTTGAAAGAGGATTGGGATCTTCTCAACAACATAGACATTATAAAACTAGAGGTAAGACCAGTTTTACTGGTAATTGTTTGAAATGCATACAGGTGAAAACAGCTGTAGTTTTATTACTTCTTTTTTCTCAAAAACAGTAAAATTGGTTTATAACTTACCATAAAAATTCTTCACTGTTGTTTTACTTAGCAAGAGGCAGGAACAGAAAGACCATTGGTTGTTGTTTTTGTAGGGCTTAACGCCATTTTTCAGCACATGATTGGCTATACATGGCGGCCAGTATTATTGATGGAGGAAGAACCCAGGAAAACCCCCTGAAAGAACCACTGTAAATTTTTTGTGTTCTTGTTTAAATAAAATTTTTGGGAAACTTTATTTTATTTTATTGTAACTGTCACACTGTGTGATGATACTACCTCAAACAGTGTCACACTGTGTGACGATACCTACCTGTAACAATGTCATACTGTGATGATACCAGACCTATAACATGATACATACCTGTAACAGTGTCACAATTTTGTGATGATACCTACCTGTAACAGTGTCACACTGTGTGATGATACCTACCTGTAACACTGTCACACTGTGTGATGATGCCTACCTGTAACAATGTCACACTGTATGACGATACCTACCTGTAACAGTGTCATACTGTGATGATACCAGACCTATAACATGATACATACCTGTAACTGTGTCACAATGCGTGATGATAACTACCTGTAACAGTGTCACACTGTGTGATGAAACCAGACCTATAATTATGTCACACTGTGTGATGATGCCTACCTGTAACAATGTCACACTGTATGACGATACCTACCTGTAACAGTGTCATACTGTGATGATACCAGACCTATAACATGATACATACCTGTAACAGTGTCACACTGTGTGATGAAACCAGACCTATAATTATGTCACACTGTGTGATGGTACCATGCCTATAACAAAATTCACACTGTAATGTTACCTATCTTTAACAATGTCACTCTTTGTGATGATACTTACTTGTATACAGTCTTATAGTGAGAGAGTCTTATAATGAAATTTTCCTATAGCATTACTGCATTGTGATAGTAAGACCTTCTTATAGTGATAATCATCTAGTGAAGCCATTTTATGGTGATACAGCCTTCTAATGAGACTATCTGATAGTGATACAGCCTTTTAGTGAAACCTTATAGTGTTACAGCCTTCTGGTGAGATCTTATAGTGATACAGCCTTATAGAGAGACCTTCTTATAGTGATACAGCCTTCTAATGAGATATTATAGTGATACAGCCTTTTAGTGAGACCTTATAGTGATACAGCCTTCTAGTGAGATTTTATAGAGACCTTATAGTGATAATCATCTAGTGAGGCCATATTATGGTGATACAATCTTATAGAGACATTCTTATAGTGAGACAGCCTTCTAGTGATATCTTCTTATAGTGATACAGCCTTCTAGTGAGATCTTCTTATAGTGATAGTCTTATAGAGACATTCTTATAGTGATACAGCCTTCTAGTGAGATCTTCTTATAGTGATACAGCCTTCTAGTGAGATCTTCTTATAGTGATACAGTCTTATAGAGACATTCTTATAGTGATACAGCCTTCTAGTGAGATCTTCTTATAGTGATACAGCCTTCTAGAGAGTTCTTTTTATAGTGATACAGCCTTATAGAGAGATCTTCTTATAGTGATACAGCCTTATAGAGAGATCTTCTTATAGTAGTACAGCCTTCTAGTGAGACCATCTTATAGAAAAACCATTTTGTAGCATTATTGCTGCCATCTCACCATTTTCTGCCTGAGTTTGAGTCTCAGATTCAGTCGATGTGGGAAAGATTGCCAGTAGCTTTTTGTGGGTCGGTGGTTCTTTGCTGGGTTTTCCAGGGTTCATATACTGGTCACCATGTATAGCCTATCTTGTGCTGAAAAATGGCATTAAACCCTACAACAACAACAACAACAACATTAAATATTACTTAATGAAATGAGATCCATGATAGATACTAACCTTTTAACAAAATTCATTCAAGAATGTGCTATATTCAGTTTAGCTTGCAAATTTTGTATTTGAGGAAAATTGTACAATCTTCCATGGTTTATTCAAGATAGCATTTTTACTCAGGAGTATTTAAAGTTGTAGAAAACCTAACTGCCCAATCATATAGGAAAGGTGTGTGTGTGTAGTAGGTGAATATAATTATATGTTTACATCTTGGTCTTTTCGTGAATGAGGTAGCAAGACATGCACATTGTTGATTAACATTTGACTATAATACAGGCTTTCTCAGTCTGTACAAAAGTACACACTGATTTTCTTGAAGTTTTAAAGAAAATCTCTTAATTATCTAGTATGATCTCAGAGAGTAACCAGTTCCATGAATTCATTTTTGTTTACAGACCTGTGACAGTCTAAAACTAAACATTGATAGCTGGAATAAGCAGACCAGTCTCTGGTTGAGACGAATAATTTATGACCGAGCACCAGAATCATTCCGAGTTCTGCTAGTATTCATGGTCAGTGCTTTCTGGCATGGATTTTATCCTGGATACTATTTGACCTTCGCAACAGGAATGCTTTTCACCTTTGCTGCTAGACAGGTAAGTTTGACAATGCATACCTGCCAACCCATAAGATTTTGCCTTAAGTCTTATAGGAATTACCCTTAATATAAGGACTTATCAATGGAAAAATGATTGTTGCTAAACAAAAATCCAGATAATCGGTTCATCCGTGTTTGATTTGAATCTGGGTTTTCATATTTGGGTTATTTAAATTAGTCAGGGAACCAGATTAATGTTACGGCAGCACCCCAGATGCTTAAACTGCATCTATTTGTTTATGCAAAGTGGCTGCCTGATCCAACTGTTGATTATTGAATTTGTGAAAAAAAATCACATCCAAAAAGCGATGCATGTTTAAGAAAAAAAAGGAAAATAAGCTTCTAGAAAAGTGTTATTAAGACAAAAGAATAAAAAGGAGTATTCAGATTCTTGTGAATAAAGGCTGGAAAGGAAAAAATGACATTTATTGAATATCGCATGCCAATTTTAGTATGTCTCATGGTGGGAGATATGATTGTCATTGTCATGTGAAATGGAAAAGAATTTCCAAGAATTACTTCAGCGTTAAGAGGCCATTGAGTTGCATATGGTTTGGAACTAAAGTTTGTGCAACTGTACTAGTGGTAATAAAGTCTGTGTCAAAGTCAACATTTTCAGTTGAACATAAGGTTTGTCATCGCTGTGTCAAACTTTTTATTATATTTTCCAGCTTTACAATGGCAGTTATTGATATTTTGTTACACTTTACTGAAAACTGGTCAATCTTACTGAAAAATTTCAACTGCCTTACTGAGACGGACTTGTCAAGATTGGTGGGTCCGATAATTGGCAATAAGTAATATTTTTAGGGGATGAGGTAATGATGTTGAGGAATAAGGTAAAGATGGTGAATAATAATAATAATGACTTTGTCTAGCGCCTTATCTTTAGAAGCTTTGAGCGCTTAATATCAATATTGATGTGACTACTGAAAAACAAAATACAAAAACCATGAAATTGGAAAACAAAAAAGTCCTTTAGTTTGTTCTTGCAGTCAAAAAAGGTGAGTTTAAAGAGCACTCTTGAAAGATTTTACTGTGTCTTTGTGTCTAATTTCAATGGGCAATTAATTCTACATTGCTGGTCCCTGGTATGCAAAATAACATTGTCCATATGACTTCGTTTTCATAGTGGGGGCAATGAGTATACGATTGTCAGAAGAGGAACATAAGTATCTTGCAGGTGTGTACACATGGGTGAGGCTGGATAGTTACATTGGACTGGAGTCCATCAGTGAAGCATAGCACAGAGAACAAACTTTGCGTTTGATTCTGGATTGAATGGATAGCCAATGTAGGGTACAGAGCAGTGGGGAGGTGTGCTCTGATCGTGGTACTCTAAAGATGATCTGAACAGCTGTGTTTTGAACGTTTTGAAGTTTCTGGAGTAGATATTGAGATGAACCAGCCAGAACTGAGTTACAACAGTCCAGAATTGAAAGTACTAATGAACACAAACAGGGGTCTGTTCAGTGTCATCAGCTAAAAGATATTTGCGAATGGAGCTGATACGTCTCAGCTCAAGATATGCAGCCTTGCATTTGTTCATAACATGTTGGTGTAATGTGAGTGTACTGTCTAGAGTTACACCTAGGTTTCATACTGACTGAGTGAATTTAATGTTGATGTTACTGATATTTATTCTTTGAGGTAAAGGATGTGAATGAGAAAGCCTTTGTGTTTTGATCAGAATAGCACAGTTTTATAATCATTCATCTGCAGCTTGTGACATGTCATCCATGATTTCACATCAGAAATGCACCTCTCTACTCCTTGGATGGTAACATCAACTCCATTTGGGTGGCTAGATTTGTATATTTGGGTGTCATCAGCATACAATTGGTGAAACACTGGATGATGATCAATGACACTTGAGAACTGCTGAGTGTATAAAATGAAGAGAACAATTCCAAGAACAGACCCCTCTGTAACACCACAACATAGTTCAACTAGGCTGGAGTTTATTCCATTTGTAGATACAATTTGTGTCCTGTTGATTAAGTAGTTGAACCACAGTAAGGCTGTATTGTGAATGTCAAATACATGCTGGAGACGGTGAAATAATATATCATGGTCTTTTGTGTCAACTGCAGCAGACAAGTCAAGGATTGTGAGGACTGTAATTTTTTTGCTATCTAAAGCTGAGAGAATGTTAGTAACTACATTCAGGAGAGTAGTTTCCGTACTGTGGCAGGGTGATGTGCAGACTGTGTATTGCTGAAAAGACTGTTTGAATTCAAATGAGAGACAAGTTGGGTTAGAACAACTTTTTCTAAGATTTTGTATGTGAACGGGAAAGTAGAAACTGTGCGGTAGTTCTTTAAATCATTATGGTCAAGTGTTGGTTTCTTCAACAGAGGTTTTATGATGACAGTTTTGAAAAATGATGGGAATTTCCCAGATGAGAGGGAGATATTAATAATATCAGTTTGTGTAGGCAATATTGGGTCTAAGCATTCAAGCAGCAGTGATGTTGGAATTAAATCAGGATATGTTAATGAATAAGATAATGATATTGGTTGGAATAAGCTAATAATGGGTAATGATGTTGAGGAATAATATTATGATGATGTCGAGTGAGGTAGTGGTGACAACTAATAAAGTAATGGCGATAAGGAATATGGTAATGGTGAAGAATAAGGTAATGGTGATGAGGAACAAAGTAATGGCGATAAGGAATACAGTAATGGTGGGTAAGATGGTAATGATTATGATGAATAAGGTAATGGTGATGAGGAATAAGGTAATGGCGATAAGGAATACGGTAATGGTGGGTAAGATGGTAATGATGTTGACGAATAAGATAATGATTATGAAGAATAAGATAATGGTGGAGAATAGGATAATAATACTGTGAATATGGTAATGAGGAATGAGGTAATGTAGGGGAATATGGTAGTGATGCTGAGGAATAAGATAATGATTATGAGGAATAAGGTAATGGGGGGGAGGAATAAGATAATGATGGGAATAAGTAATGGAGATGACAAATAAGGTAATAGTGAGGAATAAGATGATGGGAATAAAGTAATGGTGATACGGAATAAGGTAATGGTGATGAGGAATAAGGTAAAAGTGAGGAAAAAGATAATGATGGGAATAAGATAATGGTGATTAAAAATAAGGTAATGTTGAGGAATATGGTAATGATGGAAAAAAGGTAATGGTGATGAAGAATAAAGTAATGGTGATAAGGAATAAGATAATGGTGATAAGAAATAAGGTAATGGTGATGAGGAATAAGGTAATGATTTTGAGTAATAAGGTAACGATGATAAGGAATAAGATAATGGTAATGAGGAATAAGATAATGGTGATAAGGAATAAGGTAATGGTGATAAGGAATAAGATAATGGTGATAAAGAATAAGGTAATGGTGATGAGGAATAAGATAATGGTGATAAGGAATAAGATAATGGTGATAAGGAATAAGTAATGGTGATGAGGAATAAGATAATGGTGATAAGGAATAATGTAATGGTGTTAAGGAATAAAATAATGGTGATGAGGAATGAGGTAATGGTGATGAGGAAAAAGAAAATGGTGATGAGGAAAAAGAAAATGGTGATAAGGAATAAGATAATGGTAATAAGGAATAAACAAACAAACAAACAGTAAGCATGTATTGGTCTCAATTAATAATCATGTATTGATTACTTATTTTCTTGATAATGGTTCAACTTGTATGATTCAGTGTCAGATGATGAAATAATCACTACAGGAGTATGATGATTTTGTCAGTCCAAATCTGGTGAATAGAATGCAGAAATGTAGATAACATTTAGTGACATCTTAGCAAATCAAAAATTAAAATAAGTTTGCACCTTAAAAACAAATGCTGATAATTAAAATTGTTAAAAAGATTCATGTAAATAGTACATAGTAGATATATATGTAGATGAGGAGAAAGGTAAAGGCTAGATTGCAATATATACATGTATACAAATAGTCATGAATAAATAGGTAGATAAAGATGTTGACTATAGTTTAAGAGAGAGAGAGAATATATACAT
Source organism: Unio pictorum (assembly GCA_030141615.1). Lineage (NCBI taxonomy): Eukaryota > Metazoa > Mollusca > Bivalvia > Unionida > Unionidae > Unio > Unio pictorum. Next base: position 702,757 of record JARLTB010000163.1, on the reverse strand, counting down.
GTATACAAATAGACATGAATAAATAGGTAGATAAAGATGTTGACCAGAGTTTAAGAGAGAGAGAGAATATATACATGTATACAAATAGACATGAATAAATAGGTAGATAAAGATGTTGACCAGAGTTTAAGAGAGAGAGAGAATATATACATGTATACAAATAGTCATGAATAAATAGGTAGATAAAGATGTTGACCAGAGTTTAAGAGAGAGAGAGAATATATACATGTATACAAATAGACATGAATAAATAGGTAGATAAAGATGTTGACCAGAGTTTAAGAGAGAGAGAGAATATATACATGTATACAAATAGTCATGAATAAATAGGTAGATAAAGATGTTGACCAGAGTTTAAGAGAGAGAGAGAGAATATATACATGTATACAAATAGTCATGAATAAATAGGTAGATAAAGATGTTGACCAGAGTTTAAGAGAGAGAGAGAATATATACATGTATACAAATAGTCATGAATAAATAGGTAGATAAAGATGTTGACCAGAGTTTAAGAGAGAGAGAGAATATATACATGTATACAAATAGACATGAATAAATAGGTAGATAAAGATGTTGACCAGAGTTTAAGAGAGAGAGAGAATATATACATGTATACAAATAGACATGAATAAATAGGTAGATAAAGATGTTGACCAGAGTTTAAGAGAGAGAGAGAATATATACATGTATACAAATAGACATGAATACATAGGTAGATAAAGATGTTGACCAGAGTTTAAGAGAGAGAGAGAATATATACATGTATACAAATAGACATGAATAAATAGGTAGATAAAGATGTTGACCAGAGTTTAAGAGAGAGAGAGAATATATACATGTATACAAATAGACATGAATAGATAGGTAGATAAAGGTGTTGACTAGAGTTTAAGAGAGAGAGAGAATATATACATGTATACAAATAGACATGAATAGATAGGTAGATAAAGGTGTTGACTAGAGTTTAAGGCAGAGAGAGGCATTTAGGTAAAAAGACTTTAAACTGAACAAGGAAGGAAACAGCAAAAAACAACTGTGTTAACTTGAATTTAAACAAATTTCACTACATCACAATATTTTGCTTAATCTGTATTTCCATATAAAGATCAAATGATCATGCAGCTTTAAGAATACAAGTCTCTTGCTGAAATGTTCCATCATTAAATTCACTTTTTTGTTTATTTTCTGGAGGAGTGTTCTTTACACTCAGACATCTTCTACTTCCATGTTAGCCAATTTAACATGAAATTGGAGACATGCATCCTCTATCATTGTCAAGTGGGCTTTTGAGAATGATTTGAGAACACCTACTATTTTTTATTCATTTAATTATTTGCCAAACAGTAAGTATGTATTGGTCTCAAGTAATAATCATGTATTGGTCTCAAGTAATAATCATGTATTGGTCTCAAGTAATAAGTATGTATTGGTCTCAAGTAATAATCATGTATTGATCTCAAGTAATAAGTATGTATTGATCTCAAGTAATAAGTATGTATTGGTCTCAAGTAATAATCATGTATTGGTCTCAAGTAATAATCATGTATTGATCTCAAGTAATAATCATGTATTGGTCTCAAGTAATAATCATGTATTGGTCTCAATGAATAATCATGTATTGGTCTCAATGAATAATCATGTATTGGTCTCAATGAATAATCATGTATTGGTCTCAAGTAATAAGTTTGTATTGGTCTCAAGTAATAATCATGTATTGATCTCAAGTAATAAGTATGTATTGGTCTCAAGTCATAATCATGTATTGATCTCAAGTAATAATCATGTATTGGTCTCAAGTAATAAGTATGTATTGGTCTCAAGTAATAATCATGTATTGGTCTCAAGTAATAATCATGTATTGGTCTCAAGTAATAAGTATGTATTGGTCTCAAGTAATAATCATGTATTGGTCTCAATGAATAATTATGTATTGGTCTCAAGTAATAAGTTTGTATTGGTCTCAAGTAATAATCATGTATTGATCTCAAGTAATAAATATGTATTGGTCTCAAGTAATAATCATGTATTGATCTCAAGTAATAATCATGTATTGGTCTCAAGTAATAAGTATGTATTGGTCTCAAGTAATAATCATGTATTGATCTCAAGTAATAAGTATGTATTGGTCTCAATGAATAATCATGTATTGGTCTCAAGTAATAAGTATGTATTGGTCTCAAGTAATAATCATGTATTGGTCTCAAGTAATAACCATGTTAACAATGTGTTGTACTTTTATGGTCTTCAGCTTAATGACGAAAAAAAGCACAAGATAAAAATCTTTTGTAAAATTCATGAAATAGTGCATTAACTAGAATACAAAGTGAAAATTTAAAAGGAACTTAAGTATTGTGAATTAAATCCCAAAAAATCCTAAAGGTTCCATCACAAACGTATAGGATGTTTTGAATGAATTTCAATCTTGAATGTGTTGATTTCAGTAACCTTGAATGTGTTGATGTCAGTTGCCTTGAATGTGATAATATGTCAAAATTATTGATTATATAATCTAGAATGTCATTGAATGAGTTCACAGTAATCTCAAACTAATGATTTAGTCCAAAAGTCAATGAGCACTTTGTAATTCCAATGAATAATTTAAATAAATAAATCCTCTCAAATTATACCTGAACATAACAGAAAGACTGATTCAACTAGACATGTATTAAAATAGGAATAACTACTTCTGTTTTCACCTTTTACTGCAAGCATAGTGGACATTGAGTGCCAAACATCTTCCAGTTTCCATAATCATTTTGGACATTCTTTCATGACAAGATAATTATTATTTGTACATACTAAAATGAACAGTGGTTGAAGTCAAGTATTCACAAACAGTCTGTTTCACAATAATGTCGCTAGCTACATTTTTGGCGTCTTAAGTCCATTTTAGTTGGAAAGGCCATTTGTTAACATTATATTTTTTCGTTTTCATTATTTTTGGAGGGTAGATCTATTCTAGGTCTATGTAGAGTCAATTAATGTTTAACTAATTTTTGTCTGTTTCAATGAATCTTGTGGATAAGAGTTCGCTAAAAAATGACCTTTTCACATTGTTGTAATTGTACGATGTACAAGCTATGTACAGTACACAATTCAGATACGTATTCCTATATAAATTTCAATCACTTTGAAACCTAAAATGTGCTAATTGCCATTTAAAGTTTGCACAAAATTGTTCAGTGTAAACCTAATTGTTTATATTGCATCTTAGTGTAAGGAAATTTGTAATGGGTGTTCTGCTGTTTATATGTATGATTAGTATTCATGATATTCCATTTTTACTTTGGCTCTGCTGTTTCTTTTAGAATTGCGAGATCAATTTTTGCGCTTGTTTTTTTTCAACTGACTTAACTAGTCAGTTTTGTTTGTTTGTGTTTTACTACTGGCATGAGACATAATGTTTGTGTTTTACTACTGGCATGTGACATGTTTGTGTTTTACTACGGGCATGAGACATGATGCTACAGTGCTAGATATCAATTTCGACTACCAGACTACAGGCATAGAAATATGACTGATTTTTTTTAAAGCTATGTTAAAATACAAATCAGACACACTTACTCTAGTTTCTACATTCCTCCAAGCAGACATACATACATCTGATGTGCGGATTCCTTGTACATTTGAGAACAATCGTAATTAATTTAGTTTCAGATTTGTCTGTAATGCATCATATTGAGAGAGAGATTGAGCAAGGAAAATGATCATCACATTGCTACATTCTAAAGTATTGGGGCAGATTCTGAGAAAGCATTTTGTTATTTTCTAAGTTTTGAAGTAAAAGGTATTTTGTATTATACAGTATTCTGTAGTCATATCATTATAGATGTTATAAAGCGCTTAGAGCTTCTAAATATTACGTGGTATACAAAGTCCTCATTATTATTATTATTATTATTATTATTATTATTATTAATATTTTTATTATTATTATTAATATTATTTTTATTATTATTTTTATTTTTTTATTATTATTATTATTAATATTATTATTGTTATTTTTATTATTATTATTATTATTATTATTATTATTATTATTATATAAGACATACTATCCTCTTTCTTTCAGGTTAGAAGAAACATACGACCTCTTTTCATAGGCAAAGACCAACGTACACAAAAGTTTCTTTATGACTGTGTAACTTTCATCTTCACAAGGTTGGCTAATATATACATGGTTGCTCCCTTTGTTCTCCTTGATATATGGGCTGGTCTTAGAGTGTACACGTAAGTGAATTTCTTTCTTGAAGTTTTTTGTGTGCCTAGTTTAAGGCAATAATGTAATGTTTGGGTTATTTCCATCCATCTATCCATCTATTCATGTGTTCCTACGAAAGTTCTTCAGATACATTCAGCAAGGTTTTTCTGTAAGATATAACAAAAATACTGATTTCTGGTTGTAGGGATGGTGGCACAAAGGTCAAGGTTACTGTTACTAAGAACAGCCTCTTACAATTTGTTATTTGTCTCAAAAATCAGTTCAGAAGAATAGCAAGGAATATTTAGATTCTTGTGAATAAATGTGATAAGAGACACAATTATGTTTATTGGATAGCATGATTTGTTTGTTTTGTTTTGTTTTTTATGGTTTAACGCCATTTTTCAGCACAATATAGGCTATACATGGCGGCCAGTATTAATGGTGGAGGAAGAAACCGGACAAACCCCTGGAAAGAACCACCAACCCATGAGAAGCTACTGGCAAGCTTTTTCACATAACTGCATTTGCCGAATCTTAGACTCAAACCCACGCAGACAGAGGTGAGATGGCAGTGGTCCATAACGGACAGCGCTTTAGACCACTCAGCTACTCGGGGCCCCTAGTTTGTCTTGTTAAGAGAGTTTTGATTGCCATCCTCATATGCCATGGAAAAACATTCCAAGAACTATATCAGATTGAGAGATATCAGCAAGCCTTCGAGTTGTGTAAGGTTTTTAACTGAAGTTTGTGCTGCTTTGCTTGTGCTAAATAAGGCCAATGTGTACTTTACAAACTTTTGAGTTGAACATAATGTTTACCATTGCTGCATGTTTCAAGTACCAAACTTTACAATAGCACTATATGATATTTTGTTACAACGTTCTGAAAACTGGTCAAAATTACAGAAAAAGTCAACAGCCTTACTGAAACAGTCTTGTTAGTTTTGGCAGGTCTGATGTTTACTACAAAGCCATGCCAGTACTGAGAAGCCTATTGATGTGGGGACTAAAGTTCAAGGTCAACATATTTATCAGACAAAGTTTTTGCAGTAAATGTAGTTCTACTAAATATACAATTTCTAAAGACAGATATATTACCAATGACAGTACCATGTAGAAGTCAGAAGGTCAAAGGCCAGGGTCACTATTAGTATCAGGGAAAGTACTTAGTAATAATTGGAGTTCTGCTATGATAATCTTTACCAATCACAAAGATTCGCTTCCCAGACCAAGAAGCATATTATTAATTTTATATATGGTCATTGATATTGGGATCAAAAAATTGGAAAGACATTTTTATATCCCTTGCTGTATCAGTCATCATATTTGGCAACTGTTGCTAAAAATATAAGTCAGTCACCCATTAATGATTGTATTTTGAACGTCTTAGAAACTGCCATACCAGTTTCAACCAAACTGGATACAAAGCTCATTGGCTATAATGCGTTTTAAATTTTTACAAATGAATCTAATCCACCATCAAATATTACTACCATTGCTAAAAATAGACAAACCTTTCAGTGAATTTTTCTTCAAAACTGCTAAATGAAACTTAATAGAAAGTATCCGGTTTTCAGAACATTTTTGATTTGCTGTCAGATATGACATCTTGACTGACAGTGGGAAAACCTTACAATTATTTCTCCAAAACTGTTGGATAGAATTCAGAAATTGGACTCAAATCATCAAGGCATGAACATTCCGACAGATATTATTGATCTGCCATTACACATAGCCACCATTAGTAAAAGTAAAACAAAACTTTACATGGTTACATCCCTTGATATCTCCATGTCCCAAATTTGGTGTGAATGTTCCAAATTTGGTGTGAATGTCCCAAATTTGGTGTGAATGTCCTAAATTTGATGTGAATGTCCCAAATTTGGTGTGAATGTCCCAGAAAATCATATTTGTCCATAAACTTACTTGTACATTTTAGGTATTATTTTTGTACATGACTAGCCCTAAAATGTTTTACAAACACTACAGTTTGTCCTTTTTATACATTCCCCAATCACAGGATTAATGTTAGGAAGATGATCTGCCATTCAACACATCCAGCAGTCTTGGAAAGATAAATTCATATAACTCATCGACACCATATAGACAAGGGGAAGAAACTTTCCTAAACCATTTTCCTTACCGCTACTATGGTTATTTACCAGGATTTTTTTTTTTTTTGCTCTCTCACTGTGACACAAGTTGCATCATATGTGCAAATGTTTGGAATCTTAAAAACTCTTGTTGACAAATATGGTATAGTATTGATAGTACATTTTTATAAATAAAGAGGCAATCAATATTTTTGTTCTAATTTATTGATGTTTATGTGAATTTATCAATATTGGAATTTTTGTTTGTTTTAAAAAATATTTTCTGACAGCTTGCTCCATCACACTTTATTTAGTATCCATTTTTGGTTGTTTTAGCTGAGGATATTTATTTGCAAATATAGTAATATAGTAGCATTTGTACTATATTCCCAGTGGCTTTTTTAAACTTCAAAAGTGTGTTTTGAGGTCTCAAGGGGGGTAGGGGCATCAGTGTGTCCCCATAAGGTGATGTCATCCAATTGAGAATAAACCATCTTTTCAATATCTTTTCAATATTTCAGTAGAGGGTTTGAAGGTAATGTGTCACTACTGTTCATATTTGCACTCAATTGAGACTGCATAGCACAGTTGTCCAAAACATCCATGCTGAATTCTTTGAGTGAATCCTAGTTTAATCTGAAGTGTTAATGACAATCTTAATGTTAGCACTGTCAGAAGTGTATCTGATGGAGTTTGAACACAACATATGCTTGTCTCTATAGAAAAATGAACATATATCACATTTGTGATTGACATTTCATTGGTAGAAGGAGGAGAACATAATAATTTAATTTTAATAGTGTCTTTACAGGTGATAAAGTAGTAATAAATGCCATTGTTCCGTTCTGGGTATGAACACTTTGTCAACAAAAACTAACCTTATTATTGTCTTTCAGTTGATTCATGGCTATTTCACACTTGAAGATGTTTCCTACAACTGAAATAATTAATTATTTATGGAGTGAAATAAACACTGCAGATTTTAAGTTGACTTCAATATTCTCATTCAGTGCAGTGATGCGTGATAGCATCTATTCTTCAGCTCATTGTGGTACTTGCCTTACGACGACTTTGATTCTCCTTTCTATACTTTACCATTTGCTAATTAAGTAAAGGTGGTTGTTTGTATCTGATCTTTTAATTGTCTCTAAGTAGCAAACAATATTCTGTATGCATTACTCTGAAAACATTTAAAGAAATATATGTGGGGTCCTGAGTGGTTTAAAGCGCTATCTGTTTTGGATCACTGCCATCTCACCTCTGTATGTGTGGGTTTGAGTCTCCGATTCAGCCAATGGGTGTATGTGAGAAAGTTTGTCAGTAGCTTCTTGTGGGTCGGTGGTTCTTTCAAGGGGTTTCCTGGGTTCTTCCTCCACCATCAATACTGATGGCCATGTATAGTCTATCATGTGCTGAGAAATGGCATTAAACACTACAACAACAAAATTTATAATAAAATAAATAATAAATAAAAAAAATTTTTTTTTAAGTTTCAATTTGGTACTTGTTGAAGATTTTTAGATTTTTCCAGTTTGAATTAAGATTTCCTACTGTTGATATAAATACATATTGTTAAAAACTATTATTCCTTTTCTTTATCTGCCTACCTCAAGATGTCAAATTTAGTTCAATTTCTCTTTCAGGAGCCTATTCTGGTTCATGCATATTGGATCCATTGCAATTGTCATTTACTATACTTTCATCAAGCCACCTAAAAAGGACAAGGGAACCAAAGGACAGTGATCAAAATATTTATTATTACGATTATTTTATTTGCATTTTCAATTTGCTGAATTTGAACTTTTTCAGAATGTATTATTGTGACAGTTGTGGCAAAGTATTTTAGTCACAGAGTTTAATATATCTTTTTGTCTAATTGATTTTTAAGGTATTTTAACCACATATGTGTAGAGAATATTATAACCAGCGTGTAATTGTTGTTGTGAGTCACTATTGTGTTTTAAATGCAGTATTAATGTGTGTGATCAGAATTTTTTTTATAGCTTTAACAATTTTTTAGTCATATCTTGATGATGTCTGCAGTGTGGCAGTTTGTAGTGATGTCTCACACTGGGGCATCATGCCACAGACATGTAGCAAGATGTTCAACCTAGTCACATTATCCTGGCACAAGGCCAACAAGTCATAACACTAACCTCTTAATGCTGAGCGCCTAGCAAGGCAGCTGTTAGTACCATTTTATTAAGTCTCTGATATGACTCAGCCAGGGATCGAACCCACAACCACCCACTTCCTAGGCAGATGCGCTAAGCTCTATACCACTGGAGCAGTCCAAATGCAGTATTATTTTATTTTAATTTTGTGCTTGGAGATATTTATGAGCCATTAGTGTTTCTGGATTTAAGGAATGGCATTATATGCATTTTCCTTTCCCAAATACAGTTTTGTTACTAAAACAAAGCAACCAAATGACCACACTAAAATTTGTTACAAGTTATAGATTAACTTTACCTTTTATATAAAATGTGTGTCAAGGGAGGCAACTTGAATTTAGATCAGTTATCTCCCTTGGTGATTATTCTGGTGACATTAATACTAAAAACAGGAATAGTGAGTGCTTTTCAAAGCAAAACATTACATTAATACCTTGAAAAGCCTGAAATGTTAATATAAATTCTTTAGTGCCATGTATAGAATAAAAATTAGAATATTATTTGAAATATTATAACCTTATTTGTACAATGGTAGTCATCAATAACAATATCTCTGGAGTTGTTTTTCCATCTGATATTATGTAAATCAGAATCATCAGACATTATATAACTAAATATCACTTTAACCAGAAATGGCAGTACTTTTATCATTACGCTAACTGATGATTCTAATGTTTTTAAATGGTTTGCTTTTGCATGAAGTTATACAAACATTTTATATTAATTTCATTGTGTGTGTGTGATTTGGACTTTTTTACATAGCATGAACAATTTTGCAGTCATTTGCTATGATGTATGCACTGTGACAGTTTATAGTGATGTCTAGCACTGGGACATCATATCGCATACATGTAGCATGGTGTCCCACCCAGTAACATTTTCCTGACACCAGGTCAACCAGTCTTAACACTAAACTCTTAATGCTGTGTGCCAAGCAGGGTAGCTGTTAGAACCATTTTTAAAAGTCTTTGGTATGATTCGGCTTGGGTTCAAACCCGCAACCTCCCTCATCCGAGGTGGACACTAACCATATAGTCACCATAGCAGACTAATAATTTTCAGCTTGCAATTATTCTGTCTTGGTAATGAATGTGTCAAAAGTGTCAATGTAAAATAATGAAATTTGTTAAGAGCAGGGAAACCTTTATGATATTATTCAACCTCAGTCAGGTATTTAAGTTAGATATTGCCAACAAAAAGTTTATTCAAAGTTTATTAGAAACATCATCATTGTTAATCCATCTGTCCATTAGCACAAGTTTGTTATCACTGCTCATGTTATCAAACACATTGTTATTGCTACCTCTCCAGAGAAGAGCTTGTGGGATGGTCCATTATCACAAGTTTCTTTCACTACTCATAAACTACTTGGAAAATGAAAGTTAAACACACATTCATCCAATTGTCTAGTAGGTCCTAATAAAAATCATGGTGCTCAGACATCCAGTATCACTAGTACAATTGCCCTATAAAAAGATCTTGTTATTGATGCAACTCTCAGACATCCAGTATCACTAGTACAATTGGCCTATAAAAAGATTTTGTTATTGATACTACTCTCAGACATCCAGTATCACTAGTACAATTGCCCTATAAAAAGATTTTGTTATTGATACTACTCTCAGACATCCAGTATCACTAGTACAATTGGCCTATAAAAAGATCTTGTTATTGATGCAACTCTCGGACATCCAGTATCACTAGTACAATTGCCCTATAAAAAGATCTTGTTATTGATGCAACTCTCGGACATCCAGTATCACTAGTACAATTGCCCTATAAAAAGATTTTGTTATTGATACTACTCTCAGACATCCAGTATCACTAGTACAATTGGCCTATAAAAAGATCTTGTTATTGATGCAACTCTCAGACATCCAGTATCACTAGTACAATTGGCCTATAAAAAGATCTTGTTATTGATACTACTCTCGGACATCCAGTATCACTAGTACAATTGCCCTATAAAAAGATTTTGTTATTGATACTACTCTCGGACATCCAGTATCACTAGTACAATTGCCCTATAAAAAGATTTTGTTATTGATACTACTCTCAGACATCCAGTATCACTAGTACAATTGGCCTATAAAAAGATTTTGTTATTGATGCTACTCTCAGACGTCCAGTATCACTAGTACAATTGGCCTATTAAAAGATCTTGTAATTGATGCTACTCTCAGTTGGATTGTCATATCAACATGAAGTTTTAATTAAAAGATTTATGATGTTTTGTTTGTACTAAATGAAAATGGTGCTGATGTGACATCCAATATGACCGCCTCAGTAGCCATCTTGAAAATGTTTTTACTACAGAACAGGAAGTTGTATTGACACGAGATTTTCACTTCTTATTATACGTATTTAGTCCCAAAACTGATCTTGCTTTTACCGTTCTTCCTGAATAATGGTCATAACAACATTTCACAGAAAGACGTAATACGATGTCTAGTTGGTCCTGAATGAAAGTGGTGCCGATCAAACATCCGATATGGCTACCACATCAGCCACATTGAAAATCCTTTTCCTGAATGAAAACTTATATTGACATGTCTGGTTGGTTGCTGCTAACACCTTCACTATGGCTGACACCTTCGCTATGGCTGACACAGTGGCCACCTTGAGAATGTTCTTGATAATTCCTGTTTAAATGGACGATTGTTGCAGCATGGGTGTTTAATTAAAAAGACTTCTTATGATACCTGGTTAGTCTTAAATTAATGATTCCACTTTGATGTCTAATATGGCCACCATAGGAGCCATCTTGAAATAATCTTGTCTGATGTCTAAAATGGCCACCATAGGAACCATCTTGAAATAATCTTGTCTGATGTCTAAAATGGCCACCATAGGAGCCATCTTGAAATAATCTTGTCTGATGTCTAAAATGGCCACCATAGGAGCCATCTTGAAATAATCTTGTCTGATGTCTAATATTGCCACCATAGGAACCATCTTGAAATAATCTTGTCTGATGTCTAAAATGGCCACCATAGGGGCCATCTTGAAATAATCTTGTTTGATATCTAAAAAGGTCACTGCAAGAGCCATCTTGAAATAATCTTGTCACTATTCCTCTTGAATGTCAAGTCATTTTGTCAGTTACAAATATCAGATATGGTTTCAACACTTAGCAGTTAATAGGAAAAATATGTTTTTTTTTGTATTCGTTTGCTGCCCAGTAGAGCATCAGTCCCATTGCATGGCTTTCATTATTCAGTAGAATGCCACAAAGGTTTTTTTTTTTCTCAGCCTTTTGTGTTCATTTTCTTTTTAAATGCATTTTTAATTTTTTTTTTTATTTAAAAGCATATGCCTGTTATGTTTTTATATGAAATAAGGATTTAGGTTTTTTCTTCTGGTAATTATATTTGTGGGGTACATGAACACATTTAGTCTTTTGATTAACAAAAATTAATTAGATGAGTTGGATTTTTTTTAAAACAATTTTTTAATACCATTCTTACCTCATTGAATGGATGTGTTTTTTTTTTTTATATTTACATATGACCCTCAAAGTGTACCATAATGTGGAGTTAGGTACTTTTGTTTTACATATATGAAATACAGTCAGACCTGTCTAAAGCATCCACCTCATAAAAGTCAGGCAAATGGTCTTTTAAGACAGCTGCTTACTTTATACAGGTTACACAATATATTTTGCAGATCAAACAAAAATTAATTGTTTAAGGCAGGTGACCTTTATAGCAGTTTTGACTTCTCAAAATTCTTTACAAACCTTGCCCTAGTTATTGATATAAATTGTTAACGTAATGCAAGGTATTATCAGTGTTACATTAATGAGGTCTTGCATAAATTACCCATTGTTTTAAAGACCCACAATGCAATTTTAGCAGGTAGTGCTTGAGCAAAGCAAATGTATAAAAGATGACATGAATTAACTGGATTAGACTTGCAACCTAATACAAGTAAGCGCTGGCATAAATATATTTTAACTCACAATCCATTAAAATTTGAACTCAAATCCATTACAATTTGAACTCAAATCCATTAAAATTTGAACTCAAATCCATTAAAATTTGAACTCAAATCCATTAAAATTCATTGTTGTTGTAGTTTAGGTTATAACATTAGATTAACCAATTATTTTAAAGTCCCAATGCTGTCATTTATGCAAAATTTCACCATTTGTCTGATCTAACTAAAGTTTGAAGGAAAATAAATTATTTGTTTAAAAAACTACCTGATATAAACTGTTCTTTGAAATAAGATGTTAGGTTTAAACGATGTTCAAATATAAATAAGATGTTAGGTTTAAATGACATTCAAATATTCACCTTTATTCAGTCAACGAAAATGTTCATTATTCATTTCCTTTTTGAGACTCCTTCAAAAGTAATGATGCAATACTTCAATTCTGTTAGGGGTTAATCTAATAATAAGAACATTCACATGAGGTACACAAAATGATTCACGAGGGAATGAAGAGAGGCATGCCAGCTTTCTTAAAGCTGACCTGAGAAGATAAAGTGTGCATTAGATAAAAATAAGATTCAGGTGAATATTGGTGATCAGCTGGAGTGATGGAATACTTTGAAGGATGAATACAGACTATCGATGTGTGGTGTTTGCTTCTTATGTTTACAACACAACAGTGGCATCATCAAATCTTGTGTACCAGATTAATTAGCAGACGTGTGAAAAATGTCAGGGTTTCTCAGTTTAAGGGAGATAATCAAATTCGTAATGTGATTAAGCTTCAATATTATCAGTTTTTTTTTTATTGAACCCGTAGGACTAATATCTTTAAAGATTCAGTTATTCAAATGATTTAGCATATACGATTTTTTACACATAATGGTAGCGTTGTGGCTTTAAAATATCCTTGTATTATCTCCACTATTTTATGTTATTTCAGTTAGCATCTAGGTAGTTGTTTTTTACAGAAACTATAATTTTCATTATTTTTCATCACTTTTCTTTTAATTGTCACCATGTAGCTTTCATTGTGCTGATGTGCCATTAAACATTACTGTCGTTACCAGTACATAACATTTATCTAATGTTTTTTCACACTTATGTTTAATATGATTTCTTTATTCTCCATGTGATTTTGTTGATGTAATGTTATCATATTTCTTTTTATTCAAGACTTGAGTAGAACCAGATTTTGTCATGGTGTGATCAGTGATGAAACAAATGGGAGTGAGTGTTTAAAGTTCTACAATTCAGACTTGTAGTAAAACATCATTTGTAAACTTGTATTTCAACCTGAAAAGTTCCAAATTTCAGTCTGTTTGTATGTTACAGTATTAATATTTGCAGACCCGCTATCCCTAACCAGATCTCTGTAAAACATCCAATATTCCTCTGTACATTTGATTGGTTTTTGACAAAGTATCACATTAGATTGGTTTTCAGTAAGGTGTAACAAAGTATCACACTAAATTGGTTTTCAGTAAGGTGTAACAAAGTATCATACTAGATTGGTTTTCAGTAAGGTGTAACAAAGTATCACATTAGATTGGTTTTCAGTAAGGTGTAACAAAGTATCACATTAGATTGGTTTTCAGTAAGGTGTAACAAAGTATCATACTAGATTGGTTTTCAGTAAGGTGTAACAAAGTATCACACCTGATTGGTTTTCAGTAAGGTGTAACAAAGTATCACACTAGATTGGTTTTCAGTAAGGTGTAACAAAGTATCACACTAGATTGGTTTTCAGTAAGGTGTAACAAAGTATCACATTAGATTGGTTTTCATTAAGGTGTAACAAAGTATCGCATAGTTCTTTCTTGATGTAGACAGCAATTGTGATTTGATGCAATGAAGACAAACACAGTGTTTAACCAAAACTTTGTCAAGCACATTTTGACCTTAATGACCCCTGGTACAGTAACAGAAACCGCCATTCAAAACCTCATGGAGCCTAGTGACTTCTTGCAAGATATCTCAAATTGACATAACCTTAATGGATTTATTAGTTTCAAGTGGCAAAAGCAGTTATCTCTTCAGCCAAATGACATTTCAATCAACATGACATGGTGTCCAATAAATGTCTGTGTTGTCTTTCCTGCATTTTTTCTCTCCAAGAATCTGAATATTTCTTTTGGGTACTTCTCTGTTGAATGCTTGAGCATTAAAAGGGTCTGATTTATCCATTCTCTCTCTATACATGTATATATTTGTTTGTTGGACAACATTCTAGAAAATAATGTAACCAACAGCTTGATCAGGCAGGAGCTATGCATGCCAAATATTGGCACATTAAAGCATCTGGGGTATTCCTGTTATGTTAGTCTGCTTCCCTGACCAACATCATGATCTCTAATATGAAACCAAAATTAGATCTTGAACCCATTTTCAGATTTGCCTGCTATTGATTGTATTTTGTATTGTTTGCTATTTCTCTAGGAGTCAATAATTTAAGGTTCATTTCTTTAAAACATGGTTAATTAATCATAAGGTTGGAAAGTCTGCATTGATATTTATGTTTACTATAAATTGCATTTTTTTTTAATTATGGTAATTTTAAGGGACTTTTTAAAAATAATTAGTCTGTGGATTTCAAGTCTGATTGTTGAATAGCATTTAGGTGAAAATAGGGGTTCATCTGATTCAGGTAAAAAAATAACTTTGGAAATTGATCTTTGCTTGACATTTTTATACAGCCATGAGATTGTACATTTTGCCAGGATGCAGCTGATACCAGTTTCCATTGGCCAAAACTGACATAGTTGTTTATCATTGCCAAATATAAATCAGTGATTTTTTTTTATAGATTGGCAAGAACAGCTGATCAGTTTAATCATATGGTATAATACAAAATGTATGATGTGTTGTTAAGTGGGCTACAATGAAAAAGCAATGCACCACTGTCTCATAAAAATGAAAATACACAACAGGGCCAGTATGTTGACATAGGTTCTGTTGAGCAGAGATCAAGTAAGGGCAAGATGATTGGAGAGTAATTGTTAAAGAATGTATCAGAAATTCTTACATGAACAAATGGATTCTGGCTTTATTTTTGAAGAGTCAAATCATGCATGGCAGTTGAATATAGAATCTCTTCCTGATATTACATTTGGTTTTTGTTTTTAATTATTTATTTATAGCTGATTCTGCCAAAATACCAATGATATTCATTTGCTGTTAGTAAATTTTGCCAATGTACATAGGAGAATCTTCACGATCAGATTCTTCCCTTGTGTGTGTGTGTGTGCGAGTGTACCCACATCGATTGAAACTGCTCAAAACTGGAAAAATCTTTGGGACCAGATTGTCAGTTTTGAAAGGATTTTTGGTTTAATGAGAGTATCACAGATTTGAAAACGGCTTTGGTTTAATAAGGGTATCACAGATTTGAAAAGGGCTTTGGTTTAATGAGGGTATCGCAGATTTGAAAAGGGCTTTGGTTAATAAGGTATCAAAGATTTGAAAAGGGCTTTGGTTTAATAAGGGTATCACAGATTTGAAAGTCTTTTAATATATTTGTACATGTACAAGAACATCATCATCAATACCAATCTTAATTTAGAAACAAAATCTGTTCATTTTTAAAACGAAAGAACATTAATGTTTTTCACATAATTTGAGGAGACAAAGACTGCCCATGTATGATTCTGTGAAAAAGCACAATGCTTATGTCACTGAGAGAGTGTATATGAGGAAATATCTGTTTGTTTTTGTGTTTTAAGAGAGCACACAATTTAATGAAAAATTAGCTGAACAGTGTACATTTTTCTGAATGATGTTTTGTCAGTTTCTGTCAGCAAAGTATCAGAAGCAAAGTTATTAAAGCCTCAGTATTTAATAGCTGTATTGATGATTTACATAGACAGAAAGCTTTCTATCACAATTAGATTATTAGCATAGGAACACATTTGTTTATAAACATTTTCACATTTTTTGTTATGATACTTAAACTTTTCCTCAAAAGTTATCCTTTTTTATTAGGTTCAAAGACTTCAGATTAACTTACTGTTGACACAGATATTTGTTAGTACATGTGACCAGTTTTGTTTTTACCTGGCATTTCCTTGAACATTTCCAGGTCATTGTCTTAGGTAAGCATCTTGCAGTATGTTCAACTATGAATTATCTGTCCCAGCCTGTCAGTTGTTTGTTTACCTGACACAAGTTTCACATTACATATAGACTAAAAATATAAAAGTTCTGTGCATGTTATGTTGTAGGTAAAATACATTTCTAAGATTGAAATGAAGTTTGCTTTTATTTGGTTTTCTTTAGTGTAAAATTTTATTTGAAAACAATTTTATTAAAGTTCTGAGAGGGAGGGCTTTCAATTAGTTTACTAGAAAGCATTTTATGTGATCAAAGAAGAAAAAATTTGGGCCCAGAAAAAATATTTTAATTTGCAGGGGATTTCGGTATACCAGGCGTCCAGTTCTGAGAGGGCTTACTTTATATAGATACCTTGGTATTTGTAACCAATTGCCAGAAAACTCCGGAAAAGAACTCTGGAAAAGAACTCTGGCAAAGAATCCTTCTGATATGCTCTTATCAGTATAAATTATTACTTGTTTACACATTACACATACTACATAGCTTAAATGTTCCAGTGTATTACATAACCTATTGTTGTTTTAAAAAATCCATGTACATCATGTAGTTCTATAAATTACTTGTAACATCATGTAGTTTTAAAGCTCCGGTGTAAATTTTTATGTGCTATATAAGTTCCAGTGCATTGTAAAAAACAAATTTCATGTTTTTATAAATTACTTGTAGCTTTGTGTGATTTCAAAGTTCCAGTGTATTGTAAAGCTGATTTTTTTCCATGTTTTTATAAATTACTTGTTGCTTCATGTGATTTCAAAGTTTTTCCATGTGCTATATAAATTACTTATAGCTTCATGTTGTGATTTCAAAGTTCAAGTGTATTGTAAAGCTTATTTTTCCCATGTGCTATATAAATTACTCTTAGCATCGTATAGCTTGAGAGATCCGGTGTAATACAAAGCCTATTTCTTGTTTTGTATATTTTTCATATACATTTATTCAGCAGAAAGTTATTTGTTTATTCTATCTTGAAACACTTTGAAATGATCATCATGGAATACTTTTAAAGCTAAGTTACACAAATACTTTAAAAATGTATGCACCTACCTGAATAGGTAATGGCATAGCTACGATACTTACGGTATGTACACAAGGCATAGCTACGATACTTACGGTATGTACACAGGACATAGCTACGATACTTACGGTATGTACACAGGACATAGCTACGATACTTACGGTATGTACACAGGGCATAGCTACGATACTTATGGTATGTACACAGGGCATAGCTACGATACTTATGGTATGTACACAGGGCATAGCTACGATACTTATGGTATGTACACAGGGCATAGCTACGATACTTATGGTATGTACACAGGACATAGCTACGATACTTATGGTATGTACACAGGACATAGCTACGATACTTATGGTATGTACACAGGGCATAGCTACGATACTTATGGTATGTACACAGGGCATAGCTACGATACTTATGGTATGTACACAGGACATAGCTACGATACTTATGGTATGTACACAGGACATAGCTACGATACTTATGATATGTACACAGGGCATAGCTACGATACTTATGGTATCATTCATTCATGATTGTACCTAGCTACACATCTGCTATGTTGTTTCATTTCATGTTCAAAATGTTTATTGTTCGTTTTGTTATTTTTATTTCTATATATATGGGTATGTAGCTGCATATTTATGTACAGTTAGGTATGCCACTGCCTATTTGTGTACAGTTATGCCACTGCCTATTTGTGTACAGTTATGCCACTGCCGATTTGTGTACAATTATGCCACAGCCTATTTGTGTACAGTTATGCCACTGCCTATGCCTATTTGTGTACAGTTATGTCACTGCCTATTTGTGTACGTTATGCCACTGTCCATTTGTGTACAGGTATGCCACTGCATAGTTATGTAGTTATGCCACTGCCTATTTTTGTACAGTTATGTCACTGCATATGTGTACAGGTATCTATGCAGTTGAGTTGTGTATTTTCTGTACAGGTAGCTTCACCGCTAAGAGTTGCATATATGTGTACAGGTAGCTATGCTACTGACTTGTGTGTTTCTGTACAGGTATCTTTACCATCCAAGATCTTTTTGTACATGTAGCTATCCTACTGAGTTGTGTATTTATCTACAGGTAGCTTCACCAAGATCTTTTTGTACAGGTAGCTATGCTACTGACTTGTGTGTTTCTGTACAGGTATCTTTACCATCCAAGATCTTTTTGTACATGTAGCTATCCTACTGAGTTGTGTATTTATCTACAGGTAGCTTCACCAAGATCTTTTTGTACAGGTAGCTATGCTACTGAGTTGTGTATTTATCTACAGGTAGCTTTACCATCCAAGATCTTTTTGTACATGTAGCTATCCTACTGAGTTGTGTATTTATCTACAGGTAGCTTCACCAAGATCTTTTTGTACTTGTAGCTTCACCAACTAAGATCTTTTTCTACAGGTAGCTATCATACTGAGTTGTGTACATGTATTTCTGTACAGGTAGCTTCACCAACTAAGATCTTTTTGTACAGGTAGCTTAGCTACTGAGAGTGTTTATGACAAGAATACAAAGGAACAAGAATAAAGTATGGATACATAGCTGCCAACCCTCCAATCTCGCAATTAGCGAAAATAGGGATAAAAATTAGTGAAGTTTGACACGAATTAGTGAAGTGATCTTCGAGTCTGGGAATATTTGTTGGAAGAAATATTTAGCATGGTCTCCAGTAGATTGTGTTCAAAGAAAACTCACAAACATTGCTTCTGCATTCAATAGCTTTCAGGTCTAATGTCAATGGCTTAAAGTATCACAGAGCTGAAATCTGCTGAGAGTTCTTAATTTTCCAAACCTTTATGTGCTTTTGGCTACCAATTTGCTTCTTCACATCATCTCCGTCACCATGCCTAATGCTAAAATTTGTTGCACACTGCGTGCAAAACACAAGATGCATATCGGTGTTTGATTGCTGTATGCACTGCTAATTTTTGGTATATTCCAAACTAAACTTCACTTTTTGCACAATACATTTCTTTTTACATGGTGGTGAAAACATATTCAATATGCGATGCCAAATGGTAATTCAAATCAGTGCTGGTGCCGCATGTGAGGAGCAAAATTCCATTTAGGCCCCAGTTTCTCTTAAAAAGCATTTGTAAAACTACTCTTATACATATAGATTAAATATGCTAAAATGCTTGCTACCTGGCCAACCGTAAAAGTCAGCTCCATGACCAGCAGTACCAGACCATTTTGGCAACTGCCAATATCACAACTAGCGCTCAGTGTGAATCTTTTTATTTTATTAAAGATATATAATAAGTGAGATTTTGAGAATTCATGATTATTTTTTGTTTTGCATGTGAAGTGAAGCTGTGAATTGCTAAAAAAAAAAAGTTGTGAAATTCACGCCAAAATCGTTAGGGTTGGCAGCTATGTGGATATATTGCAGATGACCTGCTGAAAAAATTGTTTCTTCATATGGATAGACATGTGGATTTGTTCACCTTTTTAATATAGATATATAAGTACACAGACAATTTAGATTTGATTTTTTGCAAATATTTATCTTTTATTATATTGTTTTTATTTTGCAAAATGTTATATGACTATTTTTCTTTGATTTTGTTTGCATTCAAAATAAAGGATATTAAATCACTTATGCTGTGTTTTTCTGAATTTCACAATTGAGTAGCTAGTATACTTTCATTTTTCGGAAAAAAATATTAATTCAAATTAAAATGTTACCTACAAACCCTGAAAACATGATATTTTTAGCAAATAACAGTCAGTTTAAAGTAAGATTGTTAACAGACAAAACAATGGAAATTCCAAGGACTCCCAGAATTCCATGTCATTGTGGATAATATTCTGCAAGGTTCTGAATTTGACTGGTGGTATGTTTTTTATTTCTGTTTTTTTCAACTGATATTTGAGTAAAACAGTGAAAGTATATCAGTGTACCAGTTATACACACAATGACTCAATAATCTTAGACTATTTTGTTCAGGAATTTCTGTTTGCCATTGTCTGATACAAATTCAACTTGAAGGAAAATTCATTTACATGTTCAATATAACTCGGGTCTCATGTTGTAAAGGAATCAAGTTACGATTGTTTTCGCAAATAATTTTTTCCCCAGTGAGCTGAAAGGTACACTTATTTAGTAATGTTCAAATGGATATTACGTAAATTGATCATGCATGTTATTTTTTTGTTTGTTAAAGGTCATCATTCTCTTACGTAGCCCACTTTGGGAGTAAGGACACGTCCATGTGATCTCGACACAGTTGTTGTAAGTTACCATCTACTCTATTAGTCAAGGCCAACTGCAAACAATAGACATCCTGATCGCCTGGCATGTTATTCGATGCCATCAAATAATGTGCCAGAAAATCAGGGTCAGTGTTGTTTATTATAATGAATACTCCCAGTAAACGACATAGATCCAATAATATTGGAATATTATGTGACAGTACATCACGGTCAGTGTTGTTTATTATAATAAATACTCCCCGTAAACGACATAGATCCAATAATATTGGAATATTATGTGACAGTACATCACGGTCAGTGTTGTTTATTATAATAAATACTCCCCGTAAACGGCATAGATCCAGTAATATTGGAATATTATCTGACAGTACATCAGGGTCAATTCTGTGAAGCATACATCTGTTAAGACATTATTCAAGATTTTATATTTTCAGTAACAAAAGCCATATTCAGTGACCATTTTCAAAATGTCAAAGCCATTCATTTGTTGATGCCATAATGCTTTTTGCCAAATTGGTCAGATTATGTTAAGTGGTTCTTGGAAAGTCATTAATTTTACCGGTAAAGGAATTTTTTGTAATAACTTTCAATTCTACTTATCTACAGAAGTTAAATAATATTTTCATGTGTACATGTTTTTTTGACTGTGCACAATGTAAGACTTTCAGATCCATCTGAGGGCCGACTTTCATATATATAAAAAAAAGATCCCAAGATTCCTCAGGGACATTCCACAAATACATGTCACCAAGATGTTTCTATTAAAACATGCATGGTACCCAGGCAATGCGCTTTTTAAAAAAAATATGCTAGGACACTTTAATTATTTAAAGCATTTATATGAAATCTATAATAATTTTTTTTTATAAACTGCATCAATGAGTGACTCCACATATAAGTCCCTTCCTTGGGGTTCAAGTTATATTTAATGGAACAGCCTTCAAATTTATCCTGTTTAGAAAACACTCTGTATGACTTGGATCATGTTGCCATAGCAATTAATTCCCTTTATACTGCTGTATGACTTGGATCATGTTGCCATAGCAATTAATTCCCTTTATACTGTTGTATGACTTGGATCATGTTGCCATAGCATTTAATTCCCTTTAAACTGTTGTAGGACTTGGATCATGTTGCCATAGCATTTAATTCCCTTTAAACTGTTGTATGACTTGGATCATGTTGCCATAGCATTTAATTCCCTTTAAACTGTTGTAGGACTTGGATCATGTTGCCATAACATTTAATTCCCTTTACTCTGTTATATGACTTGGATCATGTTGCCATAGCATTTAATTCCCTTTAAACTTTTATATGACTTGGATCATGTTGCCATATCATTTAATTCCCTTTAAACTTTTATATGACTTGGATCATGTTGCCATATCATTTAATTCCCTTTAAACTTTTATATGACTTGGGTATTGTTACCATATATTTTAATTCCCTTTAAACTGTTTTATGACTTGGATCATGTTGCCATAGCATTTAATTCCCTTTAAACTGTTGTATGACATGGGTACTGTTACCACATATTTTAATTCCCTTTAAACTGTTGTATGACTTGGGTGTTGTTATCATAGATTTTGATTCACTTTAATTTGTTGTATGACTTGGATGTTGTTGCCATAGCATTTAATTGTCTTAAATTTGTTGCAAGACTTTGGTATTGTTAACATTATAATTCCCTTTACTCTGTTATATGACTTGGGTGTTGTTACCATAGATTTTAATTCACTTTGATTTGTTGTATGACTTGGTTGTTGATGGGTGCATTTCAATTGGATTTTAACTGCATGACCTTTTTGTATCTCTGCCTGTTTGACGCTTTGTCCGATGTCCAACCAATTAGTAACCACAGTGAAATGATTATTACCACCCATTTTATTTCTTTTTATCACCGGTCAGTGCTACAATCACATGAAATAACTTAACTCAGAATCTTACTAATGTGTGTTACTGAATGGGACACTTTAAAATCTCTACCAGCAGAACTTTCTGGCTTCTGCCTTACACCAGCATGCAGGAAAGCCTCCCATTTGATCCCTACTTTGATGGATTTTTGCAAACTGCTAGGGTGATGTCGCCAAATTTCTAGCTACAGGTTTTCTTGAACTGCCCCTAAGAAATAATCTTTTCCAAGCCTATCATGAATATTAGGAGGGCAACTAGGATATGCCAATGAAACCAGTCTTTGTACCATTCGACCTAATTCAAGGAACGTTTCCCCCATTTTCCTAAAACAGCCTCGAAGTTGGTTGTGCCTTGTAGTACTCATCTTGGTTATGAGGCACAAATTAGACTGGTTGTAAATGGAGATCTGTTAAGACTTGGAGAGCTGATTTCCTTAAAATTGCAGCTAAGTTTAATCCCTTTTCAGTTTCGTTCCAATCCATTAATCATTGCTCAG
This sequence comes from Unio pictorum, assembly GCA_030141615.1. Lineage (NCBI taxonomy): Eukaryota > Metazoa > Mollusca > Bivalvia > Unionida > Unionidae > Unio > Unio pictorum. The sequence continues at coordinate 679,583 of JARLTB010000163.1, read as the reverse complement.
TGATTCAAAATACGTTTCCGGTATATGGTCGAAGAAAGGTTGAGAACCATCATGTCTTCTTTAATTGCTGCATTACTGAACTTTCTCTTAACAAGTGACCCATTGTTGTGCCTAATTTTTTAAACTTCTCTGTAATTGGTGTATCTATAGTCTCAAGCAGACTATCAGTAGGCAAACTAATCACTCTTTTGGATACCGGATATGTGGTTTGATTCTAACTGTCGATCTAACGTTCTCAGCTGCACTATCCATCAGACCATCAAACCTGCCACCACATGCACATGCACTGCAATCAAATTTATTGGCTTCACATGGAGTCGAGTTAACACAGAACTGGACATCACTGTCTATGTTCACAAGTTTTCTCTGCCTTGCATCACTAGGCAACAATGACAAGAGTTGCCAATGAACAGACTGTGGTAAGGGCGTATTGATTAAATAGGCTGGTGTACCTCTGCCTGTAACCATTATAATACACTATAATTCCCTTTCCGTACTCCAGTGCCGACAATTCCGCTATAGGATTTCAACAAATTCTCCCAGGTATTTTGCAATTGTTAAACATTTTATGGTATTTCTTCATTAAATTTAACAAAGTAATAAATAATAATGTAGCCTACAGGCAATTATCAACTGTACCAATCAATGTTAGGTTCAATAGGGGCCAGAAATGTTCCTTTTTGTCATACTCTGATTGATATCTTAGTATAAATATGGCTATCACGTGACCTCAGCTACCTTTGATTTAACATCTTTTTGATAAATACAACATCTTATTGTTTATGACTTGACCGTACAGAAAATATAAAGCATGTGAATATGGCAATATTGTTGGAAAATATGCATCAAATCATGTAGCACATGGCTGACTTTTTTTAATCATCCATAACAGCCCATTCAACATGACATCCATACATTTACACCATGCGGTGCTTACAATCCCTGATGGTGCAGTGTACTGATGTTCAGGCAAGCAATTCAACCTAAAGCTTAGTGAATACATAAATGACCCAACCAAACATCCAAATGAATACATAAGTTACCCACCCAAAGTCTAAATGAATACACAAATGACCAAACCAGAAGTCGTAAAAACTAAACAAATGACTGAACCAGAAGTCTTAATGAATTCACAAATGACCCAACTTGAAGTTCTAATGAATACATCATCAGTCTCTTGACCTAGTGTGCTCTTTGAGGCACTGTGCTGCTGAACATCTGACCAGTTCCCTCCACTTGTCTCGATCACGTGCCAATGCCTTTGCCTCTGCAAAACTTTTCTTGGTCCATTCTGTGATGTTGTCAGTCCACTGTTTTCTGTCTACCTCTCCTGCCACCTTGGACACTGCCCTGCAGTTCTGTTGTGGATAGACTGTTGGCTCTAGTGACATGGCAATACCATTTCAGCCTACTCTGTGCTTGATGGTGTTACGCACTTTTTTGTTTGTGATGTGGTCCATGTAAGAGATGCCAAGGATGGTTCTGTAGCATCTCATTTCAAGTGCTTGGATTCTTTGTTGTAATTCTGCTGTCAGGGTCTAGGCCTCACATGAATACAGACATTTTGAGATGACTATTGCTCTCAATAGTCTGATTTTAGTTTTCAGACATATATTCTTGTCTCTCCAGATGGGTCTTAGCTTTGAAATAGCTGCCTTGTTTGTGCTGCTCATGTCAAAATTTCTGCTCTTGATCCTCTTTGATGATTATGGAACCAGGATATATGAATCGGCCTACTGTTTCCAGTTCCTGTCCTCTGACTTTAATCTTGGTTGAGATTTGTTTGCCAATATTTGTCATCTGCTCTGTCTTCTCAGCACTTATCTCCATGTAAAATATGTTTTATCCAGGTTCTTCACTAAGGTGGCAAGCTCATCTTCACTGCCTGCCAGCCCATCAATGTCGTCTGCAAAGCGTAGGTTGGTGATGATACACCCTCCAATGCTGACTGTCCCACAGTGGTTTTCCAGGGCTTCAATTGTGATGGACTCTAAGTAGATGTTGAAAAGCATAGGTGACAGGAGACAGCCTTGCTGTACTCGAACTGTTGTCTTGAACCAGTCCCCCACAGAATCTTGAGCAATTACTGCGCTGGTAGCCTTGGCGTACAGCTGCTTGATGGAATGCACAAACCAACCAGACCCAATGACCCAACCAGAAGTCCTAATAAATGCACAAATGACTCAACAATAAGTCTTAATGAATTTTTAAATGACCAAACCAAAAGTCCTAATGAATTTTTAAATGACTCAAAACCAGAAGTCTTAATGAATTTTTAAATGACCCAACCAGAAGTCCTAATGAATTTTTTGATGATCCACCCAGAAGTCCTAATGAATTTTTAAATGACCCAACCAGAAGTCCTATTGAATTGTTTGATGATCCAACCAGAAGTCCTAATGAATTTTTAAACGACTCAAAACCAGAAGTCCTAATGAATTCACAAAAGACCCAACCAGAAGTTTTAATGAATGCACAAATGACCCAACCAGAAGTCTCAATAAATGCACAAATAACCCAACCAGAAGTCCCACAAAATGCACAAATAATCCAACCGGAAGTCCTATAATGAATGCACAAATGACCCAACAAAAAATCTTATTGAATGCACAAATGACCCAACCTTAAGTCCTATTAAATGCTCAAATGACTCAACCAGAAGTGTTAATGAACACAGAAATGGCCCAACCAAAAATCCTACTGACTGCACAAATGATCCAACCAGAAGTCTCAAAAAATGCAAAATTTACCCAACCAGAAGTCCCATTGAATGCACAAATGACCCAACCAGAAGCCTTAAAAATACATAAGAGATGAAACATTGAATTACTTTTCAGATGATCAAATTTCAAACTATAAACTGCTTTTAATTTAACAATTTGGAAAATGTGATGGAAAATAATAAAATATTGAGACAAGACCAAGACATTTTAAAACGGCAGTCCCGATACCATGCATGACATTTTAAAACGGCAATCCCAATACCATACATGACATTTTAAAACGGCAATCCCAATACCATACATGACATTTTAAAACGGCAATCCCAATACCATACATGACATTTTAAAACGGCAATCCCAATACCATACATGACATTTTAAAACGGCAATCCCAATACCATACATGACAAGTTCTAGTGATGACATACAAGTATACCAAGTTTCATGCCTTAATCTCAAATGGCTTCAAAATATGGAATGGAAATAGGATATTTAACACTTTCTAACAAACCTATAAGTATTCCAATTTCATATGTTTATTGATAGCAGCTTAAAAGTTTTTCATTGGAAGAGAAAAGGTTAACAGGAAAAAAAGATATACTAAAATGTGACTGACGTTTCTTAATATATTAAATGACTGTTAAATCTATCTAGTCTTTATTTTAGATTGTGTGCCTTAGTTCAATACACATAACATATACACATAACTGTTACTCACTATACACATATAACTATTACACACTATAAACATAACTATTACACACTATACACATATAACTATTACACACTATACACATATAACTATTACACACTATACATATATAACTATTACACACTATACACATATAACTATTACACACAATACATATATAACTATTACACACTATACACATATAACTATTACACACTATACATATATAACTATTACACACTATCCACATATAACTATTACACACTATACATATATAACTATTACACACTATACACATATAACTATTACACACTATACATATATAACTATTACACACTATACACATATAACTATTACACACTATACACATATAACTATTACACACTATACACATATAACTATTACACACTATACACATAACTATTACACACTATACACATTTAACTATTACACACTATACACATATAACTATTACACACTATACATGTATAACTATTACACACTAAACACATATAACTATTACACACTATACACATATAACTATTACACACTATACACATATAACTATTACACACTATACACATATAACTATTACACACTATACACATATAACTATTACACACTATACATGTATAACTATTACACACTAAACACATATAACTATTACACACTATACACATATAACTATTACACACTATACACATATAACTATTACACACTATACACATATAACTATTACACACTAACTACTACACACTATACACATATAACTATTACATACTATACACACTAACTACTACACACTATACATGTATAACTATTATACACAATATACCGGTTTCCAATAAATCACATGGCAAATTAGTTGTATACTGTAATGACAGTAAGTCTTGGGACATGACAAAATATTTATTGGCATCCTAAGACTTAATGCATGCATTTACTAAATATAACATATCTGGTGTCCCAACACTTATAGACACAAATAAATATGAAACAAAATTGGTAAGATCACCGTATGTCACACAGCAGATAGTAACTCACTCATTTACAATACACAGTACACAGTCAATACACAGTTAACAACTAATATAACTGTTTACTGCTACTGTCAAACTAGAAAATATACATTTAAAAGTCCAGAAGTATGACTCAAGACCGATGCATTGACAGTAAACACTGTGTTCATCTAGGCCTAAACAATTTGTAAAGTTAATCTGAACCTTAATTACATGTACCTCCAACCGCTCTGATGGCCTTGTGGTTAGAGCGTCAGCCGCGGCAGTGGGAGGTCGTGGTTCTTTCCCCCACAGAGTCATACCAAAAACTTACAAAAATGGTACAAACAGCTGCTTTGCTTGATGCTCAGCATTAAGAGGCTAGTGTTAGGACTGGTCGGCCTGGTGTCAGGATAATGTGACTGGGTGGGACATCATGCTACATGTCTGAGGCATGATGCCCCAGTGCTAGATATCACTAAAAACTGCCTCACTGCATACATCATTAGTGATATGACTGAAAATTTTTTTAAAATCCTGATCAAACAAACAAACATGTACCTCCAGCACAGATTCAAAAACTGTGGTTCCAAACGCTACTTATCTAAGTGGTATCTTGCTATCTAATAACATGACATAATCCTTAAAAACAAAACTTAAACATAATGTGGGCCATGTGCCATACTCAAATCTATATAACTTTGTCCTTATTGATTCACCCCCCCCCCAAGAATCTTAATATTCACTTTTATTGTTCTGTATAGAGTATTACAATTTTTAAGAGGTTGATTGTCTCTTTCATTCAGAACATGTATCGCTTGATGTACACATTTTAATACAAATAATCAACAGCTTGATGATGCAAATATTTTGCATCAAACTCTATGTACAGTTAAAAGCATTCGATGTACTCTGGTAAAGTTGGTCTGGTTCCCTAGACCAACTGCAATGGTCTAATGTGAAACCCAGACAAGCCAGTATCTGGATTTTACAACAAACAATTTGTATTTCCATAATTTGTGTTTTTGTTCTGTACATCTGTACATATTTTATATTCTGTACATCTGTACATATTTTATATTCTGTACATCTGTACATATTTTATATTCTGTACATCTGTACATATTTTATATTCTGTACATCTGTATTTTAAGGGTTATTTCTGTAAGACCTGTGGAAAAATCATAAGGTCATGTAAAGACTTCATACTTTATAGGTAGGTTTGAGTTTACACAGCAGACATGTACTACAGTGAATTTTACTTAGTGCAAATTCTGCTTAGCATTACTTATATCCTTGCGTATTCACAAATAATATAAGATTCAAACTTTGCTTTAGGGTTTTACCAAACTGCATTCTTCCCGATTACATTTCAGTTAGACATACATTACTAGTTCATTCGCAATGATCTATGCTCTCCCAAGTTATCTTTTCTCAATGATATAAGTGATCATGCAAAGTGATGTATCTACGTGAACAGATGCACAGTTCCATACATTATCTATTGCACTTTTTATTTTCATGCTAGTTGTCTCCCTTGCTTTCAATTGATGTATTTTTGTCTTTTGTTTAATAACAGCAATCCAAGCCAGTTAATCATTTAAACCATGAAATTGGGTAAAGTGGGAATTTTGTCAATACCAGTACTTTGACTTGTAACTGATTTCTACTGCATAACAGTAGCATGATTACAGTAACCAAGTAAAATGGTACTTATTTAATGTCACTTAATCAATGCAAACAAAAATTAACTTTTCATGGTATTCCAGTTGTTTCTGAAGCATTTAAAAAAACCAGCTTATTTACTGTATTTTACAGATATTATTTAAGTTTAAGGAAGTGGTGCCAATGATTCAAATCATAGAGATGCACTTCACTAAGCGTTAAAATTTTCAATGTACATGTGGCGATGCTACGATGTAAACATGGTCACATTAAATGGGTACAACAACCTGCTAATGCTCAAGTCTTTACTTCATCTGATCAAATAATAAATATTTGAATCACATAGAAAAAATAAGCAAAACGTGGAAAATTAAATATATTTATTAACTTTTCAAATAAATTAGATTAATTTATAGCATTTCTGTTTAATAATTCACAATGATGGACCCTTAACAAACCACAAAGTAATTTGTTAAATAATGATTTTACTATTAAAAAAATATACCAATCAATCAGTAGAAAATATTTCTATGTTGTCCCTAGACATATTGTACATAAAAAAAAAAATTAATTTTGTGTCCCAACATTTTATGCCATAAAAAATTACTTTTTAAATTAAGGGTGTCCCTGGCCTTACAGCATCCAAGGACGTATCCTAACTTACCAAATATAACAAGTGTTTCCCTATCACACCCACTCCCCCAACCCACTGTACTATATATGTCTGCATTTTTTAAGCAAGTTATATTCACTAATCTACATGTCATTATGGTTACAGACAACAGATAATACATATCATCTATTTGAAGGAAATGTTCATATATAAATAAAGGCATTTACAACAGACATATTACCTATATCCCTGTGTATTTATCACAGTGACAATCTCAGACCTGCCAATCCTGATGAGTCTGTCTCAATAAGGCAGTTGATTCTTATCTGTAAGACTGATCATTTTTCAGCAACGATTAATTTTTTTATATATTAAACAGCTTGAAAGCATATATAAAATCTATGTATTCGAGACATGATAAGAAAATACACATTATCTACAAATGAAAAGTTTGTAAAGTACGTGCAGACTTTATTTACCACTAGTACAGTTGAACAAACTCAAGTTCCAAACCCAATGCAGCTCAATGGCTTGTTGTTGTCTCTAAGCTTGACATAATTCTTATCTTTTTGCATTTAACATCACGATGGCTATCATATCTCCCGACATGAGACTTACTCAAATTGGCATGTGAGTTCCAATAAAAGTAATCGTGTCCCTTCCAGGTTTTATTCACACGAATCTTAATATTCCTTTTTATTCGATGATTATTTACACTTTTCAAGAAGCTTATTTTCCCTTTCATCTTAAACATGAATATCCTGTTGGACACCATTTTAAAAAAATTCTAAAATCAATAGAGTTTTTTTCATGGAGACACTTCACATGAACAAATATGTGCAGTTTAAAGCAAGTCTGGTTCCCTGACTAATTTCACTAATTTTAATATAAAAGCCAGATCCAAATCAAACACGGATGAACATATTTTCCAGATTCTTCAGCAATGATCATTGTCCTGTAGCTTTTGCGTTTATGCCACAAGTCCTTTTAAGGGCAATTTTTGTAAGACAAAATCATAAGGGTTGACAGGACTGCAATTCGGCAAAGCTCAAATATCTGGTTTCACCAAGTCATATTAAATTTAAACCAAGGTTATTTCAATGCAATCATCAACATGTAATATTTTAATGCTCATTAGACAACAGTGAAGCTGTATAAAAAGCATTTTCCTGACAAACTTTTCATGAGGTTATTTTGACCTCATTTTTTCACACACACACACACATACACACACACAATCCTGAGGTTAGTTTTACCTCATCTTTTTCACACACACACACACACACACGCACACACACACACAAAAGTAGTTTTGTTTCTTCTGCTATAACACCATGTATCTATTCTGCAGACTAACTGTCTACAAGTCCTTCCAGAGCAGGATTATTTTCCTTGTCTTCCAACACGGCACAGAGATGGTAGATAACAGCGTTATAAATAACATACCCATAATCTAGTTTGGAGGATCATTTGCCTCTACAACAATTGTATTAGCGAGAACATCATATGTGGCTCGATTTAATCGGAAGAAAAACACAGTCAGGCATGCTGGGAAAAAGAAAGCTATGCTGAAATTCTTGATCACAGACCGAATAAATGCACTGGAAAAAAAAAGAGAACATTATGGAGTTAAAATTTGAAATAAGAAGGTAAGATTTGACTTCAAATAACTGAACATTATTCCTCTCTTCTCTCTATCTCTCTCAACAGACACACACAAACATACATAAACAAAAAGAGAGAGAGAGAGAAAGAAAGAGAAACATACACAGTAAACTCTGGATGAGATAATATATGAAAAATCCCTAAAGTTTAATTGTTATAGCAAAATGTTGCCGTAACATCAGTGCTGCACACTGAGAGTAGATCTTAATTTTCCTACCATTATGTGTCCTATGTCTCACACCCATCAACTCCACCCTAAGGCATGCTAATTCATCATGAAATTTAAATAATAAGTTTACATTACTGCAAGCCCATCCATGTCTATGGTTTTAGCGAGCCATGATAGATGTTAAAATCTGTATGATGACAATGAATATCTATTCTTAAACAAAGTATTTGGCAAAGAAAAAGCATACGGCATTCAAACAATAGTAATACTAAAAATGAAAGAAAAAATAATAAAAACTAATAGTATGTAAAAGATAAATTTAATACTAATTCAAGTCGATCCTTCATTTGAGTACAACTGTTGCTTAAACATTTAATTCCTTCTTAAAGAACATTTCATTTTATCCATGCATTTTTAATCCAAAAGAACAGAAATCCTGTAAAATACTATAATTATTTTTGAAACACTATTATTAATGAAACACTATGTATCTATACTAATTACAGCAGATTATTAAAGCTCACTGCACAGATTATTGAACAAAGCCACTGTATCAACATTGAGTCAATCAAGTCCCATGGTACTTGCAAATGCTTCTCAGGTAAAATAATCCCCAAATTAAATTAATTAAATTAATTAAATAAAATAAATTAATTAATTAAATAAAAAATGAATTAAATAAGTCCAGTTATCTCAATAATCTCTAATAATTAGGTCCGATCTTTCATTCACTGTCGCAAGAGTTGCAAATATCCATTCAGTATGAATTGGTTTGGTTAACGAGGTTGCAAGGTTTACTATTACTGTGCACTGATCGTCACCAGTAACATTTTTCCGTAATGGTGTCCATGACCTTTTTAGCATACCACTCATGGAAATGTAATTTTCATTATCTTTGTACTCTATGTCAGGTCTAGTTATTGAAATTGGTCTGTACAAGAGGCAGGCATAAACAAAGGAGCGATTCCTTTGTCTTTCAATTAAGTTAGCGTATCTAAACTCATCAAATTACGTTGGCTGCGTCAGCTTCCTTTGATGTTGAACATTCAAATGAAAAATTAGCGAAACTGATTAATGGAAACTGATTAATGGAAACTGATTAATGGAAACTGATTAATATTGATGGGTGCTTTTTTGTGCTTATAGAGAAGGAAGTATTGTTTTAGTGTTGTTGGCTGTGTCAGCTTCAGCTGAAGTTATTCACTTGGTCAAAGCAAGGTGTAAGTATTGAATTTGTCAGGTCTTTGATTTGTACTCATACATGTGGTAGTATTGTTTTAAATATTAATGTGACCGCTGTTTGCGTTGACATAGTTTTATTCTTCTGTATTCTTTCTTTATTATGGGAATTTGTAGAGGTTAAACCATGAAATTAAATACCTACTAATATGCAATCTTTGACAGGCAAAACCACAACTTTAAGAACCCACAAAAGTGCCTTTTAAAAAAAATACAAAAAACCATGAAAATTAAGCCCAACAAAAATAAATGATAATACAATAGTTATACCAAACTGTACAGTAAATAGTCTCATATCTGTTAGTGGAACATATTTGTTTGTTTGTTTTTATGGTTTAACGCCATTTTTTCAGCACAATATAGGCCATACATGGCGGCCAGTATTAATGGTGGAGGAAGAACCCGGACAACCCCCGGAAAGAACCACAGACCCACGAGAAGCTACTGGCAAGCTTTCTCACATAACTACATTTGCTGAATCTTAGACTCGAACACACGCAGACAGGTGAGATGGCAGTGGTCCGTAACGGACAGCGCTTTAGACCACTCGGCCACTGATGTTAATAATGCAATTTAGCAATTTATTATGCAATTTAGCAATTTATGATGCATTTTTGTGCACTTAGCATTTTATAATGAAATTAAGCAATTTATCCCAAACATTTAGCAACTGAACTATAGCTGTCTTAAAATAGAACCTAAACAAGTAATTCTGCAAAAGTCCTAAAAGTGTATAAAGTAAGCATCACTTTTTTTCTTTTTCTTCAGGTCCATGCTTTTGTAAAGCAAATCTTTGGAACTTAAGAAGAACAGAAATTAGTATAACATGTGGCAGTGACATCCTTTGAATAATCACAATCCACTGTTATGTGTTTTGTGCTCTGCAATCGTAATATTTTCTTCAAGACAAAAGAAAATGTTTAGAAAACTATAGAAAATATTCAAGACAAATTACTGGCAGCTTTTAATTTTAAAAAATGAGCTGGGAGGTTGTAGCCAGCACACCCCTGCAATGTAAATCCATTTGCTGATGTGCCCGCAGTTTTAATAAAATGATTAATATATTTCTGATACAGTACCAGGTACCATTTATGATGCCATCTGAAAGCAACTATATGCCATCATTAGCAAACAAAAACAAAACAATGGTGTGTAATATCAGACCAAAAGGACTGGACTTTACATTTTATTATTCTTATGATTGAAAAATTCAAATTTTAAATCAATTTAGAAACAAAATAAGATGCATCAACAAACAAGAGGACCAAGTTGGTCTGATATTTCTCACCTGTGCATCTGACATGTCACCTTGTGAATACTAAGTCGTTCCATTTGCTTTCATCAGTAAACTTGCAGCTTGTCGATATAAATGATTAGAAAACAAAGGATTTTGTTCAAGCTGATACCAAAGGTTTCTGTCGATGTGCATTTTTTTTTACGTTGACATAAGCATGACAATTTTGGTGGTAACAGTAGACCAAGGGACTGTTACTTTGCTTTTTTGTCGAAATAGGCGGCTTGTCAATATAAGTAATATCAATTTAAGTGGGTAGGACTGTACTTAGATAAATATGAATGCCTCTCCTTTCAATAGAGTTTATCAAATTTAGGGTTGCTATATTCATACTCCCCATCAAATCCAATTAGGTGAATTTTCTTGTGTTTTTTCTTTGGATCAACAGGCAGGCAAATTTTGCTGCCTACCTGGCCGGGTTGGTTTTAGTGCAAAACCAGGGTCTGGATTTCAAAGCTGAGTATCAGTCCATCCCTCTATAATGGATGGAAAATGTTTTACCGGGGCATGGTACCATACTGGGAACTACCAAGTATTTCCAGGTAATGTAAAACCAAGCTTGGTCCGAATGAAATGATAAGGTATCCAATTATCCCTACTTTCATGCATATGTATATGTCTCTCTGCCTTTAAGGTCAATTTTAAAACATGTTACCATCTCCTTTAATGTGTTGGGTGCTGTTTATGTATACAAAACTGTTGATAGTGCTACATCTTTTGAAAATATTTATCATTCACATGACTAATAATTCATTAATATTTAACAAACTAGTGTTATAAATTCAATAGTATTATCAAATTATGACCAACTTTTTTACTTGTTTATTTTTCAAAAATATTTTTCTTCTGTCAGATTGGTGTCTATGTTCCTGCTGGTTACATTAAACAGCACAGATGCAGATATGCTGGCACATTATGTGATGGCAGATTTGAGAATGTGCATAAGGCTTGACTTACAAGCAAATATATACTGCTGGCAAACTGAATATGGAAACAAAAGACTGGGATAGTCACCGAATATGTTTTGGACTCAGATTTTACAAAGTGGCTTTTCCCCAATATTGATGATATTTTAAAATAATTATTTAAAAAACGTTACTGTAAATTTTATCACATGATAGTATTTATGTGATTTTTTAAGTGAATATACTGAAATATTTGTAATGCATTTCATCCTTTATATGAAGGTATTACTCACATGTGTTTGATACCCCTATTCAAAAAAGCCAGTCCTCTTATAAGGTCAGTTTCTTATTGCAGAAGAGGCAACTTTATAATAAGGAGACCACACTGTACAATGCAAAAAACTTCAATTTTACAACACTGTCTCCATGGGATGCAAAAAAAGTGTGAACAATACAGATTCATATCTATCATAGCATAAAAGTAACACAGATTAGATTTATCCTGTTCCCATGAAGTCATGCATGCTTAAATAAAGTCATACAAGTAACACAGATTAAATTTATCCTGTTCCCATGAAGTCATGCATGCTTAAATAAAGTCATACACGAAACAAACAACTTGTTGTAATATCTGCCTTAGTATAATGGCAGATTAAATCAATGCCATTTTAAAGACAGTGCCCAACTGAAGCCTTTCTATAGTGTTGCCTCATAGGGCATAGTGCCCAAATAAAGCCTTATTACACTATTGCCTCATAGGGCATAGTGCCCAAATAAAGCCTTATTACACTATTGCCTCATAGGGCATAGTGCCCCAATAAAGCCTTATTACACTATTGTCTCATAAGGGATAGTGCCCCAATAAAGCCTTATTACACTATTGCCTCATAGGGCATAGTGCCCAAATAAAGCCTTATTACACTATTGCCTCATAGGGCATAGTGCCCAAATAAAGCCTTATTACACTACTGTCTCATAAGGGATAGTGTAGTGCCCAAATAAAGCCTTATTACACTATTGCCTCATAGGGCATAGTGCCCAAATAAAGCCTTATTACACTATTGTCTCATAAAGGATAGTGTAGTGCCCAAATAAAGCCTTATTACACTATTGCCTCATAGGGCATAGTGCCCAAATAAAGCCTTATTACACTATTGTCTCATAAGGGATAGTGTAGTGCCCAAATAAAGCCTTATTATGCTATTGTATCATAAGGGATAGTGCCCAAATAAAGCCTTATTACACTATTGTCTCATAAGGGATAGTGTAGTGCCCAAATAAAGCCTTTTTACACTATTGTCTCATAAGGGATAGTGCCCAAATAAAGCCTTATTACACTATTGTCTCATAAGGGATAGTGCCCAAATAAAGCCTTACTACACTATTGTCTCATAAGGGATAGTGTAGTGCCCAAATAAAGCCTTATTACACTATTGTCTCATAAGGGATAGTGCCCAAATAAAGCCTTATTACACTATTGTCTCATAAGGGATAGTGCCCAAATAAAGCCCTATTACACTATTGTCTCATAAGGGATAGTGCCCAAATAAAGCCCTATTACACTATTGTCTCATAAAGGATATAGTGCCCAGCTTAAGCCTTACCTAACAAAAAACTGAATTTCTTGGATTAGCAATTAAAATCTTTGATCAATTAGCTTTACCTAACAAAACCTGCATTTCTTGATTGGTAATAAAAACTCTTCCATCCATCTGAAAAATCAGTCTTATCTAACAATACTTATATTCCTTTGATTGGTAGTAAAAACTCTTTCATCCATTTGGTCAAACAGCCTTACCTAACAAAACCTGCATTTCTTGGATTGGTAATGAAAACTCTTCCATCCATTTGATCAATCAGCCCATCAAATGATATTACTTTCAGCCTCATGACCTTTTTCCCTGGTGTAGCTCCCCCTATTCTTCCATTGAAGCCTTGTCTAAGACAAAATGCCTGCAAAGTTAGAATTACAAAATGTGATTTACTTGAAATCATGATAGGATATATTACAAACAAAACAACATATATTAGATATGAAATAGCTAATTGTTCTTAGGTAATAATTAAAATTTAATGAAGTAAAATATCAGCAAAAATGATGAAATTAACACAAGTTGAATGTTATCAAGGTAAACTGTGGGGGGTGGGGAGTGTTTTTCTGATGCATTTATGACAGGTCATCCATTGTGTCATGTACTTTTAATAGTTCATGTATTAAGGGAAATGAAGGTAACTGTTTATCAGGAATCACAGCATTAAAATGTACTCAGCTTATTAAAAAATGACAGCATTTAAAGTAAAGACTTGTACGATGATCTTAGCATCTGAGTCACAATCATACCTTTTAATAGGAACTAGGTCCCAAAATTTGTGCAAACAATAACTCAAATGTCGACAGTAAGTAGGCACAAAAGGTGATCCAAACAAATAACTTAGGTGCCAACAAGAACTAGGCACTAAAGTTGGTCCAGACCATCTTCCTAACAAATGAATTGTATCATTCTTTCCTGTTTACCTACTAACATCAGCGTCTGCTGATTTCTCTTTGGCAACATGTTTGTGTTTGTCTTAATACAACAAAAATAAGGGTACAAGTCCAGAAGAAGAAGCATCCATTGCCCAGCAGCATGGGGCAGCTAAAATTTGAGAAGGTCAACCAAGTTACTTCAAGTCAAATCCCAGCTTGAAAACCAGCTTCTGCTATCTTGGGTTTAAATAAGCATGTTTGAATTTGTAAAGTTAATAAATAAGCCCTCTACATAAAATTAATAAAATGGGCCATTTTTTTTTAAATAATAAAAAGAAAACTGGAACTTTAGCCATTATTTTTGCATGAAAATCCCATTTTAAATTTTAAATATATTAATTACTTTTTTTAACTGGAAATTCCTTCAAGAATTATTTAATCAGATAACCAGAATTTTCTTAATTGATTTTACCCCATATGTCTATCATTCAGAACACAGTGGAACATTTGAATAATTCTTTTCGGGAGGAAATGAGCAAAATGTGTCTCAATGATGACTTTGCCACTGCAATAACTCTGTCCCTCTATTTTCAAAATAAAACGTTGGAGTAAAACGTTTACCATGTGAATGATAATGCAATTTTTTCAAATTAATTCTGAATATGGAATATGCTCTGAAAGGTTGTAACAGTTCTGCAAAATCTGGAATAGTTAGCATCTCTGATGTATCTCTATATTTTATGAACAAAGGTTTAACAAAGCATCATGGTTTCATGTTGCTACGGTAACTGATTGTAACCATGGTTTAATAATAGCAACAGGTATATAAAAAAAATGATCTTGCTTACTACAATTTGCTTGTCATAGCATTGAACTGAGGAATACATATGAGTAACTTAACCTCACAAACCAAAGTTGAACTGAGGAATATATACAAGTAACTTAACCTCACAAATCAAAGTTGAACTAAGGAATATATACAAGTAACTTAATCTCACAAACCAAAGTTGAACTGCGGAATATGTACAAGTAACTTAACCTCACAAACCAAAGTTGAACTGAGGAATATGTATGAGTAACTTAACCTCGCAAAACAAAGTTTGGAAAATAGGCATTTAGGCACCATAATTTCGTTCAAAGCAATAATCCTTCGTAAAGTATCTGTGTATATGTATAGAATATAACTGTACATCAGCACAATCATAGCTTTATAGTTTTGAATAAATGTATGCATCACAATAAAGGCATACAAAGCAGAGATACTATCACAAATGATTCAAATCCTTCAAATTTATCTTTATAAAAACTTCTTAAATTGTACAATAAACATCATAACATGATGGTCATTGATGTCCCACTGAAAAGATCCTTGATATTTCAAACATCAAGGTATACATAAATACAAAAATGACGCAGAAGTCAATCTCAGAAACTTGATACTAAACAGTTAAAATCCAACTAAAGTATTTTGCATGAATCTGACAGAAATGGGACTAAATGTATAATTTAATACTGAAACCACCAAAAACTACAACAATGGTCCTAAGAACATTGATACATGTCTAAGAGGTGACACAACAAAAATGGAAAGAAAAAACATCTTTTATACTTCAAAAACTTTAACTTTATGTTTAGAAATTTTACCTCCACCATGGTAATACATATCCTATTGACAATCTCCAGAGCGATGACTTCTGATGTGAGGGTGAAGATTTTGTCATAATCCATCTCTGTAATGTCTATCAAAAAGGGCAGCTGTATCTCAAACTGGAGCAGGTCTTCATCTCTACAAGCAGAAATCATACAATGTACAAAAAAATTGCTACAGTAATAGTGACACTCTATGAATTACTGAAGAATATAAAAAGCCAGTTCCATAAATTGACACACCCCCACCCACTTTTCATACACTGGGTTAGTTGTCAATAGTGATCAAGTAAACAAAGTGGACTGAGTCACACTCATGATGATGTAAAGGGTATTTCAATGATATGCCTGTATGATTTGGACACTTCTTGTATTTTTCTCAACTGATGTTAATTTCATTTAATATTATAGACATAAACTTCCTGGCCATTTGATTACCTTGTGTATTTGACTCCAGCAGGTGATAACCGGTTGTAAACATAACTTGGCTAATACCTACAAGACAGTGGAACACAGGTTTGATTCAGTAATAAAACCTAGATGTTACACTGTGAACTACAGTGTAATGAAGTGACATGCACAAAAGTTAAAAATGGCCAATACACATGCTGCATACTGTATACAACATAAGGTACAGTTTTAAAGGACTACTTGCATAACAGCAAATACAAAGAATTTTCAATGTGGGGCAAATGTTTTTGTTATTTTATTTATTTTGATAATATAAGTATTATCTGTACAAAACTGTCATACCTCAAAATGAAACAAGTGAAGTAATTTGGCAAATCTTTCCATTCAACATAGTGATTTGTGTAGGATAATTGAAAAGTTGTTGACTAGACATCTTAGTAGGGTTGGTCACCAAGGAGGTGGGAGTCACCAGATTTTAAAATGGTAATGGGTTGAGTTATTTGAGGAAAGGGGGGGGATTGGAAGGTGCAGGCTGCTGGAGGTCATCAAGTCCTTACTATTCATTTAAACAGAAATCTTAATTACCTCCCTTACATTGCCAAAATAAAGCAGATACAAAATTTAATTCGGTATTTACAATCTCACCATACTCAGTAAATATATCTTGTTTACTGATGTTCTGTCATAGTGAGGTTATCAGGAAAGCAAACTTTCATAAAATTTATGTTCAATTATTTACATCTATATACAAATACACATATATATACAAATTAAACAGGGCTTTTATCCAAAATCAGGGTTGAAAAACATACCATGTCATAGAAAATTTAATTCCATGAATCTAACGATCCATACCAACACCTGTATGATTGCATATAGGTGTACTGTTTAATGGCACATCAGCACTCACCTGGGTATATGGTGTTAATTACATTTCTAACATAAGAAAACAAAAGTACATGCAAGTGAGAATGCCCCTTCTGCCTTGAGGTTGATAGGCACTGAGGATTTATCTCAACTACTGCTGGTAAGCATGTGAATACTGAAAATTTTAAATTAATGAATATTTTCCAATCAAAATTATTAAATTAATCAAATATATCAATATAATGGTATCCTGTCAAAGATGCAAACAAATTGTAGCAATTAGGTCATTACCACACAGCAAGACAAAATGCTGTAAACCAACATTTTAGTTTTATTCTCCAAAACCCATAGGTAAAATTCAGTCCTACGTTTGCCTGTCATTGTTAAAATTTCCATCATGATAGACAGATGTAGGGTATCACAACATCCAAGACGGTTAAAGCTGATGACAACAAGTTTGGTTTAAGAGTACAACGATACAATTAAGCTATTTATCTCGAAGACCAATGGAGTAAAGTGACTCATCCAAGAACATAAAATTGATGCCCCAGGCTAATCCAATTGTAGGATTAAAAAAATATGCACCCTTTCGATCACAAGTATGGTTCGGCATACCTAATTTCTTAGCCATCATGGCTTTTGGTGACTTGTATTACTCTGCACTTGGTATCTATAGCCAACAAAGTTATAATGAATGTTTATTTACTTTTAAATCAGTAACATGAAATCTCAGCATTACCGTAAGAATACTCACAATAACATCTGATAACTTACATATGTCCGAAATGTCTTACAACAGCAACTGTGACAAGAAGTTTGATGTAAAGCAGGAATATGAAATCAAGCATCTCAGCAGCTATTCTTTTCCATAACATTGGTATCTTGAACTGTTGTCCTTAAAAAAAAATGGAGATATTACATAAACTATATACATGTGTATCATATTTTTATTAATCAAAAGGTTCTTGTCCAACTTTAAAAGTACAAATACAAAAAATAATATGTTTAAAGCATACTATTGGTGAATATTATATTTATTACATGTATATAAATTTCTTGTTTGATTTTGTTTAAAAGTCAAATAATTGCATATTTGTATAATGTATATTACCTCCCTTTAAAGCATGTAGTTGTCTCCCCATACATTGTTGAAGGTATTTTACTAAATGGTAACCAGTTAAAAAGAACATTTTATTCTAATGTAAATTAACTTCAGACAAATAGTTAATCCATCAGTTGATATAAGGCTGTGTTCTAGTATAAGATAAAACAAAATTATGTTGTTTAATGCAATTTTTCAGCACATTATAGGCTATACATGTTGGTCATTATAACTGGCAGATGAAGAACCCAGGAAAGCCCAGGTAAGAACCACCAACCCAGGGGAAGCTAATGGCATGCCTTCTCTGATACTTAAACCAGCCAAGCTAGAGACTTGAACCCATGTGGACAGAGATGATATAGTAGTGATTGGTAATGACTAGCATTTAATAAAGGTCCATCAAAACTATTTAATTATTAACTATTATCAGCTACAAATGAAGAGAGAATATTTTTACAAAACCATGAGCTGGTAGAGCACCTGATCCACAAGCACTGTTTTGCAGGTTTGATACCCAACCGAATCAGCTACCACCTTATGTTCTTGATAATACACATAGACACTACATGATAAGTTCCATTAACAGTTTAAAGAACTACCACCCAGTTTATAATCCCCCGTTCATATAAAATATCTTATGTTGTTCTAACCCAACTGGTATCTCATCTGAATTCAAACAGTCTTTTTCGCAATAAACAGTCTGCATATCACCTTTACCACAGTACTGAAACTACTCTTCTGAAAGTAGTTAATGACATTTCTCTGCTTTGGATAGTTGAAAGACTACAGTCCTAACCCTCCTTAATTTGTCTGCAACATTGGATACAATAGACCATGATATATTACTTCACCGTCTCCAGCATGTATTTGACATTCACAATGCAACCTTACTGTGGATCAAGTCCTACTTAGTCGACAGAACACAAATTGTATCTGCAAATGGAATACACTCCAGCCCAGTTGATCTATATTGTGGTGCTCCACAGGGGACTCTTCTTGGACATATTTTGGACATATTCTAATCATTCTATCACTCAGCTGTTCTCAATTGTCATAGATCATCATCCAGCGTCTCACCAATTCAACCAAAAAAGCAAAATCCATATATGGTTACACGTAAGGTGTAATTTAGTAAAATAGGCATAATGATTATGCCATAAGTGTAATGGGTGGCATGTATGCATTTGTATGCTGATGATCCCCAAATATACAAATCTAGCCAATCAACTGAAGACTGGACTACTGTAATAATTTAATTCTGTCTAGTTAGTCACAATAGTTAGTCACAATATCTACTCCAGAAACTTCAAAAAGTTCAAAACACAGCTGCACGGATCATCTTTAGAGTAACTCAATCAGAGCACACCTCACCACTGCTCTGTACCCTATACTGGCTATCCATTCAATACAGAATCAAACAAAACTTTTTTCCTCTGTGCTACGTTTCACTGACAGACTCCAGTCTAACATACCTATCTGATCTCACCCATGTGTATACACCAGCAAGATACTTGTGCTCCTCTTCTGACAATCGTATACTCATTGTTCCCACTATGAAAACAAAGTTATATGGACAACGTTCTTTTGCATACCAGGGCCTGGCGATGTGAAAAAAATTGCCCATTGAAATCAGACATAAAGGTCCCTTTTAAGAGTGCTCTTAAAACTCACCTTTGTCGACTGCAGGAACAAACTTAGAGACCTAATAATGTTTTATATCTTATAATATGTTTTCAGCATGTTTTTATGTTTTCGAATTTCATTGTTTTTGTTTTTTTTTTGTTTTTCTGTACTGTAGTCATATCATTATCGATGTTGTAAAGTTCTTAACGCTTCTAAAGATTAGGCGCAATACAAATTCCTCATTATTAATATTATTATTATTACTGAACGCTACATGACTCGATAGTCCCACAATGTAAGACCCAACGCTGATATTTATGTTTGGGGTGTCAGGGTCTTACTGCCTAACAAACAGCGCTGTGTAGTGTGTTTTGAACTCTACTGACAGGAGAATAAGAGGTGAAATTTTCATGATTATCACATACTTGGCAATAAATATCAACATTTAGAGTCATTGGTTTACTTTGTTGTCTTGATCGTAATCGACTCAAAATCTGACACTAGCAAATGAACGCATTTTTATGTTCCTTTGACATGCATTTCAATTGGTTGCAATGCGATGGTGGCTGAGGAATGCCGAAGTAGGATTCAACAAGGCCGTTTTCTTTTAACAAAACAAAAGTATCAAAGTATCAAGTATTTGAACAGCAAGCAACATTTCGTTTCGTTCAAGAAATATTTTCCGATTGGAACCCACTTGAACATACTTCAGCATACCTCCACTACTGTCGCATTGAAACAAATTTAAATGTATGTCAACTGAACAAGAAAATGCGTAAATTGCAAGTGTCATATATTGATTCCACCAGGATAAAAACAGCTCAGTAAGTATATTAATTAAACATAAATTAGTGGAAGAGTGTCGATATAAGTTACCAAGTATGTGCGATATTCCTGAAACTTTGACTACTTTTTCCGATGTCGCCGACATCGGAATAGACTACACAAGGCCGTTATTCGGATTGTAAGACATAGCACTTAAACAAAATCAACATGTGCTATGTCTTACAGGTAGGACTACATGACCCGAAAGACTTGTGCTTTAACACGTTTCGGAATAGTATAGAATTTGTAAGATGTTTGCGAAATCATAGTATCATACAAAATAAAAGAAGACTGGGAGATAAGATTACAAAATAAAAGTTGAGTAATCTTAATACACTCATAAATTACCTTGCCTTTCAACATTTTGTTGAGCTCCAGCTGCTTGGTTTGATATACCTTGCCGATTCACATTAACGCCTTGGAAATCCCTCTGTCTCGAATCATCTTGTTGGACGGGAGATGGCCATAAAGTAGCACCTTGCATCTGTCCCATTGGGCCGAAAGATGTCATAAGCATGTGCTGTGTCATGAAGGTGCGAAAGGAATTCATTGCAGTCATAGAACGATACTGATATAACCAACTCTGTAGAGCCTGGGCATATTCTCTCGCATTTCTGTACTGTACTGCCGGTATTTCGTTCCTTTCTTCGTCCATATTGTTGGGACTATACTTGTACGAAAATTCTTTAACCAGATCGTTTATGTCCAGAGCAGTGTTAATCTATATTTACAATTATATTTAGCTGTCTCAGTTATTTTGCATGAAGTTCTCCATCTTTGTCTAAGCCATAAATCCTAATATATGCTAGGCGCACGGATGAAAACTAGGTACGGAAATTTGACAGTACAAGAAATATTTATCCGGTCACATTTTAACTGTACGTAAAACTATTACAATAATTGTTCTAGCACCTAGAGAGTTAAAAATTAATAAATGCAATAGTTGTGAAATACTGAAAAATTTAGGTCTAACTTACAAACTTTACTTTTAAAAATGGAGGAGACAAGTACATTTTATTTATCGTTTAAAATATTTTTATATTTTATATTTTTTCATGGAACCAATAATAAAGCCCGATATACCGTAATGATCTAATTTAAGAAACTATAGCCTACAACTTAGTACATGTGTTTTAATAATTCCCCAAAGATCTTTGCCCTTTAACCCAGTTGTTTGTTTTTAATCGGAGCACTTAACGGGTTCAGTCCCTGCTGAAAACATACAAGATATAAAACATTATTACTATTAGGTCTCTGACATCATTATATCCATATCTCCTGCACAACATGTCTGATGAATATTTCTTAGTGTCTGTGCGTCAACTCAGTTGCATATAGCTAAAATATTACCCTTGTATCTGATTACTTTCAGAGTGTGTACATTTCTGTGTAGCATAAATTTAATATTTTGTTTTAAGTCTGCCTCGAGAAAAAACTCTTGCTGGTTTTCGATTCTTTGTCCAGCACTAAATTATCATAAACATCCAAATTATTAATAAATCTATCAAGTTCATTAACACTCGGTACTTCATCACTATCGGTAATAAAAATGAATAATATCATCACCTCTTCATTCAATAATTTTGCATTTTCATTAAAAACTTTAATAACATCGTATCATCTCTGATCATCTACAGATGGCGTCACTTAACATAATTTATCCCACTTGATAAATTATGTTTAATGACGTTTTCGTGTCGCTGAGAGGTCAATGACATCCAAATAATAAATATATGGATTTGTATTGTTAACGTTATAGAGTTGAAACTCCAGCAACTGATTTAACCTGAGTTAACCCAGTTATCATGGGGAAAAAAGCAAATGGTGGAAAATCTGCAATATGTGACAGAAAATATTCGTTTTTTAACCTAAAATTCAAGTTAAGGATGGCAGTTATCAAAGACCAGTAATTTTATTATTAGTCATGCTAATGCTATCAGATATTGTAACACCGGATTTTTGTACTCGATTGCGAATATTGTATATTTTCGTTGACATAATAAAACCGGGCTTAATTGTTCAATTACTATTAAACACAGATATTGTGTCTTCGGTTACTGCATTAATTCTGACAATGATATTTTACAATAAAATATTACTCGTTTTTTATTTTCCTTGTTTATCTTGAAATACAACAACTTCGTTTGGATCTGCAAGATTTAATAATTCAGATGTTTCATCACTATTTTATTTATATTTTCCTGTGATATTTCGTCAGTTGTGTGTTTTTGCTTAGAAGAAGATCTTCCATAAATAGCTACCATTATTCTTTTTAATACTTGTTTAATATGGATTCACGTACAACTTTATGAGGTGGTTTGGTTGACTTTGACACAGCGTTGAGTACAGCAATTCCTTCGCTGCCACATATTGACGGATAGTTATTATTTGTGTTGGTAGTGTTGGATACCAGATTAGAGTATGAAGCCCGCCCACATATTTTAAAACTTCTTTTGATGGTGCCAGTCGATACGAATCAAAATAAACAATTACACGTGCATCAATCGCGTATGCAACCCACGGAGTTCCAGGGCCAGAACCTTTATCGAGATTAATGGTGCCGGTTTCAACTTAATTGTGCTGGTTAGGTAAATGATCGTGCATAAAAGCACCTCTTAATGTTTTATTTATTTAAATGTTTTCGGCAGCATTAATTAAATCAAAATTAGATATTGAAAGTATCAATGTTGTCATAAGAAGTCTCAGACTTTTTCCGTAACATGAGTGTGGAGTTCCTGGAAGCCTTAGACACTTCCCTCTTTTTAAAAATTCTTGACCTGTTGCTTTCTTTACTGCCATTTCGGAAGCGGTTCCAACAGCAGCAGCGGCTTTTAATGTAGGTATAGCTGCAAAACGTGGAAATATACCACATGATTTTTTTTTTATTATTGAATCCTTAATTGACCTCGGATAAAGATTACATTAACTCATGTTTTTGATTATAAAGTTTTGTTAAAATGTTAAAAATGAGTTATAGTATATGATACTTTCTTTGGATCGAAGTTAGAAGTTCGATTTTTCTTTAATGTTATTTTGTCACGCATTTATTTGCAACTTTTGATTGCATATATTTTACCTGACCAGAAGTCAATATGACATGATGTGACTATATGAGATAATATCACGAGCGATATAATTACATGTTTCCTACTGGGGCATCAATGACTCACTTTTCCATCAACACCTTCAAGTAACATCGATTTATCAATTGATTTTTCACTGAGTATAACATCAATTGCTCTGTAATTAACACCACCATATATAAATACGCGAGCTCGAAAATGTATATCAACGACAGATTGTGTAACTATATCCCGGTGATCCAGTGAAAAATAATAAAATCCAACTGTGGTATGTGCAAACCAGTATATATAATCTGATCACGTCCCATAAATGTCATCAAACGATGATATACTCATACAACGTAATTTTGATTAAAATTCAATAGTATAGCTTCTTATGGTTCTTGATGTCCATTTATTCTTAAGGAAACCTCCGAACCCCCCAAATTTATCAAATTGGATTGTTCTTAAAAATTTGTTCGATTAGTATTTCGTAAAGCAATGAAAATATACCGTGGTATATATATATATATATATATATATATATATATATATATATATATATATATATATATATATATATATATATATATATATATATATATATATATATGTGTGCAGAAACTCCTTGCTGTGATGATATGTAAATAAAATGTCAACGTTACTTTGAACACTATCTGTGGTTACTGTTAACCATGATAATACTGATTTACCGTTTGAGTCCATAAAAGCGAGTAATATTTGTTCTTCAGCAAGTGATGGAATCATTATAGGCGTCCGCAAGGAAAGTTTAAATACTATAAAAACAGCGCCACCTTAGCGCCAGAAAGCATCATTATCCTCACCCTTTCGAACAAATACAATTGTATGCATGGGTCCAAAATTATCTTTTCTGTCATTTCTTCTAATCCAAAGATATGTAACAATGGAATTACACATACAAATTGTCTAGATTTATTTATTAACATTAATTGGCGTGTTCTAAACCCGAATATGAAATCTTGATTGTCGTGAACCACCGGCCACATATCAGCGTCAGCATTGTCGGCAACTTTTCGTGGTCGTCTTAGAATATTAGGTCTACCATCAGGATGGTCAGAATTATTCATGGCAAACACCATCTGATCCTGTATAATCACTTGAATATCTTGCTAAGCCTATTATTGTTGTATCAATGTCAACAGTTTCCCGAATTGTTTCAAGTTTTCTTCCATCAGTCATGTATACAGGACTTCTGAATAACGTCATAATATCGTTATTAACAAACCCATCTCTGATATTAACTCCGTTTTCTGTATTAGCAACTAAGCATAGTACATGTTCTCCATCTACTTCAATAAATGCTTCAGCGGGTAAGAAATAATAATTGTATCCTGAACGTGTAGTTCAATTCATCCACGCTGATTTGATTGTCGTGCTTCAATGGAATAATACTGACAATCGAGCATGGATTCATCTTTGATTACTGGTGCGTCCATGTCAAAAGCTGGATCAGACACACGTTTAACGTTTCATTATAATTGTTATCGTCTAACACGAAGACCACTTCCTACTATTAGATTTATATTTATAGTTATTTCTGCTTCATCAGCCAAATATGCTTTTTTGATTTGCGGCTTGATTTTTTATTTTACTGACATTTGAAGGCATCACTTCAGAGCTGGGAAATTGTACTGGTTGAGGTTTTTGTCGTATAAATCGTGCTAATCTATCCATAATTTCCAAAAACACTTTACCGGCAATATTATCAATAGCACCTGGAGCTTTAACACGAACAACATCAGTAGCTTTCAATCATAATTTTTTCAACCGGCATTGCTTTCTGAGCTATTCTTCTAAATAAACCCAGAACATCATCACCGACTCCATCACCGTAGATCGCTTTGTTTGGTGATAATCGTGAATTTATCACTCTGACCATATAGAATCATCTTATTTGTTATTTATTTATTTAATCACTGTGATAATTATCAGCAATTTCATCAATAAGAGAGCGATGAACATTAATATACATGATGTCACCGGTAAATAATCGATGACAAATATCAACTGCTTGATTAATAATTTCTGGAGAATTCCTTCCAGCACGTTTTCCGCCAATCAGAATTTCTAATCGATCAAAGTCAGCAAGAATATTGTTAAGACATTGAGTAAAAATACCCCAGTTGTTTCTTGTACTTTTTTCTCACTTAGTGAAAATAATTCCCTCCGTCTTATTTCTTCAAATTCAAAATCTTCCCTTTCTTTTTCACTCACTGTTTGGAATCATTGCGGTGTTTGTGATCTTTTAAGATATTTTGTTTTATCCCATCAATAAATTCAATATTTTTCGGATTATCCATTTAGGCCTTATCAGTTTTGTAGTATATTTAATAAATCAACTTGTACCAGTTTTACGAATTACATAATTCGTCGCAAACTCAGATTTCAAATGTATATTTTTATTGTCATAACTACGCACGGCAAGCTCATGTAAGCTCTTCCTTTCTACCTCTTCAATATTTTATATGTAGGAAATACTTGGGTCAAATATGTATGGTTTGGTTTTGTTCCGATTCTTGCTTGTACTGGTTATGATTCTGTTACACAGCCTTTAAGTATTTCTCGCATTGATTGATCAGCAGCTATTTCAGCGGAAAGTTTTCGTTCAAGTCTTTTTGTTTTCTTAGTTTTAACAGCTTTTTTCCAGCTACTCTAGCGGTTTGTTATAACGTAAAACTATCGAAAACTTTATATATATATATTCAAATTTAAGTTCAGCAATTACCAGGTTGGTTCCCAATTATCCATATCAATAGCACCATGTATTCTATAGGCATTATGGTCAGCAGGAATTTGATTAACGAAATACAAAAGGGGGATTTAAACTGGAAAGGTATGAACTGAATTTGGTGACTTACATGTAGACACTAACTACGATATTGTTCACTTTGAATAGAGCTATTCTTCAACGTTGAATAGAGTTTTTCTTCAATGCACTTGTATTCATCACTGTATGAACATCGTGGCATGATATAAAAAAGTTTATTCAGATCTTTCGCAAGGTGCACTCACTGAATATACATGTTCAAACACCACGGTAATAGGAATACCGTGGTAATGGGCCGTTGAACTATACGTTAATGGTTAGCGATTTTATTAAAGTGCCCACTGAAATGAAACTTATACCGTAAAATGAATATTTTCTAATCATAGATAATTTTAAACATATTTAAAGTGTTGTCTGCAAAAGAATAACATATATACACACACTTTTATAACATATATACACACATATAATATATATATATATATATATATATATATATATATATATATATATATATATATACATACACACACTTATATAACATATATACACACACTTATAAAATATATACACACACATATATACACACACTTATAACATGTATACACACACATAATATATATATATATATATATATATATATATATATATATATATATATATATATATATATATATATATACACTTATATAACATATATACACACGCTTATATAACATATATACAAACACTTATATAATATAATTGCAATTTACTTCGCTGATTAACCCTGACACTGCAAGCACACGAGATGCTGTACCACCAATTGTTATTAAAATTCCGTCAAGTATCAGGGTAGTTCCAAACTCACTCTCTCTCTCTCTCTCTCTCTCTCTCTCTCTCTCTCTCTCTCTCTCTCTCTCTCTCTCTCTCTCTCTCTCTCTCTCTCTATATATATATATATATATATATATATAATGGTCAGAAAGTACCAATATTCCGAGAGGCATTAAAAAGTTCAAATTAACAATATAAATTAAGATGGGGCCCCGGGTGAACGAATGGTTTCGAACGACAGCTTTTTTACATCACTGTCTCACCCCTATCCGTGTGGGTTCGAGTCTCGAACTCGGCCAATGTGGATATGTGGGAAAGCTAAAAATTGCTATTGAAACTGGCAAAACACAAACTCCAGGTTTTATAGTAAATTAATAGCTGTGTATGTATACAGAAGGTAAAATTCGACCATAGGGTGCAAAGTGTATGATATCAGAACAAAGTAATCTAAGCCGAACATTAAAATTATAGTGTCCCGATTTACGTAGACGCATGTTCATTTGAGCACACAAGTCTGGAAGCGAATTTATGCAGTGTGTGTGTGTGTGTGTGTGTGTGCGTGCGTGTGTGTGTGTGTGTGTGTGTTTGTGTGTGTTAGATAGATGGAGAGAGAGAGAGAGAGAGAGAGAGAGAGAGAGAGAGAGAGAGAGAGAGAGAGAGAGAGAGATCGATCATTGTAGGTTTATCCGCGTACAAAAGAAATCGATCTGCATCACGTCTCACTGTATAGAACGAAATTGCATTGCAACGTTTAACGAGCCTATTGACAGGCAGTGGGAGTTAATGGATGAATGATGCAATTTTCTTCAGATTTTGGTCTTACATTGCAAGCAGTCAAAGCAAAGATGACATTTAAATCCAATACAATTTGTATTGTTAGTATTGTAATTAATATGAAAAGCTTGTGGATGACGCTAAAGGTTGTGTCAAGGTCATAATTACCTACAGAATTAAAACAGTGGACTCTTCTGGTTTGTTGTTGGCAACGACAGCCTGGGGACATCGGCTGAGTTCATACATTCGAAGGAAATCAAAGTCAATACAAATGATGAATGGATTAGATATCCATTTTGATAAAGATACACAAAGAAGTATTCCTTCAACAAGTAAGTTGGACTCTCAATATTCATAGGCGTGTACCTCAGCAACTTCTCTCTCTCTCTCTCTCTCTCTCTCTCTCTCTCTCTCTCTCACACACACACACACACACACACACACATGCACACACACACGCACACAAACACACACACAAACACACACAAACACAAACACAGTGTTGTATTTGATAAATATTGTATAACATCAGTTATTATTATAGCAGTGTCATCAGTTTAGTACATAGTTTCACACGGTCAGTTACCTTTGTTCAATATGTGGGCGAGTCGGATCGATTTCATAATTGTGACGTTTCTGATTGGGATATAATTGTAAAGAAGGGTAAAATCAACTTTACGTATTGAACGAATCTGAGCACACACAAAAATCTCAAACTATATCTGCTTTATGATATAAGCTTGTGTTACACGCACAGGGGTATTCACTTGACCGAGCGGTGTCAAAACCCTGGCGCGAGTCACGCTGGAAGTCATAAGTTTTCCCCAAATTTCCAAAGACTTCCATACAACTTGAATTGTAAAATGGAAAGAGAGACGTGTCTGCTATAACTAATAATCTTTGCTCTAATCAATTGGCGACCCAGAGGAGACAACTTGCCCAAACGTCCATTAACTGCACCTTTGCATGGTTTTTCTTCATTATCATCCGTTTTCCGTACCGATATCTTGTCATGCCATAGAAATTACACCAGTATTCCCTTACTAACTGGGAATTATTTAACTGCGCGACCCTAGGCCAGTCAATCCACAGAATTTCCGGCGTATCACGCTCATATACATACGCCCATTTTCCACTATGGCCACATAAACGGCACCTACCAAGTTCCAACTTATTGATTCCATTCTATAATTTACTGATTTCCAACCATAAATGCTGCCTTTTCAATCACAATACTTGTATACACCGCTGAATTTTAATATGGACTATGTTACTGAAAGGGACAGTCATTCGGCTTGTGCCTAAAATCACTACTGACGAACCCAGCATGGTTCAAATTCACTAACACTCCTCTCTGTGATGTTTGCTCCTACTAACTGGCTAACTATTTCGGGCTAGCAACTCCAAATTTATTACACTTGAAAACAGTTAAAGTGTTAGCCAGGTTAGATCGACTAAAGTTTCCGAAATTCCTTCTATATAACCTGCAAGGTATTTTTGACATAGCTGATTTGTAATTTTAAAAAATCCAGTTTAGAAACAGACCTAGTCGAAATCTATGGAGATAATCAAACAACAATCTATGTTCGGTATGTACTTTATTAGAGTCCTTCTGTCTTAACATTCCCTATAAATCCAAACGTATTTTTTACCGTTCAGGCTCTAAATTATTTACTATTAAAACATTTCGTATATAGATACACATACGACACGATTTACAAATAAAATAGCAGAGAATACAAAACATTCCTATATTCGAATCTTGAGAGGTAAAACAACTACCACTGGTGGTAGGACTAAATAGCGAGGACGTAAACATACACGTAGAAAATCGTATCTCTCGAAGTTATCTTGTCTAATTTATATATTGTGCGGGGCGTAATTAGATGCTTCACCCGATATTTTTTGCTTCACCTCGGTAACGACTGGATGCACTGATAACTGTATATAAAAGTGGAGGTCCATTGAGATCATCGATACGGTAGAAGGAAAATGTAAGCTGTTATGTTCAACTCAATTGATCAGTGCGCACTGTGCAAAAACATCATGGTAATGAGATTAACACACACACACACACACACACACACACACACACATGCGTTAATACATGACGCAACATGGCGACCAGCATATATAATGGAAGAAACCCCGGAATCATCCCGGGATAAACCAATGAACAATATGAAACTACTGGCAAATATGAAATATTTCGCATTAAGGTTCTGCAATTCATTCAATTTTAAATGCAACATTTTTTACTCCCTTGAAAAAAATATTTAAAAAGCAATTATGTGCTTATTTTATGGATATTTATGCGGTTATAAATACTCTTTTTGGGAACTCTTGCGTAAATTGAAATTAATTTGAGGCAAGCACATTTCTGAATGAAAATTAATACTAATATTAGTAGACATACGTCGAGGACGGTGTACAACCAATGAGCTTTTTTTCTGCCCAATAATGTCGAAAATCTCGCATCAGATACTGAAATCAATTACATAGTCCGCTTGCTCAATGTCAGAATAGATGCATATCATAGTAGAAATACGTATAAAATATGGTTTACCTTTTTTTTATTAGATATTTTCTATTAGATCGTTTGCCATGTTCGTTCAACTGTTAACTACTTCCGTTTTTATTCTCGTTTTACGTATATTTGATTTAAATCATTTATTTTTGTTTTAATTGTTTGTTTGTCAGATTCAAATTTGACATTTTAAGTTTAAAATGCATTAATTGGGAGATATTTTTTAAAAAAAGTGGGATGACCTTTACTCTACAAGCAAACATCAGATGTTGACCTCATTTCTGACCTTGTGTTAGAGTTTGTAAACAAGATTTTAAAATGATTGGTTGATTCCAAGGACATCTTTTTATTTTTAGTTCTTGAGAGTAAAAATAACTGATTCATTTGGTGTGTACGTGATTTTGTGATCGTAAATTTGGTCTAAACATTCTAGAAAGTCATGTGACCCCTTCCCTGTTTACGTAAAAATATGTATATAAATTATGTTTTGAGAGAGAACTATTCAGTAGAAGCTCTGGACTATTAGAATACCAAGTTGTGTTTATTTTGAGTTATTTTAAATTACTGGAAATTATTTCAATTCGTTTGGATCAAGAGGATTTATTGTGTCATTTATCTGAAAACATTTGTGCTCATTGAATTTTATAAGACCAGAACTAACTTTATCACGTGACATCGTCTTCCATCTTGGATACTACACAAAGATTTGAACTGGAATTATTTGGGACATTTTATTACCAGGACTTTTGCAATTTCACTAGTAGATTATACTTTGAATTCTTTTTGAATTAATTTTTGGAATTGATTCTTAAAACCGTAAGTTTATTTTTCTTTTCTGAAAAAAATTGAAAATTGAAAATATAAGAATATTGCTGCCTTATTTGGAAATGTAAACAGATATTTGTAAATATTCCTAGAGTAAAGTTTAGTAGAATTAACATGCAATGTATGGAAAATGATTTTAAAAAATAATTACCGCGACAATTTCACTTTATCTGCCATGATCCACAAAGTACAGTTATCGTAAATATATCAATATAATTTGCCTGAATAGCTTATTATTAGTCAAATTCCCTGAAGATAAAAAGTATCATAACTCAGTCTAGGTAGTACGTTTTAACTACGGTCTTTTTGTCTTTGACAATAAATTTATTTGCGTCACTGTAAAACACAGGATCATATAATAACCTCATCGACATCGTAGCTATATATATATATATATATATATATATATATATATATATATATATATATATATATATATATATATATATATATATATATAAAAGCACCATGTAAGTGAAATTTTACAAAACATACCCTGAACAGACTGATTATTATCTATATTGGCAGTAACTATCGCCGTTTTGAAAATCTATGTTAAAAGTATGAATTAATATGATATACAAAGGCAAATACATTTCTGAATACACCACGTCCTCGTCGGAAATCGGAACTTATGGTTGTTTGTTTGTGAAACTAAAATATACTCATTGAATTCTTGTTATCGTGTAAACCGTTTGTAATTTAAAGAACGTAACCCATGTCATCGACTAATGTGACGCAAACTTACAATATGTATTTACCGTTTCAAGGGTGAAAAACAATAGCTTAATTATCAGATATGTTATGTGTTTAGGCTCCAAAAAACAGTATTACAGAAAAAGTGTAAACAACAAGCTCTGTAGAACGAAATTCCCTGGAAAACGATGGTAAAAATGAAGAAAAAAACCCATACAATTTTAAGAATCAAATCCAAAAATAATCCAAGACTAATTCACGAATTAAGTTTAAAAAGTCCTAGTAATGAAAGGTTGTTATATATTCAAGTTCGAGTCATGTTGGAAAATCCAAGATGGAAGACGATGACGTATGCTGATGTATGTTTTCTGCCTATCTACAGATCCTTGTGAGCCAAAGCGACACATGTTTACTGGATACGACGCCTTCGAACATTGAAACCAAGCGGTTTAAACCAAGAAGACTAGAAAAAGACAGCCATGCACAAATGTAATTATTTTTTCCAGCTGACACATTTTCTTTTAAATAATTCTCTAAATTTGCTTAATAACCTCTAACTACTAATATAAAATATCCGGGATATAATTTGCGCGTACATAAATTTACATACAAAAACATGTGTCGCTTTGGCTCATCGATTTCTAAGTCAACACATTTTACAGCATCCGCAACAAGTTGTTAGAAACTAGTTGTAACAATAAATTTCAAGGTTTAATTCCTGTAGAAACAGGTATGTAAAGTTTTGTAAACACGGTTTTTGTATTTTACTTGTTTGTCTTGTCTATGTTCTGTATTTGCCTTTGATAAAGACTCATTAAGAGTCGAAAGCGCTTAGGCTAGAGTGATTCTAGTTTTGCACTGTTGAGTGTCAGTTTTTTGCATATATATATATATATATATATATATATATATATATATATATATATATATATATACTTGATATACATATATCTATATAAACTTGATATACATATATCTATATAAACTTGTTATACATATATCTATATAAGCTTGATATACATATATCTATATAAACTTGATATTCATATATCTATATAAGCTTTATATATATATATATATATATATATATATATATATATATATATATATATATATATATAATTTATGAATAAATAGAGATAAACAGTTTTATGTTTACTTTTAATATGTATGATGCAAATTAATTAATGTATATAAATATATATTTAAAAAAATTAAAAATAAATAAATAAACATTATATATATTACATTAATAAAGTGCTTTGGAATTTAGACCTTTTGGATATACTGTATTAAGACGGTGAATCCAGTAGGTTTCTTTTAGCAAACGTTCCATTTCAGATTCAGCTATAACAATAGATTGAAAGGAAAAATCTTGCAAAGTATGAGAACTATTGTTAAAGTGTACGGCAACATGAGATGAAAAAGATTTATCGATATAATATTTTATGTCTGATCTATGTTGGTTCATACGTTTAGATATTTGTTGACTAGTTTGTCCAATAGATTGGACGTCAAATTTGTTGCATGTGATCAAATAAATAACGTTTGATGTTGCACAATTAGTATCACAATGCATATTAAACGTTTCTTTTGTATTACTACTACTGAAAGAAGTACTTTCATTAATAAGAGAACAGTGCGAACATCTAGGTCTATTACATTTAGTTGCTGATCCTTTTTTGTACGATGTTTTTTTCTAATTTAGAATTAATTAGGTAATCTTTAAGATTTTTTGTCCTTTTATAAGCAAGCATGGGCTTGCTTTCGTGTAGCAATTTAACATTTTCTTTACCTGATAATTTTAACAAATCCCAATATTTATTGATAATCTTACCTATATTAGGTAAACTTGGGTTATATTCAATAATAAAGGGAATGATATCCTTATTTGTATTTTTGATTTTACATTGTAAAGATTCAAGTTGTGTAAAAGAAGATACCTTTTTGGAAAGCAGCATTAATGATATCAATAGGGTAATTTCTATTTAGAAATTGCTGACCTAACTCTATCAAAGATGATTTAAAAACAGTGTCATCCGAAATAATTCTTCTATATCTTTTAGCTTGACTATATGGTATCCCGCTTTTACATGATTTAGGATGGCATGATGAATATTCAATATATTGATGAATATTTGTGTTTTTAACATGAACCATGGTAGTGATGTCATTATTTTCATTTTTTATGACGTCTACGTCCAAAAATGATATTTTAGTTTTAGACACATTGAATGTAAACTTTATTGTTGGATATAATTTGTTTAAACTGTCTATAAAATAATAAAGGCCTTCTAATGGATAACTCCAAATCATAAAGATATCGTCTAAAAATCTTAACCAAACATCTGGTTTTAAGAAACATTTATTTAGAAAATCATTTTCCAATTTTCCCATAAATAAAGATGCATAAGAAGGTGCCATAGGACTACCCATTGCTGTTCCCATTTTTTGGAGATAGTTTGTATTACTAAATTGAAAAAAAGGCATTTTCGAGCACAAGTTTTATCAAATTACAAACATGTTCTTTTGATAGTTTACATGTATATTCGTTTTCTCCAAGATAATATTTACATGCTTCGATACCATCATTGTGTGGTATATTCGTGTAGAGTGAAACCACATCAAGTGTAACTAGTTATGAATTTTCAGTTAGTTTTGGTAAAGATTTCAATTTGGTAATGAAATCAAAAGTATCTTTGACATATGAAGGTAGTGATTTCATTAGTGGTTGTAAAACATGATCAATATATTTGGATATATTATTTGTAACTGACTTACAAGTAGAAATAAGTAGAAATAATAGGTTATCAATTATATATACATATATATATATATATATATATATATATATATATATATATATATATATATATATATATATATATATATATATATATATATATATATATATATATATATATATATATATATATAATTGATAACTTTTGTAGGGACGTCATAAGAATGTCATTTTAGCTTTAATGCATTTATAATTTCAGTGTCTTTATTTACAGATGAAATGTTTCTTCTAAGTACATCAAGTAGTTTTAATCATTACCATGGGATGTTCCGCATCGGTAGAATACAGTGAGACGCGCCCTAGAGCAACAAGATCAACGCCCACCCCTCCGACAACAGAGGCACAACATATCACCCCTCAGAAAACAGAGCTACAACATATCACCCCTCAGAAAACAGAGGTACAACATTTCACCCCTCAGAAAACAGAGGTACAGAGTTTGGAAAGTGAAAAAATGTCACGGATTGATGAGAAGGAAAAGAGTAAGAAGGGCGTAACGGAAGAAATTAATGCAAAGAAAGAGAAAATATTTGAGAAGCTAAATCAAGCAATTGATAGAATCAAGCTTATACAACAGACTGCTGACTTTCGAACTGAGAATGGAAATTGGAAGGGCGATTTGCTGACGAGTCTTGAGGTTTTCTCTGGAACATACTTCAGTATTAGAAGTATAGGCTCCTTGCCATATGATGTTATTCTGCAATATCACATTGAAGCAGGGCAACGGCTCTCGGAGTCAAAAACTACCAGTGTTATGTGTAAAGTGATAATGGACAGTTGGCAGAGGGGCTATAAAAATGAAAATGGACAGGTTGTCGCTCACCAATACGTAGGATTATCAAAAGCTTTGCTTACTTTGCTGAATTTTTCTGACTGTACTCGCGAAGTCACATATGATATTGCAAATGAACCAAATTTTCTGGAAACCATAAACAGAATTTTGATAGCAATTTTTGCTGCACATTTGCAAGGAGAGGCAAAGGTAAAATGTCATATTTTACATAATGATACTATGTTATTCTTTAAATACAAATGTAACTATTTTCTGAAGATACATGGTTGCAATAATTTTAGATAATGTAAACTTGTAGTCATCTTCCCCCCCCCCAGCATTGTTACGTCTTTGTTACTAGATTGTAGTACCTGTTAGAAATGTATTAGAATGAGTTCCCTAGCTTTAGTCGCCTTAATTTCTTAATTACATGGTCACTGATAATTGTGTCACATTGGCTCCCATGCGAATACAAGGTCTAATTGGCTTACTGCATACTTGTTAAAAAAACAAATGTAAAGTGTGCATTGTGTCAGGTTGTGACCAAATTTCTATTGACCAATTGTCCAGAACACCTTTATCGTCTGCGCGTCTGATGCTTAACGGAAGTTTTCATACTAACACGACACCAAATTACATACAATCTGGGCAAGTCTTTTTTCCGCAAATAGAGTGACGTCATTGCTCCGATTTGGTTACTCCAGGATACTTCCGTCCATTACGGTAAGGTTAAGAGTTATATCCCTTTGCCACCTATTAAATCTACTTTTTATGTAAATACATGCGCATTTATGCATCCGCCCCTTCGCTGAAAATGGACTTGTCCAGGAACTGGAAATTGCTCTCGAGGATGGCCATGGTTGTAATGATAACTTCCGTTAAGCATCAGACGCGCAGACGATAAAGGTGTTCTGGACACCCTGGTCGCAATCGGGTTAGAAATTATAAATCAATGAATAAACTGAGTAAGATTTATGGGTTTTTTAAAATTTTGTTTATGCCTTGCGTTACTGAAATCGGCAAAGGGGTACAAACAAACGGGGATGTAGACACATACTATAGTAGATGATTTCTTAGGTTGTTTTATGCCCTAAATAAAGGCTCCTTGGTCTTATACAAAAATAGTGCCAAATATATTTCAATAACACCTCATTATACTGTAAATTTAGATCCAAACCAATCCAAACGCTGAGTAAACCGTTGCAAGTCTGACTAGACATGTTACCTGTATGTTGAGTCTAAAATTAGTCTTTGTATATCTGTGCATTCTTTATTGGAAATCTAATCTTCAAGTATTTTATTTTATTAATAATAATTTTTTGAGGGACAACCCATTTGTTATAATGTTTGTAAATGTGGCATGTAAGGCATTATTGAGCTTAAATTGAAAATTTTAATCATTTAAGGATGAAGATGTATCAGTAATGTCACGCTGTTTAAGCATTTATGGCAATCTATCCCAGGTGGACCAGAATATTTCCCGGCTTCGCAGTCTTGAAATTGTGCCTATTCTTAGTTTTTTTCTACATGCCAAGGAAAACATCTTCCGGTTTTTTGCGTTATCATGTCTAGCAAACATCATCGATGAGAAAGAGAGTGCGATTCTGCAGGACAAGCGTGATGTTGTAGCATTTTTGCTGACGACACTGGGTTTGGCAGTTAAAGACCCTCATCACAAGTGTACGTACGGGACGGTATTCATGTCAGCACAAGAATGTGCATTGAGTAAGTTTTATTGTATTATTTATTGATGCTATGAGTTAAATCTATGATAGGACAAGTTGGCCACCCCGACGAATTTTGATAAATTTATGACAGCATGTAGCCTGATGATGGAAATTTAATCCGTCTCTGCCGTATTGCATGATGTCCTTTATGGCCGCCTACGTCTTTTTTGATAGTGGTTGCAATAAATTTTATTTCGTTTCACAAGAAAACTGCATTAGCAAAATTAAGTTATTGTCGTTTTTGTCTACATTATGTGAATAATCGTTTTAAGCTGGATATCATGCATTTTAATACAGGTGCTTGGAATAGTTATATATTGATTTACTGCAACCGGAATTTCGGTAGTTTCTGTCAGTATGAATGTACGGATATTCTGGCGAAATGCATCTTTATAAAAACTTTGGGATTTACGAAATTGAACATGTTATGTTTTTAATTATTTACTAATGTTTCTTACTGTGCCAAAAACAAATGTACTTAATGTCATCGAGAATCATTCTATAATTTTGTTTTGAAAAGATCAGTTTGTTTTCTGTGTCAATTGTCAACGCTGTTTTAAAATATTGACCAGTTATAGCATCACAATATATCAGTTTCGGCTTGGGAAACAAGTGTTTGTATTAATATAAGCCATCGACCTTGAACATAGTACTTAGTAGAAGTTGTTAAGACATTTGCATATGTAATGATGAGAAAAATGCATATCCATTTCGCGGTCTCGAGTATTTTTTTTTAAACAACGATACCAACATGGTGCCGTTTTTGCATCTCGTGGGTGTCAGCAATTGTGCACACTTTGGAAGGATTGCGTTTGCTACAGCTCCTGTGGCATACATGACAACGCATACGGTCTTTGTTTGGGCTACATGTCTTTTGGAGAGGAGGTTCTACAGGTACAGTTTGTCAACAATTGTCAGATATGAGTCAAAGTTTGGTCTGATGCCCGTTGGATAGGCCTTTTGGCAAATAGTCAATGTTTGCGATATCCGACGCATGGTTAACATGGTAACTGTTTAGCAAAAGCATATCCATTAGAGTACGCTCATACTTAGACATGTTCATTTTATCAAGACGGAGTCTATATTCCAATGGTCGTTGGATGCGACTTTACAAGAAAAGTGTGGTATGCAGAGCTATTCTTTGAAAGATTCCATGGCAACCTCGTCAATTTGGAAGATAATTAATCAGATTCAGTGTCTTGCTTGAATGATCTGTTGACAGTCATTAAAGAAGTAAAATGTAATGTAATGTTTATGTTCATGTTCTAGCAGTTTAATTTGCCTATACCCGTGCGTTGTGCTGAAGCAATTGGAGGAAAGTGTCTTGCACGTATGGGCATAGACCACAATTAATTTTACTATAAACTCTAAGAATGTGTTCGTACAAAGCCAAACAAACAAGAGAAAATGAAGACTTAAATACAATGATGTACAAAAACTAAACAATGGGAATTATATATGAGTATGTGGCATACATTATGGAATGGTTCACTGAAAATAGTCATTAGTCAAATTATTAAGGATTCCAGCTAACGGTAGGGGTACTCCCAAATTTCGCTTAGTCAAAAGGACATAACATCACAATTAATTTTACTATATGTTCTCTACATATATTTCTCAGTACTGACCTTTCAACTTTGTGTCAATCGATACAAATCATATTTTAATCTAAAATACATCCAAAGATGACTTCACGGTGAAGTTCTTGTCAGGGGTTGATCGGCATTTATTTTGAGCGGCTGCCCTGTAAAGAGAACAGCATGTAAACAGACCACATATTTCACTTCCGGATCATCACCAAGGCTTTATTACTCAATGTGCACTGTCGCCGAAATACACATACCACTCTCTGAGCTCATATTCTCAAGAATAAACAATTACCTTAAAATCCCTACCTAAAATGCATTAATATAACTCTTCTATCACCACCAAAATGAGAGAGGAAAAAATGTTCTAAAAATAGACTAGAACTACACTCGTGGGTCCTAATCTGGAAATAATAATTGTGATGCGATTCCATATCCATAGAGGTCCCAGATTGGCATGAGTAGGGTTAACCACAATCTTGTATTCCAGGGCAAAATGCCTAATATTGCATTTGAATATATCACCAGATACATCAAAAATGCTATAAGCGCGGACAAAGGTTTTAAAAAAATATAAGTGCACTTCCTTTTTCTCTGACCTAACAGTTTTAAATTTGTATTTCCAGTTCATGGGAGAAACAAAGCAAACGTTTATTAATGACTTATTTTCCAGCTGTGCGCCGCTTGGGTAGAAATGATGCAAACAAGATCCTTCTTGTTGAACTGGGTTGTCTGCCTCACTTAGCTGAACTGGCCAGAAATGGAAACGTTGCAGAACAAAGAGGTATAATGCATTACTCTATAATGATCCTTGCAGTTGCAGTATATTTGATACTGTAGCACCAAACGATGTATATTGTGACACTATGCGACATCTTCGAAACAGTTTTCATAGAGATTCATATACTTTGGTTGTTACTTTGTTTATTGTATAATCATATGCTGAAAGATATATATTTTGCCTTCCACTTTTGGGAGTCAGGATCAAAGGTAGGATGTATCAAATACAGTGACCATTTAAAAATAATTTTAAAAGGCTCCCAGTGGCCGAGGGGTCTTAAACGCTCACCGTTAAGTATCACTGCTTTCACACCTCTATCTGCATGGGTTTGAGTTCCAGACTCGGCTAACGTTGGTACTTTAGAAAGCTTGCCAGTAGCTTCTCACGGGTCGGTGGTTTTTCTCGGGACTTTCTAGGGGACTTCCTGCAATAGTTATACTGGTCGCCAGGTATAGCCTATCTTGTGCTGAACAACGGCATAAAACCCAACAACAACAACAGCAATAAAAATTAGTTTACTAAACTTCATAAACACGTTATATATTCACCTAAAATATGAAATCTACTTATTGAGTCAGATTTGCCGTTGTAACAAGGATGGGGTCTATGCAGTTTGTTAGGTGTAATCAGTAGAACAGGTAACATATGCTATGCTTTGATTTGATGGAGACCTCTTCGGTGGCCTAGTTGTAAGAGCGTCCGTGATGGATGCGAGAGGTCGCAGTTTCGAACCCATGTTAAGACATACCAAGACTTATAAGAATTGTACGAATATCTGCTTTGTTAGGCGCCGAGCAGAAAGAGGTTAGTGTTAGGACTGGTCGGCCTGGTCTCGGGATAACGACATGATGCCCCATTGATTGATATGAATATAAGCTGTCACACTCAAGACATCGTAGCGATATGACTGAGACATTGTTCTAGCTACTTTAAAAATCCAAATCACACACACACACACACACACACACACACACACACACACTAATTTGCTGACACATTAAGCCATGACCGATTTGGGTCTACATTCTTTGCGGTTATAACCGACGTATACGTAAGTTTTAATGGTACCGTCATCGCAGGAAGACATATCATGTCACTGAAGAACTCGATACAGGTTTGCATGACGCGTATAGTGGTGTCCTCTCCATTTATACAGTAATACAGAGTGTGTGTAGAATTTTAGACTATGGATGAAAACATTCTTTGTAGCCTCAATATTTTCTCAGGATGATCATACCATCTGCCTTATGAATAATACGGCCCTGTTGGTGGCAGGATTTGCACTTATATGTGAAACAATTTTTTTTAAAGAGTAACAATTGCATCACATGCAAAGTCTGATAACCCTACCACTGTTTTGGGGTGGGTTGGGTTAAGAAGCTATATGACATTTACTATTCTGTGATGAACCGCCTTACTCGTGTACCATTTATCTAAAGCACATCTCTCTCTCTCTCTCTCTCTCTCTCTCTCTCTCTCTCTCTCTCTCTCTCTCTCTCTGATATATACTACATATTGGAATTCCCATTTCTTTTCTTTCTGATAGATATCACCTTTGCAATTCCATTGCTTGTTTCCAAGGGCAGGTGAGATATCACTTGCTGAAGCAAAAATACAGATGCCACGCTTCAGGTTGTATCTAAATGTTCAAGTTTGCTACAGAAAATTCAGGCTTGGCAGTGAATATGGTCAACTGGTCACCAATTGGCAGCCCGAATAATTTTGTGGTATCTGGAAAATTACTTCAAATTTCATGTGTGTCAAATGTTTTGTGCTGAAATATTTGGCTAATGCAGTTTTATTCACAGCATAATTATTTTTTGAATGTAATATTGCTATTTCATTATTAACTTACCATCTGTGGATATGAATTGTCCGGTTTATAGTCTTTTTAAATTAACCAGTCTGTGAAATTAAACCAGTCTAATGCATGGCTTGTGAAATTAAACCAGTCTAATGCATGATTTGTGCTATTAAACATGGTTAATGTGCACATATTTTCGACTATGTGGTCTGAAACTAAGTAACAGAAAAAGCAAACGCAACATGTTTTGTATAATTCAACAAATAATTTATTTCTCTAAGTAAATTTTAGAGATACTTAGTGTAATTGTTGACTAAATCCCCCCAAAAAACATACAAACCTCTGTTATAAGATCAAAATTAATCTCATTATTAAATTTGCTGGTGTGCCAACAGTCTTGGTGGTATAACAATGCTATATCAACTACTATCAGAAGAAAATGATGGTCAAGGCACTTTATTCACTGCATTTGTGCACTCAGGTCCCAAATGGCTGCAAAATGTTTGATTGGTCCTGGTAGTGTTGAAATAGATTTTCTATCAGGAA
Source organism: Unio pictorum (assembly GCA_030141615.1). NCBI lineage: Eukaryota > Metazoa > Mollusca > Bivalvia > Unionida > Unionidae > Unio > Unio pictorum. Next base: position 637,151 of record JARLTB010000163.1, on the reverse strand, counting down.
ATGTAAAACATTAGGTGTAACAAATATAAGTATCAAATAAAATGTAATGTTTTTACAAAAGCTCAAAAAGCATTATGCATACAAATAAATGAATTCAAGGCACTGCACTCTGTTCATAACACAATACAAATAAGCCTTATGGTGAGACCACCTCATAATGAATTTCTTAGTACATATAGAGTAACCACTCATTAAAATACTAACCAATGCATATACAGTAACAACTCATTCAAACACTAACCAATGCATATACAGTAGTCACTCATTAAAACACCAACTCATTAAAACACTAACCAATGCATATACAGTAGCCACTCATTAAAATACCAACTAATGAATATACAGTAGCCACTAATTAAAACACTAACCAATGCATATACAGTAGCCACTCTTTAAAGTACTAACTAATGCATATACAGTAGCCACTCATTAAAATACTAACTAATGCATATAAAGTAGCCACTCATTAAAACACTAACCAATGCATATACAGTAGCCACTCTTTAAAGTACTAACTAATGCATATACAGTAGCCACTCATTAAAATACTAACTAATGCATATAAAGGAGCCACTCATTAAAACACTAACCAATGCATATACAGTAGCCACTCATTCAAACACTAACCAATGCATATACAACAGCCACTCATTCAAACACTAACCAATGCATATACAGTAGCCACTCATTAAAACACTAACCAATGCATATACAGTAGTCACTCATTAAAACACTAACCAATGCATATACAGTAGCCACACATTAAAACACTAACCAATGCATATACAGTAGCCACTCATTAAAACACTAACCAATGCATATACAGTAGCCACTCATTAAAACACTAACCAATGCATATACAGTAGCCACTCACTTAAACACTAGCTAATGCATATACAGTAGCCACTCATTCAAACACTAACCAATGCATATACAGTAGCCACTCATTAAAACACTAACCAATGCTTATACAGTAGCTGCTCATTAAAACACTAACCAATGCATATACAGTAGTCACTCATTAAAACACCAACTAATGCATATACAGTAGCCACACATTAAAACACTAACCAATGCATATACAGTAGCCACTCATTAAAACACTAACCAATGCATATACAGTAGCCACTCATTAAAACACTAACCAATGCATATACAGTAGCCACTCACTTAAACACTAGCTAATGCATATACAGTAGCCACTCATTAAAACACTAACCAATGCATATACAGTAGCCACTCATTAAAACACTAACCAATGCTTATACAGTAGCTGCTCATTAAAACACTAATCAATGCATATACAGTAGCCACTCATTAAAACACTAACCAATGCATATAAAGTAGCCACTCATTAAAACACTAACCAATGCATATACAGTTGCCACTCATTAAATACTAACCAATGCATATACAATAGCCACTCATTAAAACACTAACCAATGCATATAAAGTAGCCACTCGATAAAACACTAACCAATGCATATACAGTTGCCACTCATTAAAACACTAATCAATGCATATACAGTAGCCACTCATTAAATGCTAACCAATGCATATAAAGTAGCCACTCATTAAAACACTAACCAATGCATATACAGTTGCCACTCATTTAATACTAACCAATGCATATACAGTAGCCACTCATTAAAACACTAACCAATGCATATAAAGTAGCCACTCATTAAAACACTAACCAATGCATATACAGTTGCCACTCATTAAAACACTAATCAATGCATATACAGTAGCCACTCATTAAATGCTAACCAATGCATATACAGTAGCCACTCATTAAAACACTAATCAATGTATATACAGTAGCCACTCATTAAAACACAAACTAATGCATATACAGTAGCCACTCATTAAAACACTAACCAATGCATATACAGTAGCCACTCATTAAAACACTAACCAATGCATATACAGTAGCCACTCATTAAAACACTAACCAATGCATATACAGTAGCATCTCATTAAAACACTAACCAATGCATATACAGTAGCCACTCATTAAATGCTATGCAGTAGAGCCACATATCATAATGTATTATGGGGAGACCACCTTACAATACATATACATATTCCTTCATTTTAATGTGCTGCATGAGGAATAGGTTTAATAATGAAGGTCGTTATGGTGAGAAAGTGCTGTATGTTAATATTTGCAACTTGTATATGTATCAGAATTGCAATAGTATAAGCAGATAGACAATAAACTCCTTTATTCTATAACACAGAGGCAGATAGACAATAAACTCCTCTATTCTATAACACAGAGGCAGATAGACAATAGATTCCTTTATTCTATAACACAGAGGCAAATAGACAATAGATTCCTTTATTCTATAACACAGAGGCAGATAGACAATAAACTCCTTTATTCTATAACACAGAGGCAGATAGACAATAAACTCCTCTATTCTATAATACAGAGGCAGATAGACAATAAACTCCTTTATTCTATAACACAGAGGCAGACAGACAATAAACTCCTTTATTCTATAACACAGAGGCAGACAGACAAAAAACTCCTCTATTCTATAACACAGAGGCAGACAGACAATAAACTCCTTTATTCTATAACACAGAGGCAGAGAGACAATAAACTCCTTTATTCTATAACACAGAGGCAGAGAGACAATAAACTCCTTTATTCTATAACACAGAGGCAGATAGACAATAAACTCCTTTATTCTATAACACAGAGGCAGATAGACAATAAATTCCTTTATTCTATAACACAGAGGCAGATAGACAATAAACTCCTTTATTCTATAACACAGAGGCAGATAGACAATAAATTCCTTTATTCTATAACACAGAGGCAGTTGGAGCTATTTGGGTCCTGGCATTTGAAAAAGAGAACCACTGCAAGATTGTGGATGACAAAGAGCTCATGATAATTGACTTGCTGATAGAACTCAAAGAAAAATCCACAGATAAAGAGGTCAGAAAGGCCGCTGATGGAACATTGTGGGTTCTTCGAGAGAAGCTTCAAAATAATGACAAGTATAAACATATAGGTATAGATATGTTTCACATTTTGAAGATTACTTTTGACTATCATTGCATAATATATACATACTGTCAAGTGTTGATGACTTAATCATCCCAGATATATAAATCTTATTATATTTTGTGATAAAATGAACAACATCATTACATGAAGCATGGCGTCATTTAAAGCAGACTAAACTAAATGGAAATGGATCAATAATTTTAATTTAAATGAATTATTTTGTAAATGACTGAATGATTTTATTTTAAATTAAGCATTTAGTAAATAATTAAATTTGAATACATATTTTGTAAATGAACTAATGATTTTAATTTAAATTAAGTATTTTGTATATGAATGAATGATTTTAATTTAGATTAAATGTTTTTGAAATGGATTAACAAAGACAACAGAGAATGGAGCATAAGAAACTGACATTAAAGATAGTAAAGTGTGACTGTAAAGTATATAATAATAATAAAAATTGACTTTAAACATTGTAAAATATAGTATTATAACTACGAGTTCAACATTTTATCATTTAGGACTTTATGCTGGGCTTATTTTAGATACTGTATATAGAGTTCAACCTTTTATCATTTAGGACTTTATGCTGGGCTTATTTTAGATACCGTATATAGAGTCCAACCTTTCATCATTTAGGACTTTATGCTGGGCTTATTTTAGATACTGTATATAGAGTTCAACCTTTCATCATTTAGGACTTTATGCTGGGCTTATTTTAGATACTGTATATAGAGTTTAACCTTTTATCATTTTGGACTTTATGCTGGGCTTATTTTAGATACCTTATATAGAGTTCAACCTTCAACCTTTTATCATTTAGGACTTTATGCTGGGCTTATTTTAGATACCGTATATAGAGTTCAACATTTTATCATTTAGGACTTTATGCTGGGCTTATTTTAGATACCGTATATAGAGTTTAACCTTTTATCATTTTGGACTTTATGCTGGGCTTATTTTAGATACCGTATATAGAGTTTAACCTTTTATCATTTTGGACTTTATGCTGAGCTTATTTTAGATACCGTATATAGAGTTCAACATTTTATCATTTAGGACTTTATGCTGGGCTTATTTTAGATACCGTATATAGAGTTTAACCTTTTATCATTTTGGACTTTATGCTGGGCTTATTTTAGATACCGTATATAGAGTTTAACCTTTTATCATTTTGGACTTTATACTGAGCTTATTTTAGATACCGTATATAGAGTTTAACCTTTTATCATTTTGGACTTTATGCTGGGATTATTTTAGATACCGTATATAGAGTCCAACCTTTTATCATTTAGGACTTTATGCTGGGCTTATTTTAGATACCATATATAGAGTTCAACCTTTTATCATTTAGGACTTTATGCTGGGCTTATTTTAGATACCGTATATATTTACATATAATATGGATCCAACTGTATATTGTACATACCCAGATTTTGATATGTCATTATATACCAACAGATCTGAGTCTATTTGTTAGGAGTAATCAATACAACACAAAAACTTTCTGATTTACTGGTACTTTATGTAATGTCAAATCAGGGTCTGTGTTGTCTGTGGATGGAGATATGTGTGTGTGTGTGTGTGTGTGTGTGTGTAATGCTCACTGGCACCTTAGTCAACTATCAATAGCTAAAATGATAGAACAGTAAATTTACACAATCCACTGTTTTTAAATTCTTTGCAAATTATGCAATGGCAGATCAGGGTCTGTGTTGTTGGAGATTACTCATCTACTGTCCATGGCTTAATGGTAGAATTATACCTATATTTCTACAATCTGCTATTTTTTAATTTTTGCTGGAAAATAACCACCAGCAATCAGTGAACTATTCAATTCATAAAAAAAAAAAACAATAATGCTGATTGTCAACTCTAAACTATGCTATTTATTTTACAAAAGCTTAAAGCCATGATCAAAAACTGAATTGTCTAATTTTCTTAAAATATTTGTAGCAAACACCAATCCTTCGAACGTGTATCAGCTAAAATGCTATCCTTAAACCAAGACTTTAATATATCTTCCAGGATAAAACCAGAGTTTTAGCCGGTACTATTTCTACCATAATAAGACAAAATGTCCAGTCTACATTACTATCTCATGATAAGACCAGCAGTCAGCTAAAATTATTTTTTCTTTGAGGAAATCAGATGTACAGTAATTCTTCAGTATATTAAGATTACAGTATTTCTTTCCTGATATGACCATGGGGTAAACATATAGAGTATTTTCCCATGCTAAGACCAGGTGGACAAGTAATATTTCTTTGAAGGCCAGACCAGAAGGCAAGTCTAACGTTTTACCCTCATGATAAAAACAGTGATATGGGATCAGTCTGAAGTATTTATGTCATGGTAAACCCAAAGTGACCAGCCAGCAGTATTTTTCTCAAAAGACCACTGAATGAAAGAATAAAAATAGTGAGTTCTGTTGGATCATTGGTTACCAAACTGTTTGATAGTTTGCACATGGGGTGAGGAATAAATCAAATGATTTCAAAGATCAAATGTCAAGAGCATTGAAAGAAGTATTCTTTATTGTCTATGGTTACCAAATATTGTGGATGGCTCACACTTACTGTATGAAAGAACCCAATTGATTTCAAGGTCAGAATGTCTGAGCTCAAGGTCACTATGGTATATATATATATATATATATATATATATATATATATATATATATATATATATATATATATATATATATATATATATATATATATATATATATATATATAAACAAATACAATAATAATTTTTGCCCTACATGACACACCTCAATGAAACATATTGCAGTTAATTTACGCTTGGGGTAAAGAATAAGACTATACATATCCAGGTCAAGGAGATCAAAGGTTAAGTAATGCTTCTTGAATGAAAATAACAGGTTTCTGCATCATAGTTTGAATTATCCATTTGTATTATTATTCAATGAGGTGCCATTCATAGTACTCTTAATATAAAAGTTCTTCATGTAACCTGAAGAAAAAATATACCTATGTCGAATAACACTACTCCAATATTTCATAATGGATGAAGTTTAATACAACAGAGCACAAATAAAGTAATGAGGTAAAACTTGAAATTTTGCCAATTTCATTGATACAACTAATACCAGTTTTAGAGAGGCTCATCTCCAAGTTGACATTGGTACAAATTGACATGACCTCAATGATCCTTTAAACTTGTTGACCACAAAATTGTTTTTAAACCTTGCAAAATATGTGTGTCAGGCATTCTACTCACACCATCTGTCCATCCATGCAGCCAAGTTTTGCCTTTAGGTCAATTTCTATGAAATATGATAAAGCATTTATGTTCCATGAACACATCTCATGATAAAATAGGTCTTACACTCTCATCCTCAAAAGTGTATCCATTTAGGTAATTCCTTTGAACAAAAGAACAGGCCTGCAAGTGCAGCTAGTCAAGTAAGTGAGATCCATGGAGCACCTGTAACAGACAAGAAAGGTCACATCATGATCAGCTACAACTGGAGCCATCAGAAGGAGTTGGTAGCTATAAGAGACCGTCTGAAAAAACAAGGTTATGCTGTGTGGATGGATATTGACAACATGGGTGGCTCAACGCTTCAAGCCATGGCCGAAGCTGTAGAACTTGCACACGTTGTTCTTATATGTGTATCACAGAAATACAAGGACAGTCCAAACTGTAGAGCAGGTAAATATGTATAAACAGTGAAGCAGTCTAACTTGGTTATCTAGGATAATTATGTTATTAATGCAAATTAAACATTGACCATTATGTTATGTGTGTAATTTGGATTTTTAATGTAGTTTTTAACCAATTCTGTCATATTGTTATGATGTTCACAGCATCTGAGTTTATAGTGATGTCTAACACTGTGAGATGTTGAAAGAGGTTCCACCCAGTCAAGTTATCCTGACACCAGGCTGACTTGTCTTAACACTAACCTCTTAATGCTGAGTGAAAATAAGGCAGTTGTTACAACCATCTTTGGTATGACTTGGCCAAGGTTTGAACTCTTGACCTCCTGTATCTGAGGCAGATGCTCAAACTACTAGGCCTAGGCCACCAGAGCCATCCCCATAACAATCTAGCCATTACGTACCATATATATGTATATATCTAATCAAACTACAAATGCAAGAATCTGAGTCATATGCTCAAATCACTAGGCCACTAAGGCCACTAGAGCAGTTCACATTACAATCTAATGAGTAGGTACTGTGTATACTCTAGTATATATCTAATCCAACTTCAAAAATGCAATCTACTTCACATTTATCTGCTTCACATTTATTACCATCCAATCTAGATCTATACAGTTTGTTAGGATTCATAAATAAAAAAAAAAACAAGATAGACCCTTATCAGCTGGCACATAATGTGACGGAAGATCAGGGTTGTAGTTTTTGGATTCAACCCATACCTAAGTACATTTAGTAAGACCCCACGACCTCCCACTCCTGCGCCAGAAGCTCTAACCACAAAGCCACTGGAGCAGTTCACAAATGCATTAAAGGATAAACTGAAGTATATACTTTTTTGCAGAGGCAGAATATGCATTTCAACTGAGAAAAAAAATTATTCCCCTTAAGATGGAAAGAGGGTACCAACCAGATGGATGGCTAGGCTTTCTTATTGGAGCAAAACTGTTTTACGAGTTCAGTGGAAAATACCCTTTTGAAGCAAAGGTTAAAGAGCTCATTCGTGAAATTACTATCAGCTATGGTAATGAAGATTTAGAGCCTAAAATAACACCCTCTAACAACCATCATGTAAGTAGAAAAAACAAAGAAACCTAAGACTACTCTATTTTATTTTTCATTTGTACTGTTTGATACTAAATCAGATACAGTAAATAATAAAGTGTACCAGTCACTTCCTGCAACATAGGAATCAAGGAAATTTGTGATCCAGGAAAGACATGATGTACATCAATCACTCATTTCATTTTGTGATACAGTAAGTAATAAATTATACATGCACTCCCTGTATATTGGGATCCTATAAATAAACTAAGTTCACCAGTCTCTAAATACATACCTATATTGTATATATACATACCTATATTGGGATCCAGGAAAGACAAGAAGTACACCAATCACTCCTTATAGTAAATAAAAAATATGATTCACTTGCAGTCCATATTATGTCTGCATCTTTATAAATATACTGTTATAGGTAATGTCCATTTTTATAAATATACTTTTATAGGTAATGTCCATTTTTATAAATATACTGTGCTAGGTAATGTCCATTTTTATAAATATACTGTGCTAGGTAATGTCCATTTTTATAAATATACTGTTATAGGTAATGTCCATTTTTATAAATATACTGTGCTAGGTAATGTCCATTTTTATAAATATACTGTGATAGGTAATGTCCATTTTTATAAATATACTGTGCTAGGTATGTTCATTTTATTGTCTGTGCTCATTTCATGTCTATTGATCCGTCTATTAATGTAATTCTTGGAGCCTCCACTAAACCAGACTGATGGAGGGTGCTAATATTTGGTATGGTGTTTATTTGAAGAATTAGATTAGTTAACAAGGTTTCAATCATAGTCTTGCTTTCCTAGTGGTGGAGGGTGTTTAGCACCCTAAGGGAGGAGGGTGTTTAGCACCCTAATAATTAGCATGGTTTTTCTTTGAAGAATGAGAAGCTAACAAGGTCTCAATCTTGGTCTTTCTTCCCTAAGGGAGGAGGGTGTAAGAATTTAAAATGGAGGATAGTGTGAGGTCTAAAGAAGACATTTTGATTTTTTAAAATATGGATTCCTACTTTTAGACTTGAATTTGGTCTACATGTACTAATGGAAGGGTTCTTATACTTAACCTGATGAATCATATTTAGAATTACGAGACAAAGGTTTCCAACCAATGCAGCATGAAATTAGATTGTGGGGTGGAGAGATAAGAGAGATGGTGTACAAGGGAAGGCCTAGTTAAATGTGTGCTAATATTTTGGAAGACTTCATTAATTAGTATGTATGTATGTATGTATGTATGTATGTATGTATGTATGTATGTATGTATGTATGTATGTATGTATGTATGTATGTATGTACAATTCATCCTGGACATGTTCAAACAAGAAATCTTGACATTTTGTATTTTACCTTCATTTTCTTGTTTTAAGTACATGTTACTACTGGATGCACAATGGTAAAACCTTCATCCACTTTAAAAGAAAGCTTGGTTAATATTTTATTATTTATTTTCTGATGGTGATTAAACTTCATAAATCCCAACAACAAGAACAACATAAGTTATTGCTGTATTATTTACTTGTGGTGACTCATAAATTAAAGTCCTTTTGAATAATTCTCAAACTGTAATTTTCATCATAGTAAATAAAATATATAGAAGATTTTATAAGAGAGCTCATTTAAAATATGTAATGTCTTTTAAAATAATTACTTTACCAAAAAATGGTTTCAATGATTGCCTATCTTTAATTAGGACTCACAAAATTAATATAATATTGCTTTTTTCCAATGAGAGAAGAGTTTTCTGGTTTTATTCCTTGACTCTGCAATACAGTATGACATCTAAGCATCTGAAGCAGATTTAGATGCCTTGTATGACATCATGACCTTGTGGGTATTATGCCACTTTATGCAAGAAACTTAAATATAACATCCTTACACAGGAAGCTTCCATGGAAACAGTGGATGGTATGCTTGTAGCAGTAACTCCAAGGAAAGTAGAACACACAGTACACTCACAACTTGTGGATTCTGTTTGGACATGGACACCCGAACAAGTCAACAAATGGATTGAAAAACACAATCTCCCAAAGTAAGTCAACTGCATATGCATATTGTTATGTATATTTGATTTAAATCATTTATTTTTAAATATCAGATCCAAATTTGTCATTTTGGGTTTAAAATTCATTAATTGGGAGATTATTCTAGAAAATCTCTATGACCTTTGTTTTGCTGATAAACAACAAGTGTTGGCCTTCTGACCTTGCTTCACAGAGTGTCAACAAGCTTCTAAATTGATTGTTTAATTCCAAGAACATTAGAGCTTTACTTTAAAAATGATTGGTTGATTTTTCTAGATCATGCTGTATGAATGATTTTGCGAGCATGGGCTCTTTCTATGACCTTCTGGAAAATCACGTGATCCCTATTGTTTATGAAAACATTATAAAGACCCTTGGTATAGTGCTGCCTTTTTAAAACTAATTTGTACAGTCTTTACTCATTATAAATCCCCTTGGCATACTGCTGCCTTTTTAAAACTAATTTGTACAATCTTCACTCATTATAAAGACCCTAGCTTTACTGCTGCCTTTTTCAACTAATTTGTACAGTCTTCACTCATTATAAATCCCCTTGGTATACTGCTGCCTTTTTCAACTAATTTGTACATTCTTTACTCATTATAGAATTCTTTAAAACTGGATCATACAAATTATATTAATGGGCAAACCAAAAGGATATAATCAATGTAAAAGGGACAGGAGAACAGAAGGCATAATATAAATGTAAAAGGGATTTGATAGGAGGACATAGAAAATTATATCAATGTAAAAGGGATTGGATAGGAGGACATAGATAATTATATCAATGTAAAAGGGATTTGATAGGAGGACATAGATAATTATATAAATGTAAAAGGGATTTGATAGGAGCACATAGATAATTATATAAATGTAAAAGGGATTGGATTGGAGTAAATAGATAATTATATAAATGTTAAAGGGATTGGATAGGAGTAAATAGATAATTATATAAATGTAAAAGGGATTGGATAGGAGGACATAGATAATTATATAAATGTAAAAGGGATTGGATAGGATCACATGCATAATTATATAAATGTAAACATTACATACAAAACCAAAACATTATCCATTTACATCCCTTACATAATCTGACACATGAAATTTATAAAGTATGCTGCTGATCTGTCAGCAAACAAATTAATATGTATAAAGACAAGTATACAGATTACTTGGTCACTGTATTGTATTTGGATAATGTAGACCAGTGGACAATCTTTCGCCTATTAGTGGATATTGTTAAGAATGAATATACATGGGAAATGAGGAATTCAATGTATTAACATAGTGTTGTCTATATCACTCAATAAGCAATGTAAATGAGACATACTGTCTTTAATGTGTTCCCTTTGTTCTTCAATATATGTGGTAAATGTAACATATAATGCATTAAACTCGCATTGTCTTTATTGCTGAAATTGATCAAACTCTTCACTTTTATTTCAGGAAAATCTTTGAAAAATTGACGGGTAAAGAGCTTGCACTTTTGGTGATGATGAGATCAGAGGTATGAAGGCCAAGCAGTTCTAAAAGTGTTTACTCTCAGTTGTGTATTTGAGTCCTTACCACCCATCCACCAATCGTCTGATTTTTTTTAACCCCCTCCCCACCCCAACCCCGGTCTGATAATATGGTTTGTTTGTTTACTCCATTACACCCCCAGTTCTGACAACATAGAGATTTTTATCTTGCATCCTTTGGATAAACATCAGGTTCGTGAATTTACAAGAATTAATTTCTGATAACTATGAGGTTAAATTTCTCTGAGACTTTTAAGCATGTTTGTATAAAGTATATAGCAGCCTTTATTTGTAGAAAATATTCAACATTACTTGAAATTTGTCACATCATTGTTCATCTTCTTGTGTATAATCACTCTACAACTGCAGATGAGTAATATGGCTTATGTTCTGTTTCATAATGGCATAAAAGTATTGATGCCTGGCTTAATGACATAAAAGTATTGTGTATGGTTGTCTTCATGGTATAAAATTATTGACTATGGCTGTCTTAATGGCATACAAGTATTAACTATGGCTGTCTTAATGACATAAAAGTATTGTATATGGCTGTCTTAATGACATAAATGTATTGTATATGGCTGTCTTAATGACATAAAAGTATTGTGTATGGCTGTCTTCATGGAATAAAATTATTGACTATGGCTGTCTTAATGGCATACAAGTATTAACTATGGCTGTCTTAATGACATAAAAGTATTGTGTATGGCTGTCTTAATGACATAAAAGTATTGTGTATGGCTGGCTTAATTTCATACAATTATTGACTATGGCTGTCTTAATGACATAAAAGTATTGACTATGGCTGTCTTAATGGCATACAAGTATTGACTATGGCTGTCTTAATGGCATACAAGTATTGACTATGGCTGTCTTAATGGCATAAAGGTATTCACTATGTCAGCAGAGAGTATTGGTAGCAGCATGGTTATTATGTCATTATTGTGTGGATTCAGTTCACAGCATTGGATCTTCTTGGTTTGACTTGTAATATATACACTTTACTGATACATAGTTCATAACACAGCATGAATTATATACACACAAAGTATTTGTAATCAGAAATATTATATTATATTCATTTCTTTCAAATACTGAATCTTTCATTTCAGGCACCAGAATTTTTCTACAATTGTTTACAGAAGAATTTGGGCATCACTAGTTTGCTGACCATGGCGATGTTTCTAAGAGGATTACATGATTTGTCCATATAATATGAAAAAAAATATTCCAGTTTCTTTTCTCACACTTTTATTATCTGACTGCATTGACTGTAAAATAATTATTATATGTAATATTTTTATCACATTATAAAAGTTAGAATGAAATGCCACTGTAATTTTTTCACCATTACTGCACATGCTAAATGTTTCTTTATTTTTCTAGGTATTAATATTTGCTCAGATTGTTTCACATGACTTGCTATGAACATGTTTCAAGTGTACCATTGCATTGCAAGCTAGGTCACTTACATTCATTGTTTATAGATTTGTGCATTACCTGTTTTGTAATATAGTCTTTTTTAGGCCTATGTCTGCATACATGCTCAGTTTGAGAGATATTCCAAGCCAGGTAAGTAGGGATGAAAATTCATCATGAGAACTCATTCAGTCAAAATAGGTCACTTTAACTTTTATTTTCCATTATTGTTACCCATATTTCTTTTTATGTTCAGCTCAATTTTGTAGACTCAGCTGCTTTCAGAGTCATGTGACTTGGTATGTAGATACCACAAGAGAAGTATAGTACTCTTGAGTCAAAACAAGTCACTGCGGCCTGATTAAGTAACCTAAGTTACCTTTGGATGAAATCAGTTTCCTAAATACAGTTAATACAGTGACTTGATAACATGTAGAATACATTGTAATAAGTACTATTTCATTTTGAATGAACAAGATTTGTATGTGGTCAAAGGCACTTGATATTACTTATCACTGATAGTCACATCTGCATGTATGGATTCATGTCTCAGACTCAGCCAGAATGGAAATGTGAGAAAGTCTGCTGGTAGCTTCCCATGGGTCAGTAATTCTTTCCATGGGTCAGTAATTCTTCACATGGGTCAGTAATTCTTTCCATGGGTCAGTAATTCTTCCCATGGGTCAGTAATTCTTTCCATGGGTCAGTATTTCTTCCCATGGGTCAGTAATTCTTCCCATGGGTCAGTAATTCTTCCCATGGGTCAGGAATTCTTCCTATGGGTCAGTAATTCTTCCCATGGGTCAGTAATTCTTCCCATCGGTCAGTAATTCTTCCCATGGGTCAATAATTCTTCCCATGGGTCAGTAATTCTTCCCATGGGTCAGTAATTCTTCCCATGGGTCAGTAATTTTTCCCATGGGTCAATAATTCTTCCCATGATTTTTCTTGATTCCTATTCACCAGATATACTGGCCGCCATGTATAGAATAAAATGTGATAAAAATAAACATCATAGTCAGGTAGAGCTTTGTAATGAGTCCATATCACTATTGGTTACTACGTTGTATTTGTGTTATGGCATAAAGTATGAGTGTTTGTGACATCTAAATGCACTAAAAATTAGAAGCACTTTAAATAAGAGGTCTTGACAGCCTGTTGCAAAATCATTATTGTTATGATCCACACTTGTTTTTTTTTCTTTATAATTAATCAACAACGTCCATAAGAAAGGCAATGCTTTGTGGGAAATTCCCAAACTAAAATCTGGTTCCATTCCCACTCTTATGTGGATAACATTCTTTTTTTCTTGTGCTATTGTTACGTATATTTGATTTAAGTCATTTATTTTTTTCTTAATTGTTTGTTTGTCAGATTCAAATTTGACATATTAAGTTTAAAATTCATTCATTGAGATATTTTTTTTTTAAAAAGTGGCATGACCTGTACTTTACAAATAAACACCAGATGTTGACCTCATTTCTGACCTGGCTTCAGAGTTGTAAACAAGCTTTTAAAATGATTGGTTGATTCCAATGACATTATGGAGCTTTGTTGTAAACATTTTTCTATTTTTAGTTCTTGAGAGTAAAAATAACTGATTCTCATCTGGGTCATACTGTGTGCACGAGATTTTTTTTAACGTAAATTTGTTCTAAAGATTCTAGAAGATCATGTGACCCCTTCCTTGCTTACGTAAAAACAGGTATATAAATTATGTTTTGGAGCGATCTATTTAGTAGACGTTGGGCTGTTAAAATATTAAGTTCAGTCGTTTTGAGTTATTTTAAATTATCTTGTACTGGAAATTATTTCAATTCGTTTGGATCAAGAGGATTTATTTTGATTTTTATCTGGAAAACAATTGTGCTCATTGAATTTAATAAGACCAGAACTGACTTCATCACGTGACATCGTCTTCCATCTTAAATGCTTCACTAAGATTCGAACTGGGAATTATTAGGACATTTTATTACCAGAACGTTTGCAATTTCACTAGTGGATTATATTTTGAATTATTTTTGGATTAATTTTGGAATTGATTCTTAAAACGGTAAGTTTAATTTTTCTTTTCTGGAAAATATTTGCACCCAATAAATTGTTTATGAAGTTTTTACAAGCTTATTATTTTCACTCTTTCTATGTTACTGTTTATTCGAGCCTAAGCACGTAATACTATGATATGCACAAGACTGAATTGCCATCATTGCCGGGTACGGCCCATTTATATCCCAGATTTGATGAATACCTGATTTGTTCTTTGTTTGTAATAATTCTTCTGCAACACTGACTACTTACTAGACCATTGTCATCAAGAGTAACAAAAAAACAGACAAAGGTAACAAAAAAGGTAAACAAAGGTAACAGTAGACAAAGTTAACAACAAAGGTAGACAAAGGTAGCAAAAACATAGACTAATGTAACAACAAAGGTAAATAAATTTAGCAAAAAAGTAGACAAATGTAACAACAAAGGTAAACAAATTTAGCAAAAAAGTAGACAAATGTAACAACAAAGGTAAACAAATTTAGCAAAAAAGTAGACAAAGGTAGCAAAAAACGGTAGACAAAGCCGACAGTGCTAGCGTCTCCATGTGGTATCTTAATTTGCACGTTGTTATATATATATAATATTAATATTATCCAAGCACTTAAAGAAGCTGATGCATCTTTCTAATCTCAAGAAGAATGAATCATTCATGGAAACAAATGTGTCACTGACCCTCTTTTTACACTTTAGGAACAATAATCCTTTTTTTTGGAGGTAACACTTTTAATATCTTTGACCCCATTTCATCCAACTAATGAAAATGGGATATGGCTACATTGTAAAGTATGTAAATTTATTATGTAGATGAGATTAATTCATCCAGTACCAAAAGTAGATAACTGCAACCTAATTTTCATACTTGACTGATATATATTTTCAGCAATTCATTTGTTTTGCCTTTAGTATCATGGATGCTGTTTCACATGGATGGATTTATAATTGAATATGTTAAATAAAGCTCACTGTGACCCATATTTCAATCATTTGTATGATACATTCTCTGTATCTGGAACCCTTTTACAGCAAAACAACCTATCCTTTAAGTGCAAATGGATGAAACTTTGTTGTTGATGCATCTTATTAAAACCAATATATTGCAGTCAGTTTGCTACTCCATTTTTTGTAATTGTATGCTATGCAGTTTATAATATTAAAAAAATAATATTAATATTAAAAATTTCTTCTTACCTGAGTCGAGTCTTTGTGATTTGTAGAGTCAATGTTGCAATGATATGAACAGTTAGTGCCTAACTTTGTATTATAGTATTAGTCCAGAGAGACAGACAAATAATATATATTTACAAAGTATTCTGAGAGTGGCTCAAATGTGGTGTCCTACATAAACTGACCTATCAACCCTTAACTCTACTGGTCAAATACCAGAAGGAAAGTCTTCCATTCTTCATCTATCCATCATCTGCTGTCTGTCCTCCATCAGTTTGCTAAGACTAGCTTATTATTATTATTCCTACCAAACTGTCTGTCCTCCATCAGTTTACTAAGACTAGCTTATTATTACTACTCCTACCAAACTGTCTGTCCTCCATCAGTTTGCTAAGACTAGCTTATTATTACTACTCCTACCAAATTACTTAGAGGATTAGCATGACACATGATACACACATTCATCCCATGGTCTGCATGGTCATAAAAGAAAATGTGTGTGATTTGAATTTTTAACATAGCTGTAACAATTTTTCAGTCATATCACTATGATGTCTGCAGTGTGACAGTTTTCTTGAAGTCTTGTTATTGCTATTCTTGAACAGAAAGGCATATTGAAATGGGGTTATCACCATAAGACTTTGTATGATGTCTAATTAGTCTATAATGAAAACATGGCCTATCTGATTTCAGATATAGCAACAATTGTGGCCGTCTTGAAAACTTTGTCAACAATAGTCTTATTAAATAGATAGTAAAATCTACATGGGATTTTCAATGAAAGACTTTCTTTTTGGTGCTAATAGAAAATGGTGGCACTCAGACTTCAGACATTGCCACCACAGTAGCCATATGTAAACCTGGTTTCTGCAACTTCTCTTGAATGTATTAGTATCGGGATTCCACTGCAAGACTTCTTATGATGTTTAGTTGATCATGAATTAAAGTGGTGTCAATTTGGCCTTGAATATGGCCACCACTATAGCCTTTTGGAAAATCCTGTTATGGCTACTTCTATTAGGTTGCTGGTCATTTTGACATTATGCTATAGTTGGTTCTAAATGGAAATGGTGTGAGTTTCATATTCATTATAACTACCATTGCATTCATCAGGAAAATAATTTTATTGTTACTCATTTAAACTATAGAGTCATATCAATTTGTGTTTTTCATTTGTAGTCTTACTATGTCTGCTTGGTCCTAAATACCATGGTGATGATCTGATGTCCAGTATTATGGTGGTCATCTTGTACATATTGGTACTGCTACTCTTCTAACATGGACATTGATTCTGACATGGGGTTTTCATTATAAAGGTTCTTCTGATGTCTGGTTTGTCATAAATGAAAATGATTCAAACTGACTCCTAATATTGTTATCATGGCAGCCATCTTAAAAATGATGTCTCTCTTCCTTCTATTGATGTCTATATCAACATGTGTTTTTCACCCTAGTATTTATAATGATATCTAGTTGATCTTAATTGAAAATAGAGCCAATTTGACTTCAAGCATGTCCAGTACAGAAGCTGTTTATAAAGTCTTGTTTTTGCAGAAGAAAATCACAATTTGGTTACAAATGAAAAAAAGCCAATCTGACATCCAGCATATCCAATATAGAAGTTATTTTAAAAACCTTTTTATTACAAAAGAATATCAGAGACCAGCTCCTAAACAACAAGAGGTAATCTGACTTCCAGCATGTCCACCAGAGAAGTTATTTTGAAATCTTGCTATTGTGGAAGAATATCAGAGACAGTTTTAATACTCAGCAGTAGAATTAAGGAGTGGTTTTATCTTGAATCATGGAAATTCTTATTATCTAGGATAGCATCAGACCCTTTAAACAATATAAGGTCTATTGAGTCAACTCATACCTTATGGATTTACAGACAAAATGCCAGAAATTATGAAATCATGATTATTATTGGCAACTCTTGATATTGGTTTACATTGTGATTTTGATAATTAGGGACACCACAGAAGCTTGTTTAGAGCTCTATAAAAACATGAAGTATTCTCAACCTGTTAGAAGCTTACATTATCACAGCAGTAACAAAAACATGTACTTTTATGATAGACTGGATTTGCTTACATGCATGTTATTGATCTGTAGTTTTGTACTTTGTCTAGAGTTTGACTGTCAATGAAAAATAATTTTCCAGGTTATCCTCACTGGTGATCTTAGAATAAAAAGATATTAACTAGAGTTTGACTGTCAATGAAAAATAATTTTCCAGGTTATCCTCACTGGTGATCTTAGAATAAAAAGATATTAACTAGAGTTTGACTGTCAATGAAAAGAATTTTCCAGGTTATCCTCACTGGTGATCTTAGAATAAAAAGATATTAACTAGAGTTTGACTTTCAATGAAAATCATTTTCCCAGGTTATCTTCACTGGTGATCTTAAAATAAAAAGATTCCTTGCACAAAGAAAGTGCACTATTTTTTCTGTTTTGAATTTAACACCACAGTGCCTTCCAAATGTAAGAGAAGTATTTGTTGATATTGTTAAGCATGAGCCTAGCATATGTACAGTGTCTGTAATTTGCATGATAGAAATACTAGTATGTCAAAACACATAAAATATGTGTATTTTATCTATTACAGGCTGTGTTCTGTGAATCATATCAGTCAACAACAGAATTGTATTGTTTCGTTGCTATCCAGTAGAAGATTTTGTTTGTCACATCATGCTTCAGTCTGTCACTGGAGAAATAGAAATGAATAATACTTTTCATTCTAAGTATCAGTACATTATGCTTTTGTAAGCGGCAATGTGATATCACAGCATGCTAATTTAAACCTAACATCATGCTAACTTAAATATAACAGCATGCTAACTTAAATATAACAGCATGCTAACTTAAATATAACAGCATGCTAATATAAATATAACAGCATGCTAACTTAAATATAACAGCATGGTAACGTACACATAACAGCATGCTAACTTAAATATAACAGCATGCTAACTTAAATATAACAGCATGCTAATATAAATATAACAGCATGCTAACTTAAATATAACAGCATGCTAATTTAAACCTAACATCATGCTAACTTAAATATAACAGCATGCTAACTTAAATATAACAGCATGCTAACTTAAATATAACAGCATGCTAACTTAAACCTAACATCATGCTAACTTAAATATAACAGCATGCTAACTTAAATATAACAGTATGCTAACTTAAATATAACAGCATGCTAACGTACACATAACGTCGTTCTAACTGACACATAAAAGCATGCTAACATAAACATAACAGCATGCTAACATAAATATAACATCATGCTAACGTACACATAACAGCATGGTAACGTACACATAACAGGATGCTAACATAAACATGACAGCATGCTAACAAAAATATAACAGCATGCTAACGTACACATAACAGCATGGTAACCTACACATAACAGCATGCTAACTTACACATAACAGCATGCTAACATAAACATAACAGCATGCTAACTTAACAATAACAGCATGCTAACGTACACATAACAGCATGGTGACCTACACATAACAGCATGCTAACTTACACATAACATCATGCTAACGTATGGGTGTAAGTGTTTGAAAAAAAAATTACATGACAACCGGAAATTATGGTGCCTACTGATTACAATTTGGGAGAGCTTTCTTCAAACCGGAACATATACCATTAGGGTTTGAATCAAACGTATTACGACGGAGAGAGAGAGAGAGAGAGAGAGAGAGAGAGAGAGAGAGAGAGAGAGAGAGAGAGAGAGACTATGATATTCCTACCTTTACAAAATTTCACGACACTTACGCTTGTTTGTATGGTATATATTCCCAAAGAAAGTTTCAAGGAAATACACATTACAATTAGAAAATAAAATCCATAGTCCACGATTGTAAAATATCACCAGAGTGAACGGATGATGAATACGAGTAAAACGTTCTCAGAGGAAAGTTCATCCAAATATGATGTGATTTACTGGACTATAAAATTGACATAATTTCCGTGGGGGTCACCCAAAGTACAATTATTCCTGCTTTAGTTTTACTTTGTTATTTTAATAAATAATCTAGAGGTGAAACACGACCTATCTGGATACTAGGTGAAGAGCTTCTGAAGTCAGTTCGAAGTGAACGCGGTAAGAAAATAAGTCTTGCCAAGTAAATTGTTTAGGATGAGTGATGCAATGTTTTGTTTGAAGGCAGTATGGCAAAAATAATAAATACTCTCTTGCAGAGTGGAATGTGATCTTAAATCCATCCGTTGTGTATTTGTGCCATTTCTTCTTACCGCATCAGCTACACAATTTGTTGTTGATACTCTTAAACTCTCCCCAGCATGTTCGCTGATTCGAGTTTTGAGTAACACCATAGTTTTGTTTGCTTTGGTGTAATGTTTCCTTCTCTACCCATGTATTGTGTGTTTTTGTTGTTTGTTTTCCCATTTTTGGTAAACAAAAATTTCTCTTTCAGGGATATTCTTTGTTTTAATTGATGAATGTTTCAAGTTTTATTACCCAAAAGAGGTGTTCTGAATTGTGCTCCCTTCCTTCTACCAGTGCTGGTTTCAGGTATTGCCCATACTTTTGTGCTTTTCGGTGTGATATGCTTTCCCTTTCAGTTGATCTTTTAATAAGGATTGTACACTCCTCTACGAGAATTATTTAAACTCCAGGGCTGATTTCCTTTCATTTGTTCACTTTTGATTTTCGCGAAGTGACTTTGCCAGAGTCATGTTTGTCCATTTTGTGTATACTATATTTTATGTTGTTTTGTGTTCATGTGTTGGAAAGCATAATATCATATCTTTTTACTTATTTCCTTGTTTCCCAAGTGTAGTTTTGTTTTGACCATCTGTGTACAATTGTTTTCTTTTTGTGGAAAGTTTCTGGTTCTTTTGTAAAGTATTTCTAAGTTGGTGTATTTATTTGATACGGTAAGAAGGAGAAAACTTTATTTTAGGCTTTTGGTTATTTCGTTGGTATCCATATCTATTGATTCCTTTTTCCAATTACTAAAATAATAAATTTAATAATTGTCTGGTACAGCTTGTCATTGTTTATTTTTTTATCTCTATATTAGCATATTTTGATCATATGTACCTGTTATTTTCGTTATTTCCTTTTTTAATTTCTTTTATCGTAAAGTTTCTCGCAGGTTAGTATCATATGATTTTATTGTCAATATATTTTTTGCATAGTGGGCACCTGGTAAGGATTCTTAAAACTTTTATTTTATAAGCCATTTCAGCAGTCCACCATGCGTCGTGAAGGTATTCATAGATTTTGGTTATTTATTTTGGAGTTTGAATATTTGACCAATTTTTCCATATTGCTGTCCAGTTAAAATGCAAACTTTTAGTTTATATTTCGCTGGGTTGTAGTTTATATTGTAGTGATTAAATCATAGATTTCATTTGAGTTTTTAGTGTTCCATATTCTGTTCTGCCTTCTGTGTTCTTTTAGTGTTTGAGTTTGTCTACAAGCAGTCCTGTTCGGTATGATTAATTTTGTGAGGTATTATTGTATATTTCTTTTTTATGTGGCATTTGTGTATTTTGTTCCATATGAAAGTACAAATTGCTGATTGTAATAAAGTTCAAAATCAATTACATTAAATTCGTACCATTTTGAGTTGAAAAGATCTGTTTTGGCTAGTTATAAATTTTGTTGTAGAGTAGGATATCTGGTATTCCAGACTGTCTTGTGTTTGTTTATTTTGTACATTATTTGATTCATGTTTAACATTTTATTGCGTTTGCCTAGGTGAAATCCTAGGACTTGAATATGATCTTTAATTTTATCTAGTGGTAGCTGAGTGTTGTTAATTACGAGGAATAACTAACAAACTGTTTCCCAATCCCGTCAGTTGCAGCTCATTTTGCGAGAAAGAAAAATCTGAGGAAAGCAACACGCGCTGCATTTCTCTCATATGTTCAAGCCAGTTGTGTTATATACGGACACGGTGGATTATGGAATACCAAATATAATCCAGAACATGTTTTCTCGGTTGATATGGATATGGGGATTGTGCTGGGTGTTTTAAACGGTTTGAGCATCCCACTCACTCGATGACACGAGTTGCGATTAATGCGCTTTTACCCGATTTTGATTTCTACCGGATTCGCTCGTGTGGTATCTTTCTAGTTTGCCCAAGCACTTCATCCATGCTGTTATGTTTGGTATGGTATACATATATCTGAAAAAACACTGGGTACCAATAGTGTTATTACGGTATATGATCGATTGTAAAATACTGATGTCGCTGACTGTCTCCGAGGCAATTATATCATATCACGCGTCGACTGAAATTTGGTTACCCCAACCCGATAGTCTTGATAGTATAATTACGATTACAAAGATTGCTAATAGTGCTATTACGGAATATGATTGATTCTAAAACGCTGATATCGCTGATTGTCAGTGAAGCAATTATATCATATCGGAAACAAACTGAATTTTGGTACCCACAGCCCAATAGTCTAGATAGTATAATTAGCGATAAGAAAGAAACACTTCCTGATCTCGAGGAAGAAAATATTGTTAAAGCATCCAAGGAGATTGTTTACGTTAAAAATAAACATGCAAAAGATCTCGGTAGAAGAATAATTGGTAAATTCACCCAGGTTGGAGCATATGATCACAAGCGATCATGGAGAATGAAAAAGGAATTGTTTCACGATCATTCTAAATCAGCAGATGTTACGATTGAAGATAATTACATAAAAATAATCAAATATCAGAACCATCAAAAGCGCCTTCGTTATCCGATCCAATATGTAGTTTACATAAACGGATGTGGTGGGTCTGAAAAAACAACACGACTGATTTAATTATTTCGATGGAAATCTAACATGATTGTTCTAACACCAGCACACAAACTTGCAAGAGAGATGAAACCGTGAAGAGTTACGCTTGCACTTATCACAGTTTCATTCGATGGAAAGGTGACTCATGGACTCCTGATCACCTGGGTGAAAAATCTCTTCCTGAAATCATTATTATTGATGAAATATGTACAGTGTCGTATGATATAATACATATACGGGTGTTACTGAAAAATACAGCTGTGATAATGTCTGGCGATCATGGTCAACCACCATTTGTCGGTTTGTCTCCGCATGATTGGTTGAAGAATTTTGTAGATTATTATGAAGAAATTATTACTGATCATAGATCCCGTGATAAAGAATTAAGTGAGTTCAAGATATTAATCAGTTTACAAACGGATAACATACAATGTGAAATAGCGCGTGAATAATTTCAGAAACCTCATTAAATGCTTTTTGGGAAGCGTGGAGACCAAACGATTTGATAGTGGCAAGTAAAAAGACAGTTCGAGACAAATTTCAATTGCGGTTGTTTCACACACATTAAAAAAAATTGGCAACACTTCCAGTGCCATTGTTTTATAGGCCTACTGATTCACGACGACAGAATATTCAAGTTGATATTCCACGACAGACTGGGGAGTAGATTATCATGTTAAATGAGATTGTGTCGGTTGATATCAGTGTTGTCGAAGATGCATTGCGCCATGATACATCTCCGTGGACGCTAGGATACGCAATGACGATATATTCTTCGCAGGTATTGACTATATCAGATACAATTGTTTGGATCGTAGATGTTTGCATCGAGTGGTCGAATTTAGTTTATCTCGGGCTGCCCAGTGTACGAAGAATAAATTAACATGGAAGAGTTGTTCTAAATGCTAATGACACCACAAACAGTGATATTGTCAGCGATGATATAATAATAAAAAAAACTCGCTGGTTATAAACAACAGGATAAGAAATATAAACGAGAATTTGATATTTGATAGTGATGTTGAATTTATAATTACGCTAAATCAACAATAGAATAATCATTGCGCGTGCTGTAATTGTATGATGCGTTGGCAGTATTCGGATAAAGATCCTCGCCAATTTGCCGCAGACAGAAAGGATAATAGTCGTGGTCATACCAGAGATAATGTGATGTTCACCTGTCTTGAGTGTAACAGACGCAGAGGTGCTATTTAAGATCACGCGGAGGTAATTGAATATCCTCTGGTATCACTTTTAATTGTTCACGTGTATATCCACGCTGAGGAGCAGTTGAATCTAGTCTATAGATTGCGAGTCTACCCTTGGATCTTACTATGTTAGATATTGTATGTGATATGACACTCCAAATAGGATCAGTAGCTCTTTTTTTTTACCACTTTAAGTTCACCCGGCTCCTACAAATATATCACAGTGACATTGCCGTGTATTCATTCTTTTGATATATCATTTCGCGTTTGTACGGGTTTATACATTTTTTATACATGTTTGATCGTTATAACAGGTTTCATATTAATTGTTCGAGTAATTTCATTATTTAGCACAGATATCACACCTAGTAATTTCTTGACCCATTTACGAGATCGTTTATCTTCGATGAATTTCTTTGCGTATTGATATCCAAATAACCGCTCAGCAAGTGTCCGATTAAATCGTTCAACATTTGCATGATCGCGGTGTATTGCAGTATGTACTCGTCGTAACGTGGTATTATGATGTTTCGTTGTTGATAACACTACACCGTGAAATTCCTTGCCAGGATCAACCTATAGTAGATTTGGCCACTGCAGAGGATCTCGTGGATAAATCCTTTCAGATGCAGAAGCTACTTCAGTTGATGACTTGGTCAACAATGGTTCAGCTTCTTGGTATCTACTCTCAACATCAATTACGGTTAATGCGTATTTGCATATATGTTTATTAACAGTATCGTGCGGCAGAAATAATATATCAGTCTGATGAACTTCATTAGGGAAACTGACATCTAAACAAGTTGTTTAGGCGGTGGTAAATAAATCTGCCATATCGCCTGTTTGGATAACCAATCTGCGGCGGTGGTATTTTTTACTTTTGCGGCGTTAGCGAGTTTATCGATTGCTGATTTACCTCTCCAGTATCCTCTTGGGGAATAATAAATAAATTCCATAATATTAATTACCAGCACCCAGCATTAATTTACTTTTCATCGCTGATTTCATCAACCACGAAGCTAATTTTTCTTTGAAGGATTTATCAGTGATAGAATTCAATTTAAAATTTGCGATATGTCTATGCTGCAGATTGCTACTTTTATATGCAACATCATGGGCATCGTTTATTGTATATTCGCTGAATCGAGGTTGGTCTTGGCCATCAAGTCTGATGTCGAGTCTGGTTCCAGGGCCACAATAACTATTGTTCTCCTGGATATTTTGCACATGGAGTCCCGGGGAGTTTTGTCAATTTTGCTGCAATATCACGTCCTCATTGTTTTTAAAAATCATTACCCGATTTCATAGAAACAAATCTAAACTTTTGTGTACCACATTGCACACACTTACCAGCAAGTGCTGATCTGTTATTACTTGTTGCAATTGTTGTCAAGTCGTTTATGCTAGTATGTGTCTTACATTTCACACAATATAGATCTATAATTTATTTTTAATGACATGAATGTAATTGATTTTTCGGCGACAAAAACACGAGAACCCGTTTAGCATCATGCAGCGCTACAAAATTATATTTGAATTATTATAATTTGACCATCTGGAAGTGGCTTTGGTGCAGTTGTTACTTAATCTAATAATGAGGTGGTTAAAATGGAACAACTTGTATTTGGTAGCACCATCTGTAGATGATCTTCGATGTTACGAGGTGTTAGAGGATTTTAGCGAGAGAGCAAAATCGATATCCGACGAAGATGTTATTGCATTTATCACTGATATTGAAGCAGCACCGAGTGTTGATTCTATTGATGGAAGTATTAATAATTTAGTCGTATATGATGATGTGATATTAGATAAACAATCAAACCCTGCCAGGATGTTTTCCAGAGGTAGACATAAAAATACTGATGTGATTTATGTTAAACAGAGATATACACAAATACCAAAAGTGATCAGGAATAACTGTAATATTCTTGTTGTGTTTAATGGAGTTGACACTCATACGCTACGAAAAATTCACCAGACTTGGTGCAATGGAGATATGGGTTATAATCTGTTTAGACATTTCTTTAGTCACACTCAGTCAATTCCAAGTCGGTCCCACATGGATTTGTAACGATAAATTTGCATGACCCTAGATCAAGATATCGTATCGGACTTGATAAAATATTCGGTTAAAATCATAACAGCTAAGAAAACTACGACAACAGAGGCAATTTTTTTTTTGGATTTCACAACAGTGTTGGTTGACAAATGGAAACTATAGATTTTATCTGAATTTGTTTCGGTTTATTTTTTGATTGTGTCTGACTTTGTTTCGGTCTGTTCACCCTTCTTGCTAAACTGTCATTTTTTAGTTTTGTCTGAATTAATTTCGGTTTTCTTTCTTGATTTTGACTGAATTAGTTTCAATTTACTTTTTGATTTTGCCTGAATTAGTTTCCGTCTTTTCACCCTTCTTGCTGCGCACCTCATCAAGGTATTTTACAACATATTGGTTCTTATGACCTTTGACGTCTGTTACAAACTCCCAACCAAGGTTTGCAGAGGTTACTTTATAAATCTCATATCCCGTGATTTGCGCACCATCATCACTTTCAAAAGTTGGTATATTTGGTGGATCTGTAAAAGGACATTTTTTCTTCAAGATTGCCTTTACTGAATTTGGTAAATGAGTTCCCATACTGAATGTATTATTCAACAGTGTTTTGCTACTAATGCCATTGTCTGAATAGTTGTTTCTGATATACATTTCCTCTTCTTTACATGCCTCATCGATGATAATCAACATTGTACCCAAGCTAATTAAAATTAAATGGACATTTCTGTGAGCCAATAAATCAATCATTTATTCTTCCTGGGAATGAGCACACAACATTCAGTTAGATTGGGATGAGCTCTATTCAGTCAAACTCACCAGTGACATACCTCTATCCTTATTTTCATATGTCATTAATAACACCATGGAGAAAACTCTAACTTCACTGAACAACCAAACTGTGGATCTAAATTAGATTCACGAATGGGGGAAGATTATCACACTTTTGTTACTTTGCACCTTTGTTACAACTGTCATTGTTTACCTGGCTTCAGCACATCAGGTGATGAAAATCTTACAACGGAGCTGATATTCTCTGATAGAATGTACAAATAAAACACGATAATAAATACAAAATAACACAGAAACATTTTAATGAAGCCTTTGGAAATATAGTAATTAGAAATTTGGTCCGAGATATTATACTCAAATATTCTAACAGAGAAAACATTGCATCCAAGAATGTAAACAGCAATCCATATTATGGTAAAAGGATATTAACACTCAAATCCATGTGATCTGGTTTTAGAGCACGTACACCAAATGCAACAGAATTTCAACCCAAAAAATGTCAATTCAGTCAACAGAGTATTTGTTGTTGTCAATATATATTCCTTTTACCTTTTTGAATCTACATGCATGGAAATGAAAACCAAGAAACATGTAATGTATTAACGTGGTGTAAGAAGGGTTCATGTCTGAAAATAGAATCATTCTGTATAATAACATGCCGCATAAACATGAAAACAATCATTAAATTGATACCACTCCAGTAAAAAAAATGCATTTTTGGACAGAACTGCATCCTTTTTAGTTTTCCATTTAAATATCTTATTTACCAAAGAAATCCTTATTAATCAAGATAACTTGTACGAATATTTGACATTTTACCTTTATTCCTCGTCTGAAATTGAAAAAGGGTAAAATTCTATGATAGATCAAAAGCATTAATGTATTCATGAACATTCACTTATCAGGAAATAACATTTGAGCAATTTATAAATGAGAAAATCAAATCCAGTGGCATTTTCTTCGGGGATTAATAAGCACCAAGCACATGCATATATGCTGATATATTAATGAAAGATATCACACACCACACTCATAATGGCATCGAAGGCCATTTGACTCATTTTAACCATGCAAAGAGATTTGTACAGCTTGGAAAGATAAAAATTAGTGGTTTTTCATGTTGCAGCTATGATCAACCCACCCACATGGCAAGTAAATTGCTAATGAATCTTCATTTACACATATGTGATTAAACCTCAGTACTATTTGCTACAATTACCGAAGGTCAAGTACTTGAAGAGAAGGAAATCTGTGAATGTGATGTTTCAAACAACCAAATGGATAAATTATATATATAAAGTCTGGGGGTATAGATCACTTCTAAGCTTCTTTATGAACGTAATGTATCATGTTAAGATAATATAACATGCAAATAATTTAAAGTTGAGGTGTTTTAAATGTTGCACCTATCAAACCATGAGTAAAACACCCTTAACCTGTGGCGTATCCAAGATTTTCATTGGCATAATTAGCCAGTTGATCTTGGTTACTCATATCGGAAAGCCCTTTATGTACAGATGTTCTGTCAAATCTGTGCAAAATTAATTGTGAGAAGAACTAAGCAGCCCCAGCTGATAAGTGTCACATATCAAGAACATCAATGAAATTAAATACTTAGTGTTGGAACTCTGTGTCACACACAAATAAGAATCAACCGACATAGAGTAACAATAATACATTTTTAAAGATGACTGCCATGGTGGCATACTGGAAGTCAGACCAACACCATTTTCATTTAGGACCAGCTAGACCTAATAATTCTTCTGGTGAAAACCACATGGCAATATTCCTTTCAATTCAAGAAGAGAAGCTGTAACAAGTTTTTTTATAAGATGGCAGCTGTGGCAGCCATACGGCTCATAAGATTTTCACCAATTTGTTTGCTGAATAACTAGACATCATAAGAATTCTTCCAATTAAAACCCCATGCCTAAATGACTTTTCATTTAAGAGTAGTTAAAACAAGATATTCCAGATGACCATATCTTGGACATTATTAGATCAGCACCATTTTAATGTTCATTCATTCAAGACAAGTAATGCAAATATGATTTTCAAGCTGACCACAGTGACAGCCTTATCAAACCTTAGATATGCATTATTTTCATTTAGGACTAACTAGACACCATAAGAAGTCTTTTTTTTAAAATTCCATGCTAATACGACCATCCATTCAGGAAGAGTAGCGATAGCAAGATGGATGCCATGATGACCATACTGGGTCTCATTAGCACCATTTTCATTTAGGGACAACTGGACAGCATAAGGAGGAATTAATTTGTGAATTGTTTTCAAAACGGCTAATGTGGAAGCCATGTTGGATGTGTGAGCAAGCCTGTTTCATCCAGGACTAACTATACCATAGAAAATAATGTGTATGTAAAGTTTCATGGTAATGGAAATCTTCCAAACAGTTTAGTAGTAGTGATAAAAAACTTGTCCTAACTGCCAATAGAGAAAAAAAATTCCAATAGGCTTTTCGGTCTAAAACCAGTATAGCGAAAACAACACCAACAACCAAAACAGTATGAATAATTTTATATTATATATTAACAGTTACTTACCTTGTTTGGAAATGGACCTGCTCCATAAGTGTATCCCTTGAACCTCTATGATCTTCGCTTAACAGTTGGGATGTTTTTTCTTCATCATTGATCAGCCTCCCAAATGATCTATCAGCAGATGTTGCATCAACACTTTGTAAAAAAAGGATAATTAAAAATTATTACAACTGTTCATTGGACACTAATATCATTACATTGTACATGTAATTAAGTCCAGTTGGTATTTCAAGCCTCCCAATTGAGAAAAAGGTCAGAAACCAAATTAAACACACATACCATGAATAGCACATTATATACCTAAGTTATGTGGAACAGTTCTCAATGTAGATGACTGAAACTTCTGTACGTAAACATTTTTCCTGCTTTTTGTCAGTGATTTTGACCTTTTAAACCCATACTTTTTGGTTCAGACACTCATGAACTAAACAATAGGGTTCTTCCTTTTTCTTATTTCTGGGTTCACCCACTTTTTCCAACAAACTTTTAGCCGGTCTTTTCTTGGTTTTTGCTTGTATGAAATTGATTTTATGGTTCACTTGTAATCATACTAAATGGAATTTACAAATCAATTTGGAGTTGCCAAACAGGCATTTAAAATACCAGATGCAGACTACCATGACATCTCAATTAGAAAATGTGACCAAGTACTAAATAAAACACAGAATGTATCAGTAGAAATAAGAAACAACAAGAGGAACTCCTCCCGAGACCCTATCAGTGTTTTGAAAGTAGATGTTAAAAGTGGAATAGTTTTTAAATGTAATGTTATCCTTCTTGTTCAGGAATATATCCTGTAAACAAAGTACTGCAGGATCATGCTCATTTAAAAGCAGAAGAATATCATTGTAGTTAGTTTTAAATCCTTGACAGTTCCATTGTATTATGGTTTTCTTCATTATAAGCTTGAGCTGGAGATTGTGGAGCCAGGTTCGACCTTTTGCGTGGGCAATCCACCTTGAGTTATTTTTCTGGAGGAAGTACGCGTGATTAGTTTTTGTTAGTAGGTTCGGAGCCACCTTGAGTTCATGGAGCAGTTTGTACTGCATCTATGCTCGCAATGTCTCCAAACCGTTTTATAGAGATTGATGAGATTATAGGACCCATTTTGTTGCTTATGTGCTTGCGATTTATGTTTATTCCTTGGTGATTTCGGTGGTGGGGTGTTATTGAAAGAAAGTAGTTTGAGTAGATGCTGTGTTTTTCTGTGATTGGTAATGAGAATATTGATGTTGATTCGGGTACATCGGTCTGTGTTTGAGCGTCCTTCGTTGTTTTAGTATTGTTTTTCTTGACAGTGGAGAAGGATGGGCCATGATGCGATGTTTTCGCCTGCACAAGTTTTCTGGCCTCTGGATAGGGAATGTTTGATGTGTACTTTACCATCGGAATATCCTTCTCCCTTTTCCATGTAGAACAATCCTTGGAATTGGCGTGATGTTCCTTGCATCAGTTGACACAATGCAGATTTGTTCTACAATCAGATTCCTAATGAGAATTTTCTCCGCATCAGCCACATATTTTGACTTTTAAACAGCGGTCTTGATTATGGCCATATATTTGACACTTATAGCATCGAAGGGGGTTTGGGATGGAGCTCTTAACCAGCAAAAACTGAACTTTGACCACTTTGGTTACTGTTGGTTTGTTGAAGATGAGTACAAATGCGTTGCTGTACTGCTGGTTGTAATTACGTTTAAAAAGTATTCTACGTGACCATATGTCTTCTTTGTCCATGCTATAACTCCTATACGGCTTTACTTGTTCACATTGAACATGTTGTCCATGCTATAACGCCTATACGGCTTCACTTGTTAACATTGAACTTGTTGCACTATGGGTGGACTTGAGATGAGCTTGGGTTGTGCACCAAAGACTTTCCAGGGTTTATTGAGAATCAAACAATAATGGTTAAATATTGTAGCTGGACTGATCGCAATACTTACTACAAATTGTCATCAAACTGAACAAAGGGATGGCTCTGTGTATCTTGTCCAAGCGATGTTGTTGTGATCCAGTTCCAAGAGATTAAAATTGCTTAAAAATTGTGTTCTTCTTTTCTGTCTTGATTGTAACTCGTATTAGCTAAACATATGTACATAAAACTTGATCTGTGTTCATATTGGGATGAATATATACACACATACTGGATGACTGTACCATGCAACAAGATTGAAACCGAATAGATATGGATTAAATGAAAACACTGAACATAATGTGTGAATGAAATGTTTATGATAAAAAGGTATGATAGTTTCTATACACCCTCACCACAAATATTAATACAACAACCAAGTATAAAGAAGAGGAAAATGAACACCAACAGTCTAACTAGACTTATATCCATCACAATGTTTATCGCTTTAAACTTAGCGTTTGTGTTCATGCATATATTTAATTACACAGGATCATTATGTATGAACAAGATAATGACAACAAAGCGGAATCTGGACACTCCCTTAAATTATAAAAATAATTACCTGATGATATTATGATATGTTATATATATTACTGATGTTATCATATACAAAAGTTTTATCATTGCATTCCCCATAATTTAAATATATTTTTTATTTTTATAAAACGTGTTTGGTTCATATAAATAGAGGTTTTGTTAAAATTTTCAATATTCACAGTTCAAAGTTCAATACTCACAGTTCAAAAGTCACATTCTTTGAAAACAATTATCCTGGAATTGATCCACCGTCCATCTGAACTCAATGGTTACTTGTAATTCCATTAACGTCTGTATGAAATGCATGTATCTTTCGAATATCAAGGCACGGAACACCACATCCATGTAATGTCCTATGGTAATGTGTTGCCGATGTCATGCTGATTCTCCTTGTCCTTACCATACTACCCAACATTTACTTCTGTTGCCAACAATATCCCTCTGTTTTCCTGTTGTCAGCTATATTGCCATTTTGCCATTTTGGCATTTTGTCAACAATGAGACCTTGTTACCACTTATGTTTCCCCTTAACGACTCTGAAGCCCTGCTGCTAGTCCTTATATCCTAATATTTCGAAACAAATTGTGGTCACTATAGCATATTTGTCAGTACTTGCTACAATCAATGTGCCCATCCTCCCCATTTGAGCTGCAATTTTAATACTGAATGCCCATTCAAAGTGTGAATAATCCTCCTCTTTCTTCACACATCTTCTCCTTAGAGTAGACCCCTATAGATTATGCATCATGAGACCAGAATCATTCAAAATATCAACTGTTGTGAAATAATGAATACTATGTTATACGATCATAGTAGTAGTACAGACCTCCACCCAGGCAACTTTGGCATCAAGGTTTTAAAAATCACCCTGGTCAGCTGTAGCGTCAAAGGGAATTTAACATGGGGACTATATGGGGCTGTCTAGCGTCACGGGAAGTTGGAGAGGTGTGGTAATGTGACGGTACTGAAGATTGGTAACAATGTTATAACAAAGGTAGGAACAGGTGTCCAGCTGTTTACACTCAGTGGGGAGTAGAGACAGACACAAATACGTTGTATATCCTCAAGAAGTCCAAATATTGATGGCTTCTACAAATTGTTTTCTCTTGCAAAGTGAGCATAAATTGACGGAACGGTAAAACAAGCTGTCTCGCTAGGCATTCAGCATTAAGAGGTTAGTGTTATGACTGGTCGGCTTGGTTTCAGGATAATGTGACTGATTGGGAAATCATCCAATATGTCTACAACATGATGCCCCATTGCTAGACATCACTATAAATTGTCCCACTGCCGACAGTCAATTTATGTGAGAACCGAATTAATAATCATATATTATGATCTCATAATATTGAGTTTAGTTCAGAATTATTGTTGAAAGGAAAATTAAAAGGACTTTGTGAACAGTTTAGGTAGATAATTATTGTTGAAGGGACAATTAGACTGGTGAAATGTTTTAAAGCTATATTAAAAATCCAATTTTCTCTCTCTCTCAATCTCTCTCTCTCTCTCTCTCTCTCTCTCTCTCACACACACACACACACACACACATAAACACACATACACGCTCGCACACACAAAGCATTCAATCTGTGTTTGTCAGATGCTCAAATGCGTGGCTTATAACTCTCTTGCCGTCCACAAGTACAATCTCTATTCGAAAATGAACTTTACTTTTCGTCTGTATTCATTATCAATCTCATATCTCGCAAATGCATTGATGAAGAGCTGTGAATCAAATCCAGATAAATAGGAAGGAATTAACTAAAATCATTGCATATT
This sequence comes from Unio pictorum, assembly GCA_030141615.1. Lineage (NCBI taxonomy): Eukaryota > Metazoa > Mollusca > Bivalvia > Unionida > Unionidae > Unio > Unio pictorum. The sequence goes on along the minus strand of JARLTB010000163.1, from coordinate 603,533 downwards.
ATGAATTCAAATGGCAGTCATTTTTAGCAGGATTTCCGTACTCATCGCTTACATATTCATGATCGCGAACTATAAAACCTGAAATCTCTTCCTCGCAAATATGACAAATTCAAGTTCATTTGAATTGTCTCGTGTTGTCGTTTGTGAATATCAATAATTTGGAATTCGCAGTTCTTAATACATTGTAGTGGTACCCAAATCTAGCTATCTGACACTAATATTTCGTCAAATACTAGAATATAGTCATAAACTCTCTAACCAATAGATTACTAGATATCACAAATTACCCTGATACTGACGCTTGAAATAATAGTTTCTTAGTTTTCGTTGTACAAGCTTGATAAACTACGGCATTACTTGAAGTAATAGTTTGCTAGTTTCCTTGTACAAGCTTGATAAACTACGACATTACTTGAATCTTTGAATCAGTTTGACATTGTACTTTCAAGATCACATCGAAATTTTAACTGATGCTTAATATATTGTAGTTTAACAACATACCTCACTTCTTGCAAAATGTATGTCGTATTGCTTACACTACGGCTTAATCTTTCGTTTTAGTTACCGTTATCTAGCTAAATTTTAAAAAGACATAAGTAGTTTAGACATTTAATTCTCTATGAAAGAAAGATAAGTTTTTATTTAAGAAATCACATTATTGTGAATTAAATAAAAACATTTCCTAGAAGTTCTATCACAAGTCCGAATATGTGAATTAAATACCAAATAGTCCCATAAGTTCTATCACAAGTCCGAATAGGTGATGTTCCAGTTGAATTCCAATGGTGTTCGCCAATATATATTCATAATCTGCCAAAGGCATAGAGTGTATCGATGTAATAATGGTCTTTCAATGTATTACAGAGATATAATCCAAAATGTCATTGACTGAATCCATATTATTGATTTTTTTGCAAAAAACGTATTAATGAGCAATTTGCAGTAATACAAATTAAATCAATAAATCTACCCAAGCTAAAAACTGCTCTCAATAATAAAACTAATTCAGATTATTGCAGTAAAAACTAATAAATCGACACAAACTAAAAACTGATCTCAATAATGACTGATTCAGCTTTGAATGGCATTATATAAATGAGTAATTTTTCAAGTACAAAACATTTATATAAAGAGCTAAAACCCAACAATAGAGCCAGTATGTATGTCAGTATCCTCTCTAAGACATTCAAAGTTATCAATAAGTATAGGGATTTCCGAGTGCAAAATTTAATATCGCACGATCAAATGAAACCAATTATGTTTACTTCATTTGATTTGAATGTATAATAGATAATGATACATATATATTATGCATGTATTATTTTTTTTTTACAAAATAAATGTCACTGGTGAGGGATTGTACATCTAACACACTTATTTAGGATGCTAATTGAAAGTAAATTATGCAGCAAAATAAACTTCAAATTATTGTGATTAAGGTTAATTCACCTTGTCCGCGAGATCAAATTCTTTACTAAAGACCAAGATAATCAAGAAATTATTGCATTAACGATTATTGTGTTCATTTACAGTTACCAATGTGCATTTTAAATTGTGAACAAGATTCCGTATACCGATGTGCCGCGTAAAATGTGAACATCGTTCAATATTTGTGTGATTATTGCCTTACCATGAATATATTTCTCTTTCATAAATATATTAATGAAAATGGTGGTGATTGCGGTGTTGATTGTTGCTGTGGTTTTAGAATGATTTTGTGTTTATTTTAAAGTTAACGCTGTTTAACAGAGGACTGTGGTATTTATTGAAAGTATTGTTGTTAAAGGTTTTTCTAGGATACGTAGATCAGTGGAGACAACTTGGCTTGGCTGCTTCGAAGATATTAAAGAATTGTTTCCCTTAAATTGTACGCTATATGGCTGGATATAAGTAGAAAACAATACTCAATAAGGACACAAACATTCGTGAAATTCCTGAAACTAAGATTTTGCAAACATGTGGAGCACCATAGTTAAAAATAACTGTCCCTCAAACACTTATGGAATGGAATATGACGCTCAACATTAAGAGGTTAGTGTTAGGATTAGTCGGTATGGTGTCAGGATAATGTGACTGGGTGAGACATCATGCTACATGTCTGCGGCATGTTTCCCCAGTGCTAGACATTACTATAAACTGTCACACTGCAGACATCGTAGCGAAATTACTGAACAGTTGTTTCAGCTACGATAAAAATCCAAAACACACACACACACACACAACAATGGATTATCATTATTTTGATTCTCAAACTGATATCCAACTATACAGACGTGATATAATTGTTAATTAGTGTTAATTGTTAGTTAGTGTTAATTAGTTAATTAGTGTTAATTAGTTAATTGGTGTCAGACAGTCAAAAGTACAATCAGTTCTATAGTACACTGTTTATATGATTGACTATAATTGATCATCAACGTAGAGAAAGAAGGAAATGTCTGTGATATGTTGCAATCACAGAACATGTCATCATTCAGAAATGTCTTGATATGTGGCAATCACAGAACATGTCATCATTTAAAAATGTCTGTGTTATGTGGCAATCTCATAACAGGATGATTATCTTTTATCCATTTTCACCTGTCATTTAGAAATGTCTGTGATAAGTGGCATTCACATAAGGGGTTGATTATTGTTTATCTAAGTAAAGGTTTCAATTACATTCATTTAAGTTTTTGACGCTTTGTTCATTCATATCGACATGTTCCAGTTTAGACACTTGTACATTTATTTGGAATTATGAATGTTTTTACACCTTATGCTATTTTATTATAAATTTGGATACATTATGTTATGGAATTATGAACGTTTTTACACCTTATGCTATTTTATTATACAATATGGATACATTATGTTATGGAATTATGAATGTTTTTACACCTTATGCTATTTTATTATACAATTTGGATACATTATGTTATGGAATTATGAAAGTTTCTACACCTTATGCTATTTTATTATACAATTTGGATACATTATGTTATGGAATTATGAAAGTTTTTACACCTTATGCTATTTTATTATACAATTTGGATACATTATGTTATGGAATTATGAACGTTTTTACACCTTATGCTATTTTATTATACAATTTGGATACATTATGTTATGGAATTATGAAAGTTTTTACACCTTATGCTATTTTATTATACAATTTGGATACATTCTGTTATGGAATTATGAACGTTTTTACACCTTATGCTTTTTTATTATACAATTTGGATACATTATGTTATGGAATTATGAAAGTTTTTACACCATATGCTATTTTATTATACAATTTGGATACATTATGTTATGGAATTATGAAAGTTTTTACACCTTATGCTATTTTATTATACAATTTGGATACATTATGTTATGGAATTATGAAAGTTTTTACACCTTATGCTATTTTATTATACAATTTGGATACATTATGTTATGGAATTATGAAAGTTTTTACACCTTATGCTATTTTATTATACAATTTGGATACATTATGTTATGGAATTATGAAAGTTTTTACACATTATGCTATTTTATTATACAGTTTGGACACATTATGCTATGGAATTATGAAAGTTTTTACACCTAATGCTATTTTATTATACAATTTGGATACATTATGTTATGGAATTATGAAAGTGTTTACACCTTATGCTATTTTATTATACAATTTGGACACATTATGCTATGGAATCATGAAAGTCTTTACACATTATGCTATTTTATTATACAATCTGGATACATTATGCTATGGCATTATGAAAGTTTGGACACCTAATTTTATTTGGAAGTATGCAATCTTGGATCCATTAATTGTTGCTACTATGGTAATACACTGTGCATTCCGTATCCTTATAGAAATTGCGTTTGCGTCATTTTCAATTAATTTTATATGAACACATGTATACCCATATTTATGACCTTGTACGCCAAAATGTTTTGGTAAAATGCTATTGTAAACTAATGGAGATATAATCTGATTTTGAAGTGTCCTAAACAGTACTCGTTGAAGTAAGCAAAATTAACCCTGCCCAGATTAAACCCGGGTATAGTGTGGCCCAGGCCAAAGTATGCTCCGGGGGATAATGTGTTATAGGCTAAAATATGCCCGGGGGTGTAATATAACCAGGGCCAGACTATATTCTTTTCAGTAAAGAATATGCCCCATTTGTATATTAAATAATTATTTATTTTTCAGTTTTCAACCACGGAAGACCAACTGTATCGCCAGCTTTTGAGATTCTACACTGCAACACAACAAACGTACCCCCAGTGGATTTACGACCTACCTCCAGAGAAACGTGTGAATGCCAAGTCTCAGTTCAGACAAACAGCTAAGACATATCGAGCAGCAAAAGTGAGATTCTTTGACATGAGGAAAAGGAAGCTCTCACTTAAAGCCGACTGCCAAATATTTTGAAAGCCTGTCGTGACAACTTAATTTGTAAGTGGTCAGTTTGGCAGAGATAAGACGTTAGCTAAAATCCCTGGCTGTTATTACTTGAAATGAATGAAGAACGACGTTCACCAACATCTGAAAGCCTGTCAAAAGTTTTATGTCATAAATCCCAAAATCAGCAAGGAGGCTCCACCACTCAACAGTATATCAGTGCCTGGAAAAGCATGGAGCCTCGTCAGGATTGATATGATCGTTCCCCTTCATGAAACATCAGAAACGGCAACAATTATATAGTTACTGCCACTGATCATTTCTCCAAGTGGACTTAAGCATCAGCTGTTCCAGATAAGAGTGCCAAGTCAGTAGCAATATTTGTGTACTCCATTCTTTGCCAACTTGGCTGTATGGAAACTTGATTAGCGACCAGGGATGGACGAGAGTTTTTGAACTCAGTCATCGACAACCTGATGGAGAATTTTCAAAGAGATCACCGCATTTGCCTAGCACCCACAAATAAATGGCCAGCGGAAACATGAGAATCGAATACTCAAAGAACCTTCTGTTAAGCTGGTCAATAACAAAGGAAACAACTAAGAACAGTTCATCCCCAGTGTTCTGTTTGTGTATTACACATTTGTGCTGGATACGTTGGTAATAATGTATAGAGAGATAAACGAGTTTACAGAGAAGAAACATGTGCACTGCTTATGTTGTTACAAATAATGTATATATTATGTTTTAGTTTTTAGTATGTTGCAAATAATGAATATATCATGCTTTAGCTTTTATTAAGTTTTTACTCTTTTCTCTTATTTGCTTCAGTAACAATTTCATGTTCATACAATACTGACTTGAATGCATTACCAAACTACAAGATTCTTGAAACGAGGTTTTCACAATACACCACAATGTAAGTCAGAATTCCTTTGTCACTCAAAATATGGACAGGTCTATAATCTGGAGAACGAAATATCAGGAATTACAATAATTATTATAATTATGAAAAGAACAATACAAAGTAAAATTTGACATAGCAGTTAAAATTCCAAACCGTAAACATCTAATATTTGTTACAAATCAGAATTTTGCTTTTATGGCCGAATTTGTGTTAAAAGGGAAACAAAGAACTGATGACATACCGTCCCTTCAAGATATGACACCGATAAAGCCCATTTTAATATTCTACTCTGGTCTAGATGACTACTTTGGTACACGGACTATTTTGGTACACTGGGCTACTCTGGTCATCAGGACTAAATTGGTACATGAGACTATTGTGGTACACTGGGCTACTCTGGCCCACATTTCTACTTTGATACACAATGATACTCTGGTACATATGCCTACTCTAGTTTACACAGATGTCACTTGACTTACACAATGTGTTTTAATTCATGTATGGTAGAACTTCCGTGTTATGACACATACACAGGCGTGATTCGTGTATGGTAGTACTTCCGTGTTATGGCACATACACAGGCGTGATTCGTGTATGGTAGTATTTCCGTGTTATGACACATACACTGGCGAGATTCATGTATGGTAGTACTTCCGTGTTATGAAAACATACACAGGCGTGATTCGTGTATGGTAGTATTTCGGTGTTATGACACATACATTAGCGTGATTCGTGTATGGTAGTACTTCCGTGTTATGACACATACATTAGCATGATTCGTGTCTGCTAGTACTTCCGTGTTATGACACATACACAGGCGTGATTTGTGTTTGGCAGTACTTCAACAAACACATTGGTACAATAGAGATATATTTTAGTAAGTTAGTACCATGACATGTATTTTAATATAACATGCATAGTAGTACTTCTGTGCCGTAAGAACACATGTAAGACAACCATGGCACTGTTACCGGCATTAGCTCAGAGTTATTGGCCCTTTGTTGGTGAGTTATCTAAGGTAATCACTTTTGCCCAGCACTGCAATCTCATATCTTTCCATCCGATTTCGAGTTTAGGGCTTGGCTAACGTGGCCATGTGTGAAAGCTGCCAGTAGTTTATAATACACTACGAACACGTGAACGCAGACATGCTAATCAATCTACTATGTTTATAATCTATGAAAGACACAGAATACGAGTACCACATTAAACAAGATATACTAATATAAACAAGACATTGTCATAATAATGCATAAGAGTATACCCCCTCGTTAATCCGTATAGCTATTAAAACCAAAGCGTGTCATCTTGACACGCTGATGTAAGCGACTTTCAAAGGAAAGCGCGATAAAATATATTTGTTCTGATTGGTCACTGTTGAATCAGGAGTGTGTTTTACACGAGAAATCATTAGAATATAATATCGACTCGTTAAAATTACTTCAGTCTTGAAGTTCCTCTGCAAGAGAGGACAGTGTAGTATTATTTGTGTAATAAAGACTTCGTTGAGTATTTTAGAGAAGTACCTCCGTAAAAAAATAAACCAGAAAGACCGCCAAAAACCAACGGTTGAGGGCGCACCAAAAACACGAGATATTTGTTTCAAATCCACGCGTATTATGATGTAATTAATATAATGTTTCATCGGTACAGATCTGCATGATTTGTTGATAAATTTGTATGATTAGTTTCATTTGTTACATTAATTTAGTAATGTGCTTTTGAATAATGAATTAGAATTTTTACCTTAATTCGTAGTTAAAAATGACGCAGTGTTAATTGATGTCGTAAAAACACTATGTGGCGTTATGGATCGAAAGTGTTAAGTTAATTCTTGAATTTATAATATTGTTTGAATATTGATTGTGTTCTAAGATTTAATGTCTTACTTTAATTAATGATTTACAAGAATAAACGTGAATGCACCGATTTTTGACGTCGTAGATAATTTAGCGACAGTGTATAATGTATTTGGTCAAGGCAAACCGAATTAACAAGTGGTTTCGCTGCATTGAGAGACGTGCAGTACCAAATAGAGGACGTACAAGACGGGAAAAGAATATTGTGAAGTAGAAGTTGCAAGGGGCATACATCGATACAGAGGACAAGTCTGAATTCGAACGGAACATCCACGAGGGAAAAGTATCTCGAGAGACAGGAACCTCTGGGTCAACATTTGAGTGAGCAGAGAACGCAGTTCCACGATAACAGGTCATGAAAATCGAACAACGCGGATGAATTTGATTGAACTCTCGATTCTCTGATGAAGTTAACTATCAGTAATAGAACGGCTAAATTTGTTCAATTCTATATTCAATCTATTTGTAATTCGGTGAAAGTTAATTCTAAAACCACGTGAATTCCGAATGAAAGGAAATTGCACTGTGTATGTATCTGATTAAATTGTTTATTTATATTTACGGGGGCTTGTAGATTTTTGTTCAATATATATTAACTCAGTTTACCATATGCATTCTATACTCGAACCGCGCAATTATACCGTGGGAGGTCATCTCCTAGATAGCGAGTATCAGAGGGGAGTGGGTTAGAGTGTTGTTATTATATGTTGTGCAATACCATTTGACAAAGTGGGACGTAACGCTTACCCTTTTACAAGAGGGGCTTATACAATATTATACAAATAGCGCTCATGACCCGCGAGACTTTGACATAATGGTAAAAATTCTGGCATAGACGAATAAATCATTTTAGAACGAATCGCTTGTCTCGGATTGAAACAAGAGGATGGCACAGTTTGTACATTTCTGAAAAGTAAACAAACATGAATTGAGTTCCTCACATGCACATAAATAAACTAATATAATATCACCCACAAGACTAAGGAGTGAACAAGGGAATATAACGTTTAGTTGTGGAAGGCAGAATACATATATAAAAAAAGTATTTAGAAAACACATTAAAATACATAAACACACTCATATATTATCACTCAAAAGACGTAATATTGTGCAAGGGAATATAAAGTTTAGTTATGGAAAAGACAATTCATATATAAAATACATATTTATTTTGTTTGTTTGATAAGGATTTTTAACGTAGCTTTAACAATTGTTCAGTCATATCGCTACGATGTCTGCAGTGAGGCAGTTTATAGTGATGTCTAGTACTGGGGCATCATGTCCCAGCCAGTTCCACCCAGTCACATTATCCTAACACCATGCCGACCAGTCCTAACACTAACCTCCTAATGCTGAGCGTCAAGCAAGGCAGCTGTTAGTATCATTTTTGTAAGTCTTTGTTATGACCTGGCCGGGGATCAAACACACGAGACGTAGGAGTGTGCAAAGGAGTATAAAGTTTAGATGTGAAAGACAAAATACATATATAAAACACGTATTTAGAAAACACATGAACATACTAATATATTTTCACCCACAAGACGTAGGAGTTTTCAAAGGAGTACAAAGTTTAGTTGTGGAAGACAAAATACTTACTTAAAACACGTATATAGAAAACACATTAAAGCACAACGATTGGCAATAGGTAGCGTATAATCTCTGAGGGTTTTTTGGGTAGGAGGTGGCGGACTAAAAAGGAAAAAATGTTAACAAGGGTGATAACAAATCTCTTTTGAGACATCCTTTCCCTTTAGACTACACTCTTCTTTTCCATACAGAAGTAAATTTAATCTTGGTGATAGCCCATTATAACTTCACACACATAGTGCAAAGTGAATAACATGTAGGAAATGATAATGTCGCTAAAAAGTTATTTTGTAAAATGCAAATGGAAGCGACAATGAAAATAGTTCTGCTAATATGATAAAAACCTTGTAATGTCAACTTATCATCTATGTCGCCATATTATAACACTATACTACAAGTATATATAAATGTTTCGAGTTTTTATCTAACATAAATATTGGTGTACATATTAGGCAAAAGACATTTACTTTAATATAAGGGTAAAGTCTTTTCCAACTGTGAGAGAGAGAGAGAGAGAGAGAGAGAGAGAGAGAGAGAGAGAGAGAGAGAGAGAGAGAGAGACTAGTATTATCCTAATAAAATGCATAAAATATAAAAGAAAAGATATACACTCGACGCAATGTACATGTTAAATTCACAAAAGGCGTGATAATAAAACATATCCATGACCCAAACCGATATAATATTTCAGTTTGGTACATGAAAGAATTCATAATAGACCAAAGGACGGTTTCTCAACATATATTGTAAACAGGAGAATCACAATTACACTCATATTTGTTTACATTCTCTAACTGAACTCTGATTAGAGTAATGAAGTCCATAGTACGTGTCTAAATTATCAATGCATCTTACTTGTTCTCTTGACAAAATAAGTGAAAATATATATTATGCATTTTGTTAGGATAATACATGGATAAAGTTACCTCTCTGATACGTTTGAATTATTTTACACGCAAAGGCAAATAGTCTGAATATAATCTGGCCTCCTCGTTGATCGAAACAAAAGATTGATTATTATCAGTAAAGACAAGTACATTCTAAATAGAACATAGTTTGTTTGTTTGATTAGGATTTTTAACGTAGCTTTAACAATTTTTCAGTCATATCGCTACGATGTGTGCAATGAGGCAGTTTATAGTGATGTCTAGTACTGAGACATCATGCCGCAGTCACGTAGCATTATGTCTCACTCAGTCACATTATCCTGACACCAGGCCGACCAGTCCTAACACTAACCTCTTTTTGCTGAGCGTCAAGCGAGGCAGCTGTTAGTACCATTTTTGTCTAAGGTATGACTCGGCCGGGGATCAAACCGACGACCTCCCGCTTCCGGGGCGGACGCTCTAACCACTACGCCAAAATAGAACATAGTGGGGAGTTGAGGAAAATTCAAAGGGAAGATTTGTCTCTGAACAAAGTACACCGGTATGCAAAGCACGAGTCGATACGGAAATGCCAGACGGTGATGCAATTTGCACCAACATGCCAAACAAGGGTCCGATACATTTAAACAAGTGATTGTGCCCATATTAAAGCTAGGAGTAGCGCTTATGATGGCATATGTGGGTCTACTTGTTCGTCACATGGCCATGCTGAAGACCATAGATAATCCCGTTGGGGAGTTCTATTGACCTGTTGAATTGGAGACGTGCGGTAGTTTTATTTATCGTATGACATTTGTCTGCAGAAGGAACATCAAACTTTCCATATGCAAGTGGCAGTATCCACTGATGAACCATTCTTGAGGGTGGCAATGGCTCTAGTAGGTGCAATAAACACCCAGCCCTAATCTAATTAAATGCTAAATCATTTTAAATCGGTTTCTTAAAAAAATAAACAGCACACCACAAAAACCATGGGAAGCATTATACATTTTTGGTTCTGATTCGGAATGAGAAACAGACAAGACATATACACAAACAACTGGTTAAGAAATTAGAAACACCTAGGAACTTCCGAAACATTACAGATTTATTATACAAATATAGGAACCGAAAGAATTACGGAAACTAAATACAAGTAAGACATATGACTGGGTTAGAAAAGATGTTACCATATTAATTAGAAACAAAGTAGAAGCAGAAATTAGTACAGTCAATTGGGACAGAGTATCGAGGCACTGGTAAAATGTAATATCACCCAATGTACAAAGTATGATATTCAAGTACCTCCACATCTCCTGGCTAACAGACGAAGTGCAAATAAGACGGTACATGATAAGGACCCAAATTAGCTGCCCTCTATGCAGAAATGCCTCTTTCACAAAGTAATACAAATTGACAGAATGTGACAAAACAAAAGAAGAGAGACAAACAATAATAAATGAAATGTTTAAGGTCGACAAGTATAACAGACAACATATTCTCTTCTTAGACTGAAATTTTAACAGAACCTTCAATAGACAAAAAAGTACTACATTACCAAAAACAATGCTAACATGTAGACAAATAATTACGATTAAGAAACAGGGAAAAATTTATATATTCGTTCAAGGCTAAATTTAATTTTGTTTTAAAAAATATTTTAATTTTAATAAACAAATCTATGAATTACAGTTAACACAATTATGACCACTCAAATCGTACAAAAAAAAAAAACTTTTTGAGAAATATATAATAGGAACCTTAATGGGGAAAGTTCTCTATAATGATGTCATTGGGCTATATATCACAGGGCGATATTTGGATTGGACAGGCCTGTGGAAGAGTTTGAGGGATAAAAATAAAAACATTAAGGCATGTAAATACTAAGAATAGGATAATTGAATATCTTTGGATTCCTAATATCCACAACTCTTACTCTGTACAGTTCCCGTACTGTACAGAGAACCCAATTTTGTGGGTAAAATAAACAATTTTAGATAATTTATAATCTTAAATAAATAACTAATTCGAGACGACACAAGACCGAGTCGGGAGAAGTACATACAAATAAAAAATGTACGGAGCCCGACTCGAATACAGTCGGACTCAACGAGTTTAACAGAAAAATACCAATGAAGGATATAGGAAAAAATATATAACTACAAAAATGTACCGGACTTTGCACGAAATTAAAAATTCCAACTAAAACTAAACGTATGTAATATCTGCAATTATGAAATGATGTGATGACCCGTTTAGAGTTCAATGTCACTGAATAGAACACAAACATAAATATGTCACCAATACAGATAGCAAACACAGAATACAGGAAACCTCTAGCCAAAGTCAAACAATAACGATTAAAAATGTGACTCCGGAGTAGGGTAAATAAAACCCACCTCGGAAACCCTTCCTATAGATACATTAGGGAAATACTAATTGTAAATACCCCTTTCAAAAGACTTGCATATATCCTATGGAAAAAATTTAATTTAAATGAAAAGTTAAATGAAAAAAAAAATAAAACACGTAACCACATATCAGGGAGTATACACACATTACATATAAACTATTTTACATATGTTTAGGAATGGAATAGGAGGGGGGGGGCATCCGTATGTTCCCAAACCCCCACCCCAAAAACAGAGAATGGTAATCGTTAGATATTGCTCAAAGCTGGTTAAACCATCCGATAAATGAATGACTTCGCTTTAAAAGATGTTGACTCAGTTACGGAGGCTGATACCTTGGATAGAGTTTGGTCAAGTGTTGGTGTTTCTCGGAAAGCATTAACTGACTAGGGAATGTATTTGATGCGCCAGGTGGTGGATGAAGTAAATGGATTAATACCAGGTGGTGGATGAAGCAAATGGATTACTGCCAGGTGGTGGATGAAGTAAATGGATTACTGCCAGAAGGAGGAAAAAGTAAATGAATTACTGCCAGGTGGTGTATGAAGTAAATGGATTACTGTCAGGTGGTAGATGAACTAAATGGATTACTGTCATGTGGTGGATGAAGTAAATGGATTTCTGCCACGTGGTGGATGAAGTAATGGATTACTGCAATGTGGTTGATAAAGTAAATGGATTACTGCCAGGTGGTGGTTGAAGAAATGGATTACTGCCATGAGGTGGACAAAGTAAATGGATTTCTGTCTGGTGGTGGATGAAATAAATGGATTACTGCCAGGTGGTAGATGAAGAAAATGGATTATTGTCAGGTGGTGGTTGAAGAAATGGATTACTGCCAGGTGGTGGATGAAGTAAATGGATTACTGCCAGGTGGCAGATAAAGTAAATGGATTCCTGTCAGGTGCTCAATGAAGTAAATGAATTACTCCCAGGTGGTGGATGAAGTATATGGATTACTGGCATGTGGTGGATCAAGTAAATGAATTACTGCCAGGTGGTGGATGAAGTAAATGGATTACTGCTACAAGGTGGAAATAGTAAATGGATTACAGTCGGATGCTGGATGAAATAAATGGATTAATGTCAGGTGGTGGATGAAGTAATGGATTACTGATATGTGGTGGATAAATTAAATTGATTACTGCCAGGTGTTGGATGAAGTAAATGGTTTTAATGCGCCAGGTGGTGGATGAAGAAAATGGATTACTGCCAGAAGGTGGAAAAAGAAAAATGATTGTCAGGTGGTGGATGAAGAAAATGGATTACTGCGAAGCGGTGGATGAAGTGAATGGATTACTGCCAGGTGTTAGATGAAGCAAATGGATGACTGGCATGTGGTGAATGTAGTAAATGGAAACCTGTCAGGTGGTCGATATCTACATAAGGATGTTGATTAGTCATTACTCTTAGATTACTTAAGTGTCTTGAGTGAAAAGCGTGGCGGATTTGAAAGATTTTATTTAAAGCCTATCGGACAAAATAATAATTAAACCCATATCCACTAACGCACACATCAAACCTTACTAGCATCCAACCACGCTACTCGGGCATTTCAACATTTCAGGGTTACATTTAATTTAGATTTTCACTAAATTTTATTAAGACGTTTAATTATTAGAACTGTGCCTGTAATTTTAAGAGTATTCAAGATTTAATTCACAATGTCGTAAGTTTTCTTTTAAAGTTTCACTTTGTTGTCAACGAAATACATATTTGTTGATTTATAACAAAGCTTGCTTCTGCTCACCATTTTCATTTATTTTAATACCATAGAGTATAATTATTTGACACATCATTGGATAGATAAGCTTATTTCGCAAATTGTTGATGTGTTTTGTTGATAAATCGTAAGACTTCTAATTTCAAACATCAATAGTTTGGAAAATGGAATTAACAATAAGATTCCGTTCACAATTTGCCTAATAAGTAGACAATATATGTTTACCTGTTGTAAGCGACAGCTCCCACAATTGAAGTTTACTGCACGCCGAATGAACCCATTGCTAACTCTAGGGCGACTTGGTTGATTACATGTACACATTTCATTCTTTTCCAAAATATATCAAACTAGTCTTGTAACTCTAGGGCGACTTGGTTGATTACATATACACATTTCAGTCTGTTCCAATGTATATCAAGCTAGTGTTGCTCTTTATATTAATGCAAATGCTGTTGACATTATTTATGCAAGTACTGAAGTTGTTAGATACATTTCGAGATGATGAACTGAATGGATTATAATGTTATTTCCATGTTATCCTGTTTCCATATTCCGAGTTATTGTTTTTCACTTTATATGCCGTATTCCTTTTAAGTTGCTCTTTTTCATCGGACTGAATTTTGTTTGTTAACCATTGGTATGTATGTATGTATGTATGTATGTATGTATGTATGTATGTATGTATGTATGTATGTATGTATGTATGTATGTATGTATGTATGTATGTATGTATGTATTTTATCTAATTAATGTTCATAGATGAGTGAAATAAAACTATCAGTTGCAACTATTGTTATTTTCATCTTTTTCACATATATAGTAATTTAGTCAACCTTGAATCAGGATTACCTATTGAGTTTCTTTTTCTCACTCTGAGCAATGAAGCTACCCTGATTGCTGTTTATGCTGAGTTGTTCTATTACAAGACAAGTGGTAAATAACTTTTCTGATTGGTTAATTTGCTACTTGTCTGTATAAACAGCATAAACAGTGGTGGTCAATCCATTGGAGTCTATGAGGGGTGCTGGTCATGGGATTGAAATAAGTCCCTACTGATTCTTTTGGCTTCAGGAAAATGTGACGACCTTTGTCCTATTTGATAAGGTAAATAGATTTTTAATATGGTCAATGTAACAGTTTATTTTATATGTACTCTGTTTTTTTTCTCTGAAATGTATATTGCATTTTAGTACCTTTTCTAAGTTATCAACATGCATAGTCTTTACTCAGCCTATCATTCTGTCCATACGCTTGTCTGTCTGTTTGCTTTCTGCTTTTCCCCTACACACTGATCGTTGTGTTTAGATATGATACGGCTGGGGTTCAAACCCAAGTCATTCCGCATCCAATGCGGATGATCTAACCACTCGTCCACCAGAGCAATCATGTGGGATTTGTGGATTAAATATTTATTGCTTTTTGTGATTGATCCGTCTATTTTTTTTTTGTTTTTAGTTGATTTTTGTTGTTGTTGTTATTGTTTCTTAAATTAAAAAATCAGAATATGTGATATATGCTTGTTATTTATGGATAAACATCAAGTTCATGAATTTACAAGAATTAATTTTTGATAACTATGAGGTTAAATTTCTCTGAGGCTTTTAAGCATGTTTGTATAAAGTATATAGCAGCCTTTATTTGTAGAAAATATTCAACATTACTTGGAATTTTTTGCATCATTGTTCATCTTCTTGTATACAATCACTCTACAACTGCAGATGAGTAATATGGCTTATATTCTGTTTCATAATAACAGAAAAGTATTGACCATGCCTGGCATAATGGCATCACGATTTAACTATGGTTGTCTTAATGTTAAAAATGTATTGACTATGTCTGTTTTAATGGCATAACATATTCACTATGTTTGTCTTAATGACATAAAAGTATTGTATATGACTGTCTTAATGACATAAAAATATTCTGTAAGGCTGGCTTAATTGCATAAAATTATTGACTATGGCTATCTTAATGGCACTTATCTTAATGGCACGAAATTATTGACTATGGCTGTCTTAATGACATATGAGTATTGACTATGGCTGCCTTAATGGCATAAAAATATTGACTATGGCTACCTTAATGACATACAAGTATTTTGTCTTAATTGCGTATAATTATTGACTATGGCTGTCTTAATGGCATAAAATTATTGACTTTGGTTGTTTTAATGACATAAACGTATACACTATGGCTGTCTTAATGGCATACAAGTATTAACTATGACTGTCTTAATGACATAAAGGTATTAACTATGACTGTCTTAATGACATAAAAGTATTGTGTATGGCTGTCCTAATGACATAAAAATATTGTGTATGGCTGGCTTAATTGCATAAAATTATTGACTATGGCTATCTTAATGGCATAAAATTATTGACTTTTTTGTTTTAATGACATATAAGTATTGACTATGGCTGCCTTAATGGCATAAATGTATTCACTATGGCAGTAGAGAGTATTGGAAGCAGTATGGTTGTTATGTCATTATTGTGTGGATTCAGTTCGTTCACTGCATTGGATCTTCTTAGTTTGACTTGTAATATACACACTTTACTGATACATAGTTCATAACACAGCAACAGTTATTTACACACAAAGTATTTGTAATCAGAAATATTATATTATATTCATTTCTTTCAAATACTGAATCTTTCATTTCAGGCCCCAGAAGTTTTCTACAATTGTTTACAGAAGAATTTGGGCATCACTAGTTTGCTGACCATGGTGATGTTTCTAAGAGGATTACATGATTTGTCCATATAATACCAAATAAAATATTCCAGTTTTTTTTCTCACACTTTTATTATCTGACTGCATTGACTTTAACATAATCATTAGATGTAATATTTTTATTACATTATAAAAGTTTGAATGAAATGCCACTGTATTTTTTTCATTCTTACTGCACATGCTAAATGTTTCTTTATTTTTCTAGGTATTAATATTTGCTCAGAATGTTTCATATGACTTGCTATGAAAATGTTTCAAGTGTACCATTGTATTGCAAGCTAGGTCACTTACATTCATGGTTTATAGATTTGTGCATTATCTGTTTTGTAATATAGTCATTTTTAGGCCTATGTCTGCATACATGCTCAGTTTGAGAGATATTCTAAGACAGGTAAGTAGGGATGAAGATTCATCATGAGAACTCATTCAGTCAAAATAGGTCACTTTAACTTTTATTTTACATTATTTTGTTACCCACACTTGTCTTTATGTTCAGCTCAGTTTTGTAGTCACATCTGCTTTCAGAGTCATGTGACTTAGTATGTAGATACCTCAAGAGACGTATAGTACTCTTGAGTCAAAACAAGTCACTGCGGCCTGATTTAGTAAACTAAGTTACCTTTGGATGAACTCAATTTCCTAAATACAGTTAATTCAGTGATGTGACTTGATAAGATGTAGAATACATTGTAATAAGTACTATTTCATTTTGAATGAATAAGATGTGGTCAAAGGCACTTGATATTATTTATCACTGACATTGACATCTGCATGTATGGATTGAAGTCTCAGACTCAGCCAGAGTGGAAATGTGAGAAAGTCTGCTGGCAGCTTCCCATGGGTCAGTAATTCTTCCCATGGGTCAGTAATTCTTTCCATGGGTCAGTAATTTATCCCATGGGTCAATAATTCTTCCCATGGGTCAGTAATTTATCCCATGATTTTTCCTGATTCTAATCCACCAGATATACTGGCCACCATGTATAGAATAAAATGTGACAAAAATAAACATCATAGTCAGGTAGAGCTTTTTAGTGAGTCCATATCACCATTGGTTACTACGTTGTTTTTGTGTTATGACATAAAGTATGAGTGTTTGTGACATCTAAATGCACTAGAAATTAGATGCACTTTAAATAAGGGGTTATGACAGCATGTTGCAAAATCATTATTATTGCTATGATCCACAGTTGTTGTTTTTTTCATAATTAATCAACAACGTCCATAAGAAAGGCAAGGCTTTGTGGGAAATTCCCAAACTAAAATCTGGTTCCATTCCCAATATATGTGGATAACATTCTTCTTTTATTGTGCTATTGTTACGTATATTTGATTTAAGTAATTTATATTTTGTTTTAATTGTTTGTTTGATAGATTCAAATTTGACATATTAAGTTTAAAATTCATTCATTGAGAGATTTTTTTTAAAAAAAAAGTGGGATGACATGTACTCTACAAATAAACACCAGATGTTGTCCTCATTCAAATTTGACATATTAAGTTTAAAATTCATTCATTGAGAGATTTTTTAAAAAAAAAAAGTGGGATGACATGTACTCTACAAATAAACACCAGATGTTGTCCTCATTTCTAACCTGGCTTCAGAGTTGTAAACAAGCTTTTAAAATGATTGGTTGATTCCAAGGACATTATGGAGCTTTGTTGAAAACACCTTTCTATTTTTAGTTCTTGAGACTGGAATTAACTGATTCTCATCTGGGTCATACGGTGTGCGCGAGATTTTTTGAACGTAAATTTGTTCTAAAGATTCGAGAAGATCATGTGACCCCTTCCTTGTTTACGTAAAAACAGGTATATAAATTATGTTTTGGAGCGAACTATTTAGTAGAAGTTGGGCTGTTAGAATAAAAAGTTGTGTTGTTTTGAGTTATTTTAAATTACCTTGTACTGGAATTTATTTCAATTCGTTTGGATCAAGAAGATTTGTTTTGTTATTTTTCTGGAAACTATTGTGCTCATTGAATTTCATAAGACCAGAACGGACTTACGTGACATCGTCTTCCATCTTTTATGTTTCTAATATTCGAACTTGGAATTATTAGGACATGTTATTACCAGGACTTTTGCAATTTCACAAGTGGATTATATTTTAAATTATTTTTGGATTAATTTTTGGAATTTGATTCTTAAAACCGTAAGTTTATTTTTTCTTTTCTGGAAAATATTTGCGCTCAATAAATTGTTTATTAAGTTTCTACAAACTTGTTATTTTTACTCTTTCTATGTTACTGTTTATTCGAGCCTAAGCACGTAACACTAAGATATGCACAAGACTGAATTGCCATCATTGCCTGGTACGGCCCATTTATATCAAAGATTTGATGAAAACCTGATTTGTTCTTTGTCTATAATAATTCTTTTGTAATACTGACTACCAACAAGAGTAAAAAACAGACAATGGTAACAAAAAAGGTAGACAAAGGTAATAAAACAGTAGACATATATATATGTGTGTGTGTGTGTGTAATTCCATACCATCAAACCAATCATTAGAGAGTTACATCATTCAAAAGCATTTTAATGAGAAGGAAATTTATTATTATCACACACATGCACAATTCTAATTTATCCTATACTTTCTGGTACTGATGGTCATTTTTTTAAAGGTGTTTAACTTATTGATGAATTGTATATTTCAGCATGTTTTATATAATTTTGTAATTAGCACTATAATGCCAGTATTATGATCACATGACAAAAAATCCAAATAGTGCGTGTATTATCTGACCATGTATATGGAAACTCAACACAAAATTCCATAACATCAAACCAATCATTAGAGAGTTACATCATTCAAAAGCTTTTAAAGGAGAAGGAACTTTATTATTATACACACGTGCAGAATTGTAATTTATCTTATACCTTCTGGAACTGATCACCATTTTTTAAAGGTGTTTGACTTATTGATGAATTGTTTCTTTCAACATGTTTTATAGAATTTTGTAGTTAGCACTATAATGCCAGTATCATGATCACATGACAAAAATCCAAATAGTGCATGTATTAACTGGCCATGTATATGCTACCATTCCAATTTCTGCACCATAACTAAAGTTATCCCTGATGAATAATTAACAAACGTCGTAGATGTCTTTTACTTTGGGAAATTGTCTTCAACCCTATAGACTTTGGACATTTTTTCACCAATTTATTGAAGCAAAATAATTTGCATACAATAACATTAGTTCTACATCACAGATGTATAACAATAATATTTGTAAGACATCACAGATCTAGACTAATGCTATTATTACTCTGCAACAGATATACAAAAATAACATTAGTACTGCATCACAGATGAATATCAATAACATTGGTACTATATCACAGATGTATAACAATAAAATTGGTACTATATCACAGATGTATAATAATAGCATTGGTACTATATCACAGGTGTATAATTATAACATTGGTACTATATCACAGATGTATAACAATATCATCAGAACAAGATCACAAATGTTGCACAATAACACTTGTACTATATGACAGATGTATAATAATAGCATTGGTACTATATCACATATGTATCAATAACAGTGGTAATATGTCACACACACACACATATATATATATATATATATATATATATATATATATATATATATATATATATATATATATATATAACAATTATCCATATCAATAGCACCATAGCTGTACGCATTATGGTCAGCAGGAATTTGATTAACGAAATACAAAAGGGGGATTGTAACTGGAAAGGTATGAACTGAATTTGGTGACTTACATGTATAGAATAACTACGATATTGTTCACTTTGAATAGAGCTATTCTTCAACATTAAATAGAGCTATTCTTCAACGTTGAATAGAGATATTCCTCAACTTTGAATAAAGCTATTCTTCAACGTTGAATAGAGCTATTCTTCAACGTTGAATAGAGGTATTCTTCAACATTGAATAGAGCTATTCTTCACCGTTGAATAGAGCTATTCTTCAACGTTGAATAGAGCTATTCTTCAACGTTGAATAGAGCTATTCTTCAACATTGAATAGAGCTATTCTTCAACGTTGAATAGAGATATTCTTCGACATTGAATATAGCTTTTCTTCAACGGGCTTGTATTCACCACTGTATGAACATCGTGGCATGGTATAAAGTTTATTCAGATCTTTCGCAAAGTGCACTCACTGAATATACATGTTCAAACACCAAGGTAATGGGAATACTGTGGTAATGCGCCGTTGAACTATACTTTAATGGTTAGAGATTTTATTAAAGGGCCCATTGAAATTGAAACTTATACCGTAAAATGAGTCTTTCCTAAAAAAAAATAATTTTAAACATATTTAAAGTGTTGTCTGCAAAAGAATAACATATAAAGACACACACTTATACAATATAAATGCAATGCACTTCGCTGATTAACCCCCAACTTACAAGCAAACAAGATGTTATATCACCAATTGTTACTAAAATTATAGTATATTTCAAGCTGTGTCAGAATACAGAAGGTAAAATTTGATCATAAGGTGCAAAATGTACGATACCAGAACAAAGTAATCTAAGCCGATCATTACAATTATAGTATCCAGATCTACAAAGACGGATGTTCATTTGAGCATATAATTCTTAAAGCGAAGAATTTATTGTGTGTGTGTGTGTGTGTGTGTGTGTGTGTGTGTGTGTGTGTGTGATAGATGGGTGGATGGATGAATTGATGCATTGATGGATGGATGGATGGATGGATAGATGGATAGATAGATAGATGATAGATAGATAGATAGATAGACTGCATTACGTCTTACTGTCTGAACGTATTTGCATTCAAACATTTAACAGGCAAATGGAAGTAATTTTCTTCAGCTTTTGGTCTTACATTGCAAACAGTCAAAGCGAAGATGAAACCCAATACAATTTGTATTGTTAACATTGTAATTAACATGAAAAGCTTGTGGATGACGCTAAGGTTATGTCAAGGGCATAATTTCCTTCTTAATTATAACAGTAAACTCTTCTGGTTTGTTGTTGGCAACGACAGCGTGGGGACATCCAGATAATTCATACATTCTTAGGAAATCAAAGTTAATACAAATGGTGAATTGATTAGATATCCATTTTGATAAAGAGAATATACACAAAGAAGTATTCCTTCAACAAGTATGTTGGACTCTCAATATTATCAGGCTTTGATCTTCTCTCTCTCTCTCTCTCTCTCTCTCTCTCTCTCTCTCTCTCTCTCTCTCTCTCTCTCTCATATACACACACAACACACACACACCGCAAACACAAACACACACACACATACATATTGTTTAACAGCAGTTATTATTATTGCAATGTCATAATTATGACGTTTCTGTTTGGAATACAATTGTGAAAAAGGTAAATTCAACTTTGCACATTAAACAAAGCTCTGCACCAAACAATTTTCAAAGTATAGCTCACTGTTTTATGATAGAATCTTAAAATCAGTTAAAGTGTTAGCTAGGATAGATCGACTAAAGTGTCCTATATCTTTCATGTAACCTGCAAGGTATTTTTGACAAGGCTGATGTTTAAAAAAAATCCAGTTTAGAAACAGATCCAGTCGAAATCTATCGACATAATCGAGAAACAAAATCTTTGTTCGGTATCTACTTCTTTTAGTGTCCTTCCGTCTTAACATTCCCTATAAACCCAAACTTAATTTTTACCGTCCAGGCTCTAAAATATTTACTATCGAAACATTTCGTATAGAGATACACATAAGGCACGATTTACGAATATAATAATAATAATAATAATAATAATAATAATAATAATAATAATGAGGACTGTGTTAGCGCCTAATCTTTAGAATCTCTAAGCGCTTTACAACATCTATACTTATATATGACTACACAATACAGAATAAAAAACATTAAATCGGAAAACATAATAACATCCAGAGAACATATAAAGTACAAAACATGATTAGGTCTCTTACGTTTGTTTCTGCAGTCGAGAATAGGTGAGGTTTAAGAGCAATCTTAAACGAGGGACAACTCTGTCTTTGTTTAATTTCAAAATAGCAGCGAATACAAAATACACCTATACGTGTCTTGACAGGTACAACAACAACTGCTACTGGTAGTAGGACTAAATAACGAGGATGTAAAGATACACGTAGAAAATCGTATCTCTCGAAGTTATCTTGTCTTATTTCTATATTGTGCGGGGCGTAATTAGATGCTTCACCCGATTTTTTTTCCACCTCGGTAACGCCTGGATGCACTGATAATTTTATGTAAAAGTGGGGGTCCATTGAGATCATCGATACGGTAGAAGGAAAATGTAAGCTGTTATGTTCAACTCAATTGATCAGTGCTCACTGTGCAAAAACATCATGCAAAATAGATTAACACACACACACACACACACACACACACACACACACACACACACTATTAATACATAACTCAACATGGCGACCAGCATATATAATGGAAGAAACCCCTGAATCATCCCGGGAAAAACCAATGAACAATGTGAAACTACTGGCACATATGAAACATTTCGCATTACGGATTTGCAGTCCACTCAAATTTTAAATGCAACATTTTTTATTCCCTTGAAAAAATATTTTTAAAGCAATTATGCGATTATTTTATGGATATGTATGCGGTTATAAATAATCTTTTTGGACTCTCTTGCGTAAATTGAAATTAATTTGAGTCAAGCACATTTCTGAATGAAACTATTTACGTAATACATTTTAACTACGGTCTTTTTGTCTTTGACAATAAATTAATTTGCGTCACTGTAAAACACAGGATCATATAATAACCTCATTGACATGGTAGCTATATATATATAAAAGCAACATGTAAGAGAAATTTTACAAAACATGCCCTGAACAGATTGATCATTACCTATATTTGCAGTAACTAGCGGAAATCTAAGTATGAGTTAATCTGACATACAAAGGCAAATACATTTCTGAATACACCACGCCCTCGTCGGAAATTATAACTTATGGTTGTTTGTTTGTGAAACTAAAATATGCTCATTGAATTCTTGTTATCGTGTATACCTTTTGTAAATAAAAGAGCGTAACCCATGTCATCGACTAATGTGACGCAAACTTACAATATGTATTTACCGTCTTTGTAGAAACACAATGTTTAACACTCCGGTGTTGGAAATTCGACTAAAAAATCAATATCAAAATAATAGAACGTCCTGTGTTGGAGTAAAACATTCCAGTGTGTCGAGCGCTGACAATGCCACTGTAGCGGACAGTAGACAAAAAGATACATTGTCAATTCTTGTTGTTATGGATGGCACAGTAATTCATGTTTTGTTTATTATCCTTGTCTCTATTTTACACAGCTGGTCGATTTGCACGAAGGGATCAAGACGGGCTCTAGTCATAGTGGTGTACTTGACACGATATGGTTTTGGAAATGTCACGTAAAGGCTTAATTTATCAATTCAAATTTATTTGCTAATATCGTATGTTCTATTTCTATAATATTTTGTAGAATTTAGTACTGGCAATCGAACATTCATTACATTTATCTGACCGTGTGAGTGGGTTATTAACATCTAGAAAGGAAAACAAAAGGGACGCAAGTAAAGTTAATGGGTTAATAATTAGTAATCTTTATTATTTAAATATACATATATGTTTCCAGGTGGGCCCCATTTATAAGCGAGTATTATTGTACATATATTTATATAGAATTGATAACTTGTGTAAGTCATAAGAATGCCATTTGTCACTTTAATGTATTTATAATCCCAGTGTCTTTATTTACAGATGAAATATTTGCTCTAAGTGCATCAGTTAGATTTGATCATTACCATGGGATCTTCAGCATCGGTAGAATACAGTGAGACGCGCCCTAGAGCAACAAGATCAACGTCCACCCCTCAGACAATAGAGGTACAACATATCACCCCTCAGAAAACAGAGGTGCAACATATCACACCTCAGAAAACAGAGGTACAGAGTTTGGAAAGTGCAAAGATGTCACAGATTGATGAAAAGGAAAAGAGTAAGAAAGGCGTAACGGAAGAAATTAATGCCAAGAAAGAGAAAATATTTGAGAGGCTAAATCAAGCAATTGATAGATTTAAGCTTATACAACAGGCTGCTGACTTTCGGACAGAGAATGGAAATTGGCATGACGATTTGCTGACTAGTCTTGATGTTTTCGATGAAACATTCAATATTGGCAACATAGACCCCTTACCTGATGATCTTATTCTGCAATATCGCAGTGAAGCAGGGCAAATGCTCTCGAAGTCAAAATCTATCAGTGTTATGTGTAAAGTGATAGTGGACAGTTGGCAAAGGGGCTATAAAGATGAAAATGGACAGGTTGTTTATCACCAATACGTCGGAGTATCAAAAGCTTTGTCAAATTTAATGAACTTTTCTTACTTTACTCGCGAAGTCACAGATGATATCGCAAATGAACCAAATTTTCTGGAAACCATAAACAGAATTTTGACAGCAATTTTTGCTGCACATTTGCAAGGAGAAGCACAGGTAAAATTCATATTTTACATAATAATACTATTTTTTTGTTTAAATACAAATGTAACTGGTTTCGTAAGATACATGGTTGCAATAATTTTAAACCTTTACTTTCAGATAATGTAAACGTCATCTTTTTTTTCCCCAGCATTGTGACGTCTTTTTTTACTAGATTGTAGTACCTCTTAGAAATGAATTAGAATGGGTTCCTAGCTTTATTTGTCTTCAATTTTACATGGTCACTGGTAATTGTGTCACAATGAAGCCCATGCGAATAAATGGTCTAATTGGCTTACTGCATAATTGTTACAAATCAAAATGTAAAGTGTGCATTATGTCAGTTTGTGACCAATGTTCTTTTCGCAGACATTTTGTAGAGAGTGTCTTTCTTTATTGACCCAGGTTTATTCTACAACTATACAACTGTGTTACAAATGATGCTGTAATACTATTTGAACTAAATCTATTCTACAGCTATACAAGTGAGTTACAAATAATGGAGTAACAATATGTGAATTAAATCTATTATACAGCTTTACATTTGTGTTACAAATGATGGAGTAACACTATTTTAATTAAATATATTCTACAGCTATACAACTGTGTTACAAATAATGGGGTAACACTAACTGAATTAAATATATTCTACAGCTACACAAATGTGTTACAAATGATGGAGTAACACTATCTGAATTAAATCATTTCCGCTTTTGCAATGTACCATTTCTTGATCAACATCTTCTTACCAGTTAAATATACACGGACGAGTAATTTTAACGTTACAGTTGAATCTTTAAATAGTTAATTCCAACTAAATGTTGTTCTTTTGTAGGGCTGTAACGTTTACCAAACTATATAAAGGCATGCACGGATTACAATAACCGATTCGATAATATTTAAACGAAAGAAGTAGAAAATCAACCTTCCGCTTATCTACCCATTATTCTTATTTTTAGTCGAAACAATAGTTAGTATGTTGTCATATACGAATGATACCTAGTAGAAATCGGGTATCGATGTGTGTGGTGTTTGCGAAGGCTGTTAATGTTCTATCGGCTATTATTAAAGAACCCACAGTACTAATGATATAAAAAAAATGGGAACCAGTCTATAAATGGATGAACATATAATAGAGTACATATGGGTATGTTTGATCAGGAATGGCTAATAATGTAAGTTATGCTTCAGGGAAAAGAATATTTTGAGACCTTATCATAGTTATAAATTAATACAATAAATGGAGGTATTGATTTATTGATGGAATTGTAGTCCTTGAAGAGTCTTGAGTTTGGAACAATAATACTGAAATCAGCTCAGCATACGTTTCACAAACATGTAGGCCCGGAATATGCAGCGGCTCATATTCTTTCCTCTACACAGAAGCAGACATCCTGGTTTCATCTATACTGATAAATATAGGTTTGATCATGAACGTTCAAAATTTTTAGGTTATCAAATTTTTAGTATCATGAAATTTGCATATTTTACTACGTGAACTGAATTAGTACGGCGAGTGCTATAACACATGCCTGTGAATATGTAAGAGTTTGTTTTATCGGCGGAAATGATTCCATGGAAGGACCATAAGCAATATATTTCCAATGGAGCTACAAAACTAACTACTTGGGTGGGTCGAGAAATCATAGGCTTCTATTACACCTTGTACAACACTCCAAGAATTTAGTCCCTTCCACTGCCCTTATAGAAAGCGAAGTTAACATTTTTGTTTGGGCAACTCAGTCTTTCACTTATTGTGATGTAAGTTGACTTTCACGGTATCATTAGTTAATTCTTTTTTGTGTGCTGTTTTAACTGAATAATTTCTATAGAAACAAAATTAAGTTCTTTCGAGGAATTGAACAACATGTGGAAACTTAAATCAGATCACATCTTAATTTGATGTAAAAAATGATCTTAAAGGAAAATAATATTCATTAGATGTACCTTCAATCCTCATTTTGAAACCTTGCTACACCTTTCTAGGTGAGAATATGTTTCATGTTTACTTATTTCTTTTTTAGTAGAAAAATTTAAAAACAACTTGATTTCAGAACTTCCTTGATCGAAGCTCATTTCAGAACAGTCGTTACAATCACGCTGAGGCAGTTTAAGAAATAAAACCAAGCTGTGTGAATTGGAGCATCCGATACGGAAATTTTTGTTATTAAAGCAATCAGGAACTAATTTTAAATTTGTACTGGCTACTTAAAACGTAAAACCAAAACCATACTTGACAAATTAGTTGTATCATAATACATCATCTGATATATTCAAATTCAAACTGACTCTACTGTTCCTTTTCATTATTTTACTCCTACTGGTCGCGATGCCATGAAACGTTTCAAACACACCCGTTCAGTTGTCTGTCTGGTCTTTATTGCAAATGGTGCCACATGGACATATAATATCGCTGCCACAGTGACCATGCTGAATAGCATGTTTTGGCTACTTCTCTTACATTGATATTGGCATTGACATTATTTTCCTTCAAAGACATGTTTGATCAAAATGAAAATGGTGCCCTAACTTATATGCAGTACGGTCGTCCAACCAGCCAAAATGAAAATCTTGTTACCACTGCACCTTTAAAATTGAGTGTAATATTAACGTTGGGGTTTCAATAGTGGACTTTGTGGTGTTTGGTTGGTCCTATATACAGTAGTTTCATCTGATATCTCATAGGGTCACCGCGTTATTATTGCTACTCCTTCAAGATGGATAGTCATTTTGATATTTAGTGTTCACTGCAACACTTGAATATGTTCAGTCAGTCTGATGTCAATTAGCAATGCTACATAAATCTTGTTTTATGAACCCCTCCTTTATAGAAAGTCATATCGAAACGAAGTTTCTAATAGATGATTTCTTCGGTTGTTTTATGCCCTAAATAAGGGCTCCATTTTCTTACACAAAAATGGTGCCTAATATATTTCAATAACACCTCTGTACTGTAAATTTAGATTGAAAATCTGGGTAAATCAGTTCCCAGGAGAAGCCAGTCTGATTGGACATATTACCGCCTGTATGTTGAGTCTAAACTTAGTCTTTTGCCTATTTATACATTCTTTATTTTTAAATCTAATCTTAAAGTATAAATCGTTGTATTTTATTTTATTAATAATATTTTTAGGGACAACCCAATTGTTATTTATTTTGTAAATGTGACGTGTAATGCAATTTTTGCGCTTAAATTGAAAACTCTAATCGTTTCAGAAAGAAGAAGTATCAATTATGTCTAACTGTTTATGCCTTTATGGCAACCTAACCATGGTAGACCAGAACATTTCCCGGCTACGTAGTCTTGAAATTGTGCCTATTCTTAGCTTTTTTCTACATGCCAAGGAAGACATTTTCCGTATGTTTGCATTGTCATGTCTAGCAAACATCATCGATGAGAAAAAGAGTGCGATTCTGCAGGACAAGAGTAATGTTGTAGAACTTTTGTTGACGACACTTAATTTGGCAGTTAAAGACCCTCATCACCAGTGTACGTATGGGACCGTAATCCTGTCAGCACAAGAATGTGCACTGAGTAAGTTTTAATGTATTAATTATTGATGCTATGAGTTAAATCTATGATAGGACAAGTTGGCCAGCCAGACAAATTTTGAGAAATGTATAACAGCATGTACCTTGATGATGGAAATTTAATCTGTTCATGCTGTATTGCATGATGTACTTCATTTCTGATTATTTCTTGGGTGATAGTGGTGACAGTAAATTTCATTTCATTCCACAAAACAAGTGCATCAGCAAAATTAAGTTATTTCCGTTGTCGTCTACGTTATTCATAAAGTTAATATTGTCTTTACTACAGGCAATATTGTGAATAATCGTTTCAAGCTAAAAACATGCATTTTAATACAGGTGATTTGTATAGCTATATATCGATTTACTGCGCACAGGTATTTCGGTAATTTCTGTCAGTATGAATGTACGGATATTCTGGCGAAATGCAATTTTATAAAAACTTTGGGATTTAAGAAATTAAACATGTTATGTTTTTAATTATTTACTAGTGTTTCTTACTGTAAATTTTTTTATAATACTTACTGCCATCGATAATCATTCCAGAATTTTGTTCTAAATATATCAGTTTGTTTTCTGTCAACGCTGTTTTAAACTATTGACCAGGTATAGCATCCCAATATATCAGTTTCAGTTTAGGAAACGATTGTTTGTATTAATATAAGCCATCGACCTTGAACGTAGTACTTAGTAGAAGTCAAGATATTTGCATATGTACTGATGAGAAAAATGCATATACATTTCGTATTCTCGATTAATGTTTTTTTAAAAAACGAAACCAACATGGTGCCGTTTTTGCATCCCGGTGGTGTCAGCAATCGTGTCCACTTTGGAGGGATTGCGTTTGCTATAGCTCATGTGGCATACATGACAACGCATATGATCTTTGTTTGGGCTACATGTCCTTTGGAGAGGTGTCTATACATGTATAGTTTGTCAAAAATTGTCGGATATGAGTCAAAGTTTGGTCTGATGCCCGTTGGATAGACTTTTTGGCAAATAGTCAATGTCTGTGAGATCCGACGCATGGTTGACATGGTAACCGTTTGACAGAAACCTATCAATTAGAGTATGAATATACCTAGACATGTTTTTTTTTATCAAGATGGAGTCTATATTCCAATGGTCGTTGTATTCGACTTTGCTAGAAAACGTGGCATGCAGAGTTATTCATCGAGAGATGCCATAGCAACCTCTTCAGGTTGCAAAGTTGTAAATAATTAGATTCAGCGTCTTGCTTGAATGATCTGTTGACAGTCATTACAGAAATAAAGTGTAATTTTTATGTTCATGCTCTGGCAGTTTAGTTTACCTATACCCGTGCGTTGTGCTGAAGCAGTTTGAGTAAAGTGTCTTGCCCATATTCACATAGGTCCCAGACTGGCATGAGTAGGGTTAACCACAATCTTGTATTCCAGGGCAACATGCCTACTATTGCATCTGAATATATCACCAGATACATAAAAAATGCTATAAATGCGGACAAAGGTTGGGAAAAATATAAGTGCACGTCCTTTTCCTCTGACGTAAGAGTTTTAAATTTGTATTTCCGGTTCATGTGAGAAACAAAGCAAACGTTTATTGATGACTTATTTTCCAGCTGTGCGCCGCTTGGGTAGAAATGATGCAAACAAGATCCTTCTTGTTGACCTGGGTTGTCTGCCTCTCTTAGCTGAACTGGCCAGAAACGGAAACGTTGCAGAACAAAGAGGTAAAATGCATAACTCTGTAATGATCCTTGCAGTTGCAGTATATTATATACTGTAGCACCAAACAAAGTATATTGTGACACTATGCATCTGTATATTGCGACATCATCGAAACAGTTTTCATGGAAATTCATGGTCGTTACTTTGTTTCTCGTATAATCATATGCTACAAAATATAGTTTTTGCCTCCCACTTTGGGGGCCTTTGATCAGGATCAAAGGTCGGATGTATCGAATACAGTGACATTTTACAAATACGTTTTAAAAGGCCCCAGTGGCCGAGGGGTCTAAAGCGTTCACCGTAAGGTATCACTCCGACAACCCCTCTATCTGCGTGAGTTTGAGTTCCAGGCTCGGTTAACGATGGTACGCGAAAAAGCCTGCTAGTATCTTCTCTTGGGTCCGTGGTTCTTACCTGGTCTTTCTAGGGGACTTGATACAATAGTTATACTGACTAGGATGGGGTCTATGCAGTTTGTTAGGCGAATCAGTAGAACAGGCAATATATGCTCTGATCTGATGGAGACCTCTTCGGTGGCCTAGTAGTATGAGCGTCCGTCTTGGATGCGAGAGGTTGAAGATTCAAACCCTAGTTAAGATATACCAAGACTTATAAAAATGGTAGGAACTGCTGCTTTGCTAGGCGCTAAGCAATAATAGGTTAGTGTTAGGACTGGTCGGCCTGGTGTCGGGATAGAGTGACTGGGATGGATATGATGCCATGTATCTGCGACATGATGCCCCAGTGCTAGATACGAATATTAACTGTCAGTCAAGACATCGTAGCGATATGATTGAAAAAGTGTTCGGGCTACTTTAAAAATCCAAATCACACACACATACTAATTTACTGATACATTAAGAAATGACCGATTTGGGTGTACATTCATTGTAGTTAGACCTAACCTATATGCACGTTTTAATGGTACCTTTCATCGTAGGAAGACAGATAATGTCATTGAAGAACTCGATACAGGTTTGCATGAAGTGTATATTTGTGTCCTCTCCATTCGCACAGTAATTCAGAGTGTGTAGGGATTTTTAGACAATGGATGAAAATATGCGTTGTTGCCTAAATATTTGCTCAATATGATCGTACCGTTAGAAGAGAATGTTTGCAATCTGTGTATTTGATAATATTACTTATTTGCATTATTTTACAAACTAGTAAATCTTGCAGATACTGATGTATCTATTAGGGATTATGCCATAAAATTAGACCAGCTAGTTGTTTCTCTAAGCCTTTTTTTATTTTGACTTGACGGCTTTTGAGACCAGCCGTATTCTGCATTAACAATAAATGGTACTTTCCCGCGTGCCATAACTGCGTACGATCGGATGCACGCTATTAATTGAGTGTTCTAAAGATTTTAACGCAGTGGATCATTAGAAGAGGGATTATACTTACCGTCTGGGTACAATGGTTAGTCTAAATAAATTTATTAATTAATAGCGTGCTGTCCGATCGTTGGCAGTTATGGTTCACGAACGTATCATATAGTGTTAATGCAGAATACGGTTGGTCTCCAAAGTCGTCAAGTCAAAATAAAAAAAGGCTTAGAGACCAACTAGCTGGTCTAGCCATAAAATATGCCATTTCGGACCTATTCAAGAACACTTGGCAGGATTTGCACTTATGTGTGAAACAATTTATTTAAAGAGTAACAATTGCATACACAAGAATCACATTCCATGTCTGATAACCCTACCACTGTTTTTGGTGGGATGGGTTAAGAATCTATCTGACATTTACTATTCTGTGACGAAGCGCCTTACCTGTGTAACATTTATTTGTAACACAACAAATATATAATGATTACAAAATGCCTGAAAAGTTTCTCCTGCGTATGCCTACTACATGTTGCTCAGATTTCAAGTTTAAATGTTAGGGTGGGGAGTTTATCAAACATCGAAAGTATTATTTGGCGCCACTCAGATCACAGAAATGAGATTATACTCAATGTACGATGTAGCAAGGATATTCTTATTTAGTTACTTAAAGTTTTGTTTTCGCTTTTCACTTATCTTTAGTGGGGGTGGAGTGGATAATGAAGGTGGCGTCAGGCTATATTAGAATAGATGTATGCACAAACCTTCCGTCAAATTTAATCTTCTCTCTCTCTCTCTCTCTCTCTCTCTCTCTCTCTCTCTCTCTCTCTCTCTCTCTCTCTGATATATATTACATATTGGATTTCCCGTTGCTGTTCTTTCTGATTCACCTTTGCAATTTTCCTAGGGCAGGTGAAATAGTCGCTTGCTGATGCAAATATACAGATTCCGCGCTCCAGGCTGTTCTTATTTGCTACTAAAAATTCAGTCATGGGAGTGAATATAGTCAATTGTTCACCAATTGGCAGCCGGAATAATTTTGTGGTATCTGTAAAATAACTTCAAATTTTTAATCGATCAAATGTTTTGTGCTGAAATGATCGGCAAATGCAGTTTAATTCACATCATAATTTTCTTTCGAATGTGATATTGCTATTTGATTATTATATTGCAATCTGTGGATATTACTTGATCGCGTTACAGTCTTTTTTATTAATGCAAGACTTCTGAAATTACACCAGTCTAATGCATGACTTGTTCGGTTTACAGTCTTTTTAAATTAAACCAGTCTAATGCATGACTTGTGCTATTAAACATGCATAATGTGCATATATTTTCAACTATGTGGTATTAAACTAAGTAACAGGAAAAGCAAACGCAACATCATGCATGTTTTGTATAATTAAAAAAAAAAGTATTTCTCGAAGTAAATTTTAGAGTTGCTTAGAGTAATTGTTAACTAAATCCTAAATAATCATAAAAAACTCTGTTACAAGATCAAAATTAATCTCAGTAATAAATTTTCTGTTGTTTCAGAAGTCTCGGATGTGCTTGTGTACCAACAGTCGTGGTGTATAACATTGCTAAAATATGCTATAATTTAATGATGTCACAGTAATCCCATCAGTGGTATAATTCAAAATGTCAATGATAACTGTGTAATTCCAATGAATATTATAAATGCCGCCTCAAATTACATGATTAAACAGCAGTAAATAAACTCAGATATTGAAATGAAAGGAGGAATTAATTAATTTTGCTTATCTAGGTCAATAACCATGTCTACATCTTTACAATTTATAAAAATGCCATATATAATCAAGGTCATTTGTTAAGTATGTATTATAGATAAACACATTAATGGACAAGAGCTAAGCATACTATATATATATATATATATATATATATATATATATATATATATATATATATATATATATATATATATATATATGTGTGTGTGTGTGTGTGTATAAAACAACATTTATATAGTTCATAAAACGTGGACATGAATACAAATATTGGTGTGTTAGGATTTGGATAATGAAAAAGCTCAGGCTATAATAAGTTTGATTGGTCCTTGATATAGATTTTCTATCAAGAAATGTAAAACATGTGGTGTAACAATTACAAGTAACAAATAAAATGTAATGTTTTTGCAAAAACTCAAAAAGTATTATGCATAAAATAAATTAATTCAGGGCACTGCACTCTGTTCATAGCACAATCCAAATGAGCCTTATGGTGAGACCAACTCAGAATGAAGTTCTTAATAGATATAAAGTAACCACTTATTAAAATACTAACCAATGCATATAAAGTAGCCACTGATTAAAACAATAACCAATGAATATGCTGTAATCATTCATTAGGACAGTAAACTATATCATGATGTAATATAGGACGACCATCTTACAATGAATATACATACTCCTTCATTTTAATGTACTGCCTGAGGACTATGTTTAATAATGAAGGTCCTTATGGTGAGAGAGTGCTGTATGTTAATATTTGCAACTTGCATGTGTAGTAAAATT
Organism: Unio pictorum; assembly: GCA_030141615.1. Classification (NCBI taxonomy): domain Eukaryota; kingdom Metazoa; phylum Mollusca; class Bivalvia; order Unionida; family Unionidae; genus Unio; species Unio pictorum. The sequence goes on along the minus strand of JARLTB010000163.1, from coordinate 569,476 downwards.
GCACTAGTATAGGCAGATAGACAAGAAACTCCTTTATTCTATAACACAGAAGCAGATAGACTGTAAACTCCTTTATTCTATAACACAGAGGTAGATAGACAATAAACTCCCTTATTCTATAACACAGAGGCAGATACACAAGAAACTCCTTTATTCTATAACACAGAGGCAGAGAGACAATAAACTCCTTTATTCTATAACACAGAGGTAGATAGACAATAAACTCCTTTATTCTATAACACAGAGGCAGATAGACAATACATTCCTTTATTCTATAACACAGAGGCAGAGAGACAATAAACTCCTTTATTCTATAACACAGAGGCAGATAGACAATAAATTCCTTTATTCTATAACACAGTGGTAGATAGACAATAAACTCCTTTATTATATAACACAGAGGCAGATAGACAATAGATTCCTTTATTCTAGAACACAGAGGCAGATAGACAAGAAACTCCTTTATTCTATAACACAGAGGCAGATAGACAATAAACTTCTTTATTCTATAACACAGAGGCAGTTGGAGCTATTTGGGTCCTGTCTTTTGAAAAAGAGAACCACAGCCAGATTGTGGATGACGAAGAGCTCATGATAATTGACTTGCTGATAGAACTCAAAGAAAAATCCCCAGATAAAGAGGTCAGAAAGGCTGCTGAGGGAACATTGTGGGTTCTTCGAGAGATCCTTCAAAATAATGACAAGTATAAACATATAGGTATAGATACGTTTCACATTTTCAAGATCGCTTTCGACTATCATTGCATATTTTTATCCACTGTCAAGTGTTTAATTTAATAATCATCCGGGGTATAAAATCTTTTATATTTTGCGTCAAAATGAAGAACATCATTAAATCAAGCATGGGATAATTTAAAGCAGATTAAATATAAAGGAAATAGATAAATAATTTAAATTTAAATTAAGTATTTTGTAAATGACTGAATGATTTAAATTTGAATACATATTTTGTATATAAATTAAGAATTTTAATTTAAATTAGCTATTTTGTATATGAATGAATGATTTTAAGTCAGATTAAATGTTTTTGAAATGAATTAATAAAGACATCAGAGAATGCATCGGAAGAAACTGACATTAAAGATAGTAAAGTGTGACTGTAAAGTATATTATAATAATACAAATTTACATTAAACAATCATTGTAAGGTATATATCAATAATACAAATTGACTTTATAGATTGGCAAGTATATAATAATAATAATAATAATAATAATAATAATAATAATAAAAATTGACGTTAAACATTGTAAAATATAGTATAATAACTACGAGTTAAACCTTTCATCCGTTAGGACTTTATGCTGGGCTTATTTTATATACCGTATATCAATCAATCAATCCTCTCTGCGCCGTCTGGTGCTTGAGGCAACAGCAAGGGAGCACCATTTCGGTCCGTCGGTATCTATTGCTGAAGTGTGAGGCCTCTGGTCTTAAGGTCTCTCTCCACGGTTCGTCGCCAGGTCTTTTTGGGTCTGACACTGTTCCTTTTCCCCTGTGGGGTCCATCTCAGTTCCACCCTCAGTAGTGAGTCAGGGGGCATTCTGCAGACATTGCCGAGCCATCTTATCGCTTAGTTGCAATGATGTCAGAGATGGTGCTTGCACCCGCTCTGTGCCAAAGGTCCTCGTTTGAGATCATGATTGGCCAGAAGATCTTCATGATGCGTCGCAAGCATTTGGTTTCAAACACTTCGAGCTTGTGTTCTATGTTCGCAGTGATCTTCCAACAATCTGAACCGTACAAAAGGACGCTAAACACGTTGCTCTTGAAGATACGGATCTTCGTGTGGACGCTGAGGTTTCTTGTCCTCCATATGGGCTTCAGCATTGCGAAGGTCTGGTTGGCCTTGCTGATTCTTGTGACGACTTTCCTTGTGCAATCTCCATCCGTGGCGACCTTACTGCCCAGGTAAGTGAAATCATCTAGTTCTTGCAGGGGCTGGTCGTTGATCGTGATTGGGTTGCCCACTCTAGTAATCGTATTTAATACCTTTGTCTTCCCTATGTTGACTCGAAGACCTATGGTGTTTGATGTCTGTACCAACTGATGTGTCTTCTGTTGAATATCCTGGTGCCTGCTTGCCAGCAACCCGATGTCGTCGGCATAGTCCAGGTCATCCAACATTGAGGTGAACGTCCACAGTATTTTATGTCTCTTGCCCTCTGTGGTGCGGCGCATGATCCAGTCAATGGCCAGTGAGAAGAGAATCGGAGAGAGAATGCATCCTTGCTTTAGCCCGGTTTCCACCTTGAATAGTTCAGTGAGTTGGTTGTTGTGGATTACTCTGCACTCAAAGTTCTCGTACAGGGACCTGATGACATTGACAAGTTTCTTGGAGATGCCATAATGTCGTAGGATTGTCCACATAGAGGCTCGGTGCAGGCTGTCGAAGTTCTTCTTAAAGTCCACAAAGACCACATAAAGGGATCAAATCCACTCATTAGACTGCTCAAATATCTGCCTCAGTGTGAAGATGTGGTCGATGCAAGATTTGCCCTTCCTAAAGCCTGCCTGGTCCTGACGTAGGATGCCGTCCACAGCTGCTGTGATGCGTTGAAGAATGATGCGGATAAAGATCTTACTGGAGAGGGATAGCAATGTGATTCCTCGCCAGTTGTTAGCAGTTTTCCAGATCTCCTTTCTTGGGAAGTTTAACTATGATTCCGGTTTTCCAGTCATTTGGTGCTTTCTCACTATCCTATATCTTTTGTAGAATCTGGCAAAGAAGCTTCGGCGTCTCTGTGTCTTCTGCCTTCAGCACCTCGGGTCACACTCCATCATCGCCAGGTGCTTTCCCATTTTTCAGCTTGTGAATGGCCTGCTTGACCTCCTCAACAGTGATGTCATCGCAATTGATTTCAAGGTTCTCCTCTGCTTCAGGAATGTTACTGCTTCAGCGAGTACTGGTGGGTCTGGGCGATTCAGGATATTCTCAAAATGTTGCTTCCATCTTTCCATCTTCTCCTCCTCCACTGTGACATAGGTTCAAACTTCATCTCTCACCGGAAGGTCGTGGTGCTGACTATAGTCGCCCTTCAGTTTCTTTGTGTTCTGATACACCGTTTTCATGTCTTTCTGCCCTGCTGCTACCGCCGCTTCCTTTGCTAGCCTCTCTGTGAATTTTCTCCTGTCTCTACTTGCTGATTTCTTCACCTCCTTGTCTTTTCCTCCAAACTCCTTCGAATTTCTCTCTTTCAGTCTTGGTGATTTTGAATCCAAAGTCTCTTCTTATTCTGTCTTCTCTCTTCTATGCGAGTCCATGTCTCTTCTAATATCCACTCTGTCTTCCTATTATTCCTGTAAGCTAACACTTCTTCTCCTGCTTCTTTCATTGCTCTGTTAAAATTGTTTGTGGTCAGCGCTGTCTCAGCTTTTAGAGCACTAAACCTATTCCTTAAAGCCAGCCTGAACTCATCCTTCACTTTTGGATTCTTTAGCTAGACCACATCAAAGCGTTTATTCCTGGAGACCCCTATCCTAACTTTCCTAAGCTTCAAAGTCACCTTGGCCACTAGAAGAAAATGGTCGCTGCCAATGTCAGCGTTCCGCATCACTCTCACATCCTGCAAAGAGTGTTTCTACCAACCGTTGATGATGATGTGGTCGATCTGGCTCTGCGTTCTGCCGTCTGGTGACGTCCATGTAAGCTTGTGGATGTCCTTGTGCTCGAACAGAGTCCCTCCTGTGACCAAGTCATTCTCTTGACAGAAGTTTCATATATATATATATATATATATATATATATATATATATATATATATATATATATATATATATATATATATATATATATATGTGTGTGTGTGTGTGTGTGTGTGTGTGTGTGTGTAATGCTCACTAGCAAATTAGTCTACTATCAATAGCTAAAATGATAGAACAGTTACACAATCCACTGATTTTAAATTCTTTGCAAATTATGCAACGGCAAATTAGGGTCTTTGTTATTTCATTTGGAGATTACTCATCTACTGTCCATGGCTTAAACGGTAGAATTTATACAATCTGCTATTTATTTATTTTTGCTGGAAAATAACCACCAGCAATCAGTGAAATATTCAAACCATAAATAGAGCGATAACGCTGTTTGTCAACTCTATGCTATTTATTTTACCAAAGCTTAAAATCTGTATTAAAGTCAGAGTCATTATGCTTATGTATAAAATGATAACATAATCACCATGATCAAAAATTGAATTGTTTATTCTTCTTAAAATATTTGTAGCCAACACCAATCCTATGGTATTTCCCATCCTGGGCCAGCTAAAGAAATATCCAAAAAAGTATTTGGCTTATTATCAAATAACACTATCTGTAGAATATATGTCAACATGTTCTAAAAATAGGAATTGTGTACAAGGTGTTTATCATCTAATAAATATGAAGGCCCAGATTGTAGAACTAAATTCAATTTGATGATATATTCATTTTTACTGTTGCCTTCTTGAGAGTTAAAAATTACAACTGTTACAATCTCTATTATGTCATATGCTCAGATTCAACCTAACATTAGAGTCAACTAAATTATCGCCATATACATTTGTACATGACTGCCATAAGGAAGAACAGTTTACATTATGATTTTGTCTGTCAGTTCATCTGTACAAGTATATTTACACAAATTCTCCACCAGAGCTCAGGGTTCCAAAAGTGGATGAGAGATAAATAATGGTTTCCACACAATAATTCAAGATCTCCATTATCTATAGGTACCACACTTTGTGGACAGCTTGCACATTGACTAAAAGAAGAAAAAATAGTTTCGGAACAACAACTTAAGTTCTGTAGGATCATTGGTTACCAAACTTTTTTGATAGTTTGCACATGGGATGAGGAATAAACCAAATGATTTCAAAGATCAATTGTCAAGATCATTGAAAGAAGTGACTGATTTTAGATAAAAACATTGTCATTATTGTATATGGTTACCGAACTTACTGTATGAAAGAACCAAATTGATTTCACGGTCAGAATGTCTGAATTCAAGGTCCCTATGGTAGAAAGATTTTGCCCTACATGACACACTTCAACTAAACCTTATGGTTAATTAACACTAGAGGTAAGGAATAAGACTATACATATCCAGGTCACAGAGACAAAGGTCAAGTAATGCTTCTTGAATGAAAATAACAGGTTTCTGCACCAAAGTTTCAATTATCTATTTATATGATTATTCAGCTAGGTGCCATTCATAGTACACTTTTTTCAATAGTACTTCATGTAATGTGAATAAAAAATGTACCTACGTTGAGGACCACTAATCCAATATTTCATAATTGATGAAGTTTAATACCACAGAGCGCAAATTAAGCAATGAGGTTAAAATGGAAATTTTGCCAATTTCATTCATACAACTAATACCAGTTTTATCGAGACTCATCTCCAAGCTGACGTTGGTGCAAATTCACTGACTAGGACAGTTCCGATTAATCATCTTTCTTATGAAGACAGCAACATTGTCCTCAGTGATCCTTTAAACTTGTTGACGTCAAAATTGTTGTTACACCTTGCAAAATATGTGAGTCAGGCATTCTACTCACACCATCTATCCATCCATGCAATCAAATTTTGCCTTTAGGTCAATTTCTATGAAATAGGATACAGCATTTATGTTCCATGAACACGTCTCATGATAAAATAGGTCTTACTCTCATCCTCAAAATTGTATCCATTTAGGTAATTCCTTTGAACAAAAGTACAGGCCTGCAAGTGCCGCCAGTCAATTAAGTGAGATCCCCGGAGCACCTGTACAAGACAAGAAAGGTCACATCATGATCAGCTATAACTGGAGCCATCAGAAGAAGTTGGTAGCTATAAGAGACAGTCTGAAAAAACAAGGTTATGGTGTGTGGATGGATATTGATAACATGTATGGCTCAACACTTCAAGCCATGGCCGAGGCTGTAGAGCTTGCGCACGTTGTTCTTATATGCATATCACAAGAATACAAGGACAGTCCAAACTGTAGAGCAGGTAAATATGTATAAACCGTGAAGCAGTCTAACTTGAATATCTAGGATAGTTATGTTATTAATGCAAATTAAACATTGCCCATTATGATATGTCTGTAATTGGGATTTTTAATGTAGTTTTTAAACCGATTCTGTCATATGGATGTGATCTCCACAGTGTCTCAGTTTATATTCATGTCTAACACTGTGAGATGTTGAAAGAGGTTCCACCCAGCCAAGTTATCCTGACACCAGACTGACTGTCTTAACACTAATCTCAAAATGCTGAGTGCCTTATGAGGCAGCTGTTACAAACATCTTTGGTATGACCTGATCAAGGTTTGAACTCTTGACCTCCTGCATCTGAGGCAGATGCTCAAACTACTAGGCCTAGGCCACCAGAGCCATACCCATAACATTCTAGCTATTACGTACCATTAAATAAATTATATACTCTAGTATAATTCTAACCCAACTGCAAATGAAAGAATCTGAGGCAAATGAATAAATCACTAGGCCTCTAGGCCACCAGCGCAGTCCACAATACAATCTAGCCAGTAGGTACCATAGATACTCAAGGGCCCCGAGTGGCCGAGTGGTCTAAAGTGTTCTCCATTGTGGATCACTGCCATCTCAACTCTGTCTGCCTGGGTTTAAGTCTAAGATTCGGCTAACGTAGTTCTATGAGAAAGCTTGCAAGATGTTCTCGTGGGTCGGTGGTTCTTTCAGGTGTTTTTCCCGGGTTCTTTCACCACTAACAATAATGACCGCCATGTAATGTCTATCATGTGCTGAAAAATGGCATTAAACCTTACAACAACAAAAACAAAAACCATATATACTCTAGTATAAATCTAATCCAACGTCAAAAATGCACGAATCCAGATCTTCTTCACATTTATCTGCTTCACATTTTTTACCATCCAATCTAGATCTATACAGTTTGTTAGGACTCATAAGTAAAACAAACAAGATAGACCCTTATCATCTGGCACATAGTGTGATGGAACATCGGGGTCTTAGTTGTTTGCAGATGGATTCAACCGATACCTAAGTACATATAATAAAAGAGCTCAGATCATATTTATTTATAGTTGCCATAATCTATACAATAATTCATCATAATTGAATAAATCAAACACATGTTTAGTATAATTGGCAAACTTAAAGCCGCAATTCTGCATAATTTGAAAGAATAAAACAACAATTCAGCATAAATGGCAAAATTGAAATAGTAATTCGACATAGTTGGAATGAATGAACCGAATTTTCAGCATAATCGGCAAGATTAAGACTATAGTTATGCATAATACGAATTTAAAAAGCAGCAAATCAGCATAATTGTCATTATCGAAACATCAAGTCAGCATAATTGTCATTATTATAACAATAATTTAGCATAAGTGTCATTATTAAAACAACAATTCAGCATAATTGTCATTATGAAGACAACAATTCAGCATATATGTAATTATTAAAACAACAATTCAGCATAATTGTCATTATTAAGACAACAATTCAGCATATATGTAATTATTAAAACAATAATTCAGCATAATTGTCATTATTAAGACAACAATTCAGCATATATCTAATTATTAAAACAACAATTCAGCATAATTGTCATTATTAAGACAACAATTCAGCATATATCTAATTATTAAAACAACAATTCAGCATGATTGTCATTATTAAGACAACAATTCAGCATATATGTAATTATTAAAACAACAATTCAGTATAATTGTCATTATTACAACAACAATTCAGCATAATTGTCATTATTAAGACATCAATTCAGCATTATTGTCATTATTAAAACAGCAAGTCCGCATTATTGTCATCATTCAAACAACAATGCAGCATAATTGTCATTATTAAAACAACAATTCAGCATTATTGTCATTATTAAAAGAGCAAGTCTGCATTATTGTCATCATTCAAACAACAATTTAGCATAATTGTCATTATTAAAACAACAATTCAGTGCAGTTCTAATCATTAAAACACCAATGCAGCTCAATTGTCATTATAAAAAAAACAATTCAGCATAATTGTCATTATTCAAGCAACCATTCAGCACATATGGAATTATTAAAAAAACAATTCAGCATAATTGTCATTATTAAAACATCAAGTCAGCATAATTGTCATTATTATGACAATAATTTAGCATAAGTGTCATTATTAAAACAACAATTCAGCATAATTGTCATTATGAAGAAAACAATTCAGCATATATGTAATTATTAAAACAATTCAGCATAATTGTCATTATTAAGACAACAATTCAGCATATATGTAATTATTAAAACAATAATTCAGCATAATTGTCATTATTAAGACAACAATTCAGCATATATGTAATTATCAAAAGAAAAATTCAGCATAATTGTCATTATTAAGACAACAATTCAGCATATATCTAATTATTAAAACAACAATTCAGCATAATTGTCATTATTAAGGCAACAATTCAGAATATATGTAATTATTAAAACAACAATTCAGCATAATTGTCATTATTAAGACAACAATTCAGCATATATGTAATTATCAAAAGAAAAATTCAGCGTAAATGCCATTATTAAGACAACAATTCAGCATATATCTAATTATTAAAACAACAATTCAGCATAATTGTCATTATTAAAACATCAAGTCAGCATAATTGTCATTATTATAACAGTAATTTAGCATAAGTGTCATTATTAAAACAACAATTCAGCATAATTGTCATTATGAAGACAACAATTCAGCATATATGTAATTATTAAAAGAACAATTCAGCATAATTGTCATTATTAAGACAACAATTCAGCATTATTGTCATTATTACAACAACAATTCAGCATAATTGTCATTATTAAGAGAACAATTCAGCATTATTGTCATTATTAAAACAGCAAGTCAGCATATTGTCATCATTCAAACAACAATTCAGCATAATTGTCATTATTAAAACAACAATTCAGCATTATTGTCATTATTAAAACAGCAAGACAGCATTATTGTCATCATTCAAACAACAATTAAGCATAATTGTCATTATTAAAACAACAATTCAGTGCAGTTCTAATTATTAAAACACCAATGCAGCTCAATTGACGTTATGAAAAAAACAATTCAGCATAATTGTCATTATTCAAGCAACCATTCAGCACATATGGAATTATTAAAATAACAATTTAGCATAATTGTCATTATCAAAACAACATTTCAGCATAATTGTCATTATTAAAACAACAATTCAGCATAAATGTCATTATTTAAACAACATTTCAGCATAATTGTCTTTTTTGAAACAACAATGCAGCTCAATTGTCAATATTAAAACAGCGTCAGGATAATTGTAATTATTCAAACAGCAAGTCAGCATTATTGTCATTATTAAAACAACAATTCAGCACAATTGTCATTATTAAAACAACCATTCAGCATATATGTAAGTATTGAAACACCAATTCAGCATAATTGTCATTATTAAAACAACAATTCAGCATAATTGTCATTATTCAAGCAACCATTCAGCATAATTGTCATTAAAACAACAATGCAGCGCAATTGTCATTATTAAAACAGCGTCAGCATAATTGTAATTATTCAAACAGCAAGTCAGCATTATTGTCATTAATAAAACAATAATTCAGCACAATTGTCATTATTAAAACAGCAAGTCAGCATATATGTCATTAGTAAAACAACAATGCAGCTCAATTGTCATTATTAAAACAGCAAATCAGCATTATTGTCATTAAAACAACAATGCAGCGCAATTGTAATTATTAAAACAGCAAGTAAACATATATGCAGATATTAACACAACAAGTCAGAATAATGTAATTATTAAAACAACAATTCAGCGCAATGGTAATTGTTAGAACAACAATTCAGCATATATGTAACTATTAAAAAAACATTTCAGTACAATTGTCAATATTAAAGTCACAATTCAGCATAACTGTCATTATTAAAACAAGAATTCAGCATTATTGTCATTATTAGAACAACAATTTAGTGAAATTGTAATTATTAAAATAACAATTCAGCATAATTGTCAGCGCAATTGTAATTATTCAAACATCATCAAGTCAGCATATATGTAATTATTAAAACAAAAAATCAGCATAATTGTCCTTATTAAAACAGCAAATCAGCATTATTGTCATTATTCAAAGAGCAAGTCAGCATTATTGTCATTATTCAAACAACAATTCAGCGCAATTGTAATTATTAAAACAACAAGTCAGCATATATGTAATTATTAAAACAACAATTCAGCATTATTTTCATTATTAAAACAACAATTCAAGTAGCAAAGAGGGTGGACAGACCGAAACTATTTCAGACAAACCGAAACTATTTCAGACAAAATCCTAAAGGATTTCAACCGAAACTAATTCAAACAAACCGAAACAAATTCAAGCAGACAAAAGGAAAGAGAAATTGTTTCGGTTTCTCACAAAATAAGGCTGCTATTGAGACATAGTCTCCAGACAGACCCGGCGCTGATGTCGTTGTGGAGACGAATTGTTTTAACCGAATATTTGATAAAGTCTGATACGATATCTTGATCAAGGGTCATGCAAATTGATCGTTACAAATCCATGTGGAATTGACTGAGCGTGACTAAAGAAATTTCTAAAGAGATTATAATCCATATCACCGCCGCACCACCAAGTTAGCCAAATATTTCGTAGCGTATGTGTGTCAACTCCATTAAATACAACAAGAATATTCAGTTATCTATGATCACTTTTGGTATTTGTGTGTATCGTTGAGTGACATATATTACATCAGTATTGTTATGCCTACCTCTGGAAAATATCCTAGTGTGATTCTTTTGATTGTCTAACATGACATCATCATATACAACTAAATTGTTAATACTTCCATCAATGACATCAATGCTCGGTGCTTCCTCGTTATCGGTTATAATCTCAATAATATCCTCATCGATTTCCGATTTTGCTTTCAAGTTAAAATCCTTTAACACCTCATAACATCGCTGATCGTCTACACTAGGGACTACTAAATACAACTTATCCCATTTCATCCATCTCGTTATTAAATTAAGTAAGAACTGCGTCTTGCCGCTTCCAGATGGTCCGATTATAATCATACCAATATAATTTGGAAGCGCTGCATGATGTTTAACTGGTTCTCGTGTTTTTGTCGCCAAAAAGTCAATTACATTTATGTTATTATAAATAAATTATGGATCTATATTGTGTGATATGTAAGAAGGGTACTAGCACATATGACTTGACGACGATTACAACTAAAAATAACAGATCAGCACTTGCTGGTAAGTGTGTACAATGTGGTACAAAAAAATTAGATTTGTTTCTATGAAATCTGGAGATGTTTTTAAAACAAACGAGGAGGTGATATTTCAGCCAAGTTAGTAAAATTACCGGGAACACCATGGGCAAAATATCCGGGAGAAAAACACCTTAAATGGTATGGTTATTGTGGACCCGGGACCAGACTCGATATCAGACCCGATGATCAAAACCATCCCAAACCCGGTGAATATCAAATAAACGCCATTGAAAAGGTGTGTCATGCTCATGATGTTGCTTATAGAATCAGCAGTCTGCAACACAGACATCGCAGATGTGAAATTGATTGATGATTGAATTCTATCACTGATAAATCCTTCAAAGAAAAATTAGCTTCATGGTTGATAAAATCGGCGATGACAACTAAATTAATCCTGGGTGCTGGTAATTAATAACATTATGAAATCTATTTATTATTTTCCAAAAGGATACTGGAGGGGTTAAGCAGCAATCAGTAAACTCGCTAAAGCCTCAAAGGTGAAAAATACCACTGCAGCGGATTGGTTATCCAAACAGTACATATGGCAAATTTGTCTACCACCGCCTAAACAAATTAATTTCTCACATTTTGATGTCAGCGCACCTAATGAAGTTCATCAAGCTGATATATTATCTCTGCCGCATGATGGTGTTTACAAGTATGCGATAACTGTAGTTGATGTTGCGAGTAGATACAAACAAGCACAGCCTCTAAAGACAAAGTCAGCAACTGAAGTGGCTTCTGCGTTTGAAAGGATTTATCGAAGGGGTCCTGGACCACAAGGTGGTCTACAGTGGCCAAATCTATTACAAGTTGATCCTGGCAAGGAATTTCAGGCTGCAGTGTTATCAACAATGAAGCATCATAATGTCACCATCAGACGATGACATACTTCACTACATCGCGATCAGGCAATTGTTGAACGATTTAATCGGACACATGCTGAGCGGTTTTTTGGATATCAATACGCGAAGGAATTTATTCAGGATAAACGATCTCGTGAATGGGTCAAGAGATTACCTAGTGTAGTTGCCGCGCTAAACACTCGAACAGTCAACATGAAACCTAACAACGCGATTAAAAAGAAGTATATACCCATAAAACCACAAAATGATTTTTCAAAACAACCAATACTCGGCAATGTCACTGTTAGATATTTATATAAACCAGGAGAGCTTGAAGGTGGTAAAAAAAGAGCTAGTGATCCTATTTGGAGTGTCACTGCACATAAAATGTCTAGCATAACGAGATCTACGGGTAGACCAGCAATCCATAGGTTGGATTCAACTGCTCCTCAGCGGGGGTTTACTCGTGAACAATTACAGGTGATACACGAGGATACACAATTACCGCCGCGTGGTCTTAACTAGCACCTCTTCGTCTGTTGCACTCAAAACAAGTTAACATCACATTATCTCTGGAATGACCTACGCTGCTATCTTTTCTGTCTACGGTAAATTGGCGGGGGTCTTTATCCAATCAACACCAACGCATTATACAATTACAACTCGCGCAGAGATTATTCTGTTGTTGCTTCAGTGTAATTATAAATTCAGCATCAATGTCAAGTTCTTGTTTATTTTTTTTATCCTGCTGTTTATAACCCAGGAGTTTTTTTTCTGATTGTGTCAACGCGGACAAAATCACTGATTGTGGTGTCATTATTATCTTAAACAACTCTAAGAAGTTGATTTATTCTTCTTACTCTGGACACTGCAAGATAAACTAAATTTGATCACTGGATGCGATCATCTACGATCCAAACGATTGTATCGGATATAGTCAATCCCTGCGAAGAATGTATCGTCGCAGCGTATCCTAGCTTCCATGGAAATTTATCAACATCTTCGACAACACCGATATCAGCCAACACAATATCATTTAACACGAGAATCTGCTTCTCACTTTCTCCTGGAATATTAACTTCGATATTTTGTCTTCGTGTATCCGTGGGCCTATAATACAGCGGCACTGGAAGTGTTGCAAATTTTTCTTTATGCGTGCTAAATACCTTTATCTGAAGTGTGTCTCACACTATCTTTCTACTTGCCGCTATCAAATCGTTTGTTTTTCACGCTTCCCGTAAATCATTTAATCCTGTTTTAATTTTTCAATACTCGGTTTATAATTTATCGGATAGATCCCATAATCAACCGCGGTTACAGGATAAGCTTCCTGGTTTGGAATCCTGACTCACAGTGACAGTTCTTTTTTTTCAGGATGGGTTCAAATTTTTCGCATATAATCCAATTTCCCGTTTCTTAACGGATAATGAATTTCACTCTAAAAATACTTTTTCTGGTCAAGATGCGAGATTATTACTGCTGCTCTTTCTTCGTTCATGGTAGCATCAACACTACCATCGATTCGAAATGTTGACCAACAGTGGGATGCTCCATCTCACTTGAATTCATTAAATGCATCATGGATTTTACCTATCATGCTTCTATCACTTATTAGACCCTTTGGTACATCAGTGGAGACTCTATCGAGATTTAATTTAGCATTTTTCCAAGGCGTAATTTTCGATTATTTCTCGAACTCCTCCATATTATAATTAAAACAAGTATTTAAATAAAGAATTCATTATATAATGAATCATTGTAAATGGCTTATGATAGGATCAGTAGCCGCCTGTAACAAATCATGCATAAATGAATTCTGTGGATATCATTTACAAAGCGTGCGACGGGGAAGTTTAGACCCCTAACCTTGTATACGATTTGCATTCGAATTTATAACGGATTGATCAAGGATGGTTTTGTTATTGATCATATTGATATATGTCCTCAAAATAACAAATTGGATAATTTACGAGCTATTACACAAAGTAAGAATACTACATTTGGGAAAACTGGTACTTGTAAATCAATTGGGAAAAGACCTATGAAATCATTTAATACAGAAAATAACGACGAAAGAGTATTTCAATCAATGAATGCGGCTGGAAAATATTTCGGTATTTATATAGCCTCAGTACGATATGTTGCAGAGAATATCACTATTTCTATAAAAAAAAACAGAATTCAATTCGTTTACATCTGAATATATATATATATATATATATATATATATATATATATATATATATATATATATATACCTCCAAAGGGAGATAACTCGTGTGGGCTTGTGTGTGTGGCTTCTAAAACAGAGAGAACTATTTTGTTGTAGTCACGGCTCTCAATATGGGATTTTTCGATGACTCATTGTCTGACTGAATGGTTTTTTGTGTTGGTTTGACTAGAAAATTTATAATTTTGTCTACGATTTTTAATTCCAGTAAAAATCTACCATTTTCATATATGATTGATATACGATTTTCATCTACAGTATACACTATTCGTTAAATTCTTTGCGACATACATAGCAGTTCAGCTATATATTATATTCAAAATTATAGACTTGTATATTATATTGGGATCTCGTCCTGGCGCCCAGCGTTCGAATCTCGTGGCAGACATTATTGTCGACGGTACCGTTCTTGATGGTTTTTCTATATATAATTGGGGCTTTAAGCCATTCGAAATTCAACCGTGAAACCACCTTAAGTTACACACCGTCACATGGTGTGAATGTGTTTTTGCATTCAACCCGGGGTGATTTTGTTGGGGGTATGGTGGTTTCACTGTTGAATGTAGAACAGCCCCTTATGTGTATTGTCCTGTATTGTCCTATTTGTATATATCATTGTAAAAATCATATATCATATATAATTTGTCAATACTTGTAAATATTTATATCTATATATCTATATGTAAATGTGACGTCCATTCACCAAGCATACCTTCTAACCCGTTATTTGACGAGCTCGATCATCTCTCGGAGACTATGCTTCATTGTGCCCCTGGGTCTGCTCAGATGTGAGAAACACCTGAGAGGCATACATGGGGTTGTGTTGTCCTGTATGTATATGTAACCTCTGGGTCTCTCAGATGTGAATAACACCTGAGGGATTCCAAATGGGGTTTTTCGTGTATATCTCTAGGCGCAATAAGATGTGAATAACACCTTAGAGCGAATGGAGCTCATATCATATATATCTATAGGCGCAATAACATATGAATAACACCATAGAGCGAATGGAGCTGATATCGTACGAAAACGGGTCAATATTGACCCCTAGCTATTTTGTATTATATAATATATCATAAAATGAATTTCGAATATATGAATGACATTATAAATGCGATTTCAAATTTGAAAAATCAAAACAAAATTGTCAGATAAATTAGATTGTAATCAGATTCTTTCTGATTTTCAAGATATTGATGATAGCGCTCGGAATAATATGTATGTCTTGCCGATGCAGTATGGGTTGATCAAAAGAATTCAGCAAGCGGAAAATGATTCTCTTGCATTTTGTAACGACATCAGCAAATTTATCCCGCTATTCGCTGCGGTCGAAAAGGTCAGAGGTGAATTGGGCAAGCAATGTGAAATCAAACGCACAATAAACTCAAAAATCAAAAGAAAAGGAAAATCATCAGACAGAATGAAAATCACTTCCCCATATCGGTTGCCCCAACACAGTAAACACAACTAACATGTACAATACCCACGCGGTACAAAATACCTGTTTGAAGGTGAGTAATGCAAAATTCTTTGGCCCCATTGATAAATTGTATCAGTTGAAATTCTATAAAAACCATTGATAAATTCTAAAGACAGGTATGATGGTGTTATTTCTTTTGCACGGTGATTTATCACCGAACAAGGAAGTGATGAAAGCACTGTAGTGAGATTTCGGGGATGGGTGAGCATCCACGGATTTTTCACTTACAATTTAAATCGTATATTAATCTATAATGGTAAATGAAGCCCTAACTACTAGACTAGCCTGCGAGAGATTGGCTGCGATTAAGAGATTTATTCCTGTTCGTGATTCTGTTCGAAATAAGCTAAAAGCAAAAAAAGAATTTCAATGCAACTTCACAACGGTTACCGAACAATTTTTCAAACCTGTTACTACAACTACTGGGAGAGTTATATTGGGAGAGACTGTTGACGAAGAGGATAGAAAAAAGGGTATTCTCCCATTGTAAAAACAGATAGCTGGAGATAAACAACAGGGTGATGTTACTAAAGAAAAGATTGTTTCTTTAGTGGATAAATTTACTGAAGGGGCTAAAACACTAATAAAATAACTTCAATTATTAAAACAAAAGGATTATCACGCTTTTGGTAATTTTGCTGCTAAAAGCTATCATTCAAAAAAGGAGTTTTTAAAGGACGAGTATAAAGATAATATAATATCACGCGATAATTGGTATGATTGGTTATATTAAATAAACAAAGAGATTGATCGTTTAGATAAAGGGGATTTGGGCTATAACGAATTTAAAAAAGGAATTAGTAATTATGATAAACAACAAATAGAAGAACAACAAATAGAAATAGAAGAACGAAAACAAGAAAGAAAACGTCCAACACCAACACGGAGACAAACAGGAAGACAAAAACAAACAAGAAAAAAAACTTCAATGGGATATACCACTTGAAGATGATTTAGATAGGGAACGTCAAACACCAACATGGAGACAAAAGAAACCCCCAAGAAGTACCTCAATGGGATATACCAATTGAGGGGGATGATGAACTTTTTGGATACTTACAAGATCAGGTAAAACGCACACAAGGTGCAACCGGTTATAGTAGTGGGGAGGAATTTTCTTAGAGTGTAACCCCAACGGGGGTTTCAGGTAGTAGTCTAGTTGGTTGTCCTAATAATATTCTCGGGGACATATCGCGATTAGAAGTTCTCGTAGGAGGGAAAAAAGCCGGAAATAACTCACCAGAAATGATTAATGAGTCAGCTGATATCTGCAGACGACTATTCGAGGGTGGTATCATGGATATTATTGTATATCGAGAGATTATTGATAAGCTAGCGAACGGTTACCATAGTGACTAATGTCACTGATGACTAATCGAAAATCAAAAGGATTTCGCGATTAGATAAATGTCATTTAAAAAAGATGATCATACACTACAACAACAATAAACCAACCATGGTCTACCTAGTAAACTCACGATTGCCTGTTTATAGAGCGTACTATGGATATGGTCTCGGCAATACCATTGCAGGGTTATTTGCAAGAATGGCTCCAAAATCGCAAAACAATTATCAATGAAAGCTATAGGTGTTATTCGTGATAAGGGTATTAGTGCTGTTTGGTGATGTTGCCGGGAAAGCATTTTCCGCCGCTAAAAAAAGCTACTAGCGTTAGTTCGGCGACGAAATAAGCCACCATTGATAAAATCAATTGGACCACTACCATATACGGAGATTATGCCTGCAAGTATTAGCAACATAATAAATAACGCAGTGGATCAAAAAATAGCATCACTGAACAATGAAAGATATGATACTCAGAGGAATATTACTGCAAATATGATAGCGGGAAGTGGCTTGAAATCGCGATTTAGATCAAGAAATATATAATAATATGTTCAAATAGTCTTCTGTTACAGCGTTTGATATAGATGCCCCAGTACCCAAGAATGATTCTGTACTCGATTATCAATTCTATTCCTATAATGCAGTACAACCAAATAGTCGATCAAGAATAGAACTTCAGGTTCATGATACCAGCAAATACTTTCTACCCGCTGAAGCGTTTATTGAAGTAGAAGGAGAAATTGTAACAGCTACTGATGATCATGCTGCACCCGCACCGTATGACCTACATGCCACAGTCGGCTTTGTCAATATTGGTATCATGGCGCTATTTAAAAGCGCTAGATACATGATTGATGAAAGATAAATTGAATCCATAGAGGATGATGTTGATATTGCCACAACAATACTGGGTTTAGCAAGTTACTCTGACGATTATACAAGATCAGCAGGTCCGTCTATGATGTTCGCAAAGGATGCTAATTATCACGCTGAAAACATTCATCATACTAAGGTAAAGGCAACACGAGATACTGTTATTGCAGTTGATCCAGCCGGATATGTGAAACCAGCTGCCACTTTTGATGTCGTACATATTAATCGTTATTACAACCTAGGGTTTGCAACACTAGTATTAATGTTGGAAGGACGTCGTAGATTATTCTCATGCGCGATTCCACTGCATCATAATTTTGAATTTTGTGGAAATGTTAGAAACGCTATCTACGGAGCGAAACATGCAGTAGTACTCGTGCGAAGCGACGACGATAATAATGCAATCAGGCGTGGTGCTGGTGTTGATGATGGTAAAGTCAATATAACAAAACTATCACTATGGATGTCAGTAATGACTCCATCAATCACCGCAGATGAAAGATTACTATCATTTATGGATCATGGTGGAAAATCATTGTTATCATGGCTAACAACGACCACGGATACCATGGATTCTACTGTTAGTGTTGTATTTACATGGCACCTGGCATCGAAACAGGGGGTTTCTGCGCCGCGGCATATATTTGTTGCGTTACAGGATAATGCGCGATTTAATTCACAAACACACAGCCATATGATAGTTGATCAATTGGGTGCTAATGAAGTCTCGTTGAGGATAAACGGCCAACAGGAACCATCCGAGGATATTTAACTTAATTACGGACAAAACTAAATAGCACGCGCGTATCATCGTTTGCTACATTTATGGGACGCGATAATAATGTGGATACTGGTCTGCAAATATCACAATTGAATTTTATAAATCAATATCCCATCTACTACTTTTCATTGGAACATCTTAACTTAACCAGACAATCCGTCGTTGACATACATTTCAGAGCTCGTGTAACCGCTCCTCCTGCTGGTGGTTACAGAGCAGTTGCTGTCATTCTCAGTGATAAATCAATGCTACTTGAAGGTGTTAGTGGACGAATGAGGGTAGTTGATGCACCAGTAGAAAATATGTTGTAGACAGTTAGATCAATCTGTTATTAAATAAAATGTCGTACAGTCATGTTAGTATTACGTTAACCCTGGTCAGATTTAAAAATTGCAATCGGAATCAGCTACAAAATGTGGAACTACGATATCGCTGAAACACAATCAGATGTCTGGTGGTCAGAATAAATTATCATTGACAACTCGTCAGATAAAACACTTCAATGATGCTATCAAGAATAAAAAGGCCTTCATATCACTCTCTCTGCAGCTACGATCAAAAACATGATAAAATCAGGAAGTGTATTTCCACTTCTCGCTGCGATTCCAGCATTAATTGCAGCTGTTAAAGCCGCTGCGTTAGGAGCTGCTGGAGCTCTTGGTGTAAAAGCAGTACATAGTATTGCTCAATCATATGAACCCCAAAAAAGGGCGGGGATATAAAAAAAGGGAAAGGGTCTAAGACTACCAGGAACTCCGTATTCATTGTACACCGGAAAAGGCTTGAGACTAGGAACAATTTACTAACAATAGCGCGAGAAGCTATAGTTCCCATGTCAAATTTTGATTTAATCGATGCTGCTAGAAACTAGCGATAAAAAAAACTTTAGAGGTGTTTTTATGCGAGATCAATTACCAAAACAACCAAACAACGCTGAAACAAGTATCGTTAATCTCGATAACAGCACCGGACCTGGAACTCACTGGGTTGCATATGCGATTGATCCGCGTGTGATTGTTTATTTCGATTCATATGGGTTAGCGCCGCCTAACGAGTTTATGCGTTATATACAACAATTAAACACCCCTCGTTGGTATTCCACGTTACCAACGCAGAAAATGACCGACCCACCAATATGCGGTATAGAAGTATTAAATGTCCTCGACGCTACTTCATCATCGGGAAAACCACCCATAAAACCGTACACGAATATACCAGTAATCGCTTTTTAGAGAGAAATTATATAAAATAACATGATTGATATTTGGGGAAGATCTTTCTCAAGGTTGCAAAAGATCACCGCGAAAATATCTGCAACCGGTGATGTAAAAAAAATAATCGAAGATGAAACATCCGAGATGTTAAACCTCGCAAGTGTTGATCCCAATGAAATAGTCGTATTTTAAGATCGTCAGGGTAAATTGAAAACAAGTAATGTTTCCCTTTAGTTAAACAACGCGGTTTAGCAGAAAATACCATCGCGGTTTTTTCCGATCAGGGTAAACTCAAACCGGGTTTACTTGCTTCGACTATTGTTGATAACATATCAACACTCGATAACAATTATATCGATTATCGGCGATATCGGTGAAATCATTCAATGATAAGTATGACAATCATATAATTACATTTAAGAAATTTACTAGTTTACAAAAAAGTATAGTTGACAATATTGACAAATCTCTGTTAGATTTCTTTGGAAATCCACCGGTGACCACACCGAAGCTGACCGAGATAAAAACCACTATGTTAGAATTAGCAACATTACAATCTAAGTATGAAGATCATGTCGAGAAATTTTCAACTTTTCGTTGTCACCTCATTGAATAAACTAGATATAAAAGTCCCGGATATTAAAAAATGATATCAAAGAAACTCATGATGCCATCAGGGATGATTTTCATGCGATGATAACCCAAATAGATAAAATCAAAATTCCTCATGAGAAAAATGTAAATTCGGTATTCACGATTCAACACGGATTATTTGCGTGGACCCCTACAAACAACAAGCTAGATATCACCGCAACTGTCAAGGGTATTTATCGATTAACACTAGTGTCACCGACTCAGTTTAATATTTCATCAACGAGTTCATCTGGGGATATCAACAATCATTGACAAGGGAACAACTCAACGATTCACAATGACAGCCACTGATAATAATTTTGCTAGGGTTTCAATGACATGGTATGTGGAATTCGCAGCCGATTTGAGTAAACAACTTAATTGAAATCAGTTGTAATAAATAAAATGTCATCATTGGCAACGTCACAGCAGTATCGCTATGATCAAGTCAGAGAATTTCAAACTAAATTCAAAACACTCACTTAGGATTATCAAGTAAATATAAAATAATACCGACGAATAATTACCACAGTTGACGTTACCGTGTACTCGGAATCAGTTGAAATTAAAGGAACTGGTATAATACTCTCTTCAGTGACAATGGTTGCCCCGATATCTGTTCCAATTTGTATATCAGCGGCGACAACAATCGCGGAAATAATTTCAATAACAACAAAAAAATATCATGATGTAGCGAGCGCAAACTTCGGGATTACGTAATTAAGTTCCATGTTGTGTTAACCGCGTACTCGCAATTATCCTCGATGATATCTTCATCACTTGATGATATATTAATATCCGATAGTGAGTTTTCAGCAATGGCACGTGTTTATGATTCCACGATGTCAAAATTAGAAAAACAACACGAATATAATAACATTGGAAACATCGCAAGAACTACTTCAACGAATAGCGGAAAATACCACCCCAGTGAAAACCAGCATAATCTCAATAACCTCAACCAATCCTGAATTCAGTGTGAATTTCCCCACTGCGATTCCAGTAAAAGAGATAGCACTAGCAAACTTGTGTCCTACCAAATCGAACAGATCAATAACGAATTACAGCGTAGAATAACATCCATTACTGGAAAAGAATCAAAAATCGCTATAACAGTTCATGAACCAACACTATCATCCGCGATTGAAATAAACTCGCCCGGGTATGTCGTATATATCTATCAGAGTTCTATAAGAACAATACTAGGATGGCCTGAAAAAACTCCTCCACCTAAACATAAGCAATCTGATTATGTCACGGATAAACAATCAAAAAGAAATTTACCCCATCATATAAAGAACACCTCCTCATTATAAAAAATCAACACTTCTGGGTAGTAATTTTTATTACCCTAATAAGGATTACGCCTTTTGGAGATTTTTTATTGGACCGAATCCAGAATTAAATTATATAGAAATTTTACAGAGTAAATGTATTGAATACTTTAGAGAGATCAATCAATAACACAGTCGACAACTACAACAAATACAACAGGCTTTTCGTGAGTCTAATCAAAGTGAAATTATTAAACGAATTGAAATATTAAATCAGCATGTATCCGACATGGAAGATATTTACAAGAAAATAATTCAAGTAATTATTCATGCTGATACTAAAAACACTCTCTCTAGACAAATTTATTTTAACTCTATACAATATAACAGAAACTGATCTACCAAATTTTAAATTTCTTGGATATAACGCAGACGATCTAAAAAATCCGTTAATGATCTTATCAATGAAATTTGTACTGTGATACTCACCGCATGGAGACAACAACACAAGGGTTCAACTATCCTTAAACATATAATGACCCAAACGGAGGCGGGCGGCATATCGCTCCTCAAAACGTCAAAATATCCTCGGTGATTTCAATAAATCTAGTATGTGATACTATTGAAGGAAGTTACCAAATAAATCTCGAAAGATCAAATCTAGCCTAACAAGGGTATATTTTATATTCATTTGCACCAACGGCTCCATCCGGATTCTAATTATTAAAGATCGAACTAATCCGTTCTATATGAGATGTCATACTGATTCATTAACAAGAATTAATTTCAAACTAACCGACCAGTCCAATAATTTGATTGATTTACGAGGAGAGATTTTACAAATTAGTCTGTTTGCGAAATCGTAAACGATTTTCGTCTTAAGACTGTCATCGGAAAGGAGTTTCAATTTGTCTCCACAACGCCATCAGCGTCTGTAGCGTAAAATCCTAAAGGATTTCAACCAAAACCATTTCTATTTTTTTTTTAATAGTTTCGGTTTGTCTGAAATAGTTTCGGTCTGTCCACCCTCTTTGCTGCTATTCAGCATAATGTCTGATAACAAGACAAAAACATTGAAGACATTGAATTCCACATGAAGATGTTGGAAGATATTCTTACAAAAACTGAATGAGTAAAATCAAATGGCACACAACATAATATATATGCAAGTAAAGCATATTAATGGGAGACTAATTGATATTAAATTTTGTGTGTATGTAAATAAAACACATGCCAGCTAGGAACTGAAGGATCACATTAAAAACAATATAGATAATTTAAATTATAAGTTACATTTCAAACTTTTAAAACAAAAATCTGTTTAAACACCACAATCACTGCTGAGATATGAAAATATAGGTTACCTTTGCATATTTGCCATAATTAATTATATAAATGTGATTGATAATTAAAAAGCTTCCTTTTGATGTAGTCACATGGGTTGATCAATTTTATTTTGTGAAATTTTGTTTTGAATTTGCCGTTACGTAATTTACTCCAGGTCATATTAGTTCTTACTTCAATGTTTCATGCAGATGTGATCTCATGCTACCGAATAATTTGATATGCGTTGCATACGACGGTTTTAATTTGGTTTAGTGTTTCATAACACTGCAACACAAAGTCATTGTGTGTTCCATGAGAATGTTTTTAGCGCATCACCCTATCCTTATGATATGTCTTGATCCTTCAAGACTGTCGGTGGATCAATTTCCGGAAAGTGAATTGCCATCATAGATGCATAGACCTTAGCCTCTTTCAGTGCTGAGAGTTGTTGAACCAAATCACTGCGTGTATGGATTAAAAGAGTCAGAGGTGTACTGGTCAAATTCTGACATATGATCAAGGAAGGGTTCAAAGGACAACAATCGGCTCTCCAGTTTGAAGAGACACGGCGTATCTTACATTCTAGACTCAGTTTACTCCTCATTTGACTGTGGTGAATGAGATCTCTATACGATGTAGAAAGTACATGACGGTTTCTAGGAAGTGTAATGAGTGGACTTCTATGCTCTATGATTATACCTTTGGCTATGGGTCTAGCTTCAGATTCTAAATATGACACTGAAAACACTTTATCTAAACTAGATTGCTTAATACTATAGCCTCGCATATGAATCCTTTCCTTCAGATTAGTTCAATCGTTTGAAAGAGGAATGTCTGTCTCAAGTTGATTGGTGGCAACCATTACTAAAATCTCATTCCATGTATTGTCCATATCCT
This sequence comes from Unio pictorum, assembly GCA_030141615.1. NCBI lineage: Eukaryota > Metazoa > Mollusca > Bivalvia > Unionida > Unionidae > Unio > Unio pictorum. The sequence goes on along the minus strand of JARLTB010000163.1, from coordinate 545,278 downwards.
TGGCACTATATGTGGAGTTGCAAGACGACCAAAGGGATCTTTAAGGATCATAGTAACACCATTCTTTAGGCTGTTCCCACGGAGACAGGGACCCTCATGGAAAGATATGAAAAACAGAGAGAGACAGACAGATATACAGACAGAGACACAAAGAGATAGTGTGTGTGTGTCTGTGTGTCAATAAGCACTACCAATACAGTAGGCAGGTGAAAAGGATACCTTTCTAAAGATGAAATTGTTGTACAGAGTGACTTTGCAGTGATTGTTTCATGTAGGCCTTTGAATGAGACACAGATAATATACTTGAATCAATATATGATTATCTTCCATCTAGGAAGTTGCCTATTACAAAGAAAACGATGAACTAAACCACACATTTTTGTTTTTTCATTGATACAATTTCGCATTTTTTTAAACACTTTCTGGACAAAACTTATTCATAAGCTGAAAGAGATGAAACATAATCTTAAGCATGTCCATTATTGGACAGATTCGTCATCAAGCATGTGCAGAAACTGATTTATATTAAATGTGATTGCTAATGACCTAAGCCTGTACTCCATCGGTACCTCTTGGAATTACTTCAAATCTATGGTTAAGGGCCATGGGAGGCATTGGGAGGGACAGGAAAAAGAATCATCCATGAAGATATAACAGTGAATTGCTGTAATCCAGAATGCTTTAGATTTTCATGCATGTGGGACAAAATCAAATATGAATGGGTTACACTTTATCAATGTCTCCAGTAAAGCAACCAAACTGAAATAATTTGAGCTAAATGCAAGTAAGACAAAACGATTGGGAAACACAATGAAACTTTACACAGTCAGCATCACTTTTGACCCTAAAAATTTGGAAGACCCGTGAAACATCATGTTACTATTTGGTGTGCATTACGGGTTCTTACTGCGACAACTCAATTCAATTCAGAACTTCTCTTGAATCGGCTAACCTCTTCACTAAAAGAAAGCACCTTGTCAGTTACTGCTCGTGACCCATCGATATTAACAATCCAGCTGTAGTCCGACTTAGCCATGGACACTACATTCTCTGAAAAAGACATCTCATCAGTTGCATCTGTTGTATGTGAAGAAGGAGACTTTGTAGCTGCCGTTTACAATAGAAGTATTGAACATGTGTATATTGATGACAAATACTCTGAGATTAACTTGATGAAACAAGCGGAAAGACTCTTCAAATGGCAAGAACAACCTGAACTGACGAACACAATATCCTGTTCTATCTGGAAAGTCGGAATGTCTATTTAAAATATCTGATGCCGAAATTGAAATAAATAACAAGATGTTTGCATCACGTTAGTGAAACGCACACATTATCTAAACAGTACAGGCGAATAGTCCCCTCTGTTTCATCGGCTAAAAATGATGTTTCCTATAAGTGAGATTGTTTATACATTTCAAGTTATTTTAATTGTACAAAAACATAGTATATCTCCGTTGTTTGAACTTTAAATGAATTACTCTTCCACATAAACGAAACTATTCTGCATTGCAAACACTTTGAACAAAATGCATTGGTTATTTAAACATTTGTGTGTAATCATTTTATCTTCGTATAGAATATAAAAAAGTCATAATTATAGCCCGATCAATGATCTCAAGGGGCATATACATTTTAAACCTTCGTGCTTATATTTTGTATCGCAAACTGTTCTGATGAGAATGGTATTAATTTGACAACTGGGATACTTTCAATGTTAGAACATTCACTATTATACATTTACATGAAATTTAGAAATAGTAGTATATTTGTAGTATTCGAGATTTCACTCTATAGTGGAGTGTACTTAAGTGTTTGTTACAGAAATTTAAGTGCAACATAGTGAATAAGCTTTGTGTGTCAAACAAAAGCCTTTATCATGGTCAAAGTTTCCATTTAAAGTTAAATGAATTAACAATAAACATTAAAACCTTGTATGATTGGATGAAAATGGTTATTGGCGTCAATTGGGAATTGAGGACTGCGGAGTTTTAGAACAAATGTATTAAATGATTAGGATTTTTTAACGTAGCTTTAACAATTTTTCAGTCATGTCGCTACAATGTCTGCAGTGGGGCAGTTTATAGTGATGTTTAGCACTGGGGCATCATGCAGCAGACACCGGAGCGCTTCATAACTGCATTAATAGCTAAAGTATAAAATTTTTTGCAGAGGCAGAATATGCATTTAGACGAAAAAAGAAAATTATTCCCCTTAAGATGGAAGAAAAGTACGAACCAGATGGATGGCTAGGCATTCTTATTGGAGCAAAACTGTTTTACGAGTTCTCTGGAAAGTACCATTTTGAAGCAAAGATTAAAGACCTCATTCGTGAGATTACTATCAGCTATGGTAATGAAGATCTACAGCATAAAATAAGACCCACTAACTACCATCATGTAAGTATAAAATACAAAACTAAGTGTATTTATTTTGTTTTTAATTTGTAATGTTTGATACTAGATTCAGATACAGTAAGTAATAAAGTGCACATTGGAATCAAGCAAATAATAAAGTATACCGGTGACTGTATTTTGGAATCCTGTAAATAAAGATGTTCACCAGTTATTCACTGTATATAGGTATCAAGTAACTAAGCAAGTACAAAAATCAGTCAGTGTGTATTGGGATCAAATAAATAATAAGTTACATCAATCACTCACTGCATATAGGTTTCCAGTAAATAATAAATTACACCAGTTACATACTGCTTATGTGGATCCAAGAAAGAATGAGGTACTCAAATCACTTAATGCAGTAAATAATAAGCTAAATATCTAAGTTTACCAATCCCTACCTGCGTACATATATTGCCATCCAGGAACGACAAGAAGTACACCAAAATCACTCATTACAGTAAATAATAAAGTATATCAGTCACACCATAGCATGATCCACCTGCAGTAAATATTATGTAAGCATTTTTATAAATATGCTGCAATAGGTAATGTCCATTTTAATAAATATAATGTGATAGGTAATATGCATTTTTATAAATATACCATGATATGTAATGTCCATTTTTATAAATATACTGTGATATTATATTGCCTGTGTTCATTACTTGTCTTGCATCCATCTATTACTGCTATCTTTGTAACCAGTCTGAGAGAAGGTGCTAATAATTAACATGGATTTTCTTTCAAGAATGAGAAGCTAACAAGGTGTCAATCTTGGTCTTGCTTCCCTAAGGGAAAAGGGTGTTTAGCACCCTAAGGGAGGAGGGTGTAAGAATTCAAAATGGAGGATAGTGTGAGGTCTAAAGAACACATTTTGATTTTTTTTAAAATATGGATTCCTTCATTTAGATTTGAATTTGGTCTACATGTACTAAAGGAGGGCTTCTTATGCTTAACATGACGAGTCATATTTAGAATTATAAGACAAAGGTTTCCAATGAATGCAGCATGGAATTAGATTGAGGGGTGGATGGATAAGAGTGAGGGTGTACAAGGAAGGCCTAGTTAAATGTGTGTTAATATTTTAGAAGGCTTTATTAATTGTTATTATTATTGTGTTCACATTCTACTACTGGATGCAAAATTGTAAAATATTCATCCACTTTAAAAGAAGGCTTGGCTAATATTTTATTATTTATTTTCTGATGGTAATTACCCTTCATAAACCCCAACAACAAGAACAATATAAGATATTGCCGTATTATTTACTTGTGGTGTCTCATTAAAAAGACCTGATGATAAAATGTGCAAACTGTAATTTTCCTCAAAGTAATTAAAATATGTAGAAGATTTTACATGAAATATGTAATGTCTTTATAAAAAATTACTTTAAAAAAAATTGGTTTCACTGATTGCCTATATTTAACTAGGAGTCACAAAATTAATAAAATGCTGCTTTTTTTCCAATGAGAGAAAAATGTTCTGGTTTTATTCCTTGAGTCTGAAATACAGTACGACATCAAAGCATCTGAAGCAGATTTAGATGCCTTGTATGACATCATGACCTTATGAGTTTTATAACACTTTATGCATGAAATTTAAATATAGCATCCTTACACAGGAAGATACCATGGAAACAGTGGATTCTGTATGGAAATGGACACCAGATCATGTCAAGAAATGGATTGAAAAACACAATCTCCCAAAGTAAGTCAATTGCACATGCATGTACAGTTCTCTTCATTATAAAGACCCTTGATATACTGCTGCTTTCTTTATTATAAAGTCTGCAGGTACAGTTTAACCCCTTGTAAAGGCTTTTGGTACATTCGTCACTTCTAATAAAACCCCTAGTTACATTCTTCACTCATTATAAAGTCCCTTGGTTCAGGTTTCACTCATTAGAAAGTTCCTTTTAACATTATTCACAAAGCATATTGGTACAATCATCACTAATTATAAATTTATTTGGTAATTTGTACAGTCTTCACTAATTATAAAGTCATTTGGTATACTGCTGCCTTTTTCCAACTAATTGTACAGTCTTTACTAATTAAAAAGACCTTAGGTATACTAATGCCTCATTCAACTAATTTGTGCAATCTTCACTCATTATATATATATATATATATATATATATATATATATATATATATATATATCACTCTATAAGCATTGTAAATAAGACATACTATCTTTAATGTGTTCCCTTTAGTCTCCAATATTCATGGCAAATGAGACATTCAATGCATTAACATTGTGTTGCCTTTATCATTCAGTAAGCAGGGGAATTGAAACATAATATCTTTAATGTGTTCTCTTTGTTCTTCAATATATGTGGTAAATATTACATGCAATGCATTAAACTTATGTTGCTTTTATTGCTGAAAATTGATCAAACTCTTCATTTTTATTTCAGGAAAAATTTTGAAAAACTGACTGGTAAAGATCTTGCACTTTTGGTGAGGATGAGATCAGAGGTATGAAGCCCAAGCAGTTCTAAAATTGTTGACTCTCAATTGTGTGTTATAATCCTCAATACCCTCCCACCCATCGTCTGATTTTTTTTTTAACCCCCAAGCCTGATGCTATGGTTTGTTTGTTTACTCAATCTCACCCCAGTTCTAACAACATAGAGACTTTTGTCTTGCATCCTTTGGCAAAACATCAAGTTCATGAATTTACAAGAATTAGTTTCTGATAACAATGAGGTTAAATTTCACTGAAGCTTTACAGAATGCTTGCATAAAGTATTTAGCAGTCTTTATTTGTAGAAAATATTCAACATTATTTGAAATGTGTTGCATCATAGTTCATCTTCTTGTGTACAATCACTCAACAACTGCAAACAAGTAATATGGGTTATTTGCTGTTTGATAACGGCATAAAAGTATTGACTATTCCAGGCTTAATGGCGGTGCTATGACATAACGATTTCACTATGACATAACGATTTCACTATGGCATAACGATTTCACTATGGCATAACGATTTCACTATGGTTGTCTTAATGGTAAAAAAGTATTGACTATGCATGGCTCAATGGCATAACGATTTCACTATGGCATAACGATTTCACTATGGCATAACGATTTTCACTATGACATACTGATTTTCACTTAATTTCGGTGCTATGACTAGCTCAATGGCATAACGATTTCACTATGGTTGTCTTAATGGTAAAAAAAGTATTGACTATGCATGGCTCAATGGCATAACGATTTCACTATGGTTGTCTTAATGGTAAAAAAAAGTATTGACTATGCATGGCTCAATGGCATAACGATTTCACTATGGTTGTCTTAATGGTAAAAAAAGTATTGACTATGCATGGCTCAATGGCATAACGATTTCACTATGGTTGTCTTAATGGTAAAAAAGTATTGACTATGTCTGTCGTAATGGCATAAAGGTATTGACTATGCATGGCTTAATGGCATAAAAGTATTGACTCTGGCTGTTGTAATGACATAAAGGTATTGAATATGGCTGTCTTGATGGCATAAATGTATTGACTATGGCTGGTTGTATGGCATAAAAGTATTGACTTTGGCTGTCTGTCTTAATGATATAAAAGTATTGACTATGGTTGTCTTAATTGCATAAAGGTATTGACTATAGCTGTATGAATGTCATAAAAGTATTGACTTTGGCTGTTCTAATGGCATAAAGTTATTGACTCTGGCTAAAAGTAATGACAAAATATAATTTAAAATGGCGATCTTAATGACATAAAAGTATTGACTGTGGTTATCTTAATGGCATAAAAGTATTGACTGTGGTTATCTTAATGGCATACAAGTATTGACTGTAGTTATCTTAATGGCATAAAAGTATTGACTGTGGTTATCTTAATGGCATAAAAGTATTGACTGTGGTTATCTTAATGGCATAAAGGTATTGATTACGGCTGTCTTAATGACAAAATATAATTCACTTTGTCTTAATGGCATAAACGTATTCACTATAGGTGTCTTAATGGCATAAAACTATTGAATAAAGGTGTCTTAATGGCATACATATATTGATCATGGCTGTCTTAATCTCATAAAAGTATTGAATAAGGTTGTCTTAATGGCATACAAGTATTGACTATGGCTGTATTAATGGCATAAAAGTATTGACTATAGCAGGAGAGAGTAGTGGTGGTAGCATTGGTTATTATGTCATTATTGTGTGGATTCAGTTCACTGCATTGGATCTTCTTGGTTTGACTTGTAATATACACACTTTAGTGATACATAGTTCATAACACAGCACCAGTTATTTGCACACAAAGTATTTGTAATCAGAAATATTATATTATATTCATTTCTTTCAAATACTGAATCTTTCATTTCAGGCCCCAGACTTTTTCTACAATTGTTTACAGAAGAATTTGGGCATCAGTAGTTTGCTGACCATGGCGATGTTTCTAAGAGGATTAGATGATTTGTCCATATAATACCAAATAAAATATTCCAGTGTTTTTCCTCACACTTTTATTATCTGACTGCATTGACTGTAAAATAAGTATTAGATGTAATATTTGTATCACATTATAAAATTTAGAATCAAATGTCACTAATCTTTTAGCCAATACTGGGCTTGCTGTATGTTTCTTTATTTTTAATCATTACTGGGCTTGCTGTATGTTTCTTTATTTTTAATCATTACTGGGCTTGCTGTATGTTTCTTTATTTTTAAGCATTACTGGGCATGCTGTATGTTTCTTTATTTTTAATCATTACTGGGCTTGCTGTATGTTTCTTTATTTTTAATCATTACTGGGCTTGCTGTATGTTTCTTTATTTTTAAGCATTACTGGGCTTGCTGTATGTTTCTTTATTTTTAAGCATTACTGGGCTTGCTGTGTGTTTCTTTATTTTTAAGCATTACTGGGCTTGCTGTGTGTTTCTTTATTTTTAACCATTACTTAACTTGCTCAGATTGTTTCACATGACTTGCTATGAAAATGTTTCAAGTGTACCATAGCATTGCAAGCTAGGTCAATTACACTCATGGTTTATAGATTTGTGCATTACCTGTTTTGTAATATAGTCTTTTTTTTTAGGCCTATGTCTGCACACATGCTCAGTTTTAGAGATATTCCAAGCCAGGTATGTAGGGATGAAGATTCATCATGAGAACTCATTCAGTCAAAATAGGTCACTTTAACTTTTATTTTCCATTATTGTTACCCAGATTTGTCTTTATGTTCAGCTCAGTTTTGTAGACTCAGCTGCTTTCAGAGTCACGTGACTTAGTATGTAGATGCCTCAAGAGAAGTATAGTACTCTTGACTCAAAACTAGTCACTGCGGCCTGATTAAGTAACCTATGTTACCTTTGGATGAAATCAGTTTCCTAAATACATTTAATTCAGTGATATGACTTGATAATATGTAGAATACATTGTAATAAGTACTATCTCATTTTAAATGAAGCAAAAATGGTCCCCTGGAATTTATGTCGTCAAAGGCACTTGATATTACTTATCACTGACATTCACATCTGCATGTATGGGTTGAAGTCTCAGACTCAGCCAGAGTGGAAATGTGAGAAAATATGCTGGCAACTTCCGATGGGTCAGTAATTCTTCCGATGGGTCAGTAATTCTTCCGATGGGTCAGTAATTCTTCCCATGGGTCAGTAATTCTTCGAATGGGTCAGTAATTCTTCCCATGGGTCAGTTATTCTTCCCATGGGTCAGTAATTTTTCCCATGATTTTCCTGATTCCTATTCACCAGATATACTGGCCGCCATGTATAGAATAAAATGTGATAAAAATAAACAGCATAGTCAGGTAAAGCTTTGTAATGAGTCCATATCACTATTGGTTACTACGTTGTAGTTGTGTTATGGCATAAAGTATGAGTGTTTGTGACATCTAAATGCACTAGAAATTAGATGCAGTTTAAATAAGGGGTCTTGACAGCCTGTTGCAAAATCATTATTGTTATGATCCACATTTGTTTTTTTTTTCATAATTAATCAACAACGTCCATAAGAAAGACAAGGCATTGTGGGAAATTCCCAAACTAAAATCTGGTTTCATTCCCACTGTATGTGGATAACATTCTTTTTCTTGTGCTTTTGTTACGTATATTTGATTTAAGTCATGTGTTTATTGTTTTAAGTTTTTGTTTGTCAGATTCAAATCTGACTTATTTAGTTTAAAATTCATTCATTGAGAGATTTTTGTTTTAAAAAAGTGGGATGACATGTACTCTACAAATAAACACCAGATGTTCACCTCATTTCTGACCTGGCTTCAGAGTTGTAAACAAGATTTTAAAATGATTGGTTAATTCGAAGGATATTATGGAGATTTGTTGTAAACATCTTTCTATTTTTAGTTCTTGAGAGTAAAAATAACTGATTCTCATCTGGGTCATACAGTGTGCACGAGAATGTTTGAACGCAAATTTGTTCTAAAGATTCTAGAAGATCATGTAACCCCTTCCTTGCTTACGTAAAAGCAGGTATATAAATTGTGTTTTGGAGCAACCTATTTAGAAGACGTTGGGTTGTTAGAATTTTAAGTTGAGTTGTTTTGAGTTATTTTAAATTACCTTGTACTGGAAATTATTTCAATTCGTTTGGATCAAGAGGATTTATTTTGTTATTTATCTGGAAAACTATTGTGCTCCTTGAATTTTAAAAGAACAGAACTGACTTCATCGCGTGACATCGTCTTCCATCTTGGATGCTTCACTAAGACTCGAACTGGGAATTATTAGGACATTTTATTACCAGGACTTTTGCAATTTCACTAGTGGCTTATATTTTGAATTTTTTTTGGATTAATTTTGGAATTGATTCTTAAAATCGTACGTTTATGTTTTCTTTTCTGGAAAATATTTGCGTTCAATAAATTGTTTATTAAGTTTTTACAAGCTTATTATTTTCACTCTTACTATGTTACTGTTTATTCGAGCCTAAGCACGTAACACTATGATATGCACAAGACTGAATTGCCATCATTGCCTGCTACGGCCTTTTTATATCCCAGATTTGATGAAAATTGATTTGTTCTTTGTCTGTAATAACTATTCTGCAACACTGACTACTTACTAGACCATTGTCAACAAGAGTAACCAAAAAAAACAGACAAAGGTAACAATAAAGGTAGACATAGGTAACAAAACAGTAGACAAAGTTAACAACAAAGGTAGACAAAGGTAGCAAAAACGTAGACTAATGTAACAACAAAGGTAAACAAATTTAGCAAAAAAGTAGACAAATGTAACAACAAAGGTAAACAAATTTAGCAAAAAAGTAGACAAAGGTAGCAAAAACCGTAGACAAAGCCGACAGTGCTACCGTCTCCATGTGGTATCTTAATTTGCACATTGTTATATATATATATATATATATATATATATATATATATATATATATATATATATATATATATATATATATATATATATATATATATATATATATATATAATATTAATCTTATCCAAGCACTTAAAGAAACAGATGCATCTTTTTAATCTCAAGAAGAATAAATCATTCATGGGAACAAATGTGTCTCTGACCCATTTTTTACACTTTAGGGACAATAATCCTTTTTCAATATCTTTGACCCCATTTCATTAAACTAATGAAAATGGGATATGGCTACATTTTAAAGTATGTAAATCTATTATGTAGATGAGATTAATTCAATCAGTACCAAAAGTAGATAACTGCAAACTAATTTTCATACTTGACTGATATATATTTTCAGCAATTCATTTGTATTTCCTTTAGAACCATGGATGCTGGTTCACATGTATGGATTTATAATTGAATATGTTAAATACAGCTCACTGTGACCCATATTTAAATCATTTGTATGATATATTCTCTGTATCTGGAACCCTTTTACAGCAAAAAAACTATCCTTTTAGTGCAAATGGATGAAACTTTGTTGTTGATGCATCTTATTAAAACCAATATATTGCAGTCAGTTTGCTACTCCATTTTTTGTAATTGTATGCTTTGCAGTTTATAATATTAAAAAAATAATATTAATATTAAAATTGTCTTACCGGAGTCGAGTCTTTGTGATTTGTAGAGTCAATGTTGCCATGATATGAACAGTTAGTGCCTAACTTTGTATTATAGTATTAGTGCAGAGAGACAGACAAATAATATATATTTACAAAGTATTCTGAGAGTGGCTCAAATGTGGTGTCCTACATAAACTGACCTATCAACCCTTAACTCTACTGGTCAAATACAAGAAGGAAAGTCTTCCATTCTTCATCTGTCCATCATCTGCTGTCTGTCCTCCATCAGTTTGCTAAGACAAGCTTATTATTACTACTCCTACCAAACTGTCTGTCCTCCATCAGTTTGCTAAGACTAGCTTGTTATTACTACTCCTACCAAACTGTCTGTCCTCCATCAGTTTGCTAAGACTAGCTTGTTATTACTACTCCTACCAAACTGTCTGTCCTCCATCAGTTTGCTAAGACAAGCTTGTTATTACTACTCCTACCAAACTGTCTGTCCTCCATCAGTTTGCTAAGACAAGCTTGTTATTACTACTCCTACCAAACTGTCTGTCCTCCATCAGTTTGCTAAGACTAGCTTGTTATTACTACTCCTACCAAACTGTCTGTCCTCCATCAGTTTGCTAAGACAAGCTTGTTATTACTACTCCTACCAAACTGTCTGTCCTCCATCAGTTTGCTAAGACTAGCTTGTTATTACTACTCCTACCAAACTGTCTGTCCTCCATCAGTTTGCTAAGACTAGCTTGTTATTACTACTCCTACCAAACTGTCTGTCCTCCATCAGTTTGCTAAGACAAGCTTGTTATTACTACTCCTACCAAACTGTCTGTCCTCCATCAGTTTGCTAAGACTAGCTTGTTATTACTACTCCTACCAAACTGTCTGTCCTCCATCAGTTTGCTAAGACTAGCTTATTATTATTATTCCTACCAAACTGTCTGTCCTCCATCAGTTTGCTAAGACAAGCTTGTTATTACTACTCCTACCAAATTACTTAGAGGATTACCATGACACATGATACACACATTCATCCCATGGTCTGCATGGTCCTAAAAGAAAATGTGTGTGATTTGAATTTTTAACATAGCTGTAACAATTTTTCAGTTATATCACTACGATGTCTGCAGTGTGACAATTTGTAGTATTGAGTGCTATGGTGTTGTTTTTTTTTCTTCTTTCAAACTTGCTATTTTGTGAAAGATATTTATCTAATCTGATGACTAGAAAATAATATCTAGAGTATGACAGAGGACCGACTGTATGGCCGATGATAAAAGAAATGGAAGTACCAAATATAAAAAACGCAAAAATTAAAACCAACTTTAAAAAAACGCGTTTTTTCGAGGTAAATTAAAAACGAAAAAACGTTTGTATCATCTATGGAAAAATCTGACCAGCAGTCGATCGGTGCTGACTCTTCCATCTTCTTGATCCTTCGGTCCATAAAAATATTACCACATCTGAGAAACTCAAAAATAAACTTCCAGAAAATTGAGAACGACGGTTTACACCTGCAACGTGAATGTAAAAGAGTTCAAGTAGTGTGTAAAAATTAGTCAATTAAATGTTTTTATAATCAAGACGAAACGAACTATTTTCCAAGCAGAAAATAGACACCAAGTGACAATTGCGATCCATGTCACACATCACGTACTTTTCAGAATGTGTTGGTAGAGGTTTGTACTAGCAATCTACACGGTTAAATTAAATTGTTAACGTGAAGTCGTCAATGGATGTTATTTCTTTGTAATAACATTTTAATCGTTTGAGAGTTGAATGAATATTCTAATACATTATCCTTATATACAGATACCTGCTGCCTGTGAAACCTAGTCAAAAAAATTGTACAATAGGACTAAACGATTTCATTGAGAATGTAAGAGGCAACGACGTGCCGTATCGACTCAAACTAGAGCTGAAGTGTTAGCTCAAATCCGTGCCATCGATTTTGAAGACGACATACGTGTGCCTAATCAACGCTCTCTACTTAAGCCACATAACCAAGAACCCTGATTCATGCCAAAAGAAATTCGTTCGGTCCATAAATATATTACCACATCAGAGAAACTCAAAAACAAACGTCCAGAAAATTGAAAACGACGGCTTACACCTGCAACGTGAATGTAAAAGAGTTCAAGTAGTGTGTAAAACTTAGTCAATTCAAATTTTTAATCAAGACGAAACGATCTATTTTCCAAGCATAAAATAGACACCAAGTGACAATGGCGATCCATGTCACACATCACTTTTCAGAATGTGTTGGTAGATGTTTGTGCTAGCGATCTACACGGTCAAATTAAATGTTTTACGTCAATGGTTGCTATTTCTTTGTAATACAATTTTTGTACAAATGATGTGCGTAAGCGAAATGGTAAGAGACAAACACGCACGCACATTCACAAAAGTAATACTGGGTGACAGTATAACGGACAGTACTTTAGCCTGAAATGTGTTGAGAGATTGGCAGACAGATTTAACATTACATTGGAGAGAGAAAGAAATAATGGTAAATAAAACAACATACGTAGGACACCATTTATGGTTCTGTTATTTTTGCGCTATTATAGGACAAAGATAATTAAGAATACCATACATTCTATGTGAAATATGTTCATTGTTTTCATTCATTCATCAATTTCATAAAAACAAAGTGTGATATTTCTTGTCGATTGACTGCTTAACATATATCATATTTAATAGATGTACTGTGTTTCTCAGCACACGATACAAACATTGTTGCCAAGTCTTCACAAATCTAAGGGCGGAGGGGAAAAAGAATAGCACCAAAACAAGCCTTGTTCTATCGACAGAAAAATCTGAGAGAAAAGTGGTCGGTTACATTTGTTTTGGAATTCAAAGTATCCATAGGCAGGTTTATACAGTGCAATGTTACTCGCGTCAACATTGAACAGTGTTACATGTTTCAAACGTGTGTTTGGTTTAAGAATCCAAAGTTAACCATAGTCAGGATTACACAGTTCAATGTCATTCGCGTCATTCTTCAAAGAGCCTTGTTTTTGTTTCCTTTTTGAAAAACGCTAGATCTCATGTTAAAAATAATTTTCATGACACATTGCAGTGCCAAAAATCAGGATAAAGCTCAGATACCTGAATTGTACAAGCTTATCATCTCAACATTGTATTTCATCCAACGATTTACTGATTTACTATTGATATGGGTGTAAGTGTTTGAAAAACAAATTACATGACAACCGGAAAGTATGGTGCCTACTGATTACAATTTGGGAGAGCTTTCTTCAAACGAGAACATATTACATTTGGATTTCAATCAAACGTATTACGATCGATCGATCGAGAGAGAGAGAGAGAGAGAGAGAGAGAGAGAGAGAGAGAGAGAAACTATGATATTCCTACCTTTACAAAATTTCAAGACACTTACGCTTGTTTTTATTGTACATATTCCCAAAGAAAGTTTCAAGGAAATACACATTACAATTAGAAAATAAAATCCATAGGAACAGTCCACCATTGTAAAATATCACCAGAGTGAACGGATGATGAATACGAGTAAACAAAGAGATTTGTACAGCTTGGAAATATAAAAATTAGTGGTTTTTCATGTTGCTATGATCAATCCACCCACATCCACCCACATGGCAAGTAAAGTACTAATGAATCTTCATTTACACAAATGTGATTAAACCTGAGTACTATTTGCTGCAATTACCGAAGGTCAAGTATTTGAAGAGAAGGAAATCTGTGAATGTGATTTTTCAAACAACCAAATGGATAAACTATATATATAAAGTCTGGGGGTATAGATCACTTCTAAGCTTCTTTATGAACGTAATGTATCATGTTAAGATAATATAACATGCAAATAATTTAAAGTTGAGGTTTTCTAAATGTTGCACCTATCAAACCATGAGTAAAACACTCTTAACCTGTGGCGTACCCAAGATTTTCATTGGCATAATGAGCCAGTTGATCTTCATTACTCATATCAGAAAGGCCTTTATGTACAGATGTTCTGTCAGATTTGTGCAAAATTAATTGTGAGAAGAACTAGCAGCCCCAGCTGATAAGTGTCACATATCAAGAACATCAATGAAATTAAATACTTAGTGTTGGAACTCTGTGTCACACACAAATAAGAATCAACCGACATAGAGTAACAATAACACATTTTTAAAGATGACTGCCATGGTGGCATACTGGAAGTCAGACCAACACCATTTTCATTTAGGACCAGCTAGACATAATAAGTCTTCTCGTGAAAACTACATGGCAATATTCCTTTCAATTCAAGAAGAGAAGCTGTAACAAGTTTTTTTTAAGATGGCGGCTGTGGCAGCCATACTGCTCATCAGATTTTCACCAATTTGTTTGCTGACTAACTAGACATCATAAGAATTCCCCATGCCTAAATGACTTTTCATTTAAGAGTAGTTAAAACAAGATATTCCAGATGACCATATCTTGGACATTATTAGATCAGCACCATTGTAATGTCCATTCATTCAAGACAAGTAATGCAAATATGATTTTCAAGCTGACCACAGTGACAGCCTTATCAAACCTTAGATATGCATTATTTTCATTTAGGACTAACTAGACACCATAAGAAGTCTTTTATTTAAAATTCCATGCTAATACGACCATCCATTCAGGAAGAGTAGCGATAGCAAGATGGCTGCCATGATGATCACACTGGATCTCATTAGCACCATTTTCATTTAGGAACAACTGGACAGCATAAGGAGGAATTAATTTGTAAATTGTGTTCCAAACGGCTAATGTGGAAGCCATGTTGGATGTGTGAGCAAGCCTGTTTCATCCAGGACTAACTATACCATAGAAAATAATGTGTATGTAAAGTTTCATGGCAATGGAAATCTTCCAAACAGTTTAGTATTAGTGATAAAAAACTTGTCCTAACTGCCAATAGAGAAACAAAATTCCAATAGGCTTTTCGGTCTAAAACCAGTATAGCAAAAACAACACCAATAACCAAGACAGTAGGAATAATTTTATATTATATATTAACAGTTACTTACCTTGTTTGGCCATGGACCTGCTCCATAAGTGTATCCCTTGGACCTCTATGATCTTCGCTTAACAGTTGGGATGTTTTTTCTTCATCATTGATCAGCCTCCCATATGATCTATTATCATATGTTGCATCAACACTTTGTAAAAAAAGGATAATTAAAAATTATTACAACTGTTCATTGGACACTAATATCATTACATTGTGCATGTAATTAAGTCCAGTTGGTATTTCAAGCCTCCCAATTGGGAAAAAGGTCACAAACCAAATAAAACACACACACCATGAATAGCACATTATACACCTAAGTTATGTGGAACAGTGCTCTATGTAGATGACTGAAACTTATGTACGTAAACCTTTTTTCCTGCTTTTTGTCAGTGACCTTGACCTTTTGAACCCATGTTTTTTGGTTCAGACATGTCATGTATAACTGATGTTTAGAAAATGTTTCTTATTCCAGCAACCTTAACCCATGAACTAAACAATAGGGTTCTTCCTTTTTCTTATTTCTGGGTTCACCCACTGTTTCCAACAATATTTTTAGCCGGTCTTCTCCTGGTTTTTGCTTGTATGAAATTGATTTTATAGTTCACTTGTAATCATACTAAATGGAATTTAAATACAATTTGGACTTGCCAAAACATGCATTTAAAATACCAGAAGCGGACTACCATGACATCTCAATTAGAAATGTTACCAAGTACTAACTAAAACACAAAATATAGCAGTAGAAATAAGAAACAAAACAGGAACTCCTCCCGAGACCCTATCAGTGTTTTGAAAGTAGATGTTAAAAGTGGAATAGTTTTTAAATGTAATGGTATCCTTCTTGTTCTTGTTCAGGAATATATCCTGAAAACAGAGTACTGCAGGATCATGTTCCTTTAAAAGCAGAAGAATATCATTGTAGTTAGTTTTAAGTCCTTGACAGTTCCATTGTATTATGGTGGTCTTCATTATAAGCTTGAGCTGGAGATTGTGGAGTTAGGCTCGACCTTTTGTGTGGGCAATCTATGTGGTTATTTGTCTGGAGGAAGTACGCGTGATTAGTTTTTGTTAGTAGGTTTGGAGCCACCTTGAGTTCATGGAGCAGTTTGTACTGCATCTATGCTCGCAATGTCTCCAAACCGTTTTAGAGTTTGATGAGATCATAGGACCCATTTTGTTGCTTATGTGCTTGCGATTTATGTTTATTCCTTGGTGATTTCGGTGGTGGGGTGTTATTGAAAGTAGTTTGAGTAGATGCTGTGTTTTTCTATGATTGGTAATGGGGATATTAGTACTTGATGTTGATTCAGGTACATCGGTCTGTGTTTCAGCGTCCTTCGTTGTTTTAGTATTGTTTTTCTTGACAGTGGAGAAGGATAAGCCATGATGCGATATTTTCGAGGGCACAAGTTTTCTCGCCTCGGGATAGGGAATGTTTGATGTGTACTTTACCATCGGAATCTCCTTCCCCCTTTTCCAAGTAGAACATTCCGTGGCATTGGCGTGATGTTCCTTGCATCAGTTGACACAATGCAGATTTGTTCTACAATCAGATTCCTAATGAGAATGTTCTCCGCATTTGACTTTTAAACAGCGGTCTTGATTATGGCCATAATTTTGTTTGTAGCATCGAACGGGGTTTGGAATGGAGCTCTTAACCTCCACCTGCAAAAACTGAACTTTGACCACTTTGGTTACTGTTGGTTTGTTGAAGATGAGTACAAATGTCACTTGTTAACATTGAACTTGTTTTCCATGCTATAACGCATATACGGCATAACTTGTTAACATTGAACTTGTTGCACTATGGGTGGACTTGAGATGAGCTTGGGTTGTGCACCAAAGACTTTGCAGGGTTTATTGAGAATCAAACAATAATGGTTAAAAATTGTCGCAATACCTACTACAAATTGCCATCAAACTGAACAAAGGGATGGCTGTGTGTATCTTGCCCAAGTGATGTTGTTGTCATCCAGTTCCAAGAGATTAAAATTGCTTAAAAATTGTGTTCTTCTTTTCTGTCTTGACTGTAACTCGTATTAGCTAAAACATATATACTTAAAACTTGATCTGTGTTCATACTGGGATGAATATATACACACATAATGGATGACTGTACCATGCAACAAGATTGAAACCGAAATAGATATGGATTAAATTAAACACTGAACATAATGTGTGAATGAAATGTTTATGATAAAAAGGTATGATAGTCTCTATACACCCTCACCACAAATATTAATACAACAACCAAGTATAAAGAAGAGGAAAATGAACACCAACACTCTAACCAGACTTAAATCCAGTCACAATGTGTATCGCTTTAAACTTAGCGTTTGTGTTCATGCATATATTTAATTACACAGGATCATTATGTATAAACAAGATACTGACAACAAAGCGGAATCTGGACACTCCATTAAATTGTAAAAAAATTACCTGATGATATTATGATATGTTATATATATTACTGATGTTATCATATACATAAGTTTTATCACTGAATTCCCCATAATTTGAAAATATTTTTTATTTTTATAAAACGTGTTTGGTTCATATAAATAGAGGTTTTGTTAAAAATTTCAAACTTCACAGTTCAAAGTTTAATAGTCACAGTTCAAAAGTCATATTCTTTGAAAACAATTATCCTGGAATTGATCCACCGTCCATCTGAACTCAATGGTTACTTGTAATTCCATTAACGTCTGTATGAAATGCATATATCTTTCGAATATCAAGGTACGGAACACCACATCCATGTAATGTCCTATGGTAATGTATTGCCGATGTGATGCTGATTCTCATTGTCCTTACCATACTACCCAACATTTACTTCTGTTGCCAACAATATCCCTGTTTTCCTGTTGTCAGCTATATTGCCATTTTGCCATTTTGGCATTTTGTCAACAATGAGACATTGTTGCCACTTATGTTTCCCCTTAACGACTCTGAAGCCCTTCTGCTATTCCTTATATCCTTATATTTCAAACAAAATTGGGTCACTATAGCATATTTTTCAGTACTTGCTACAACCAATGTGCCCATCCTCCCCATTTGAGTTGAAATTCAAAGTGTGAATAATCCTCCTCTTTCTTTACACATCTTCTCCTTAGAGTAGACCCCTATAGATTATGCATCATGAGGCCAGAATCATTCAAAATATCAACTGTTGTGAAATAATGAATACTATGTTATACGATCATAGTAGTAGTACAGACCTCCACCCAGGCAACTTTGGCATCAAGGTTTTAAAAATCACCCTGGTCAGCTTTAGCGTCAAGGGGAATTTAACATGGGGACTATATGGGGCTGTCTAGCGTCACGGGAAGTTGGAGAGGTGTGGTGATGTGACGGTACTGAAGATTGGTAACAATGTTATAACAATGGTAGGAACAGGTGTCTAGCTGTTTACACTCAGTGGGGAGTAGAGACAGACATAATTACGTTGTGTATCCTCAAGAAGTCCAAATATTGTTGGCTTCCACAAATTGTTTTCTCTTGCAAAGTGAGCAGAAACTGACGGAATGGTAAAACAAGCTGTCTCGCTAGGCATTCAGCATTAAGAGGTTAGTGTTATGACTGGTCGGCTTGGTGTCAGGATAATGTGACTGATTGGGAAATCATCCAATATGTCTACAGCATGATGCCCCAGTGCTAGACATCACTATAAATTGTCCCACTGCCGACAGTCAATTTATGTGAGAACCGAATTAATAATCATATATTATGATCTCATAATATTGAGTTTAGTTCAGAATTATTGTTGAAGGGAAAATTAAAAGGACTTTGTGGAACAGTTTAGGTAGATAATTATTGTTGAAGGGACAATTAGACTGGCTTCGTGAAATGTTTTAAAGCTATATTAAAAATCCAATGTTCTCTCTCTCTCTCTCTCTCTCTCTCTCTCTCTCTCACACACACACACACACACACACACACACGTAAACACACACACACGCTCGCACACACAAAGCATAAAATCTGTGTTTGTCAGATGCTCAAATGCGTGGCTTATAACTCTCTTGCCGTCCACAAGTACAATCTCCATTCGAAAATGAACTTTACTTTTCGTCTGTATTCATTATCAATGTCATATCTCGCAAATGCATTGATGAAGAGCTGTGAATCAAATCCAGATAAATAGGAAGGAATTAGCTAAAAGCATTGCATATTTTTAGCAAGATTTCTGTACTCTTCGCTTACATAATCATGATCGCGAACTATAAAACCTGAAATCTCTTCCTCGCAAATATGACAAATTCAAGTTCATTTGAATTGTCTCGTGTTGTCGTTTGTGAATATCAATAATTTGGAATTCGCAGTTCTTAATACATTGTATACAAATCTAGCTATCTGACACTAATATTTCGTCAAATACTAGAATATAGTCATAAACTCTCTAACCAATAGATTACTAGATATCACAAATTACCCTGATACTGACGCTTGAAATAATAGTTTCTTAGTTTTCGTTGTACAAGCTTGATAAACTACGGCATTACTTGAAGTAATAGTTTGCTAGTTTCGTTGTACAAGCTTGATAAACTACGACATTACTTGAATCTTTGAATCAGTTTGACATTGTACTTTCAAGATCACATCGAAATTTGAAATGATGCTTAATATAATGTATATAATGTAGTTTAACAACATACCTCACTTCTTGCAAAATGTATGTCGTATGGCTTACACTACGGCTTAATCTTTCGTTATCTAGTTACCGTTATCTAGTTACCGTTATCTAGTTACCGTTATCTAGTTACCGTTATCTAGTTACCGTTATCTAGTTACCGTTATCTAGTTACCGTTATCTAGCTAAATTTTAAAAAGACATAAGCAGTTTAGACATTTAATTCTCTACGAAAGAAAGATAAGTTTTTATTTAAGAAATCACATTATTGTGAATTAAATAAAAACATTTCCTAGAAGTTCTATCACAAGTCCGAATATGTGAATTAAATACCAAATAGTCCCATAAGTTCTATCACAAGTCCGTATAGGTGATGTTCCAATTGAATTCCAATGGTGTTCCCCAATATATATTCATAATCTGCCAAAGGCATAGAGTGTATCGATGTAATAATGGTCTTTCAATGTATTACAGTGATATAATCCAAAATGTCATTGACTGAATCCATATTATTGATTTTTTTGCAAAAAACGTATTAATGAGCAATTTGCAGTAATACAAATTAAATCAATAAATCTACCCAAGCTAAAAACTGCTCTCAATAATAAAACTAATTCAGATTATTGCAGTAAAAACTAATAAATCGACACAAACTAAAAACTGATCTCAATAATGACTGATTCAGCTTTGAATGGTATTATATAAATGAGTAATTTTTCAAGTACAAAACATTTATATAAAGAGCTAAAACCCAACAATAGAGCCAGTATGTATGTCAGTATCCTCTCTAAGACATTCAAAGTTATCAATAAGTATAGGGATTTCCGAGTGCAAAATTTAATATCGCACGATCAAATGAAACCAATTATGTTTACTTCATTTGATTTGAATGTATAATAGATAATGATACATATATATTATGCATGTATTATTTTTTTTTTTACAAAATAAATGTCACTGGTGAGGGATTGTACATCTAACACACTTATTTAGGATGCTAATTGAAAGTAAATTATGCAGCAAAATAAACTTCAAATTATTGTGATTAAGGTTAATTCACCTTGTCCGCGAGATCAAATTCTTTACTAAAGACCAGGATAATCAAGAAATTATTGCATTAACGATTATTGTGTTCATTTACAGTTACCAATGTGCATTTTAAATTGTGAACAAGATTCCGTATACCGATGTGCCGCGTAAAATGTGAACATCGTTCAATATTTGTGTGATTATTGCCTTACCATGAATATATTTCTCTTTCATAAATATATTAATGAAAATGGTGGTGATTGCGGTGTTGATTGTTGCTGTGGTTTTAGAATGATTTTGTGTTTATTTTAAAGTTAACGCTGTTTAACAGAGGACTGTGGTATTTATTGAAAGTATTGTTGTTAAAGGTTTTTCTAGGATACGTAGATCAGTGGAGACAACTTGGCTTGGCTGCTTCGAAGATATTAAAGAATTGTTTCCCTTAAATTGTACGCTATATGGCTGGATATAAGTAGAAAACAATACTCAATAAGGACACAAACATTCGTGAAATTCCTGAAACTAAGATTTTGCAAACATGTGGAGCACCATAGTTAAAAATAACTGTCCCTCAAACACTTATGGAATGGAATATGACGCTCAACATTAAGAGGTTAGTGTTAGGATTGGTCGGTATGGTGTCAGGATAATGTGACTGGGTGAGACATCATGCTACATGTCTGCGGCATGTTTCCCCAGTGCTAGACATTACTATAAACTGTCACACTGCAGACATCGTAGCGAAATTACTGAACAGTTGTTTCAGCTACGATAAAAATCCAAAACACACACACACACACACACACACAACAATGGATTATCATTATTTTAATTCTCAAACTGATATCCAACTATACAGACGTGATATAATTGTTAATTAGTGTTAATTGTTAGTTAGTGTTAATTAGTTAATTAGTGTTAATTAGTTAATTGGTGTCAGACAGTCAAAAGTACAATCAGTTCTATAGTACACTGTTTATATGATTGACTATAATTGATCATCAACGTAGAGAAAGAAGGAAATGTCTGTGATATGTTGCAATCACAGAACATGTCATCATTCAGAAATGTCTTGATATGTGGCAATCACAGAACATGTCATCATTTAAAAATGTCTGTGTTATGTGGCAATCTCATAACAGGATGATTATCTTTTATCCATTTTCACCTGTCATTTAGAAATGTCTGATAAGTGGCATTCACATAAGGGGTTGATTATTGTTTATCTAAGTAAAGGTTTCAATTACATTCATTTAAGTTTTTGACGCTTTGTTCATTCATATCGACATGTTCCAGTTTAGACACTTGTACATTTATTTGGAATTATGAATGTTTTTACACCTTATGCTATTTTATTATAAATTTGGATACATTATGTTATGGAATTATGAACGTTTTTACACCTTATGCTATTTTATTATACAATATGGATACATTATGTTATAGAATTATGAATGTTTTTACACCTTATGCTATTTTATTATACAATTTGGATACATTATGTTATGGAATTATGAAAGTTTTTACACCTTATGCTATTTTATTATACAATTTGGATACATTATGTTATGGAATTATGAAAGTTTTTACACCTTATGCTATTTTATTATACAATTTGGATACATTATGTTATGGAATTATGAAAGTTTTTACACCTTATGCTATTTTATTATACAATTTGGATACATTATGTTATGGAATTATGAAAGTTTTTACACCTTATGCTATTTTATTATACAAATTGGATACATTATGTTATGGAATTATGAAAGTTTTTACACCTTATGCTATTTTATTATACAATTTGGATACATTATGTTATGGAATTATGAAAGTTTTTACACCTTATGCTATTTTATTATACAATTTGGATACATTATGTTATGGAATTATGAAAGTTTTTACACCTTATGCTATTTTATTATACAATTTGGATACATTATGTTATGGAATTATGAAAGTTTTTACACCTTATGCTATTTTATTATACAATTTGGATACATTATGTTATGGAATTATGAAAGTTTTTACACCTTATGCTATTTTATTATACAATTTGGATACATTATGTTATGGAATTATGAAAGTTTTTACACCATATGCTATTTTATTATACAATTTGGATACATTATGTTATGGAATTATGAAAGTTTTTACACCTTATGGTATTTTATTATACAATTTGGATACATTATGTTATGGAATTATGAAAGTTTTTACACCTTATGCTATTTTATTATACAAATTGGATACATTATGTTATGGAATTATGAAAGTTTTTACACCTTATGCTATTTTATTATACAATTTGGATACATTATGTTATGGAATTATAAAAGTTTTTACACTTTATGGTATTTTATTATACAATTTGGATACATTATGTTATGGAATTATGAAAGTTTTTACACCTTATGCTATTTTATTATACAATTTGGATACATTATGTTATGGAATTATGAACGTTTTTACACCGTATGCTATTTTATTATACAATTTGGATACATTATGTTATGGAATTATGAAAGTTTTTACACCTTATGCTATTTTATTATACAATTTGGATACATTATGTTATGGAATTATGAACGTTTTTACACCTTATGCTTTTTTATTATACAATTTGGATACATTATGTTATGGAATTATGAAAGTTTTTACACCATATGGTATTTTATTATACAATTTGGATACATTATGTTATGGAATTATGAAAGTTTTTACACCTTATGCTATTTTATTATACAATTTGGATACATTATGTTATGGAATTATGAAAGTTTTTACACCTTATGCTATTTTATTATACAATTTGGATACATTATGTTATGGAATTATGAAAGTTTTTACACCTTATGCTATTTTATTATACAATTTGGATACATTATGTTATGGAATTATGAAAGTTTTTACACATTATGCTATTTTATTATACAGTTTGGACACATTATGCTATGGAATTATGAAAGTTTTTACACCTTATGCTATTTTATTATACAATTTGGATACATTATGTTATGGAATTATGAAAGTGTTTACACCTTATGCTATTTTATTATACAATTTGGACACATTATGATATGGAATCATGAATGTCTTTACACATTATGCTATTTTATTATACAATCTGGATACATTATGCTATGGCATTATGAAAGTTTGGACACCTAATTTTATTTGGAAGTATGCAATCTTGGATCCATTAATTGTTGCTACTATGATAATACACTGTGCATTCCGTATCCTTATAGAAATTGCGTTTGCGTCATTTTCAATTAATTTTATATGAACACATGTATACCCATATTTATGACCTTGTACGCCAAAATGTTTTGGTAAAATGCTATTGTAAACTAATGGAGATATAATCTGATTTTGAAGTGTCCTAAACATTACTCGTTGAAGTAAGCAAAATTAACCCTGCCCAGATTAAACCCGGGTATAGTGTGGCCCAGGCCAAAGTATGCTCCGGGGGATAATGTGTTATAGGCTAAAATATGCCCGGGGGTGTAATATAGCCAGGGCCAGACTATATTCTTTTCAGTCCAGAATATGCCCCATTTGTATATTAAATAATTATTTATTTTTCAGTTTTCAACCACGGAAGACCAACTGTATCGCCAGCTTTTGAGATTCTACACTACAACACAACAAACGTACCCCCAGTGGATTTACGACCTACCTCCAGAGAAACGTGTGAATGCCAAGTCTCAGTTCAGACAAACAGCTAAGCCATATCGAGCAGCAAAAGTGAGATTCTTTAACATGAGGAAAAGGAAGCTCTCACTTAAAGCCGACTGCCAAATATTTTGAAGGCCTGTCGTGACAACTTAATTTGTAAGTGGTCAGTTTGGCAGAGATAAGACGTTAGCTAAAATCCCTGGCTGTTATTACTTGAAATAAATGAAGAAAGACGTTCACCAACATCTGAAAGCCTGTCAAACATTTTATGTCATAAATCCCAAAATCAGCAAGGAGGCTCCACCACTCAACAGTATATCAGTACCTGGAAAAGCATGGAGCCTCGTCAGGATTGATATGATCGTTCCCCTTCATGAAACATCAGAAACGGCAACAATTATATAGTTACTGCCACTGATCATTTCTCCAAGTCGACTTAAGCATCAGCTGTTCCAGATAAGAGTGCCAAGTCAGTAGCAATATTTGTGTACTCCGTTCTTTGCCAACTTGGCTGTATGGAAACTTGATTAGCGACCAGGGATGGACGAGAGTTTTTGAACTCAGTCATCGACAACCTGATGGAGAATTTTCAAACAGATCACCGCATTTGCCTAGCACCCACAAACAAATGGCCAGCGGAAACATGAGAATCGAATACTCAAAGAACCTTCTGTTAAGCTGGTCAATAAGAAAGGAAACAACTAAGAACAGTTCATCCCCATTGTTCTGTTTGTGTATTACACATTTGTGCTGGATACGTTGGTAATAATGTATAGAGAGATAAACGAGTTTACAGAGACGAAACATGTGCACTGCTTATGTTGTTACAAATAATGTATATATTATGTTTTAGTTTTTAGTATGTTGCAAATAATGAATATATCAAGCTTTAGCTTTTATTAAGTTTTACTCTTTTCTCTTATTTGCATCAGTAACAATTTCATGTTCATACAATACTGACTTGAATGCATTACCAAACTACAAGATTCTTGAAACGAGGTTTTCACAATACACCACAATGTAAGTCATAATTCCTTTGTCACTCAAAATATGGACAGGTCTATAATCTGGAGGAATTACAATAATTATTATAATTATGAAAAGAACAATACAAAGTAAAATTTGACATAGCAGTTAAAATTCCAAACCGTAAACATCTAATATTTGTTACAAATCAGAATTTTGCTTTTATGGCCGAATTTGTGTTAAAAGGGAAACAAAGAACTGATGGCATACCGTCCCTTCAAGATATGACACCGATAAAGCCCATTTTAATATTCTACTCTGGTCCAGATGACTACTTTGGTACACGGACTATTTTGGTACACTGGGCTACTCTGGTCATCAGGACTAAATTGGTACATGAGACTATTGTGGTACACTGGGCTACTCTGGCCCACATTTCTACTTTCATACACAATGATACTCTGGTACATATGCCTACTCTAGTTTACACAGATGTCACTTGACTTACACAATGTGTGTTAATTCATGTATGGTAGAACTTCCGTGTTATGACACATACACAGGCGTGATTCGTGTATGGTAGTACTTCCGTGTTATGAAAACATACACAGGCGTGATTCGTGTATGGTAGTATTTCGGTGTTATGACACATACATTAGCGTGATTCGTGTATGGTAGTACTTCCGTGTTATGACACATACATTAGCATGATTCGTGTCTGCTAGTACTTCCGTGTTATGACACATACACAGGCATGATTTGTGTTTGGCAGTACTTCAACAAACACATTGGTACAATAGAGATATATTTTAGTAAGTTAGTACCATGACATGTATTTTAATATAACAAGCATAGTAGTACTTCTGTGCCGTAAGAACACATGTAAGACAACCATGGCACGGTTACTGGCATTAGCTCAGAGTTATTGGCCCTTTGTTGGTGAGTTATCTAAGGTAATCACTTTTACCCAGCACTGCAATCTCATATCTTTCCATCAGATTTCGAGTTTAGGGCTTGGCTAACGTGGCCATGTGTGAAAGCTGCCAGTAGTTTATAATACACTACGAACACGTGAACGCAGACATGCTAATCAATCTACTATGTTTATAATCTATGAAAGACACAGAATACGAGTACCACATTAAACAAGATATACTAATATAAACAAGACATTGTCATAATAATGCATAAGAGTATACCCCCTCGTTAATCCGTATAGCTATTAAAACAAAGCGTGTCATCTTGACACGCTGATGTAAGCGACATTCAAAGGAAAGCGCGATAAAATATATTTGTTCTGATTGGTCACTGTTGAATCAGGAGTGTGTTTTACACGAGAAATCATTAGAATATAATATCGACTCGTTAAAATTACTTCAGTCTTGAAAGTTCCTCTGCAAGAGAGGACAGTGTAGTATTATTTGTGTAATAAAGACTTCGTTGAGTATTTTAGAGAAGCACCTCCGTAAAAAATAAATCAGAAAGACCGCCAAAAACCAACGGTTGAGGGCGCACCAAAAACACGAGATATTTGTTTCAAATCCACGCTTATTTAGATGTATTTAATATAATGTTTCATCGGTACAGATCTGCATGATTTGTTGATAAATTTGTATGATTAGTTTCATTTGTTACATTAATTTAGTAATGTGCTTTTGAATAATGAATTAGAATTTTTACCTTAATTCGTAGTTAAGAATGACGCAGTGTTAATTGATGTCGTAAAAACACTATGTGGCGTTATGGATCGAAAGTGTTAAGTTAATTCTTGAATTTATCATATTGTTTGAATATTGATTGTGTTCTAAGATTTAATGTCTTACTTTAATTAATGATTTACAAGAATAAACGTGAATGCACCGATTTTTGACGTCGTAGATAATTTAGCGACAGTGTATAATGTATTTGGTCAAGGCAAACCGAATTAACAAGTGGTTTCGCTGCATTGAGAGACGAGCAGTACCAAATAGAGGACGTACAAGACGGGAAAAGAATATTGTGAAGTAGAAGTTGCAAGGGGAATACATCGATACAGAGGACAAGTCTGAATTCGAACGGAACATCCACGAGGGAAAAGTATCTCGAGAGACAGGAACCTCTGGGTCAACATTTGAGTGAGCAGAGAATGCAGTTCCACGATAACAGGTCATGAAAATCGAACAACGCGGATGAATTTGATTGAACTCTCGATTCTCTGATGAAGTTAACTATCAGTAATAGAACGGCTAAATTTGTTCAATTCTATATTCAATCTATTTGTAATTCGGTGAAAGTTAATTCTAAAACCACGTGAATTCCGAATGAAAGGAAATTGCACTGTGTATGTATTTGATTAAATTGTTTATTTATATTTACGGGGGCTTGTAGATTTTTGTTCAATATATATTAAC
Source organism: Unio pictorum (assembly GCA_030141615.1). Classification (NCBI taxonomy): domain Eukaryota; kingdom Metazoa; phylum Mollusca; class Bivalvia; order Unionida; family Unionidae; genus Unio; species Unio pictorum. The sequence continues at coordinate 517,188 of JARLTB010000163.1, read as the reverse complement.
TCAGTTTACCATATGCATTCTATACTCGAACCGCGCAATTATACCGTGGGAGGTCATCTCCTAGATAGCGAGTATCAGAGGGGAGTGGGTTAGAGTGTTGTTATTATATGTTGTGCAATACCATTTGACAAAGTGGGACGTAACGCTTACCCTTTTACAAGAGGGGCTTATACAATATTATACAAATAGCGCTCATGATCCGCGAGACTTTGACATAATGGTAAAAATTCTGGCATAGACGAATAAATCATTTTAGAACGAATCGCTTGTCTCGGATTGAAACAAGAGGACGGCACAGTTTGTACATTTCTGAAAAGTAAACAAACATGAATTGAGTTCCTCACATGCACATAAATAAACTAATATAATATCACCCACAAGACTAAGGAGTGAACAAGGGAATATAACGTTTAGTTGTGGAAGGCAGAATACATATATAAAAAAAGTATTTAGAAAACACATTAAAATACATAAACACACTCATATATTATCACTCAAAAGACGTAATATTGTGCAAGGGAATATAAAGTTTAGTTGTGGAAAAGACAATTCATATATAAAATACATATTTATTTTGTTTGTTTGATAAGGATTTTTAACGTAGCTTTAACAATTGTTCAGTCATATCGCTACGATGTCTGCAGTGAGGCAGTTTATAGTGATGTCTAGTACTGGGGCATCATGTCCCAGCCAGTTCCACCCAGTCACATTATCCTGACACCATGCCGACCAGTCCTAACACTAACCTCCTAATGCTGAGCGTCAAGCAAGGCAGCTGTTAGTATCATTTTTGTAAGTCTTTGTTATGACCTGGCCGGGGATCAAACACACGAGACGTAGGAGTGTGCAAAGGAGTATAAAGTTTAGATGTGAAAGACAAAATACATATATAAAACACGTATTTAGAAAACACATGAACATACTAATATATTTTCACCCAAAAGACGTAGGAGTTTTCAAAGGAGTACAAAGTTTAGTTGTGGAAGACAAAATACTTACTTAAAACACGTATATAGAAAACACATTAAAGCACAACGATTGGCAATAGGTAGCGTATAATCTCTGAGGGTTTTTTGGATAGGAGGTGGCGGACTAAAAAGGAAAAAATGTTAACAAGGGTGATAACAAATCTCTTTTGAGACATCCTTTCCCTTTAGACTACACTCTTCTTTTCCATACAGAAGTAAATTTAATCTTGGTGATAGCCCATTATAACTTCACACACATAGTGCAAATTGAATAACATGTAGGAAATGATAATGTCGCTAAAAAGTTATTTTGTAAAATGCAAATGGAAGCGACAATGAAAATAGTTCTGCTAATAGGATAAAAACCTTGTAATGTCAACTTATCATCTATGTCGCCATATTATAACACTATACTACAAGTATATATAAATGTTTCGAGTTTTTAGCTAACATAAATATTGGTGTACATATTATGTATGAGAGAGAGAGAGAGAGAGAGAGAGAGAGAGAGAGAGAGAGAGAGAGAGAGAGAGAGAGAGAGACTAGTATTATCCTAATAAAATGCATAAAATATAAAAGAAACGATATACACTCGACGCAATGTACATGTTAAATTCACAAAAGGCGTGATAATAAAACATATCCATGACCCAAACCGATATAATATTTCAGTTTGGTACATGAAAGAATTCATAATAGACCAAAGGACGGTTTCTCAACATATATTGTAAACAGGAGAATCACAATTACACTCATACTTGTTTACATTCTCTAACTGAACTCTGATTAGAGTAATGAAGTCCATAGTACGTGTCTAAATTATCAATGCATCTTACTTGTTCTCTTGACAAAATAAGTGGAAATATATATTATGCATTTTGTTAGGATAATACATGGATAAAGTTACCTCTCTGATACGTTTGAATTATTTTACACGCAAAGGCAAATACAGTCTGAATATAATCTGTCCTCCTCGTTGATCGAAACAAAAGATTGATTATTATCAGTAAAGACAAGTACATTCTAAATAGAACATAGTTTGTTTGTTTGATTAGGATTTTTAACGTAGCTTTAACAATTTTTCAGTCATATCGCTACGATGTGTGCAGTGAGGCAGTTTATAGTGATGTCTAGCACTGAGACATCATGCCGCAGTCACGTAGCATTATGTCTCACCCAGTCACATTATCCTGACACCAGGCCGACCAGTCCTAACACTAACCTCTTTTTGCTGAGCGTCAAGCGAGGCAGCTGTTAGTACCATTTTTGTCTATGGTATGACTCGGCCGGGGATTGAACCGACGACCTCCCGCTTCCGGGGCGGACGCTCTAACCACTACGCCAAAATAGAACCTAGTGGGGAGTTGAGGAAAATTCAAAGGGAAGATTTGTCTCTGAACAAAGTACACGGTATGCAAAGCACGAGTCGATACGGAAATGCCAGACGGTGATGCAATTTGCACCAACATGCCAAACAAGGGTCCGATACATTTAAACAAGTGATTGTGCCCATATTAAAGCTAGGAGTAGCGCTTATGATGGCATATGTGGGTCTACTTGTTCGTCACATGGCCATGCTGAAGACCATAGATAATCCCGTTGGGGAGTTCTATTGACCTGTTGAAATGGAGACGTGCGGTAGTTTTATTTATCGTATGACATTTGTCTGCAGGAAGGAACATCAAACTTTCCATATGCAAGTGGCAGTATCCACTGATGAACCATTCTTGAGGGTGGCAATGGCTCTAATAGGTGCAATAAACACCCAGCCCTAATCTAATTAAATGCTAAATCATTTTAAATAGGTTTTTTAAAAAAATAAACAGCACACCACAAAAACCATGGGAAGCATTATACATTTTTAGTTCTGATTCGGAATGAGAAACAGACAAGACATATACACAAACAACTGGTTAAGAAATTAGAAACACCTAGGAACTTCCGAAACATTACAGATTTATTATACAAATATAGGAACCGAAAGAATTACGGAAACTAAATACAAGTAAGACATATGACTGGGTTAGAAAAGATGTTACCATATTAATTAGAAACAAGGTAGAAGCAGAAATTAGTACAGTCAATTGTGACAGATTATGGAGGCACTGGTAAAATGTAATATCACCCAATGTACAAAGTATGATATTCAAGTACCTCCACATCGCCTGGCTAACAGACGAAGTGCAAAGAAGACGGTACATGATAAGGACCCAAATTAGCTGCCCTCTATGCAGAAATGCCTCTTTCACAAAGTAATACAAATTAACACAATGTGACAAAACAAAAGAAGAAAGACAAACATTAATAATTGAAATGTTTAAGGTCGACAAGTATAATAGACAACATATTCTCTTCTTAGACTAAAATTTTAACAGAACCTTCAATAGACAAAAAAGTACTACATTGCCAAAACAATGCTAACATGTTGACAAATAATTACGATTAAGAAACAGGGAGAAATTTATATATTCGTTCAAGGCTAAATTTAATTTTGTTTTAAAAAATATTTTAATTTTAATAAACAGATCTATGAATTACAGTTAACATAATTATGACCACTCAAATCGTACAAACAACAAAACGTTTTGAGAAATATATAATAGGAACCTTAATGGGGAAAGTTCTCTATAATGATGTCATTGGGCTATATATCACAGGGCGATATTTGGATTGGACAAGCCTGTGGAAGAGTTTGAGGGATAAAAATAAAAACATTAAGGCATGTAAATACTAAGAATAGGATATGAATATCTTTGGATTCCTAATATCCACAACTCTTACTCTGTACAGTTCCCGTACTGTACAGAGAACCCAATTTTGTGGGTAAAATAAACAATTTTAGATAATTTATAATCTTAAATAAATAACTAATTCGAGACGACACAATACCGAGTCGGGAGAAGTACATACAAATAAAAAATGTACGGAGCCCGACTCGAATACAGTCGGACTCAACGAGTTTAACAGAAAAAAAACAATGAACGATATAGGAAAAAATATATAACTACAAAAATGTACCGGACTTTGCACGAAATTCAAAATTCCAACTAAAACTAAACGTATGTAATATCTGCAATTATGAAATGATGTGATGACCCGTTTAGAGTTCAATGTCACTGAATAGAACACAAACATAAATATGTCACCAATACAGATAGCAAACACAGAATACAGGAAACCTCTAGCCAAAAACAAACAATAACGATTAAAAATGTGACTCCGGAGTAGGGTAAATAAAACCCACCTCGGAAACCCTTCCTATAGATACATTAGGGAAATATTAATTGTAAATACCCCTTTCAAAAGACTTGCATATATCCTATGGAAAAAATTTAATTTAAATGAAAAGTTAAATGAAAAAAAATAAAACACGTAACTACATATCAGGGAGTATACACACATTACATATAAACTATTTTACATATGTTTAGGAATGGAATGGGGGGGGGGGGTGATCCGTATGTTTCCAAACCCCCACCCCCAAAACAGAGAATGGTAATCGTTAGATATTGCTCAAAGCTGGTTTAACCATCCGATAAACGAAATACTTTGCTTTAAAAGATGTTAACTCAGTTACGGAGGCTGATACCTTGGATAGAGTTTGGTCAAGTGTTGGTGTTTCTCGGAAAGCATTAACTGACTAGGGAATGTATTTGATGCGCCAGGTGGTGGATGAAGTAAATGGATTAATACCAGGTGGTGGATGAAGCAAATGGATTACTGCCAGGTGGTGGATGAAGTAAATGGATTACTGCCAGAAGGAGGAAAAAATAAATGAATTACTGCCAGGTGGTGTATGAAGTAAATGGATTACTGTCAGGTGGTAGATGAACTAAATGGATTACTGTCATGTGGTGGATGAAGTAAATGGATTTCTGCCACGTGGTGGATGAAGTAATGGATTACTGCCATGTGGTTGATAAAGTAAATGGATTACTGCCAGGTGGTGGTTGAAGAAATGGATTACTGCCATGAGGTGGACAAAGTAAATGGATTTCTGTCAGGTGGTGGATGAAATAAATGGATTACTGCCAGGTGGTAGATGAAGAAAATGGATTATTGTCAGGTGGTGGTTGAAGAAATGGATTACTGCCAGGTGGTGGATGAAGTAAATGGATTACTGCCAGGTGTTGGATGAAGTAAATGGATTACTGCCAGGTGGCAGATGAAGTAAATGGATTCCTGTCAGGTGCTCAATGAAGTAAATTAATTACTCCCAGGTGGTGGATGAAGTACATGGATTACTGGCATGTGGTGGATCAAGTAAATGAATTACTGCCAGGTGGTGGATGAAGTAAATGGATTACTGCTACAAGGTGGAAATAGTAAATGGATTACAGTCGGATGCTGGATGAAATAAATGGATTAATGTCAGGTGGTGGATGAAGTAATGGATTACTGATATGTGGTGGATAAATTAAATTGATTACTGCCAGGTGTTGGATGAAGTAAATGGTTTTAATGCGCCAGGTGGTGGATGAAGTAATGGATTACTGCCAGAAGGTGGAAAAAGAAAAATGATTGTCAGGTGGTGGATGAAGAAAATGGATTACTGCGAAGCGGTGGATGAAGTGAATGGATTGCTGCCAGGTGGTAGATGAAGCAAATGGATGACTGGCATGTGGTGGATGTAGTAAATGGAAACCTGTCAGGTGGTCGATATCTACATAAGGATGTTGATTAGTCATTACTCTTAGATTACTTAAGTGTCTTGAGTGAAAAGCGCGGCGGATTTGAAAGATTTTATTTAAAGCCTATCGGACAAAAAAATAGTTAAACCCATATCCACTAACGCACACATCAACACCTTACTAGCATCCAACCACGCTACTCGGGCATTTCAACACTTCAGGGTTACATTTAATTTAGATTTTCACTAAATTTTATTAAGACGTTTAATTATTAGAACCTGTGCCTGTAATTTTAAGAGTATTCAAGATTTAATTCACAATGTCGTAAGTTTTCTTTTAAAGTTTCACTTTGTTGTCAACGAAATACATATTTGTTGATTTATAACAAAGCTTGCTTCTTCTCACCATTTTCATTTATTTTAATACCATAGAGTATAATTTTTTGACACAACATTGGATAGATAAGCTTATATCGTATTGTCACAAATTGTTGATGTATTTTGTTGATAAATCGTAAGACTTCTAATTTCAAACATCAATAGTTTGGAAAATGGAATTAACAATAAGATTCCGTTCACAATTTGCCTAATAAGTAGACAATATATGTTTACCTGTTGTAAGCGACAGCTCCCACAATTGAATTTTACTGCACGCCGAATGAACCCTTTGCTAACTCTAGGGAGACTTGGTTGATTACATGTACACATTTCATTCTTTTCCAAAATATATCAAACTAGTCTTGTAACTCTAGGGCGACTTGGTTGATTACATATACACTTTTCCAATGTATATCAAGCTAGTGTTGCTCTTTATATTAATGCAAATGCTGTTGACATTATTTATGCAAGTACTGAAGTTGTTAGATACATTTCGAGATGATGAACTGAATGGATTATAACGTTATTTCCATGTTATCCTGTTTCCATATTCCGAGTTATTGTTTTTCACTTTATATGCCGTATTCCTTTTAAGTTGCTCTTTTTCATCGGACTGAATTTTGTTTGTTAACCATTGGTATGTATGTATGTATGTATGTATGTATGTATGTATGTATGTATGTAATTTATTATTTTATCTAATTAATGTTCATAGATGAGTGAAATAAAACTATCAGTTGCAACTATTGTTTTTTTCATCTTTTTCACATATATAGTAATTTAGTCAACCTTGAATCAGGATTACCTATTGAGAGTCTTTTTCTCACTCTGAGCAATGAAGCTACCCTGATTGCTGTTTATGCTGAGTTGTTCTATTACAAGACAAGTGGTAAATAACTTTTCTGATTGGTTAATTTGCTACTTGTCTGTATAAACAGCATAAACAGTGGTGGTCAATCCATTGGAGTCTATGAGGGGTGCTGGTCATGGGATTGAAATAAGTCCATACTGATTCTTTTGGCTTCAGGAAAATGTGACGACCTTTGTCCTATTTGATAAGGTAAATAGATTTTTAATATGGTCAATGTAACAGTTTATTTTATATGTACTCTGTTTTTTTCTCTGAAATGTATATTGCATTTTAGTACCTTATCTAAGTTATCAACATGCATAGTCTTTACTCAGCCTATCATTCTGTCCATACACTTGTCTGTCTGTTTGCTTTCTGCTTTTCCCCTACACACTGATCGTTGTGTTTAGATATGATACGGCTGGGGTTCAAACCCAAGTCATTCCGCAAACAATGCGGATGATCTAACCACTCGTCCACCAGAGCAATCATGTGGGATTTGTGGATTAAACATTTATTGCTTTTTGTGATTGATCCGTCTATTTTTTTTTTGTTTTTAGTTGATTTTTGTTGTTGTTGTTATTGTTTCTTAAATTAAAAAATCAGAATATGTGATATATGCTTGTTATTTATGGATAAACATCAGGTTCGTGAATTTACAAGAATTAATTTCTGAGAACTATGTGGTTAAATTTCTCTGAGGCTTTTAAGCATGTTTGTATAAAGTATATAGCAGCCTTTATTTGTAGAAAATATTCAACATTACTTGGAATTTTTTGCATCATTGTTCATCTTCTTGTATACAATCACTCTACAACTGCAGATGAGTAATATGGCTTATGTTCTGTTTCATAATGACAGAAAAGTATTTAATATGCCTGGAATAATGGCATCGCGATTTAACTATGGTTGTCTTAATGTTAAAAATGTATTGACTATGTCTGTTTTAATGGCATAACATATTGACTATGTTTGTCTTAATGACATAAAAGTATTGTATATGACTGTCTTAATGACATAAAAATATTCTGTAAGGCTGGCTTAATTGCATAAAATTATTGACTATGGCTATCTTAATGGCACGAAATTATTGACTATGGCTGTCTTAATGACATATGAGTATTGACTATGGCTGTCTTAATGGCATAAAAATATTGACTATGGCTACGTTAATGACATACAAGTATTTTGTCTTAATTGCGTATAATTATTGACTATGGCTGTCTTAATGGCATAAAATTATTGACTTTGGTTGTTTTAATGACATAAACGTATACACTATGGCTGTCTTAATGGCATACAAGTATTAACTATGACTGTCTTAATGACATAAAAGTATTGTGTATGGCTGTCCTAATGACATAAAAATATTGTGTATGGCTGGCTTAATTGCATAAAATTATTGACTATGGCTATCTTAATGGCATAAAATTATTGACTTTTTTGTTTTAATGACATATAAGTATTGACTATGGCTGTCTTAATGGCATAAATGTATTCACTATGGCAGTAGAGAGTACTGGAAGCAGTATGGTTGTTATGTCATTATTGTGTGGATTCAGTTCGTTCACTGCATTGAATCTTCTTAGTTTGACTTATAATATACACACTTTACTGATACATAGTTCATAACACAGCAACAGTTATTTACACACAAAGTATTTGTAATCAGAAATATTATATTATATTCATTTCTTTCAAATACTGAATCTTTCATTTCAGGCCCCAGAATTTTTCTACAATTGTTTACAGAAGAATTTGGGCATCACTAGTTTGCTGACCATGGTGATGTTTCTAAGAGGATTACATGATTTGTCCATATAATACCAAATAAAATATTCCAGTTTTTTTTCTCACACTTTTATTATCTGACTGCATTGACTTTAACATAATCATTAGATGTAATATTTTTATTACATTATAAAAGTTTGAATGAAATGCCACTGTAATTTTTTCATTCTTACTGCACATGCTAAATGTTTCTTTATTTTTCTAGGTATTAATATTTGCTCAGAATGTTTCACATGACTTGCTATGAAAATGTTTCAAGTGTACCATTGTATTGCAAGCTAGGTCACTTACATTCATGGTTTATAGATTTGTGCATTATCTGTTTTGTAATATAGTCATTTTTAGGCCTATGTCTGCATACATGCTCAGTTTGAGAGATATTCCAAGACAGGTAAGTAGGGATGAAGATTCATCATGAGAACTCATTCAGTCAAAATAGGTCACTTTAACTTTTATTTTCCATTATTTTGTTACCCACACTTGTCTTTATGTTCAGCTCAGTTTTGTAGTCACATCTGCTTTCAGAGTCATGTGACTTAGTATGTAGATACCTCAAGAGACGTATAGTACTCTTGAGTCAAAACAAGTCACTGCGGCCTGATGTAGTAAACTAAGTTACCTTTGGATGAATTCAATTTCCTAAATACAGTTAATTCAGTGATGTGACTTGATAACATGTAGAATACATTGTAATAAATACTATTTCATTTTGAATGAATAAGATTTGTATGTGGTCAAAGGCACTTGATATTATTTATCACTGACATTGACATCTGCATGTATGGATTGAAGTCTCAGACTCAGCCAGAGTGGAAATGTGAGAAAGTCTGCTGGTAGCTTCCCATGGGTCAATAATTCTTTCCATGGGTCAGTAATTCTTCCCATGGGTCAGTAATTTATCCCATGATTTTTCCTGATTCTAATCCACCAGATATACTGGCCACCATGTATAGAATAAAATGTGATAAAAATAAACATCATAGTCAGGTAGAGCTTTGTAATGAGTCCATATCACCATTGGTTACTACGTTGTTTTTGTGTTATGGCATAAAGTATGAGTGTTTGTGACATCTAAATGCACTAGAAATTAGATGCACTTTAAATAAGGGGTTATGACAGCATGTTGCAAAATCATTATTATTGCTATGATCCACAGTTGTTGTTTTTTTCATAATTAATCAAGAACGTCCATAAGAAAGGCAATGCTTTGTGGGAAATTCCCAAACTAAAATCTGGTTCCATTCCCAATGTATGTGGATAACATTCTTCTTTTATTGTGCTATTGTTACGTATATTTGATTTAAGTCATTTATATTTTGTTTTAATTGTTTGTTTGATAAATTCAAATTTGACATATTAAGTTTAAAATTCATTCATTGAGAGATTTTTTAAAAAAAAAAGTGGGATGACATGTACTCTACAAATAAACACCAGATGTTGTCCTCATTTCTAACCTGGCTTCAGAGTTGTAAACAAGCTTTTAAAATGATTGGTTGATTCCAAGGACATTATGGAGCTTTGTTGAAAACACCTTTCTATTTTTAGTTCTTGAGACTGGAATTAACTGATTCTCATCTGGGTCATACGGTGTGCACGAGATTTTTTGAACGTAAATTTGTTCTAAAGATTCGAGAAGATCATGTGACCCCTTCCTTGTTTACGTAAAAACAGGTATATAAATTATGTTTTGGAGCGAACTATTTAGTAGAAGTTGGGCTGTTAGAATAATAAGTTGTGTTGTTTTGAGTTATTTTAAATTACCTTGTACTGGAATTTATTTCAATTCGTTTGGATCAAGAGGATTTGTTTTGTTATTTTTCTGGAAACAATTGTGCTCATTGAATTTCATAAGACCAGAACGGACTTCATCACGTGACATCGTCTTCCATCTTTTATGCTTCTAAGATTCGAACTTGGAATTATTAGGACATATTATTACCAGGACTTTTGCAATTTCACAAGTGGATTATATTTTAAATTATTTTTGGATTAATTTTTGGAATTTGATTCTTAAAACCGTAAGTTTATTTTTTCTTTTCTGGAAAATATTTGCGCTCAATAAATTGTTTATTAAGTTTCTACAAGCTTGTTATTTTTACTCTTTCTATGTTACTGTTTATTCGAGCCTAAGCACGTAACACTAAGATATGCACAAGACTGAATTGCCATCATTGCCTGGTACGGCCCATTTATATCAAAGATTTGATGAAAACCTGATTTGTTCTTTGTCTATAATAATTCTTTTGTAATACTGACTACCAACAAGAGTAAAAAACAGACAATGGTAACAAAAAAGGTAGACAAAGGTAATAAAACAGTAGACATATATATATGTGTGTGTGTGTGTAATTCCATACCATCAAACCAATCATATGAGAGTTACATCATTCAAAAGCATTTTAATGAGAAGGAAATTTATTATTATCACACACATGCAGAATTCTAATTTATCCTATACTTTCTGGTACTGATGGTCATTTTTTTAAAAGGTGTTTAACTTATTGATGAATTGTATATTTCAGCATGTTTTATATAATTTTGTAATTAGCACTATAATGCCAGTATTATGATCACTTGACAAAAAATCCAAATAGTGCGTGTATTATCTGACCATGTATATGGAAACTCAACACAAAATTCCATAACATCAAACCAATCATTAGAGAGTTACATCATTCAAAAGCTTTTAAAGGAGAAGGAACTTTATTATTATACACACGTGCAGAATTGTAATTTATCTTATACCTTCTGGAACTGATCACCATTTTTTAAAGGTGTTTGACTTATTGATGAATTGTTTCTTTCAACATGTTTTATAGAATTTTGTAGTTAGCACTATAATGCCAGTATCATGATCACATGACAAAAATCCAAATAGTGCATGTATTAACTGGCCATGTATATGCTACCATGCCAATTTCTGCACCATAATTAAAGTTATCCCTGATGAATAATTAACAAACTTCGTAGATGTCTTTTACTTTGGGAAATTGTCTTCAACCCTAAAGACTTTGGACATTTTTTTACCAATTTATTGAAGCAAAATAATTTGCATACAATAACATTAGTTCTACATCACAGATGTATAACAATAATATTTGTAAGACATCACAGATCTAGACAAATGCCATTATTACTCCGCAACAGATATACAAAAATAACATTAGTACTGCATCACAGATGAATATCAATAACATTGGTACTATATCACAGATGTATAACAATAAAATTGGTACTATATCACAGATGTATAATAATAGCATTGGTACTATATCACAGGTGTATAATTATAACATTGGTCCTATATCACAGATGTATAACAATATCATCAGAACAAGATCACAAATGTTTCACAATAACACTGGTACTATATCACAGATGTATAATAATAGCATTGGTACTATATCACATATGTATCAATAACAGTGGAACTATGTCACATATATATATATATATATATATATATATATATATATATATATATATATATATATATATATATATATATATATATATATATATATATATAACAATTATCCATATCAATAGCACCATGTATTCTATACGCATTATGGTCAGCAGGAATTTGATTAACGAAATACGAAAGGGGGATTCAAACTGGAAAGGTATGAACTGAATTTGGTGACTTACATGTAGAGAATAACTACGATATTGTTCACTTTGAATAGAGCTATTCTTCAACGTTGAATAGAGCTATTCTTCAACGGGCTTGTATGCACCACTGTATGAACATCGTGGCATGGTATAAAGTTTATTCAGATCTTTCGCAAAGTGCACTCACTGAATATACATGTTCAAACACCAAGGTAATGGGAATACTGTGGTAATGCGCCGTTGAACTATACGTTAATGGTTAGAGATTTTATTAAAGGGCCCACTGAAATTGAAAAATATACCGTAAAATGAGTCTTTTCTAAACATATATAATTTTAAACATATTTAAAGTGTTGTCTGCAAAAGAATAACATATATACACACACTTATACAATATAAATGCAATGCACTTCGCTGATTAACCCCCAACTTACAAGCAAACAAGATGTTATATCACTAATTGTTACTAAAATTATAGTATATTTCAAGCTGTGTCAGAATACAGAAGGTAAAATTTGATCATAAGGTGCAAAATGTACGATACCAGAACAAAGTAATCTAAGCCGATCATTACAATTATAGTATCCAGATCTACAAAGACGGATGTTCATTTGAGCATATAATTCTTAAAGCGAAGAATTTATTGTGTGTGTGTGTGTGTGTGTGTGTGTGTGTGTGTGTGTGTGTGCGATAGATGGGTGGATGGATGGATTGATGGATGGATGGATGGATAGATAGATGGATAGATAGATAGATGATAGATAGATGATAGATAGATAGATAGATAGACTGCATTACGTCTTACTGTCTGAACGTATTTGCATTCAAACATTTAACAGGCAAATGGAAGTAATTTTCTTCAGATTTTGGTCTTACATTGCAAACAGTCAAAGCGAAGATGAAACCCAATACAATTTGTATTGTTAACATTGTAATTAACATGAAAAGCTTGTGGATGACGCTAAGGTTGTGTCAAGGGCATAATTTTCTTCTGAATTATAACAATAAACTCTTCTGGTTTGTTGTTGGCAACGACAGCGTGGGGACATCCAGATAATTCATACATTCGTAGGAAATCAAAGTTAATACAAATGGTGAATTGATTAGATATCCATTTTGATAAAGAGAAGATACACAAAGAAGTATTCCTTCAACAAGTATGTTGGACTCTCAATATTATCAGGCTTTGATCTTCTCTCTCTCTCTCTCTCTCTCTCTCTCTCTCTCATATACACACACAACACACACACACCGCAAACACAAACACACACACACATACATATTGTTTAACAGCAGTTATTATTATTGCAATGTCATAATTATGACGTTTCTGTTTGGAATACAATTGTGAAAAAGGTAAATTCAACTTTGCACATTAAACAAAGCTCTGCACCAAACAATTTTCAAACTATAGCTCACTGTTTTATGATAGAAGCTTAAAATCAGTTAAAGTGTTAGCTAGGATAGATCGACTAAAGTGTCCTATATCTTCCATGTAACCTGCAAGGTATTTTTGACAAGGCTGATGTTTAAAAAAAAATCCAGTTTAGAAACAGATCCAGTCGAAATCTATCGACATAATCGAGAAACAAAATCTTTGTTCGGTATCTACTTCTTTTAGTGTCCTTCCGTCTTAACATTCCCTATAAACCCAAACTTAATTTTTACCGTCCAGGCTCTAAAATATTTACTATCGAAACATTTCGTATAGAGATACACATAAGGCACGATTTACGAATATAATAATAATAATAATAATAATAATAATAATAATAATAATGAGGACTGTGTTAGCGCCTAATCTTTAGAATCTCTAAGCGCTTTACAACATCTATACTTATATATGACTACACAAATACAGAATAAAAAACATTAAATCGGAAAACATAATAACATCCAGAGAACATTTAAAGTACAAAACATGATTAGGTCTCTTACGTTTGTTTCTGCAGTCGAGAATAGGTAAGGTTTAAGAGCATTCTTAAACGAGGGACAACTCTGTCTTTGTTTAATTTCAAAATAGCAGCGAATACAAAATACACCTATACGTGTCTTGACAGGTACAACAACAACTGCTACTGGTAGTAGGACTAAATAACGAGGATGTAAAGATACACGTAGAAAATCGTATCTCTCGAAGTTATCTTGTCTTATTTCTATATTGTGCGTGGCGTAATTAGATGCTTCACCCGATTTTTTTTCCACCTCGGTAACGCCTGGATGCACTGATAATTTTATGTAAAAGTGCGGGTCCATTGAGATCATCGATACGGTAGAAGGAAAATGTAAGCTGTTATGTTCAACTCAATTGATCAGTGCTCACTGTGCAAAAACATCATGCAAAATAGATTAACACACACACACACACACACACACACACACACACACACACACACACTATTAATACATAACTCAACATGGCGACCAGCATATATAATGGAAGAAACCCCTGAATCATCCCGGGAAAAACCAATTAACAATGTGAAACTACTGGCACATATGAAACATTTCGCATTACGGATTTGCAGTCCACTCAAATTTTAAATGCAACATTTTTTATTCCCTTGAAAAAATATTTTTAAAGCAATTATGCGATTATTTTATGGATATGTATGCGGTTATAAATAATCTTTTTGGACTCTCTTGCGTAAATTGAAATTAATTTGAGTCAAGCACATTTCTGAATGAAACTATTTACGTAATACATTTTAACTACGGTCTTTTTGTCTTTGACAATAAATTAATTTGCGTCACTGTAAAACACAGGATCATATAATAACCTCATTGACATGGTAGCTATATATATATAAAAGCAACATGTAAGAGAAATTTTACAAAACATGCCCTGAACAGATTGATCATTACCTATATTTGCAGTAACTAGCGGAAATCTAAGTATGAATTAATCTGACATACAAAGGCAAATACATTTCTGAATACACCACGCCCTCGTCGGAAATCGGAACATATAGTTGTTTGTTTGTGAAACTAAAATATGCTCATTGAATTCTTATTATCGTGTATACCTTTTGTAAATAAAAGAGCGTAACCCATGTCATCGACTAATGTGACGCAAACTTACAATATGTATTTACCGTTTTTGTAGAAACACAATGTTTAACACTCCGGTGTTGGAAATTCGACTAAAAAATCAATATCAAAATAATAGAACGTCCTGTGTTGGAGGAAAACATTCCAGTGTGTCGAGCGCTGACAATGCCACTGTAGCGGACAGTAGACAAAAAGATACATTGTCAATTCTTGTTGTTATGGATGGCACAGTAATGCATGTTTTGTTTATTATCCTTGTCTCTATTTTACACAGCTGGTCGATTTGCACGAAGGGATCAAGACGGGCTCTAGTCATAGTGGTGTACTTGACACGATATGGTTTTGGAAATGTCACGTAAAGGCTTAATTTATCAATTCAAATTTATTTGCTAATATCGTATGTTCTATTTCTATAATATTTTGTAGAATTTAGTACTGGCAATCGAACATTCATTACATTTATCTGACCGTGTGAGTGGGTTATTAACATCTAGAAAGGAAAACAAAAGGGACGCAAGTAAAGTTAATGGGTTAATAATTAGTAATCTTTATTATTTAAATATACATATATGATGTTTCCAGGTGGGCCCCATTTATAAGCGAGTATTATTGTACATAGATTTATATAGAATTGATAACTTATGTAAGTCATAAGAATGCCATTTGTCACTTTAATGTATTTATAATCCCAGTGTCTTTATTTACAGATGAAATATTTGCTCTAAGTGCATCAGTTAGATTTGATCATTACCATGGGATCTTCAGCATCGGTAGAATACAGTGAGACGCGCCCTAGAGCAACAAGATCAACGTCCACCCCTCAGACAATAGAGGTACAACATATCACCCCTCAGAAAACAGAGGTGCAACATATCACACCTCAGAAAACAGAGGTACAGAGTTTGGAAAGTGCAAAGATGTCACAGATTGATGAAAAGGAAAAGAGTAAGAAAGGCGTGAAGGAAGAAATTAATGCCAAGAAAGAGAAAATATTTGAGAGGCTAAATCAAGCAATTGATAGATTTAAGCTTATACAACAGGCTGCTGACTTTCGGACAGAGAATGGAAATTGGAATGACGATTTGCTGACTAGTCTTGATGTTTTCGATGAAACATTCGATATTGGCAACATAGACCCCTTACCTGATGATCTTATTCTGCAATATCGCAGTGAAGCAGGGCAAATGCTCTCGAAGTCAAAATCTATCAGTGTTATGTGTAAAGTGATAGTGGACAGTTGGCAAAGGGGCTATAAAGATGAAAATGGACAGGTTGTTTATCACCAATACGTCGGAGTATCAAAAGCTTTGTCAAATTTAATGAACTTTTCTTACTTTACTCGCGAAGTCACAGATGATATCGCAAATGAACCAAATTTTCTGGAAACCATAAACAGAATTTTGACAGCAATTTTTGCTGCACATTTGCAAGGAGAAGCACAGGTAAAATTCATATTTTACATAATAATACTATTTTTTTGTTTAAATACAAATGTAACTGGTTTCGGAAGATACATGGTTGCAATAATTTTAAACCTTTACTTTCAGATAATGTAAACGTCATCTTTTTTTCCCCCAGCATTGTGACGTCTTTTTTTACTAGATTGTAGTACCTCTTAGAAATGAATTAGAATGGGTTCCTAGCTTTATTTGTCTTCAATTTTACATGGTCACTGGTAATTGTGTCACAATGAAGCCCATGCGAATAAATATTCTAATTGGCTTACTGCATAATTGTTACAAATCAAAATGTAAAGTGTGCATTATGTCAGTTTGTGACCAATGTTCTTTTCGCAGACATTTTGTAGAGAGTGTCTTTCTTTATTGACCCAGGTTTATTCTACAACTATACAACTGTGTTACAAATGATGCTGTAATACTATTTGAACTAAATCTATTCTACAGCTATACAAGTGAGTTACAAATAATGGAGTAACAATATTTAAATTAAATCTATTATACAGCTTTACATTTGTGTTACAAATGATGGAGTAACACTATTTTAATTAAATATATTCTACAGCTATACAACTGTGTTACAAATAATGGGGTAACACTAACTGAATTAAATATATTCTACAGCTACACAAATGTGTTACAAATGATGGAGTAACACTATCTGAATTAAATCATTTCCGCTTTTGCAATGTACCATTTCTTGATCAACATCTTCTTACCAGTTAAATATACACGGACGAGTAATTTTAACGTTACAGTTGAATCTTTAAATAGTTAATTCCAACTAAATGTTGTTCTTTTGTAGGGCTGTAACGTTTACCAAACTATATAAAGGCATGCACGGATTACAATAACCGATTCGATAATATTTAAACGAAAGAAGTAGAAAATCAACCTTCCGCTTATCTACCCATTATTCTTATTTTTAGTCGAAACAATAGTTAGTATGTTGTCATATACGAATGATACCTAGTAGAAATCGGGTATCGATGTGTGTGGTGTTTGCGAAGGCTGTTAATGTTCTATCGGCTATTATTAAAGAACCCACAGTACTAATGATATAAAAAAATGGGAACCAGTCTATAAATGGATGAACATATAATAGAGTACATATGGGTATGTTTGATCAGGAATGGCTAATAATGTAAGTTATGCTTCAGGGAAAAGAATATTTTGAGACCTTATCATAGTTGTAAATTAATACAATAAATGGAGGTATTGATTTATTGATGGAATTGTAGTCCTTGAAGAGTCTTGAGTTTGGAACAATAATACTGAAATCAGCTCAGCATACGTTTCACAAACATGTAGGCCCGGAAAATGCAGCGGCTCATATTCTTTCCTCTACACAGAAGCAGACATCCTGGTTTCATCTATACTGATAAATATAGGTTTGATCATGAACGTTCAAAATGTTTAGGTTATCAAATTTTTAGTATCATGAAATTTGCATATTTTACTACGTGAACTGAATTAGTACGGCGAGTGCTATAACACATGCCTGTGAATATGTAAGAGTTTGTTTTATCGGCGGAAATGATTCCATGGAAGGACCATAAGCAATATATTTCCAATGGAGCTACAAAACTAACTACTTGGGTGGGTCGAGAAATCATAGGCTTCTATTACACCTTGTACAACACTCCAAGAATTTAGTCCCTTCCACTGCCCTTATAGAAAGCGAAGTTAACATTTTTGTTTGGGCAACTCAGTCTTTCACTTATTGTGATGTAAGTTGACTTTCACGGTATCATTAGTGTTGTTAATTCTTTTTTGTGTGCTGTTTTAACTGAATAATTTCTATAGAAACAAAATTAAGTACTTTCGAGGAATTGAAAAACATGTGAAAAACTTAAATCAGATCACATCTTAATTTGAAGGAAAGAATGATCTTAAAGGAAAATAATATTCATTAGATGTACCTTCAATCCTCATTTTGAAAACCTTGCTAGACCTATCTAGGTGAGAAAATATGTTTTATGTTTACTTATTTCTTTTTTGGTAGTAAAATTAAAAAAAAAACTTGATTTCAGAACTTCCTTGATCGATTTTCATTTCAGAACAGTCGTTGCAATCACGCTGTGGCAGTTTAAGAAATAAAACCAAGCTGTTTGAATTGGAGCATCCGATACGGCTAAATATTTGCTATTAAAACAATCAAGAACTAATTTTAAATTTGTACTGGCTACTTAAAAAGTAAAAACAAAACTATACTTGACAAATTCGATGTGGCATAATACATCATCTGATATATTCAAATTCAAACTGACTCCACTGTTCCTTTCCATTATTTTACTCCTACTGGTGGCGATGCCATGAAACGTTTCAAACACACCCGTTCAGTTGTCTTTCTGGTCTTTATTGCAAATGGTGCCACATGGACATATAATATTGCTGCCACAGTGTCCATGCTGAATAGCTTATCTACCCATTTTTCTTATTTTTTAGTCGAAACAATAGTTGGTATGTTGTCATATACGAATGATACCTAGTAGAAATCGGGTATCGATGTGTGCGAAGGCTGTTAATGTTCTATCGGCTATTATTAAAGAACCCACGGTACTAATGATATATAAAATGGGAACCAGTCTATAAATGAATGAACATAAAATAGAGTACATATGGGTTTGTTTGACCAGGACTGGCTAATAATGTAAGTTATGCTTCAGGAAAAATAATATTTTGAAACCTTATCATAGTTGGAAGCACCATAGGCAATACATTTCGAATGGAGCTACAAAACTAACTACTTGGGTGGGTCGAGAAATCATAGGCTAATATTACTCCTTGTACAACACTCCAAGAATTTAGTCCCTTCCACTGCCCTTATAGAAAGCGAAGTTAACATTTTTGTTTGGGCAACTCAGTCTTTCACTTATTGTGATGTAAGTTGACTTTCACAGTATCATTAGTTAATTCTTTTCTGTGTGCTGTTTTAACTGAATAATTTCTATTGAAACAAAATTAAGTTCTTTCGAGGAATTGAACAACATGTGGAAACTTAAATCAGATCACATCTTAATTTGATGTAAAAAATGATCTTAAAGGAAAATAATATTCATTAGATGTACCTTCAATCCTCATTTTGAAAACCTTGCTACACCTTTCTAGGTGAGAATATGTTTTATGTTTACTTATTTCTTTTTTAGTAGAAAAATTTAAAAACAACTTGATTTCAGAACTTCCTTGATCGAAGCTCATTTCAGAACAGTCGTTACAATCACGCTGAGGCAGTTTAAGAAATAAAACCAAGCTGTGTGAATTGGAGCATCCGATACGGACATTTTTGTTATTAAAGCAATCAGGAACTAATTTTAAATTTGTACTGGCTACTTAAAACGTAAAACCAAAACCATACTTGACAAATTAGTTGTGGCATAATACATCATCTGATATATTCAAATTCAAACTGACTCTACTGTTCCTTTTCATTATTTTACTCCTACTGGTCGCGATGCCATGAAACGTTTCAAACACACCCGTTCAGTTGTCTGTCTGGTCTTTATTGCAAATGGTGCCACATGGACATATAATATCGGTGTCACAGTGACCATGCTGAATAGCATGTTTTGGCTACTTCTCTTACATTGATATTGGCATTGACATTATTTTCCTTCAAAGACATGTTTGATCAAAATGAAAATGGTGCCCTAACTTATATGCAGTACGGTCGTCCAACCAGCCAAAATGAAAATCTTGTTACCACTGCACCTTTAAAATTGAGTGTAATATTAACGTTGGGGTTTCAATAGTGGACTTTGTGGTGTTTGGTTGGTCCTATATACAGTAGTTTCATCTGATATCTCATAGGGCCA
Source organism: Unio pictorum (assembly GCA_030141615.1). Lineage (NCBI taxonomy): Eukaryota > Metazoa > Mollusca > Bivalvia > Unionida > Unionidae > Unio > Unio pictorum. Next base: position 496,633 of record JARLTB010000163.1, on the reverse strand, counting down.
CCGCAGCTGCCAAAGGGTTATTATTGCTACTCCTTCAAGATGGATAGTAATTTTGATATTTAGTGTTCACTGCAACACTTGAATATGTTGTCAGTCTGATGTCAAATATGACCATCCAATAAGCAAGGCTAGACAAATCTTGTTTTATGAACTCCTCCTTTATAGAAAGTAAAATCGAAACAAAGTTTCTAATAGATGATTTCTTAGGTTGTTTTATGCCCTAAATAAGGGCTCCATTTTCTTACACAAAAATGGTGCCTAATATATTTCAATAACACCTCTTTATACTGTAAATTTAGATTGAAAATCTGGGTAAATCAGTTCCCAGGAGAAGCCAGTCTGATTGGACATATTACCGCCTGTATGTTGAGTCTAAACTTAGTCTTTTGCCTATTTATACATTCTTTATTTTTAAATCTAATCTTAAAGTATAAATCGTTGTATTTTATTTTATTAATAATATTTTTAGGGACAATCCAATTGTTATTTATTTTGTAAATGTGACGTGTAATGCAATTTTTGCGCTTAAATTGAAAACTCTAATCGTTTCAGAAAGAAGAAGTATCAATTATGTCTAACTGTTTATGCCTTTATGGCAACCTAACCATGGGAGACCAGAACATTTCCCGACTACGTAGTCTTGAAATTGTGCCCATTCTTAGCTTTTTTCTACATGCCAAGGAAGACATTTTCCGTATGTTTGCATTGTCATGTCTAGCAAACATCATCGATGAGAAAAAGAGTGCGATTCTGCAGGACAAGAGTAATGTTGTAGAACTTTTGTTGACGACACTTAATTTGGCAGTTAAAGACCCTCATCACCAGTGTACGTACGGGACCGTAATCCTGTCAGCACAAGAATGTGCACTGAGTAAGTTTTAATGTATTAATTATTGATGCTATGAGTTAAATCTATGATAGGACAAGTTGGCCAGCCAGACAAATTTTGAGAAATGTATAACAGCATGTACCCTGATGATGGAAATTTAATCCGTTCATGCTGTATTGCATGATGTACTTCATTTCTGATTATTTCTTGGGTGATAGTGGTGACAATAAATTTCATTTCATTCCACAAAACAAGTGCATCAGCAAAATTAAGTTATTTCCGTTGTCGTCTACGTTATTCATAAAGTTAATATTGTCTTTACTACAGGCAACATTGTGAATAATCGTTTCAAACTGAACGCATGCATTTTAATACAGGTGATTTGTATAGCTATATATCGATTTACTGCGCACAGGTATTTCGGTAATTTCTGTCAGTATGAATGTACGGATATTCTGGCGAAATGCAATTTTATAAAAACTTTGGGATTTAAGAAATTAAACATGTTATGTTTTTAATTATTTACAAGTGTTTCTTACTGTCAATTTTATTATAATACTTACTGCCATCGATAATCATTCCAGAATTTTGTTTTAAATATATCAGTTTGTTTTCTGTCAACGCTGCTTTAAACTATTGACCAGGTATAGCATCCCAATATATCAGTTTCAGTTTAGGAAACGATTGTTTGTATTAATATAAGCCATCGACCTTGAACGTAGTACTTAGTAGAAGTTAAGATATTTGCATATGTACTGATGAGAAAAATGCATATACATTTCGTATTCTCGATTAATGTTTTTTAAAAAAACGATACCAACATGGTGCCGTTTTTGCATCCCGGTGGTGTCAGCAATCGTGTCCACTTTGGAAGGATTGCGTTTGCTATAGCTCCTGTGGCATACATGACAACTCATATGATCTTTGTTTGGGCTACATGTCTTTTGGAAAGGTGGCTATACATGTACAGTTTGTCAACAATTGTCGGATATGAGTCAAAGTTTGGTCTGAAGCACATTGGATAGGCTTCTTGGCAAATAGTTAATGTCTGCGATATCCGACGCATGGTTAACATGGTAACCGTTTGACAGAAGCCTATCCATTAGAGTATGAATATACCTAGACATGTTTATTTTATCAAGATGGAGTCTATATTCCAATGGTCGTTGTATTCGACTTTGCTAGAAAACGTGGCATGCAGAGTTATTCATCGAGAGATGCCATAGCAACCTCTTCAGGTTGCAAAGTTGTAAATAATTAGATTCAGCGTCTTGCTTGAATGATCTGTTGACAGTCATTACAGAAATAAAGTGTAATTTTTATGTTCATGCTCTGGCAGTTTAGTTTACCTATACCCGTGCGTTGTGCTGAAGCAGTTTGAGTAAAGTGTCTTGCCCATATTCACATAGGTCCCAGACTGGCATGAGTAGGGTTAATCACAATCTTGTATTCCAGGGCAAAATGCCTACTATTGCATCTGAATATATCACCAGATACATAAAAAATGCTATAAATGCGGACAAAGGTTGGGAAAAATATAAGTGCACTTCCTTTTCCTCTGACCTAACAGTTTTAAATTTGTATTTCCGGTTCATGTGAGAAACAAAGCAAACGTTTATTGATGACTTATTTTCCAGCTGTGCGCCGTTTGGGTAGAAATGATGCAAACAAGATCCTTCTTGTTGACCTGGGTTGTCTGCCTCTCTTAGCTGAACTGGCCAGAAATGGAAACGTTGCAGAACAAAGAGGTAAAATGCATAACTCTGTAATGATCCTTGCAGTTGCAGTATATTATATACTGTAGCACCAAACAAAGTATATTGTGACACTATGCATCTGTATATTGCAACATCATCGAAACGGTTTTCATGGAAATTCATGGTCGTTACTTTGTTTCTCGTATAATCATATGCTACAAAATATAGTTTTTGCCTCCCACTTTGGGGGCCTTTGATCAGGATCAAAGGTCGGATGTATCAAATACAGTGACATTTTACAAATAAGTTTTAAAAGGCCCCAGTGGCCGAGGGGTCTAAAGCGCTCACCGTAAGGTATCACTCCGACAACCCCTCTATCTGCGTGAGTTTGAGTTCCAGGCTCGGTTAACGATGGTACGCGAGAAAGCCTGCTAGTATCTTCTCATGGGTCCGTGTTTCTTACCTGGTCTTTCTAGGGGACTTGATACAATAGTTATACTGACTAGGATGGGGTCTATGCAGTTTGTTAGGCGAATCAGTAGAACAGGCAATATATGCTCTGATCTGATGGAGACCTCTTCGGTGGCCTAGTAGTATGAGCGTCCGTCTTGGATGCGAGAGGTTGAAGATTCAAACCCTAGTTAAGATATACCAAGACTTATAAAAATGGTAGGAACTGCTGCTTTGCTAGGCGCTACGCAATAATAGGTTAGTGTTAGGACTGGTCGGCCTGGTGTTGGGATAGAGTGACTGGGTTGGATATGATGCCATGTATCTGCGACATGATGCCCCAGTGCTAGATACGAATATTAACTGTCAGTCAAGACATCGTAGCGATATGATTGAAAAAGTGTTCGAGCTACTTTAAAAATCCAAATCACACACACATACTAATTTACTGATACATTAAGAAATGACCGATTTGGGTGTACATTCATTGTAGTTAGACCTGACCTATATGCACGTTTTAATGGTACCTTTCATCGTAGGAAGACAGATAATGTCATTGAAGAACTCGATACAAGTTTGCATGAAGTGTATATTTGTGTCCTCTCCATTCGCACAGTAATTCAGAGTGTGTAGGGATTTTTAGACAATGGATGAAAATATTCGTTGTTGCCTAAATATTTTTGCTCAATATGATCGTACCATTAGAAGAGAATGTTTGCAATCTGTGTATTTGATAATATTACTTATTTGCATTATTTTACAAACTAGTAAATCTTGCAGATACTGATGTATCTATTAGGGATTATGCCATAAAATTAGACCAGCTAGTTGTTTCTCTAAGCCTTTTTTTATTTTGACTTGACGGCTTTTGAGACCAGCCGTATTCTGCATTAACAATAAATGGTACTTTTCCGCGCGCCATAACTGCGTACGATCGGATGCACGCTATTAATTGAGTGTTCTAAAGAATTTAACGCAGTGGATCATTAGAAGAGGGATTATACTTACCGTCTGGGTACAATGGTTAGTCTAAATAAATTTATTAATTAATAGCGTGCTGTCCGATCGTTGGCAGTTATGGTTCACGAACGTATCATATAGTGTTAATGCAGAATACGGTTGGTCTCCAAAGTCGTCAAGTCAAAATAAAAAAAGGCTTAGAGACCAACTAGCTGGTCTAGCCATAAAATATGCCCTTTCGGGCCTATTCAAGAACACTTGGCAGGATTTGCACTTATGTGTGAAACAAATTATTTAAAGAGTAACAATTGCATACACAAAAATCACATTCCATGTCTGATAACCCAACCACTGTTTTTGGTGGGATGGGTTAAGAATCTATCTGACATTTACTATTCTGTGACGAAGTGCCTTACCTGTGTAACATTTATTTGTAACACAACAAATATATAATGATTACAAAATGCCTGAAAAGTTTCTCCTGCGTATGCCTACTACATGTTGCTCAGATTTCAAGTTTAAATGTTAGGGTGGGGAGTTTATCAAACATCGAAAGTAGTATTTGGCGCCACTCAGATCACATAAATGAGATTATACTCAATGTACGATGTAGCAAGGATATTCTTATTTAGTTACTTTAAGTTTTGTTTTCGCTTTTCACTTATCTTTAGTGGGGGTGGAGTGGATAATGAAGGTGGCGTCAGGCTATATTAGAATAGAGGGATGCACAAACCTTCCGTCAAATTTAATCTCTCTCTCTCTCTCTCTCTCTCTCTCTCTCTCTCTCTCTCTCTCTGATATATATTACATATTGGATTTCCCGTTGCTGTTCTTTCTGATTCACCTTTGCAATTTTCCTAGGGCAGGTGAGATAGTCGCTTGCTGATGCAAATATACAGATTCCGCGCTCCAGGCTGTTCTAATTTGCTACTAAAAATTCAGTCATGGGAGTGAATATAGTCAATTGTTCACCAATTGGCAGCCGGTATAATTTTGTGGTATCTGTAAAATAACTTCAAATTTTTAATCGATCAAATGTTTTGTGCTGAAATGATCGGCAAATGCAGTTTAATTCACATCATAATTTTCTTTCGATTGTGATATTGCTATTTGATTATTATATTGCAATCTGTGGATATTACTTGATCGCTTTACAGTCTTTTTTATTTAACCAGTCTAATGCAAGACTTCTGAAATTACACCAGTCTAATGCATGACTTGTTCGGTTTACAGTCTTTTTAAATTAAACCAGTCTAATGCATTACTTGTGCTATTAAACATGCATAATGTGCATATATTTTCAACTATGTGGTATTAAACTAAGTAACAGGAAAAGCAAATGCAACATCATGCATGTTTTGTATAATTAAAAAAAAAAGTATTTCTCTAAGTAAATTTTAGAGTTGCTTAGAGTAATTGTTAACTAAATCCTAAATAATCATAAAAAACTCTGTTACAAGATCAAAATTAATCTCAGTAATAAATTTGCTGTTGTTTCAGAAGTCTTGGATGTGCTTGTGTACCAACAGTCTTGGTGTATAACATTGCTAAAATATGCTATAATTTAATGATGTCACAGTAATCCCATCAGTGGTATAATTCAAAATGTCAATGATAACTGTGTAATTCCAATGAATATTATAAATGCCGCCTCAAATTACATGATTAAACAGCAGTAAATAAACTCAGATATTGAAATGAAAGGAGGAATTAATTAATTATGCTTATCATAAATTTATATACAAATTTATGACATACTAAAGGATCTAGGTCAATAACCCATGTCTACATCTTTACAATTTATAAAAATGCCATATATAATCAAGGTCATTTGTTAAGTATGTATTATAGATAAACACATTAATGGACAAGAGCTAAGCATACTATACATATATATATATACTATACATATATATATATATATATATATATATATATATATATATATATATATATATATATATATATATATATATACATATATATGTGTGTGTGTGTGTGTGTGTGTATATATAAAACAATATTTATATGGTTCATAAAACGTGGACATGAATACAAATATTGGTGTGTTAGGATTTGGATAATGAAAAAGCTCAGGCTATAATAAGTTTGATTGGTCCTTGATATAGATTTTCTATCAGGAAATGTAAAACATGTGGTGTAACAATTACAAGTAACAAATAAAATGTAATGTTTTTGCAAAAACTCAAAAAGTATTATGCATAAAATAAATTAATTCAGGGCACTGCACTCTGTTCATAGCACAATCCAAATGAGCCTTATGGTGAGACCAACTCAGAATGAAGTTCTTAATAGATATAAAGTAACCACTTATTAAAATACTAACCAATGCATATACAGTAGCCACTGATTAAAACAATAACCAATGAATATGCTGTAATCATTCATTAAGACAGTAAACTATTTCATATCCAGTAGCCACTCATTAAACACTAGGGCTATGCAGAAGAGCTACACATCATGATGTATTATAGGACGACCATCTTACAATGAATATACATACTCCTTCATTTTAATGTACTGCCTGAGGAATATGTTTAATAATGAAGGTCCTTATGGTGAGAGAGTGCTGTATGTTAATATTTGCAACTTGCATGTGTAGTAAAATTGCACTAGTATAGGCAGATAGACAAGAAACTCCTTTATTCTATAACACAGAAGCAGATAGACAATAAACTCCCTTATTCTATAACACAGAGGCAGATAGACAATAAACTCCTTTATTCTATAACACAGAGGCAGATAGACTGTAAACTCCTTTATTCTATAACATAGAGGTAGATAGACAATAAACTCCCTTATTCTATAACACAGAGGCAGATACACAAGAAACTCCTTTATTCTATAACACAGAGGTAGATAGACAATAAACTCCTTTATTCTATAACACAGAGGCAGATAGACAATACATTCCTTTATTCTATAACACAGAGGCAGAGAGACAATAAACTCCATTATTCTATAACACAGAGGCAGATAGACAATAAATTCCTTTATTCTATAACACAGAGGTAGATAGACAATAAACTCCTCTATTATAGAACACAGAGGCAGATAGACAATAGATTCCTTTATTCTAGAACACAGAGGCAGATAGACAAGAAACTCCTTTATTCTATAACACAGAGGCAGATAGACAATAAACTTCTTTATTCTATAACACAGAGGCAGTTGGAGCTATTTGGGTCCTGTCTTTTGAAAAAGAGAACCACAGCCAGATTGTGGATGACGAAGAGCTCATGATAATTGACTTGCTGATAGAACTCAAAGAAAAATCCCCAGATAAAGAGGTCAGAAAGGCTGCTGAGGGGACATTGTGGGTTCTTCGAGAGATCCTTCAAAATAATGACAAGTATAAACATATAGGTATAGATACGTTTCACATTTTCAAGATCGCTTTCGACTATCATTGCATATTTTTATCCACTGTCAAGTGTTTAATTTAATAATCATCCGGGGTATAAAATCTTATTATATTTTGCGTCAAAATGAAGAACATCATTAAATCAAGCATGGGATAATTTAAAGCAGATTAAATATAAAGGAAATAGATAAATAATTTAAATTTAAATTAAGTATTTTGTAAATGACTGAATGATTTAAATTTGAATACATATTTTGTATATAAATTAAGAATTTTAATTTAAATTAGCTATTTTGTATATGAATGAATGATTTTAATTCAGATTAAATGTTTTTGAAATGATTTAACAAAGACATCAGAGAATGCATCAGAAGAAACTGACATTAAAGATAGTAAAGTGTGACTGTAAAGTATATTATAATAATACAAATTGACATTAAACAATCATTGTAAGGTATATATCAATAATACAAATTGACATTATAGATTGGCAAGTATATAATAATAATAATAATAATAAAAATTGACGTTAAACATTGTAAAACATAGTATAATAACTACGACTTAAACCTTTCATCCGTTAGGACTTTATGCTGGGCTTATTTTAGATACCGTATATCAATCAATCAATCCTCTATGCGCCGTCTGGTGCTTGAGGCAACAGCAAGGGAGCACCATTTCGGTCTGTCGGTATCTATTGCTGAAGTGTGAGGCCTCTGGTCTTAAGGTCTCTCTCCACGGTTCGTCGCCAGGTCTTTTTGGGTCTGCCACGGTTCCTTTTCCCCTGTGGGGTCCATCTCAGTTCCACCCTCAGTAGTGAGTCAGGGGGCATTCTGCAGACATTGCCGAGCCATCTTATCGCTTAGTTGCAATGATCTCAGAGATGGTGCTTGCACCCGCTCTGTGCCAAAGGTCCTCGTTTGAGATCATGTTTGGCCAGAAGATCCTCATGATGCGTCGCAAGCATTTGGTTTCAAACACTTCGAGCTTGTGTTCTATGTTCGCAGTGATCTTCCAACAATCTGAACCGTACAAAAGGACGCTAAACACGTTGCTCTTGAAGATACGGATCTTCGTGTGGACGCTGAGGTTTCTTGTCCTCCATATGGGCTTCAGCATTGCGAAGGTCTGGTTGGCCTTGCTGATTCTTGTGACGACTTTCCTTGTGCAATCTCCATCCGTGGCGACCTTACTGCCCAGGTAAGTGAAATCATCTAGTTCTTGCAGGGGCTGGTCGTTGATCGTGATTGGGTTGCCCACTCTAGTAATCGTATTCAATACCTTTGTCTTCCCTATGTTGACTCGAAGACCTATGGTGTTTGCTGTCTGTACCAACTGATGTGTCTTCTGTTGAATATCCTGGTGCCTGCTTGCCAGCAACCCGATGTCGTCGGCATAGTCCAGGTCATCCAACATTGAGGTGAACGTCCACTGTATTTTATGTCTCTTGCCCTCTGTGGTGCGGCGCATGATCCAGTCAATGGCCAGTGAGAAGAGGATCGGAGAGAGAATGCATCCTTGCTTCACCCCGGTTTCCACCTTGAATAGTTCAGTGAGTTGGTTGTTGTGGATTACTCTGCACTCAAAGTTCTCGTACAGGGACCTGATGACATTGACAAGTTTCTTGGAGATGCCATAATGTCGTAGGATTGTCCACATAGAGGCTCGGTGCAGGCTGTCGAAGTCCTTCTTAAAGTCCACAAAGACCACATAAAGGGATCAAATCCACTCATGAGACTGCTCAAATATCTGCCTCAGTGTGAAGATGTGGTCGATGCAAGATTTGCCCTTCCTAAAGCCTGCCTGTTCCTGACGTAGGATGCCGTCCACAGCTGCTGTGATGCGTTGAAGAATGATGCGGATAAAGATCTTACTGGAGAGGGATAGCAATGTGATTCCTCGCCAGTTGTTAGCAGTTTCCCAGATCTCCTTTCTTGGGAAGTTTAACTATGATTCCGGTTTTCCAGTCATTTGGTGCTTTCTCACTATCCTATATCTTTTGTAGAATCTGGCAAAGAAGCTTCGGCGTCTCTGTGTCTTCTGCCTTCAGGACCTCGGGACACACTCCATCATCGCCAGGTGCTTTCCCATTCTTCAGCTTGTGAATGGCGTGCTTGACCTCCTCAACAGTGATGTCATCGCAATTGATTTCAAGGTTCTCCTCTGCTTCAGGAATGTTACTGCTTCAGCGAGTACTGGTGGGTCTGGGCGATTCAGGATATTCTCAAAATGTTGCTTCCATCTTTCCAGCTTCTCCTCCTCCACTGTGACATAGGTTCAAACTTCATCTCTCACTGGAAGGTCGTGGTGCTGACTATAGTCGCCCTTCAGTTTCTTTGTGTTCTGATACACCGTTTTCATGTCTTTCTGCCCTGCTGCTACCGCCGCTTCCTTTGCTAGCCTCTCTGTGAATTTTCTCCTGTCTCTACTTGCTGATTTCTTCACCTCCTTGTCTTTTCCTCCAAACTCCTTCGAATTTCTCTCTTTCAGTCTTGGTGATTTTGAGTCCAAAGTCTCTTCTTATTCTGTCTTCTCTCTTCTATGCGAGTCCATGTCTCTTCTAATATCCACTCTGTCTTCCTATTATTCCTGTAAGCTAACACTTCTTCTCCTGCTTCTTTCATTGCTCTGTTAAAATTGTCTATGGTCAGCGCTGTCTCAGCTTCTAGAGCACTAAACCTATTCCTTAAAGCCAGCCTGAACTCATCCTTCACTTTTGGATTCTTTAGCTTGACCACATCAAAGCGTTTATTCCTGGAGACCCCTATCCTAACTTTCCTAAGCTTCAAAGTCACCTTGGCCACCAGAAGAAAATGGTCGCTGCCAATGTCAGCGTTCCGCATCACTCGCACATCCTGCAAAGAGTGTTTCTACCGACCGTTGATGATGATGTGGTCGATCTGGCTCTGCGTTCTGCCGTCTGGTGACGTCCATGTAAGCTTGTGGATGTCCTTGTGCTCGAACAGAGTCCCTCCTGTGACCAAGTCATTCTCTTGACAGAAGTTTCATATATATATATATATATATATATATATATATATATATATATATATATATATATATATATATATATATATATATATATATATATATATATATATATATATATATGTGTGTGTATGTGTGTGTGTGTGTAATGCTCACTGGCAAATTAGTCTACTATCAATAGCTAAAATGATAGAACAGTTACACAATCCACTGATTTTAAATTCTTTGCAAATTATGCAACGGCAAATCAGGGTCTGTGTTATTTTTCATTTGGAGATTACTCATCTACTGTCCATGGCTTAAATGGTAGAATTTATACAATCTGCTATTTATTTATTTTTGCTGGAAAATAACCACCAGCAATCAGTGAAATATTCAAACCATAAATAGAGCAATAATGCTGTTTGTCAACTCTAAACAATGCTATTTATTTTACAAAAACTTAAAATCTGTATTAAAGTCAGAGTCATTATTCTTATGTATAAAATGATAACATTATCGCCATGATCAAAAATTGAATTGTCTATTCTTCTTAAAATATTTGTAGCAAATACCAATCCTATTGTATTTTTCATCCTGGGTCAGCTAAAGAAATATCCAAAAATTTATTTGGCTTATTATCAAATAAAACTATTTGTAGAATATATGTCAACATGTTCTAAAATAGGAATTGTGTACAAGGTGTTTATCATCTAATAAATATGAAGGCCCAGATTGTAGAACTGAATTCAATTTGATGATATATTAATTGTTACTGTTGCCTTCTTGAGAGTTAAAAATTACAACTGTTACAATCTCTATTATGTCATATGCTCAGATTCAACCTAACATTAGAGTTAACTAAATTATCACCATATACATTTGTACATGACTGCCATAAGGAATAACAGTTTACATTATGATGTTGTCTGTCAGTTCATCTGTACAAGTATATTTACACAAATTCTCCACCAGAGCTCAGAGTTCCAAAAGTGGATGAGAGATAAATAATGGTTTCCACACAATAATTCAAGATCTCCATTATCTATAGTTACCACACTTTATGGACAGCATGCACACAAAAGAAACCTTGAGCAATATTTTGTTCAAAGATAAAGATCACTGACTAAAAGAAGAAAAATTAGTTTCGGAACAACATCGTGAGTTCTGTAGGATCATTGGTTACCAAATTGTTTGATTGTTTGTACATGGGATGAGGAATAAACCAAATGATTTCAAAGATCAATTGTCAAGATCATTGAAAGAAGTGACTGGTTTTAGAAAAAAACATTGTCATTATTGTGTACGGTTACCGAACTAACTGTATGAAAGAACCAAATTGATTTCACGGTCAGAATGTCTGAATTCAAGGTCCCTATGGTAGAAAGATTTTGCCCTACATGACACACCTCAACTAAACCTTATGGTTAATTGACACTAGAGGTAAGGAATAAGACTATACATATCCAGGTCACAGAGACAAAGGTCAAGTAATGCTTCTTGAATGAAAATAACAGGTTTCTGCACCAAAGTTTCAATTATCGATTCATATGATTATTCAGCTAGGTGCCATTCATAGTACACTTTTTTCAATAGTACTTCATGTAATCTGAATAAAAACTGTACCTACGTTGAGGACCACTAATCCAATATTTCATAATTGATGAAGTTTAATACCACAGAGCGCAAATTAAGCAATGAGGTTAAAATGGAAATTTGGCCAATTTCATTCACACAACTAATACCAGTTTTATCGAGACTCATCTCCAAGCTGACGTTGGTACAAATTCACTGACTAGGACAGTTCCGATTAATCATCTTTCTTATGAAGACAGCAACATTGTCCTCAGTGATCCTTTAAACTTGTTGACGTCAAAATTGTTGTTAAACCTTGCAAAATATGTGAGTCAGTCATTCTACTCACACCATCTGTCCATCCATGCAATCAAAATTTGCCTTTAGGTCAATTTCTATGAAATAGGATACAGCATTTATGTTCCATGAACACGTCTCATGATAAAATAGGTCTTACTCTCATCCTCAAAATTGTATCCATTTAGGTAATTCCTTTGAACAAAAGTACAGGCCTGCAAGTGCCGCCAGTCAATTAAGTGAGATCCCCGGAGCACCTGTACAAGACAAGAAAGGTCACATCATGATCAGCTATAACTGGAGCCATCAGAAGAAGTTGGTAGCTATAAGAGACAGTCTGAAAAAACAAGGTTATGTTGTGTGGATGGATATTGATAACATGTATGGCTCAACACTTCAAGCCATGGCCGAGGCTGTAGAACTTGCGCACGTTGTTCTTATATGCATATCACAAGAATACAAGGACAGTCCAAACTGTAGAGCAGGTAAATATTTATAAACCGTGAAGCAGACTTACTTGAATATCTAGGATAGTTATGTTATTAATGCAAATTAAACATTGAATAAATCAAACACATGTTTAGCATAATTGGCAAACTTAAAGCCGCAGTTCTGCATAATTTGAATGAATAAAACAACAATTCAGCATAAATGGCAAAATTGAAATAGTAATTCGACATAGTTGGAATGAATGAACCGAATTTTCAGCATAATCGGCAAGATTAAGACTATAGTTATGCATAATACGAATTTAAAAAGCAGCAAATCAGCATAATTGTCATTATCGAAACATCAAGTCAGCATAATTGTCATTATTATAACAATAATTTAGCATAAGTGTCATTATTAAAAGAACAATTCAGCATAATATAATTGTCATTATGAAGACAACAATTCAGCATATATGTAATTATTAAAACAACAATTCAGCATAATTGTCATTATTAAGACAACAATTCAGCATATATGTAATTATTAAAACAATAATTCAGCATAATTGTCATTATGAAGACAACAATTCAGCATATATGTAATTATCAAAAGAAAAATTCAGCATAATTGTCATTATTAAGACAACAATTCAGCATATATCTAATTATTGAAACAACAATTCAGCATGATTGTCATTATTAAGACAACAATTCAGCATATATGTAATTATTAAAACAACAATTCAGCATAATTGTCATTATTAAGACAACAATTCAGCATTATTGTCATTATTAAGATATCAATTCAGCATTATTGTCATTATTAAAACAGCAATTCAGCATTATTGTCATCATTCAAACAACAATGCAGCATAATTGTCATTATTAAAACAACAATTCAGCATTATTGTCATTATTAAAAGAGCAAGTCTGCATTATTGTCATCATTCAAACAACAATTCAGCATAATTGTCATTATTAAAACAACAATTCAGTGCAGTTCTAATTATTAAAACACCAATGCAGCTCAATTGTCATTATAAAAAAAACAATTCAGCATAATTGTCATTATTCAAGCAACCATTCAGCACATATGGAATTATTAAAAAAACAATTCAGCATAATTGTCATTATTAAAACATTAAGTCAGCATAATTGTCATTATTATAACAATAATATAGCATAAGTGTCATTATTAAAACAACAATTCAGCATAATTGTCATTATGAAGACAACAATTCAGCATATATGTAATTATTAAAACAATTCAGCATAATTGTCATTATTAAGACAACAATTCAGCATATATGTAATTATTAAAACAATAATTCAGCATAATTGTCATTATTAAGACAACAATTCAGCATATATGTAATTATCAAAAGACAAATTCAGCATAATTGTCATTATTAAGACAACAAGTCAGCATATATCTAATTATTAAAACAACAATTCAGCATGATTGTCATTATTAAGACAACAATTCAGCATATATGTAACTATTAAAACAACAATTCAGCATAATTGTCATTATTAAGACAACAATTCAGAATATATGTAATTATTAAAACAACAATTCAGCATAATTGTCATTATTAAGACAACAATTCAGAATATATGTAATTATCAAAAGAAAAATTCAGCATAATTGTCATTATTAAGACAACAATTCAGCAAATATCTAATTATTAAAACAACAATTCAGCATAATTGTCATTATTAAAACATCAAGTCAGCATAATTATCATTATTATAACAATAATTTAGCATAAGTGTCATTATTAAAACAACAATTCAGCATAATTGTCATTACAAAGACAACAATTCAGCATATATGTAATTATTAAAACAACAATTCAGCATAATTGTCATTATTAAGACAACAATTCAGCATTATTGTCATTATTACAACAACAATTCAGCATAATTGTCATTATTAAGAGAACAATTCAGCATAATTGTCATTATTAAAACAGCAAGTCAGCATTATTGTCATCATTCAAACAACAATTCAGCATAATTGTCATTATTAAAACAACAATTCAGCATTATTGTCATTATTAAAACAGCAAGACAGCATTATTGTCATCATTCAAACAACAATTAAGCATAATTGTCATTATAAAAACAACAATTCAGTGCAGTTCTAATTATTAAAACACCAATGCAGCTCAATTGACATTATGAAAAAACAATTCTGCATAATTGTCATTATTCAAGCAACCATTCAGCACATATGGAATTATTAAAATAACAATTCAGCATAATTGTCATTATTAAAACAACATTTCAGCATAATTGTCATTATTAAAACAACAATTCAGCATAAATGTCATTATTTAAACAACATTTCAGCATAATTGTCTTCTTTAAAACAACAATGCAGCTCAATTGTCATTATTAAAACAGTGTCAGCATAATTGTAATTATTCAAACAGCAAGTCAGCATTATTGTCATTATTAAAACAACAATTCAGCACAATTGTCATTATTAAAACAACCATTCAGCATATATGTAAGTATTGAAACACCAATTCAGCATAATTGTCAATATTAAAACAACAATTCAGCATAATTGTCATTATTCAAGCAACCATTCAGCATAATTGTCATTAAAACAACAATGCAGCGCAATTGTCATTATTAAAACAGACCAGCATAATTGTAATTATTCAAACAGCAAGTCAGCATTATTGTCATTAATAAAACAATAATTCAGCACAATTGTCATTATTAAAACAGCAAGTCAGCATATATGTCATTATTAAAACAACAATGCAGCTCAATTGTCATTATTAAAACAGCAAATCAGCATTATTGTCATTAAAACAACAATTCAGCGCAATTGTAATTATTAAAACAGCAAGTAAACATATATGCAGATATTAACACAGCAAGTCAGAATTAATGTAATTATTAAAACAACAATTCAGCGCAATTGTAATTGTTAGAACAACAATTCAGCATATATGTAACTATTAAAAAAACATTTCAGTACAATTGTCAATATTAAAGTCACAATTCAGCATAATTGTCATTATTAAAACAAGAATTCAGCATTATTGTCATTATTAGAACAACAATTTAGTGAAATTGTAATTATTAAAATAACAATTCAGCATAATTGTCAGCGCAATTGTAATTATTCAAACATCATCAAGTCAGCATATATGTAATTATTAAAACAAAAAATCAGCATAATTGTCCTTATTAAAACAGCAAATCAGCATTATTGTAATTATTCAAAGAGCAAGTCAGCATTATTGTCATTATTCAAACAACAATTCAGCGCAATTGTAATTATTAAAACAACAAGTCAGCATATATGTAATTATTAAAACAACAATTCAGCATTATTTTCATTATTAAAACAGTAAGTCAGCATTATTGTCATCATTCAAAACAACAATTCAGCATAATTTTCATTATTAAAACAACAATTCAAGTAGCAAAGAGGGTGGACAGACCGAAACTATTTCAGACAAACCGAAACTATTTCAGACAAAATCCTAAAGGATTTCAACCGAAACTAATTCAAACAAGCCGAAACAAATTCAAGCAGACAAAAAGAAAGAGAAATTGTTTCGGTTTCTCACAAAATAAGGCTGCTATTGAGACATAGTCTCCAGACAGACCCGGCGCTGATGGCGTTGTGGAGACGAATTGTTTTAACCGAATATTTGATAAAGTCTGATACGATATCTTGATCAAGGGTCATGCAAAATGATCGTTACAAATCCATGTGGAATTGACTGAGCGTGACTAAAGAAATTTCTAAAGAGATTATAATCCATATCACCGCCGCACCACCAAGTTTGCCAAATATTTCGTAGCGTATGTGTCAACTCCATTAAATACAACAAGAATATTCAGTTATCTATGATCACTTTTGGTATTTGTGTGTATCGTTGAGTGACATATATTACATCAGTATTGTTATGCCTACCACTGGAAAATATCCTAGTGTTATTCTTTTGATTGTCTAACATGACATCATCATATACAACTAAATTGTTAATACTTCCATCAATAACATCAATGCTCGGTGCTTCCTCGTTATCGGTTATAAACTCAATAATATCCTCATCGATTTCCGATTTTGCTTTCTCATTAAAATCCTTTGACACCTCGTAACATCGCTGATCGTCTACACTAGGGACTACTAAATACAACTTATCCCATTTCATCCATCTCGTTATTAAATTAAGTAAGAACTGCGTCTTGCCGCTTCCAGATGGTCCGATTATAATCATACCAATAGAATTTGGAAGCGCTGCATGATGTTTAACTGGTTCTCGTGTTTTTGTCGCCAAAAAGTCAATTACATTTATGTTATTATAAATAAATTATGGATCTATATTGTGTGATATGTAAGAAGGGTACTAGCACATATGACTTGACGACGATTACAACTAAAAATAACAGATCAGCACTTGCTGGTAAGTGTGTACAATGTGGAACACAAAAATTAGATTTGTTTCTATGAAATCTGGAGATGTTTTTAAAACAAACGAGGAGGTGATATTTCAGCCAAGTTAGTAAAATTACCGGGAACACCATGGGCAAAATATCCGGGAGAAAAACACCTTAAAGGGTATGGTTATTGTGGACCCGGGACCAGACTCGATATCAGACTCGATGATCAAAACCATCCCAAACCCGGTGAATATCAAATAAACGCCATTGAAAAGGTGTGTCATGCGCATGATGTTGCTTATAAAATCATCAGTCTGCAACACAGACATCGCAGATGTGAAATTGATTGATGATTGAATTCTATCACTGATAAATCCTTCAAAGAAAAATTAGCTTCATGGTTGATAAAATCGGCGATGACAAGTAAATTAATCCTGGGTGCTGGTAATTAATAACATTATGGAATCTATTTATTATTCTCCAAAAGGATACTGGAGGGGTTAAGCAGCAATCAGTAAACTCACTAAAGCCGCAAAGTTGAAAAATACCACTGCAGCGGATTGGTTATCCAAACAGTTGATATGGCAAATTTGTCTACCACCGCCTAAACAAATTAATTTCTCACATTTTGATGTCAGCGCACCTAATGAAGTTCATCAAGCTGATATATTATCTCTGCCGCATGATGGTGTTTACAAGTATGCGATAACTGTAGTTGATGTTGCGAGTAGATACAAACAAGCACAGCCTCTAAAGACAAAGTCAGCAACTGAAGTGGTTTCTGCGTTTGAAAGGATTTATCGAAGGGGTCCTGGACCACAAGGTGGTCTACAGTGGCCAAATCTATTACAAGTTGATCCTGGCAAGGAATTTCAGGCTGCAGTGTTATCAACAATGAAGCATCATAATGTCACCATCAGACGATGACATACTTCACTACATCGCGATCAGGCAATTGTTGAACGATTTAATCGGACACATGCTAAGCGGTTTTTTGGATATCAATACGCGAAGGAATTTATTCAGGATAAACGATCTCGTGAATGGGTCAAGAGATTACCTGGTGTAGTTGCCGCGCTAAACACTCGAACAGTCAACATGAAACCTAACAACGCGATTAAAAAGAAGTATATACCCATAAAACCACAAAATGATTTTTCAAAACAACCAATACTCGGCAATGTCACTGTTAGATATTTATATAAACCAGGAGAGCTTGAAGGTGGTAAAAAAAAGAGCTAGTGATCCTATTTGGAGTGTCACTGCACATAAAATGTCTAGCATAACAAGATCTACAGGTAGACCAGCAATCCATAGGTTGGATTCAACTGCTCCTCAGCGGGGATTTACTCGTGAACAATTACAAGTGATACACGAGGATACACAATTACCGCCGCGTGGTCTTAACTAGCACCTCTTCGTCTGTTGCACTCAAAACAAGTTAACATCACATTATCTCTGGAATGACCTACGCTGCTATCTTTTCTGTCTACGGTAAATTGGCGGGGGTCTTTATCCAATCAACACCAACGCATTATACAATTACAACTCGCGCAGTGATTATTCTGTTGTTGCTTCAGTGTAATTATAAATTCAGCATCAATGTCAAATTCTTGTTTATTTTTTTATCCTGCTTTTTATAACCCACGAGGTTTTTTTCTGATTGTGTCAACGCGGACAAAATCACTGATTGTGGTGTCATTATTATCTTAAACAACTCTAAGAAGTTGATTTATTCTTCGTACTCTGGACACTGCAAGATAAACTAAATTTGATCACTGGATGCGATCATCTACGATCCAAACAATTGTATCGGATATAGTCAATCCCTGCGAAGAATGTATCGTCGCAGCGTATCCTAGCTTCCATGGAAATTTATCAACATCTTCGACAACACCGATATCAGCCAACACAATATCATTTAACACGAAAATCTGCTTCTCACTTTCTCCTGGAATATTAACTTCGATATTTTGTCTTCGTGTATCCGTGGGCCTATAATACAGCGGCACTGGAAGTGTTGCAAATTTTTCTTTATGCGTGCTAAATACCTTTATCTGAAGTGTGTCTCACACTATCTTTCTACTTGCCGCTATCAAATCGTTTGGTTTTCACGCTTTCCGTAAATCATTTAATCCTGTTTCTGAAATTATTTCACGCGCTATTTCACACTGGATTCTATCCGGTTGTAATCTGATGAATTTCTTGAACTCGCGTAATCAATTATCAAGTGATCTAAGATGAGTACTAATTTGGCCATAATAGTCTACAAAATTAATCAACCAATTATGCGGGAATAAACCGACAAATGGTGGTGGTTGACCATGATCGCTACACATTATCACTTTTGTATTCGCAAGCAATAACAAATCGAGAAACGTTTGTAATGCATCTAACGACACTGTGCATATCTCATCCCAAATGATGATTTCAGGAATATATTTCTCGCCCATTCGATCAGGAGTCCATTCGTCACCTTTCCATCGAAAGAAACTGTGATAAGTGTAAGCATTAATTCCGCGCTGTTTCATCTCTCTTGCAAGTCTGTGTGTTGAAGTTAGCACAGTCATGTGTGATTTCCCTCGAAATAATTCAATCGTACGAGTCGTCTTTCCTGACCCACCACAGCCGTTTAGGTAACTGGTTTTATACCTGCATATGGATCGGATAACGAAGGTGCATTAGATAATTCTGATATCTGATTATTTTTCAAGTAATTGTTTTCAATTGTAACATCTGCTGATTTAGAATAATCACGCAGTATTTCCTTTTTGATTCTCCATGATCCCCAACTCTCGTCAAAATTAGTGAAATCAGCCACTGCTTCTTTATGTTTTATGTCTATATAAAATGAATCAGTCTCGACTCTAACCGCAAATTCAGGAAATCTATTTATCATCGAAAGTAAATTAATAGAAGCATAAGCCAGCATAGACCCCTTTGATGAACGTACTGAGGATTATCTCCATCTGTGTAAGTAACAATTGTACCAAATTTTGTTCCATCGGACAAGAAGGCGTCTTTACGACTGACATATACCCCTAGATGTTGCATCTGCGATTATAAAATCGTATTCAACATCATCTATAATTAATCGTGAAGAATACCGTTTGTGATCGTATTTTCCTCCCTGAGTGAATTTACCAATTATTCTTCTACCGAGATCTTTTGTGTGTTTATTTCTAACTTCAAAGATCTCTTTGGACCATTTCACGATATATTCTTCGTCGAGGGAAGGAAATTGTTTTTTGTTTTCGCTGATTATACTATCTAGACTATCGGGTTGCGGTAACCAGACTTCAGTTTGTTTTCGATATGATATAATCGCTTCACTGACAATCAGCCATATTAGTACTTTATAATCAATCATATACCGTAATAACACTATTGGCATCCAGTGTTTTTCAGAGATGTAAACCAAATATAACAGCACGGATGAAACCCCTTAGCAATTTCAAATGATAGTAGACGAGCGAATCCGGTTAAATCAAAATCGGGCAGTGGTCCATTAATTGCAGCACAGCTCATTTCCTGTGTGGAATGTCCAAATCTTTCAAAGTACTCAGAACATTCTCCATACCCGAGAATCTCCCCGGATAACACGCACTCATATCAACCGAAATAACGCTTATAGGGTCATATTTTCTATTCCATATTCAGCCATGGCCATATTTGACGCAGCTTAATTCGATTTTTGAGAAAAATTCGGCTCTTGTTGGCTTCCATATATTTCTCTTTCTCGTGAAATGAGCTGCAACTGACGAAATTGTAAAACAGTTTGTTAATAATTGTTCGTCGTGTTCCATTGAAACATCACTAATTAGTATTTTCATCTCGTTGTGAAGAGCTTCAGTACGATATAATTCGCGATTGGGTTTTACAAATTAATCGAATTTACCCTCTTCGTTTTCAAAACTCTGAAATAACCACTCTGACACAGGATCGTTTTTACTTGACTGAGAAATTAAATCAAATAAATTTCCGCTCTCCGAGAATTCCACGGGTAGATATTTTATGGTTCTGTACGGCGGAAATATTGTTACTGCGGATGTCCACGCGTGTGCATTATGGGCAATAATTTTGATTGGATATCCTCTCGATTTTTATTTCGGTTCATATAATATTCCGCCTGTTACTGTCGCTTCGGCTATTGGAAATTTTAGTATCCGTTCTAGTTCAGCTACATTTTAAATTGTTGCCCCATTCTCCTTCACTGTTAATCCCCATTCGTTTATTTTTTTACGGCTTAGATCCGTTAATTTGTTTCCACGCAACGCATTTGTAAAATGCTCTATTATTCGTTCTGCTACACAATTCAGCGACTAATATTTCATGGGTTTTAATTTTTCAATACTCGGTTTATAATTTATCGGATAGATCCCATAATCAACCGCGGTTACAGGATAAGCTTCCTGGTTTGGAATCCTGACTCACAGTGACAGTTCTTTTTTTTCAGGATGGGTTCAAATTTTTCGCATATAATCCAATTTCCCGTTTCTTAACGGATAATGAATTTCACTCTAAAAATACTTTTTCTGGTCAAGATGCGAGATTATTACTGCTGCTCTTTATTCGTTCATGGTAGCATCAACACTACCATCGATTCGAAATGTTGACCAACAGTGAGATGCTCCATCTCACTTGAATTCATTAAATGCATAATGGATTTTACCTATCATGCTTCTATCACTTATTAGACCCTTTGGTACATCAGTGGAGACTCTATCGAGATTTAATTTAGCATTTTTCCAAGGCGTAATTTTCGATAATTTCTCGAACTCCTCCATATTATAATTAAAACAAGTATTTAAATAAAGAATTCATTATATAATGAATCATTGCAAATGGCTTATGATAGGATCAGTAGCCGCCTGTAACAAATCATGCATAAATGAATTATGTGGATATCATTTACAAAGCGTGCGACGGGGAAGTTTAGACCCCTAACCTTGTATACGATTTGCGTTCGAATTTATAACGGATTGATCAAGGATGGTTTTGTTATTGATCATATTGATATATGTCCTCAAAATAACAAATTGGATAATTTACGAGCTATTACACAAAGTGAGAATACTGCATTTGGGAAAACTGGTACTTGTAAATCAATTGGGAAAAGACCTATAAAATCATTTAATACAGAAAATAACGACGAAAGAGTATTTCAATAAATGAATGCGGCTGGAAAATATTTCGGTATTTATATAGCCTCAGTACGATATGTTGCAGAGAATATCACTATTTCTATAAAAAAAACAGAATTCAATTCGTTTACATCTGAATATATATATATATATATATATATATATATATATATATATATATATATACCTCCAAAGGGAGATAACTCGTGTGGGCTTGTGTGTGTGGCCTTCTAAAACAGAGAGAACTCTTTTGTTGTAGTCACGGCTCTCAATATGGGATTTTTCGATGACTCATTGTCTGACTGAATGGTTTTTTGTGTTGGTTTGACTAGAAAATTTATAATTTTGTCTACAATTTTTAATTCCAGTAAAAAATCTACCATTTTCATCTATGATTGATATACGATTTTCATCTACAGTATACACTATTCTTTAAATTCTTTGCGACATACATAGCAGTTCAGCTATATATTATATTCAAAATTATAGACTTGTATATTATATTGGGATCTTGTCCTGGCGCCCAGCGTTCGAATCTCGTGGCAGACATTATTGTCGACGGTACCGTTCTTGATGGTTTTTCTATATATAATTGGGGCTTTAAGCCATTCGAAATTCAACCGTGAAACCACCTTAAGTTACACACCGTCACACGGTGTGAATGTGTTTTTGCATTCAACCCGGGGTGATTTTGTTGGGGGTATGGTGGTTTCACTGTTGAATGTAGAACAGCCCCTTATGTGTATTGTCCTGTATTGTCCTATTTGTATATAGCATTGTAAAAATCATATATCATATATAATTTGTCAATACTTGTAAATATTTATATCTATATATCTATATGTAAATGTGACGTCCATTCACCAAGCATACCTTCTAACCCGTTATTTGACGAGTTCGATCATCTCTCGGAGACTATGCTTCATTGTGCCCCTGGGTCTGCTCAGATGTGAGAAACACCTGAGAGGCATACATGGGGTTGTGTTGTCCTGTATGTATATGTAACCTCTGGGTCTCTCAGATGTGAATGACACCTGAGGGATTCCAAATGGGGTTTTTCGTGTATATCTCTAGGCGCAATAAGATGTGAATAACACCTTAGAGCGAATGGAGCTCATATCATATATATCTATAGGCGCAATAACATATGAATAACACCATAGAACGAATGGAGCTGATATCGTACGAAAACGGGTATATAATATATCATAAAATGAATTTCGAATATATGAATGACATTATAAATGAGATTTCAAATTTGAAAAATCAAAACATAAAATTGTCAGATAAATTAGATTGTAATCAGATTGTTTCTGATTTTCAAGATATTGATGATAGCGCTCGGAATAATATGTATGTCTTGCCGAGGCAGTATGGGTTGATCAAACGAATTCAGCACGCGGAAAATGATTCTCTTGCATTTTGTAACGACATCAGCAAATTTATCCCGCTATTCGCTGCGGCCGAAAAGGTCAGAGGTGAATTGGGCAAGCAATGTGAAATCAAACGCACAATAAACTCAAAAATCAAAAGAAAAAGAAAATCATCAGACATAATGAAAATCACTTCCCCATATCGGTTGCCCCAACACAGTAAACACAACTAACATGTACAATACCCACGCGATACAAAATACCTGTTTGAAGGTGAGTAATGCACAATTCTATGGCCCCATTGATAAATTGTATCAGTTGAAATTCTATAAAAACCATTGATAAATTCTAAAGACAGGTATGATGGTGTTATTTCTTTTGCACGGTGATTTATCACCGAACAAGGAAGTAATGAAAACACTGTAGTGAGATTTCGGGGTTGGGTGAGCATCCACGGATTTTTCACTTACAATTTAAATCGTATATTAATCTATAATGGTAAATGAAGCCCTAACTACTAGACTAGCCTGCGAGAGATTGTCTGCGATTAAGAGATTTATTCCTGTTCGTGATTCTGTTCGAAATAAGCTAAAAGCAAGAAAAGAATTTCAATGCAACTTCACAACGGTTACCGAACAATTTTTCAAACCTGTTACTACAACTACTGAGAGAGTTATATCGGGAGAGACTGTTGACGAAGAGGATAGAAAAAAGGGTATTCTCCCATTGTTAAAACAGATAGCTGGAGATAAACAACAGGGTGATGTTACTAAAAAAAAGATTATTTCTTTAGTGGATAAATTTACTGAAGGGGCTAAAACACTAATAAAATAACTTCAATTATTAAAACAAAAGGATTATCACGCTTTTGGTATTTTTGCTGCTAAAAGCTATCATTCAAAAAAGGAGTTTTTAAAGGACGAGTATAAAGATAATATAATATCACGCGATAATTGGTATGATTGGTTATATACAATAAACAAAGAGATTGATCGTTTAGATAAAGGGGATTTGGGCTATAAAGAATTTAAAAAAGGAATTAGTAATTATGATAAACAACAAATAGAAGAACGACAAATAGAAATAGAAGAACGAAAACAAGAAAGTAAACGTCCAACACCAACACGGAGACAAACAGGAAGACAAAAACAAACAAGAAAAAGAACTTCAATGGGATATACCACTTGAAGATGATTTAGATAGGGAACGTCAAACACCAACACGGAGATAAAAGAAACCCCCAAGAAGTACCTCAATGGGATATACCAATTGAGGGGGATGATGAACTTTTTGGATACTTACAAGATCAGGTAAAACGCACACAAGGTGCAACCGGTTATAGTAGTGGGGAGGAATTTTCTTAGAGTGTAACCCCAACGGGGGTTTCAGGTAGTAGTCTAGTTGGTTGTCCTAATAATATTCTCGGGGACATATCGCGATTAGAATTTCTCGTTGGAGGGAAAAAAAGCCGGAAATAACTCACCAGAAATGATTAATGAGGCAGCTGATATCTGCAGACGACTATTCGAGGGTGGTATCATGGATATTATTGTATATCGAGAGATTATTGATGAGCTAGCGAACGGTTACCATAGTGACTAATGTCACTGATGACTAATCGAAAATCAAAAGGATTTCGCGATTAGATAAATGTCATTTAAAAAAGATGATCATACACTACAACAACAATAAACCAACCATGGTCTACCTAGTAAACTCACGATTGCCTGTTTATAGAGCGTACTATGGATATGGTCTCGGCAATACCATTGCAGGGTTATTTGCAAGAATGGCTCCAAAATCGCAAAACAATTATCAATGAAAGCTATCGGTGTTATTCGTGATAAGGGTATTAGTGCTGTTTGGTGATGTTGCAGGGAAAGCATTTTCCGCCGCTAAAAAAAACTACTAGCGTTAGTTCGGCGACGAAAGAAGCCACCATTGATAAAATCAATTGGACCACTACCATATACGGAGATTATGCCTGCAAGTATTAGCAACATAATAAATAACGCAGTGGATCAAAAAATAGCATCACTGAACAATGAAAGATATGATACTCAGAGGAATATTACTGCAAATATGATAGCGGGAAGTGGATTGAAATCGCGATTTAGATCAAGAAATATATAATAATATGTTCAAATAGTCTTCTGTTACAGCGTTTGATATAGATGCCCCAGTACCCAAGAATGATTCTGTACTCGATTATCAATTCTATTCCTATAATGCAGTACAACCAAATAGTCGATCAAGAATAGAACTTCAGGTTCATGATACCAGCAAATACTTTCTACCCGCTGAAGCGTTTATTGAAGTAGAAGGAGAAATTGTAACAGCTACTGATGATCATGCTGCACCAGCACCGTATGACCTACATGCCACAGTCGGCTTTGTCAATAATGGTATCATGGCGCTATTTAAAAGCGCTAGATACATGATTGATGAAAGATAAATTGAATCCATAGAGGATGATGTTGATATTGCCACAACAATACTGGGTTTAGCAAGTTACTCTGACGATTATACAAGATCAGCAGGTCCGTCTATGATGTTCGCAAAGGATGCTACTGTTATTGCAGTTGATCCAGCCGGATATGTGAAACCAGCTGCCACTTTTGATGTCGTACATATTAATCGTAATTACAACCTAGGGTTTGCAACACTAGTATTAATGTTGGAAGGACGTCGTAGATTATTCTCATGCGCGATTCCACTGCATCATAATTTTGAATTTTGTGGAAATGTTAGAAACGCTATCTACGGAGCGAAACATGCAGTAGTACTCGTGCGAAGCGACGACGATAATAATGCAATCCGGCGTGGTGCTGGTGTTGATGATGGTAAAGTCAATATAACAAAACTATCACTATGGATGTCAGTAATGACTCCATCAATCACCGCAGAGGAAAGATTACTATCATTTATGGATCATGGTGGAAAATCATTGTTATCATGGCTAACAACTACCACGGATACCATGGATTCTACTGTTAATGTTGTATTTACATGGCACCTGGCATCGAAACAGGGGGTTTCTGCGCCGCGGCATATATTTGTTGCGTTACAGGATAATGCGCGATTTAATTCACAAACACACAGCCATATGATAGTTGATCAATTGGGTGTTAATGAAGTCTCGTTGAGGATAAACGGCCAACAGGATATTTAACTTAATTACGGACAAAACTAAATAGCACGCGCGTATCATCGTTTGCTACATTTATGGGACGCGATAATAATGTGGATACTGGTCTGCAAATATCACAATTGAATTTTAAAAATCAATATCCCATCTACTACTTTTCATTGGAACATCTTAACTTAACCAGACAATCCGTCGTTGACATACATTTCAGAGCTCGTGTAACCGCTCCTCCTGCTGGTGGTTACAGAGCAGTTGCTGTCATTCTCAGTGATAAATCAATGCTACTTGAAGGTGTTAGTGGACGAATGAGGGTAGTTGATGCACCAGTAGAAAAGATGTTGTAGACAGTTAGATCAATCTGTTATTAAATAAAATGTCGTACAGTCATGTTAGTATTACGTTAACTCCGGGTCAGATTAAAAAATTGCAATCGGAATCAGCTACAAAATGTGGAACTACGATATCGCTGAAACACAATCAGATGTCTGGTGGTCAGAATAAATTATCATTGACAACTCGTCAGATAAAACACTTCAATGATGCTATCAAGAATAAAAAGGCCTTCATATCACTCTCTCTGCAGCTGCGATCAAAAACATGATAAAATCAGGTAGTGTATTTCCACTTCTCGCTGCGATTCCAGCATTAATTGCAGCTGTTAAAGCCGCTGCGTTAGGAGCTGCTGGAGCTCTTGGTGTAAAAGCAGTACATAGTATTGCTCAATCATATGAACCCCAAAAAAGGGCGGGGATATAAAAAAAGGGAAAGGGTCTAAGACTACCAGGAACTCCGTATTCATGGTACACCGGAAAAGGCTTGAGACTAGGAACAATTTACTAACAATAGCGCGAGAAGCTATAGTTCCCATGTCAAATTTTGATTTAATCGATGCTGCTAAAAACTAGCGATAAAAAAACTTTAGAGGTGTTTTTATGCGAGATCAATTACCAAAACAACCAAACAACGCTGAAACAAGTATCATTAATCTCGATAACAGCACCGGACCTGGAACTCACTGGGTTGCATATGCGATTGATCCGCGTGTGATTGTTTATTTCGATTCATATGGGTTAGCGCCGCCTAACGAGTTTATGCGTTATATACAACAATTAAACACCCCTCGTTGGTATTCCACGTTACCAACGCAGAAAATGACCGACCCACCAATATGCGGTATAGAAGTATTAAATGTCCTCGACGCTACTTCATCATCGGGAAAACCACCCCATAAAACCGTACACGAATATACTAGTAATCGCTTTTTAGAGAGAAATTATATAAAATAACATGATTGATATTTGGGGAAGATCTTTCTCAAGGTTGCAAAAGAACACCGCGAAAATATCTGCAACCGGTGATGTAAAAAAAATAATCGAAGATGAAATATCCGAGATGTTAAACCTCGCAAGTGTTGATCCCAATGAAATAGTTGTATTTTAAGATCGTCAGGGTAAATTGAAAACAAGTAATGTTTCCCTTTAGTTAAACAACGCGGTGTAGCAGAAAATACTATCGCGGTTTTTTCCGATCAGGGTAAACTCAAACCGGGTTTACATGTTTCGACTATTGTTGATAACATATTAACACTCGATAACAATTATATCGATTATCGGCGATATCGGTGAAATCATTCAATGATTAGTATGACAATCATATAATTACATTTAAGAAATTTACTAGTTTACAAAAAAGTATAGTTGACAATATTGACAAATCTCTGTTAGATTTCTTTGGAAATCCAACGGTGACCACACCGAAGCTAACAGAGATAAAAACCACTATGTTAGAATTAGCAACATTACAATCTAAGTATGAAGATCATGTCGAGAAATTTTCAACTTTTCGTAAAAATCTCATTGAGAAATTCTTTGTCACCTCATTGAATAAACTAAATATAAAACTCCCGGATATTAAAAAATGATATCAAAGAAACTCATGATGCCATCAGGGATGATTTTCATGCGATGATAACCCAAATAGATAAAATCAAAATTCCTCATGAGAAAAATGTAAATTCGGTATTCACGATTCCACACGGATTATTTGCGTGGACCCCTACAAACAACAAACTAGATATCACCGCAACTGTCAAGGATATTTATCGATTAACACTAGTGTCACCGACTCAGTTTAATATTTCATCAACGAGTTCATCTGGGGTTAACAATATGATATCAACAATCATTGACAAGGGAACAACTCAACGATTCACAATGACAGCCACTGATAATAATTTGGCTAGGGTTTCAATGACATGGTATGTGGAATTCGTAGCCGATTTGAGTAAACAACTTAATTGAAATCAGTTGTAATAAATAAAATGTCATCATTGGCAACGTCACAGCAGTATCGCTATGATCAAGTCAGAGAATTTCAAACTAAATTCAAAACACTCACTTAGGATTATCAAGTAAATATAAAAAAATACCGACGAATAATTACCACAGTTGACGTTACCGTGTACTCGGAATCAGTTGAAATTAAAGGAACTGGTATAATACTCTCTTCAGTGACAATGGTTGCCCCGATATCTGTTCCAATTTGTATATCAGCGGCGACAACAATCGCGGAAATAATTTCAATAACAACAAAAAAATATCATGATGTAGCCAGCGCAAACTTCGGGATTACGTAATTAAGTTCCATGTTGTGTTAACCGCGTACTCGCAATTATCCTCGATGATATCTTCATCACTTGATGATATATTAATATCCGATAGTGAGTTTTCAGCAATGGTACGTGTTTATGATTCCACGATGTCAAAATTAGAAAAACAACACGAATATAATAACAATGGAAACATCGCAAGAACTACTTCAACGAATAGCGGAAAATACCACCCCAGTGAAAACCAGCATAATCTCAATAACCTCAACCAATCCTGAATTCAGTGTGAATTTCCCCACTGCGATTCCAGTAAAGGAGATAGCACTAGCAAACATACGAGTATACCACAGTTGGTCAAATATTAGATCACAACCTTTCGGTGGTCAACAACCGAATAATTCCCTAGAGTTTGTGAGTAAAAATAAACAAGACGGGACTCCAGACTGGAATGCTGTTTCGTTACCATCTGTGTCCTACCAAATCGAACAGATCAATAACGAATTACAGCGTAGAATAACATCCATTACTGGAAAAGAATCAAAAATCGCTATAACAGTTCATGAACCAACACTATCATCCGCGATTGAAATAAACTAGCCCGGGTATGTCGTATATATCTATCAGAGTTCTATAAGAACAATACTAGGATGGCCTGAAAAAACTCCTCCACCTAAACATAAGCAATCTGATTATGTCACGGATAAACAATCAAAAAGAAATTTACCCCATCATATAAAGAACACCTCCTCATTATAAAAAATCAACACTTCTGGTTAGTAATTTTTATTACCCTAATAAGGATTACGCCTTTTGGAGATTTTTTATTGGACCGAATCCAGAATTAAATTATATAGAAATTTTACAGAGTAAATGTATTGAATACTTTAGAGAGATCAATCAATAACACAGTCGACAACTACAACAAATACAACAGGCTTTTCGTGAGTCTAATCAAAGTGAAATTATTAAACGAATTGAAATATTAAATCAGCATGTATCCGACATGGAAGATATTTACAAGAAAATAATTCAAGTAATTATTCATGCTGATACTAAAAACACTCTCTCTAGACAAATTTATTTTAACTCTATACAATATAACATAAACTGATCTACCAAATTTTAAATTTATTGGATATAACGCAGACGATCTAAAAAATCCGTTAATGATCTTATCAATGAAATTTTTACTGTGATACTCACCGCATGGAGACAACAACACAAGGGTTCAACTATCCTTAAGCATATAATGACCCAAACGGAGGCGGGCGGCATATTGCTCCTCAAAACGTCAAAATATCCTCGGTGATTTCAATAAATCTAGTATGTGATACTATTGAAGGAAGTTACCAAATAGATCTCGAAAGATCAAATCTAGCCCAACAAGGGTATATTTTATATTCATTTGCACCAACGGCTCCATCCGGATTCTCATTATTGAAGATCCAACTAATCCGGTCTATATGAGATGTCATACTGATTCATTAACAAGAATTAATTTCAAACTAACCGACCAGTCCAATAATTTGATTGATTTACGAGGAGAGATTTTACAAATTAGTCTGTTTGCGAAATCGTAAACGATTTTCGTCTTAAGACTGTCATCGTAAAGGAGTTTCAATTTGTTTCCACAACGCCATCAGCGCCGAGTCTGTAGCGTAAAATCCTAAAGGATTTCAACCAAAACCATTTCTATTTTTTTTTAATAGTTTCGGTTTGTCTGAAATAGTTTCGGTCTGTCCACCCTCTTTGCTGCTATTCAGCATAATGTCTGATAACAAGACAAAAGCATTGAAGACATTGAATTCCACATGAAGATGTTGGAAGATATTCTTACAAAAACTGAATGAGTAAAATCAAATGGCACACAACATAATATATATCCAAGTAAAGCATATTAATGGGAGACTAATTGATATTAAATTTAGTGTGTATGTAAATAAAACACATGCCAGCTAGGAACTGAAGGATCACATTAAAAACAATATAGATAATTTAAATTATAAGTTACATTTCAAACTTTTGAAACAAAAATCTGTTTAAACACCACAATCAATGCTGAGATATGAAAATATAGGTTACCTTTGCATATTTGCCATAATTAATTATATAAATGTGATTGATAATTAAAAAGCTTCCTTTTGATGTAGTCACATGGGTTGATCAATTTTATTTTGTGAAATTTTGTTTTGAATTTGCCGTTACGTAATTTACTCCAGGTCATATTAGTTCTTACTTCAATGTTTTATGCAGATGTGATCTCATGCTACCGAATAATTTGATATGCGTTGCATACGACGGTTTTAATTTGGTTTAGTGTTTCATAACACTGCAACACAAAGTCATTCTGTGTTCCATGAGAATGTTTTTAGCGCATCACCCTATCCTTATGATATGTCTTGATCCTTCAAGACTGTCGGTGGATCAATTTCCGGAAAGTGAATTGCCATCATAGATGCATAGACTTTAGCCTCTTTCAGTGCTGAGAGTTGTTGAAACAAATCACTGCGTGTATGGATTAAAAGAGTCAGAGGTGTACTGGTCAAATTCTGACATATGATCAAGGAAGGGTTCAAAGGACAACAATCGGCTCTCCAGTTTGAAGAGACACGGCGTATCTTACATTCTAGACTCAGTTTGGTCCTCATTTGACTGTGGTGAATGAGATCTCTATACGATGTAGAAAGTACATGACGGTTTCTAGGAAGTGTAATGAGTGGACTTCTATGCTCTATGATTATACCTTTGGCTATGGGTCTAGCTTCAGATTCTAAATATGACACTGAAAACACTTTATCTAAACTAGATTGCTTAGTACTATAGCCTCGCATATGAATCCTTTCCTTCAGATTCGTTCAATCGTTTGAAGGAGGACTGTCTGTCTCCAGTTGATTGGTGGCAACCATTACTAAAATCTCATTCCATGCATTGTCCATATCCTTGGCACTATATGTGGAATTGCACGACGACCAAAGGGATCTTTAAGGATAATAGTAACACCATTCTTTAGGCTGTTCCCACGGAGACAGGGACCCTCATAGAAAGATATGAAAAACAGAGAGAGACAGACAGATATACAGACAGAGACACAAAGAGAGAGTGTGTGTGTGTCTGTGTGTCAATAAGCACTACCAATACAGTAGGCAGGTGAAAAGGATACCTTTCTAAAGATGAAATTGTTGTACAGAGTGACTTTGCAGTGATTGTTTCATGTAGGCCTTTGAATGAGACACAGATAATATACTTGAATCAATATATGATTATCTTCCATCTAGGAAGTTGCCTATTACAAAGAGAACGATGAACTAAACCACACATTTTTGTTTTTTTCATTGATACAATTTCGCATTTTTTTAAACACTTTCTGCATTTCTGGACAAAACTTATTCATAAGCTGAAAGAGATGAAACATAATCTTAAGCATGTCCATTATTGGACAGATTCGTCATCAAGCATGTGCAGAAACTGATTTATATTAAATGTGATTGCTAATGACCTAAGCCTGTACTCCATCGGTACCTCTTGGAATTACTTCAAATCTATGGTTAAGGGCCATGGGAGGCATTGGGAGGGACAGGAAAAAGAATCATCCATGAAGATATAACAGTGAATTGCTGTAATCCAGAATGCTTTAGATTTTCATGCATGTGGGACAAAATCAAATATGAATGGGTTACACTTTATCAATGTCTCCAGTAAAGCAACCAAACTGAAATAATTTGAGCTAAATGCAAATAAGACAAAACGATTGGGAAACACAATGAAACTTTACACAGTCAGCATCACTTTTGACCCTAAAAATTTGGAAGACCCGTGAAACATCATGTTACTATTTGGTGTGCATTACGGGTTCTTACTGCGACAACTCAATTCAATTCAGAACTTCTCTTGAATCGGCTAACCTCTTCACTAAAAGAAAGCACCTTGTCAGTTACTGCTCGTGACCCATCGATATTAACAATCCAGCTGTAGTCCGACTTAGCCATGGACACTACATTCTCTGAAAAAGACATCTCATCAGTTGCATCTGTTGTATGTGAAGAAGGAGACTTTGTAGCTGCCGTTTACAATAGAAGTATTGAACATGTGTATATTGATGACAAATACTCTGAGATTAACTTGATGAAACAAGCGGAAAGACTCTTCAAATGGCAAGAACAACTTGAACTGACGAACACAATATCCTGTTCTATCTGGAAAGTCGGAATGTCTATTTAAAATATCTGATGCCGAAATTGAAATAAATAACAAGATGTTTGCATCACGTTAGTGAAACGCACACATTATCTAAACAGTACAGGCGAATAGTCCCCTCTGTTTCATCGGCTAAAAATGATGTTTCCTATACGTGAGATTGTTTATACATTTCAAGTTATTTTAATTGTACAAAAACATAGTATATCTCCGTTGTTTGAACTTTAAATGAATTACTCTTCCACATAAACGAAACTATTCTGCATTGCAAACACTTTGAACAAATGCATTGGTTATTTAAACATTTGTGTGTAATCATTTTATCTTCGTATAGAATATAAAAAAGTCATAATTATAGCCCGATCAATGATCTCAAGGGGCATATACATTTTAAACCTTCGTGCTTATATTTTGTATCGCAAACTGTTCTGATGAGAATGGTATTAATTTGACAACTGGGATACTTTCAATGTTAGAACATTCACTATTATACATTTACATGAAATTTAGAAATAGTAGTATATTTGTAGTATTCGAGATTTCACTCTATAGTGGAGTGTACTTAAGTGTTTGTTACAGAAATTTAAGTGCAACATAGTGAATAAGCTTTGTGTGTCAAACAAAAGCCTTTATCATGGTCAAAGTTTCCATTTAAAGTTAAATGAATTAACAATAAACATTAAAACCTTGTATGATTGGATGAAAATGGTTATTGGCGTCAATTGGGAATTGAGGACTGCGGAGTTTTAGAACAAATGTATTAAATGATTAGGATTTTTTAACGTAGCTTTAACAATTTTTCAGTCATGTCGCTACAATGTCTGCAGTGGGGCAGTTTATAGTGATGTTTAGCACTGGGGCATCATGCAGCAGACACCGGAGCGATTCATAACTGCATTAATAGCTAAAGTATAAAAAAATTTGCAGAGGCAGAATATGCATTTAGACGAAAAAAGAAAATTATTCCCCTTAAGATGGAAGAAAAGTACGAACCAGATGGATGGCTAGGCATTCTTATTGGAGCAAAACTGTTTTACGAGTTCTCTGGAAAGTACCATTTTGAAGCAAAGATTAAAGACCTCATTCGTGAGATTACTATCAGCTATGGTAATGAAGATCTACAGCATAAAATAAGACCCACTAACTACCATCATGTAAGTATAAAATACAAAACTAAGGCTATTTATTTTGTTTTTAATTTAGATTCAGATACAGTAAGTAATAAAGTGCACATTGGAATCAAGCAAATAATAAAGTATACCGGTGACTGACTGTATTTTGGAATCCTGTAAATAAAGATGTTCACCAGTTATTCACTGTATATAGGTATCAAGTAACTAAGCAAGTACACAAATCAGTCAGTGTGTATTGGGATCAAATAAATAATAAGTTACATAAATCACTCACTGCATATAGGTTTCCAGTAAATAATAAATTACACCACTTACATACTGCTTCTGTGGATCCAAGAAAGAATGAGGTACTCAAATCACTTAATGCAGTAAATAATAAGCTAAATATCTAAGTTTACCAATCCCTACCTGCGTACATATATTGCCATCCAGGAACGACAAGAAGTACACCAAAATCACTCATTACAGTAAATAATAAAGTATATCAGTCACACCATAGCATGATCCACCTGCAGTAAATATTATGTAAGCATTTTTATAAATATGCTGCAATAGGTAATGTCCATTTTAATAAATATAATGTGATAGGTAATATGCATTTTTATAAATATACCATGATATGTAATGTCCATTTTTATAAATATACTGTGATATTATATTGCCTGTGTTCATTACTTGTCTTGCATCCATCTATTACTGCTATCTTTGTAACCAGTCTGAGAGAAGGTGCTAATAATTAACATGGATTTTCTTTGAAGAATGAGAAGCTAACAAGGTGTCAATCTTGGTCTTGCTTCCCTAAGGGAAAAGGGTGTTTAGCACCCTAAGGGAGGAGGGTGTAAGAATTCAAAATGGAGAATAGTGTGAGGTCTAAAGAACACATTTTGATTTTTAAAAAATATGGATTCCTTCTTTTAGATTTGAATTTTGTCTACATGTACAAAAGGAGGGCTTCTTATGCTTAACATGACGAGTCATATTTAGAATTATGAGACAAAGGTTTCCAATGAATGCAGCATGGAATTAGATTGAGGGGTGGATGGATAAGAGTGAGGGTGTACAAGGAAGGCCTAGTTAAATGTGTGTTAATATTTTAGAAGGCTTTATTAATTGTTATTATTATTGTGTTCACATTCTACTACTGGATGCAAAATTGTAAAATATTCATCCACTTTAAAAGAAGGCTTGGCTAATATTTTATTATTTATTTTCTGATGGTAATTACCCTTCATAAAACCCAATAACAAGAACAACATAAGATATTGCCGTATTATTTACTTGTGGTGTCTCATTAAAAAGACCTGATGATAAAATGTGCAAACTGTAATTTTCCTCAAAGTAATTATAATATGTAGAAGATTTTACATGAAATATGTAATGTCTTTATAAAAAATTACTTTAAAAAAAATTGGTTTCACTGATTGCCTATATTTAACTAGGAGTCACAAAATTAATAAAATGCTGCTTTTTTTCCAATGAGAGAAAAATGTTCTGGTTTCATTCCTTGAGTCTGAAATACAGTACGACATCAAAGCATCTGAAGCAGATTTAGATGCCTTGTATGACATCATGACCTTATGAGTTTTATAACACTTTATGCATGAAATTTAAATATAGCATCCTTACACAGGAAGATACCATGGAAACAGTGGATTCTGTATGGAAATGGACACCAGATCATGTCCAGAAATGGATTGAAAAACACAATCTCCCAAAGTAAGTCAATTGCACATGCATGTACAGTTCTCTTCATTATAAAGTCCCTTGATATACTGCTGCTTTCTTTATTATAAAGTCTGCAGGTACAGTTTAACCCCTTGTAAAGGCTTTTGGTGCATTCGTCACTTCTAATAAAACCCCTAGTTACATTCTTCACTCATTATAAAGTCCTTTGGTTCAGGTTTCACTCATTAGAAAGTTCCTTTTAACATTATTCACAAAGCATATTGGTACAATCATCACTAATTATAAATTTATTTGGTAAATTTGTACTGTCTTCACTAATTATAAAGTCATTTGGTATACTGCTGCCTTTTTCCAACTAATTTGTACAGTCTTTACTAATTAAAAAGACCTTAGGTATACTAATGCCTCATTCAACTAATTTGTGCAATCTTCACTCATTATATATATATATATATATATATATATATATATATATATATATATATATATATATATATATCACTCTATAAGCATTGTAAATAAGACATACTATCTTTAATGTGTTCCCT
Source organism: Unio pictorum (assembly GCA_030141615.1). Lineage (NCBI taxonomy): Eukaryota > Metazoa > Mollusca > Bivalvia > Unionida > Unionidae > Unio > Unio pictorum. Next base: position 459,792 of record JARLTB010000163.1, on the reverse strand, counting down.
TTAGTCTCCAATATTCATGGCAAATGAGACATTCAATGCATTAACATTGTGTTGCCTTTATCATTCAGTAAGCAGGGGAATTGAGACATAATATCTTTAATGTGTTCCCTTTGTTCTTCAATATATGTGGTAAATATTACATGCAATGCATTAAACTTATGTTGCTTTTATTGCTGAAAATTGATCAAACTCTTCATTTTTATTTCAGGAAAAATTTTGAAAAATTGACTGGTAAAGATCTTGCACTTTTGGTGAGGATGAGATCAGAGGTATGAAGCCCAAGCAGTTCTAAAATTGTTAACTCTCAATTGTGTGTTATAATCCTCAATACCCACCCACCCATCGTCTGATTTTTTTTAAACCCCCAAGCCTGATGCTATGGTTTGTTTGTTTACTCAATCTCACCCCAGTTCTAACAACATAGAGACTTTTGTCTTGTATCCTTTGGCAAAACATCAAGTTCATGAATTTACAAGAATTAGTTTCTGATAACTATGAGGTTAAATTTCACTGAAGCTTTACAGAATGCTTACATAAAGTATTTAGCAGTCTTTATTTGTAGAAAATATTCAACATTATTTGAAATGTGTTGCATCATAGTTCATCTTCTTGTGTACAATCACTCAACAACTGCAAACAAGTAATATGGGTTATTTGCTGTTTGATAACGGCATAAAAGTATTGACTATTCCAGGCTTAATGGCGGTGCTATGACATAACGATTTCACTATGACATAACGATTTCACTATGGCATAACGATTTCACTATGGTTGTCTTAATGGTAAAAAAAGTATTGACTATGCATGGCTCAATGGCATAACGATTTCACTATGGCATAACGATTTCACTATGGCATAACGATTTTCACTATGACATAACGATTTTCACTTAATGGCGGTGCTATGACTAGCTCAATGGCAATACGATTTCACTATGGTTGTCTTAATGGTAAAAAAAGTATTGACTATGCATGGCTCAATGGCATAACGATTTCACTATGGTTGTCTTAATGGTAAAAAAATAATGACTATGCATGGCTCAATGGCATAACGATTTCACTATGGTTGTCTTAATGGTAAAAAAGGTATTGACTATACATGGCTCAATGGCATAACGATTTCACTATGGTTGTCTTAATGGTAAAAAAGTATTGACTATGTCTGTCGTAATGGCATAAAGGTATTGACTATGCATGGCTTAATGGCATAAAAGTATTGACTCTGGCTGTTGTAATGACATTAAAGTATTAAATATGGCTGTCTTGATGACATAAAAGTATTGACTATGGCTGGTTGTATGGCATAAAAGTATTGACTTTGGCTGTCTGTCTTAATGATATAAAAGTATTGACTATGGCTGTCTTAATTGCATAAAGGTATTGCCTATAGCTGTATTAATGTCATAAAAGTATTGACTTTGGCTGTTCTAATGGCATAAAGTTATTGACTCTGGCTAAAAGTAATGACAAAATATAATTTAAAATGGCGATCTTAATGACATAAAAGTATTGACTGTGGTTATCTTAAAGGCATAAAAGTATTGACTGTGGTTATCTTAATGGCATAAAAGTATTGACTGTGGTTATCTTAATGGCATAAAAGTATTGACTGTGGTTATCTTAATGGCATAAAAGTATTGACTATGGCTGTCTAAATGGCATAAAGGTATTGATTACGGCTGTCTTAATGACAAAATATAATTCACTTTGTCTGTCTTAATGGCATAAACGTATTGACTATAGGTGTCTTAATGGCATAAAACTATTGAATAAAGGTGTCTTAATGGCATACATATATTGATCATGGCTGTCTTAATCTCATAAAAGTATTGAATAAGGTTGTCTTAATGGCATACAAGTATTGACTATGGCTGTCTTAATGGCATAAAAGTATTGACTGTAGCAGGAGAGAGTAGTGGTGGTAGCATTGGTTATTATGTCATTATTGTGTGGATTCAGTTCACTGCATTGGATCTTCTTGGTTTGACTTGTAATATGCACACTTTAGTGATACATAGTTCATAACACAGCACCAGTTATTTGCACACAAAGTATTTGTAATCAGAAATATTATATTATATTCATTTCTTTCAAATACTGAATCTTTCATTTCAGGCCCCAGACTTTTTCTACAATTGTTTACAGAAGAATTTGGGCATCAGTAGTTTGCTGACCATGGCGATGTTTCTAAGAGGATTAGATGATTTGTCCATATAATACCAAATAAAATATTCCAGTGTTTTTCCTCACACTTTTATTATCTGACTGCATTGACTGTAAAATAAGTATTAGCTGTAATATTTGTATCACATTATAAAATTTAGAATCAAATGTCACTGTAATCTTTTAGCCAATACTGGGCTTGCTGTATGTTTCTTTATTTTTAATCATTACTGGGCTTGCTGTATGTTTCTTTATTTTTAATCATTACTGGGCTTGCTGTATGTTTCTTTATTTTTAATCATTACTGGGCTTGCTGTATGTTTCTTTATTTTTAAGCATTACTGGGCTTGCTGTGTGTTTCTTTATTTTTAACCATTACTTAGCTTGCTCAGATTGTTTCACATGACTTGCTATAAAAAATGTTTCAAGTGTACCATTGCATTGCAAGCTAGGTCACTTACATTCATGGTTTATAGATTTGTGCATTACCTGTTTTGTAATATAGTCTTTTTTAGGCCTATGTCTGCATACATGCTCAGTTTGAGAGATATTCCAAGCCAGGTAAGTAGGGATGAAGATTCATCATGAGAACTCATTCAGTCAAAATAGGTCACTTTAACTTGTATTTTCCATTATTGTTACCCAGATTTGTCTTTATGTTCAGCTCAGTTTTGTAGACTCAGCTGCTTTCAGAGTCACGTGACTTAGTATGTAGATGCCTCAAGAGAAGTATAGTACTCTTGACTCAAAACAAGTCACTGCGGCCTGATTAAGTAACCTATGTTACCTTTGGATGAAATCAGTTTCCTAAATACATTTAATTCAGTGATATGACTTGATAATATGTAGAATACATTGTAATAAGTACTATCTCATTTCAAATGAAGCAAAAATGGTCCCCTGGAATTTATGTCGTCAAAGGCACTTGATATTACTTATCACTGACATTCACATCTGCATGTATGGGTTGAAGTCTCAGACTCAGCCAGAGTGGAAATGTGAGAAAATCTGCTGGCAACTTCCGATGGGTCAGTAATTCTTCCGATGAGTCAGTAGTTCTTCCCATGGGTCAGTAATTCTTCGTATGGGTCAGTAATTCTTCCCATGGGTCAGTAATTCTTCCCATTGGTCAGTAATTTTTCCCATGATTTTTCCTGATTCCTATTCACCAGATATACTGGCCGCCATGTATAGAATACAATGTGATAAAAATAAACAGCATAGTCAGGTAAAGCTTTGTAATGAGTCCATATCACTATTGGTTACTACGTTGTATTTGTGTTATGGCATAAAGTATGAGTGTTTGTGACATCTAAATGCACTAGAAATTAGATGCAGTTTAAATAAGGGGTCTTGACAGCCTGTTGCAAAATAATTATTGTTATGATCCACATTTGTTTTTTTTTCATAATTAATCAACAACGTCCATAAGAAAGACAAGGCATTGTGGGAAATTCCCAAACTAAAATCTGGTTTCATTCCCACTGTATGTGGATAACATTCTTTTTCTTGTGCTTTTGTTACGTATATTTGATTTAAGTCATGTGTTTATTGTTTTAATTTTTTGTTTGTCAGATTCAAATCTGACTTATTTAGTTTAAAATTCATTCATTGAGAGATTTTTGTTTTAAAAAAGTGGGATGACATGTACTCTACAAATAAACACCAGATGTTCACCTCATTTCTGACCTGGCTTCAGAGTTGCAAACAAGATTTTAAAATGATTGGTTAATTCGAAGGATATTATGGAGCTTTGTTGTAAACATCTTTCTATTTTTAGTTCTTGAGAGTAAAAATAACTGATTCTCATCTGGGTCATACAGTGTGCACAAGAATGTTTGAACGCAAATTTGTTCCAAAGATTCTAGAAGATCATGTAACCCCTTCCTTGCTTACGTAAAAGCAGGTATATAAATTGTGTTTTGGAGCAACCTCTTTAGAAGATGTTGGGCTGTTAGAATTTTAAGTTGAGTTGTTTTGAGTTATTTTAAATTACTTTGTACTGGAAATTATTTCAATTCGTTTGGATCAAGAGGATTTATTTTGTTATTTATCTGGAAAACAATTGTGATCCTTGAATTTTAAAAGAACAGAACTGACTTCATCGCGTGACATCGTCTTCCATCTTGGATGCTTCACTAAGATTCGAACTGGGAATTATTAGGACATTTTATTACCAGGACTTTTGCAATTTCACTAGCGGCTTATATTTTGAATTTTTTTTGGATTAATTTTGGAATTGATTCTTAAAATCGTACGTTTATGTTTTCTTTTCTGGAAAATATTTGCGTTCAATAAATTGTTTATTAAGTTTTTACAAGCTTATTATTTTCACTCTTACTATGTTACTGTTTATTCGAGCCTAAGCACGTAACACTATGATATGCACAAGACTGAATTGCCATCATTGCCTGGTACGGCCTTTTCATATCCCAGATTTGATGAAAACCTGATTTGTTCTTTGTCTGTAATAATTATTCTGCAACACTGACTACTTACTAGACCATTGTCAACAAGAGTAACCAAAAAAACAGACAAAGGTAACAAAAAAGGTAGACAAAGGTAACAAAACAGTAGATAAAGTTAACAACAAAGGTAGACAAAGGTAGCCAAAACGTAGACTAATGTAACAACAAAGGTAAACAAATTTAGCAAAAAAGTAGACAAATGTAACAACAAAGGTAAACAAATTTAGCAAAAAAGTAGACAAAGGTAGCAAAAACCGTAGACAAAGCCGACAGTGCTACCGTCTCCATGTGGTATCTTAATTTGCACATTGTTAAATATATATATATATATATATATATATATATATATATATATATATATGTGTATATATATATATATATATATATATATATATATATATATATATATATATATATATATATATATATATATATATATATATAATATTAATCTTATCCAAGCACTTAAAGAAACAGATGCATCTTTTTAATCTCAAGAAGAATAAGTCATTCATGGGAACAAATGTGTCTCTGACCCATTTTTTACACTTTAGGGACAATAATCTTTTTTCAATATCTTTGACCCCATTTCATTAAACTAATGAAAATGGGATATGGCTACATTTTAAAGTATGTAAATCTATTATGTAGATGAGATTAATTCAATCAGTACCAAAAGTAGATAACTTCAAACTAATTTTCATACTTGACTGATATATATTTTCAGCAATTCATTTGTATTTCCTTTAGAACCATGGATGCTGGTTCACATGTATGGATTTATAATTGAATATGTTAAATACAGCTCACTGTGACCCATATTTAAATCATTTGTATGATATATTCTCTGTATCTGGAACCCTTTTACAGCAAAAAAACCATCCTTTTAGTTCAAATGGATGAAACTTTGTTGTTGATGCATCTTATTAAAACCAATATATTGCAGTCAGTTTGCTACTCCATTTTTGTAATTGTATGCTTTGCAGTTTATAATATTAAAAAAATAATATTAATATTAAAATTGTCTTACCGGAGTCGTGTCTTTGTGATTTGTAGAGTCAATGTTGCAATGATATGAACAGTTAGTGCCTAACTTTGTATTATAGTATTAGTGCAGAGAGACAGACAAATAATATATATTTACAAAGTATTCTGAGAGTGGCTCAAATGTGGTGTCCTACATAAACTGACCTGTCAACCCTTAACTCTACTGGTCAAATACCAGAAGGAAAGTCTTCCATTCTTCATCTATCCATCATCTGCTGTCTGTCCTCCATCAGTTTGCTAAGACTAGCTTATTATTATTATTCCTACCAAACTGTCTGTCCTCCATCAGTTTACTAAGACTAGCTTATTATTACTACTCCTACCAAACTGTCTGTCCTCCATCAGTTTGCTAAGACTAGCTTATTATTACTACTCCTACCAAATTACTTAGAGGATTACCATGACACATGGTACACACATTCATCCCATGGTCTGCATGGTCCTAAAAGAAAATGTGTGTGATTTAAATTTTTAACATAGCTGTAACAATTTTTCAGTCATATCACTATGATGTCTGCAGTGTGACAGTTTGTAGTGATGTCTAGCACTGGGGCATCATGCCACAGACATGTAGCAAGATGTTCCACCCTGTCACATTATCCTGACATCAGGCCAACAAAACATAAATCTAACCTCTTAATCCTGAGCACAATGCAAGGCAGTTATTAATTACAATGTTTTAAGTCTTAGGTATGACTTGATCAGGTATTGAACCCATGACATCCCACATCTAAGGCCCACTCCCTAACCAATAGGTAATGGGAGTGGTAACAAATGAAAATGGTGCAGCATGAAAATCTTGATCATTTCAATATTGCTTTATAATTTGTTTCTATATCTAGTTGGTCCTATAAGAATATATGGTGTGGATATAACGTCTAATATGGCCATCATGACAACCATCTTGAAGTCTTGTTATTGCTATTCTTGAACAGAAAGGCATATTATCACCATAAGACTTTGTATGATGTCTAATTAGTCTATAATGAAAACATGGCCGATCTGATGTCAGATATAGCAACAATTGTGGCCGTCTTGAAAACTTTGTCAACAATAGTTTTATTAAATGGATAGTAAAATCTACATGGGATTTTCAATGAAAGATTTTCTTTTTTAGTGCTAATAGAAAATGGTGGCACTCAGACTTCAGACATTGCCACCACAGTAGCCATATGTAAACCTGATTTCTGCAACTTCTCTTGAATGTATTAGTATGGGGATTCCACTGCAAGACTTCTTATGACGTTTAGTTGATCATGAATTAAAGTGGTGTCAATTTGGCCTTGAATATGGCCACCACTATAGACTTTTGGAAAATCTTGTTATGGCTACTTCTATTAGGTTGCTGGTCATTTTGACATTATGCTATAGTTGGTTCTAAATGAAAATGGTGTGCGTATCGTATTCATTATAACCACCATTGCATTCATCAGGAAAATAATTTTATTGTTACTCATTTAAACTATAGAGTCATATCAATCTGTGTTTTTCATTTGTAGTCTTACTATGTCTGTTGGTCCTAAATACCATGATGTTGATCTGATGTCCAGTATTATGGTGGTCATCTTGTACATATTGGTACTGCTACTCTTCTAAAATGGACATTGATTCTGACATGAGGTTTTCATCATAAAGGTTCTTCTGATGCCTGGTTTGTCATAAATGAAAATGATTCAAACTGACTCCTAATATTGTTATCATGGCAGCCATCTTAAAAATGATGTCTCTCTTCCTTCTATTGATGTCTATATCAACATGTGTTTTTCACCATAGTATTTATAATGATATCTAGTTGATCTTAATTGAAAATAGAGCCAATTTGACTTCAAGCATGTCCACCACAGAAGCTGTTTATAAAGTCTTGTTATTGCAGAAGAAAATCACAATTTGGTTACAAATGAAAAATCTGACATCCAGCATATCCAATATAGAAGTTATTTTATTACAAAAGAATATCAGAGACCTGCTCCTAAACAAAAAGAGATAATCTGACTTCCAGCATGTCCACCAGAGAAGTTATTTTGAAATCTTGCTATTGTGGAAGAATATCAGAGACAGTTTTAATACTCAGAAGTAGAATTAAGGAATGGTTTTATCTTGAATCATTGAAATTCTTATAATCTAGGATAGCATCAGACCCTTTAAAAGATGTAAGGTCTATTGAGTCAACTCATACCTTATGGATTTACAGACAAAATGCAAGAAATTATGAAAACATGATTATTATTGGAAACGCTTGATATTGGTTTACTATGTGATTTTGAGAATCAGGGACACGACAGAAGCCTGTTTAGAGCCCTATAAAAACATGAAGTATTCTCAACCTGTTAGAAGCTTACATTATCACAGTAGCAATAAAATCATGTACTTTTATGATAGACTGGATTTGCTTACATGCAGGTTATTGATCTGTAGTTTTGTACTTTGTCTAGAGTTTGACTGTCAATGAAAAATAATTTTCCAGGTTATCCTCACTGATTCCTTGCACAAAGAAAGTGCTCTATTTTTTTTCTGTTTTGAATTTAACATCACAGTGCCTTCCAAATGTAAGAAAAGTATTTGTTGATCTTGTTAAGGATGCGCCTAGCATATGTACAGTGTCTGTAATTTGCATGATAGAAATACAACTAGTATGTCAAAACACATGAAATATGTGTATTTTATCTATTACAGGCTGTGTTCTGTGAATCATAACAGTCAACAACAGAATTGTATTGTTTCATTGCTATCCAGTAGAAGATTTTGTTTGTCACATCATGCTTCAGTCTGTCACTGGAGAAATATAAACAAATAATACTTTTCATTCTAAGTATCAGTACATTATGCTTTTGTAAGCGGCAGTGTGATATCACAGCATGCTAACTTAAACCTAACATCATGCTAACTTAAATATAACAGCATGGTAACGTACACATAACAGCATGGTAACGTAAACATAACAGCATGGTAACATAAATATAACAGCATGCTAATGTACACATAACAGCATGCTAACTTAAACCTAACATCATGCTAACTTAAATATAACAGCATGCTAACGTACACATAACAGCATGGTAACGTAAACATAACAGCACGGTAACATAAATATAACAGCATGCTAATGTACACATAACAGCATGGTAACATACACATACCAGCATGCTAACTTACACATAACAGCATGGTAACGTACACATACCAGCATGCTAACTTACAGATAACAGCATGCTAACATAAACATAACAGCATGCTAACGTACACATAACAGCATGGTAACCTACACATAACAGCATGCTAACTTACACATAACAGCATGCTAACATAAACATAACAGCATACTAACGTACACATAACAGCATGGTAACGTACACATACCAGCATGCTAACTTACACATAACAGCATGGTAATGTACACATACCATCATGCTAACTTACACATAACAGCATGCTAACATAAACATAACAGCATGCTAACGTACACATAAGAGCATGGTAACCTACACATAACAGCATGCTAACTTACACATAACAGCATGCTAACATAAACATAACAGCATGCTAACGTACACATAACAGCATGGTAATGTACACATACCATCATGCTAACTTACACATAACAGCATGCTAACATAAACATACCAGCATGCTAACTTACACATAACAGCATGCTAACATAAACATAACAGCATGCTAACTTACACATAACAGCATGCTAACATAAACATAACAGCATGCTAACATACACATAACAGCATGGTAGCCTACACATAACAGCATGCTAACTTACACATAACAGCATGCTAACATAAACATAACAGCATGCTAACGTACACATAACAGCATGGTAACGTACACATACCATCATGCTAACTTACACATAACAGCATGCTAACATAAACATAACAGCATGCTAACGTACACATAACAGCATAGTAACCTACACATAACAGCATGCTAACTTACAGATAACAGCATGCTAACCTACACATAACAGCATGCTAACGTATGGGTGTAAGTGTTTGAAAAACAAATTATATGACAACCGGAAATTATGATGCCTACTGATTACAATTTGGGAGAGCTTTCTTCAAACGGGAACATATACCATTAGGATTGCAATCAAACGTATTACGACGGAGAGAGAGAGAGAGAGAGAGAGAGAGAGAGAGAGAGAGAGAGAGAGAGAGAGAGAGAGAGAGAGAGAGAGAGAGAGAGAGAGAGAGAGAGAGAGAGAGAGAGAGAGAGAGAGAGACTATGATATTCCTACCTTTACAAAATTTCACGACACTTACGCTTGTTTTTATGGTATATATTCCAAAAGAAAGTTTCAAGGAAATACACATTACAATTAGAAATTAAATCCATAGGAACAGTCCACCATTATAAAATATCACCAGAGTGAACGGATGATGAATACGAGTAAAACGTTCTAGGAGGAAAGTTCATCCAAATATGATTTGATTTACTGGACTATAAAATTGACATAATTTCCGTGGGGTCACCCAGAGTACAATTATTCCTGCTTTAGTTTTACTTTTTTATTTTTGTAAATAATCTAGAGGTGAAACACGACCTATCTGGATACTAGTTGAAGAGCTCCTGAAGTCAGTTCGAAGTGAACGCGGTAATAAAATAAGTCTAGCCAATTAAATTGTTTAGGATGAGTGAGGCAGTATGGCAAAAATAATAAATACTCTCTTGCGTTGTTCCCATTGCAGCGCAGACTGGAATGTGATCTTACATCCATCCGTTGTGTATTTGTGCCATTTCTTTTTACCACATCCGCTACAGGATGTTCGCTGGTTCGAGTTTTGAGTAACACCATAGTTTTCCGAAATTTGTTTGCTTTGGTGTAGCGTTTCCTTCTCTACCCATGTATTGTGTGTAGTGTTTCTTTCTCTACCCATATATTGTGTGTTTTTGTTGTTTGTTTTCCCATTTATGGTAAACAAAAATTTCTTTTTCAGGGATATATTGTGTTTTAATTGATGAATGTTTCAAGTTTTATTACCCCAAAAGGCGTTCCGAATTGTGCTCCCTTCCTTCTACCAGTGCTGGTTTGGGGTATTGCCCACACTTTAGTGCTTTTCGGTGTGATATGCTTTCCCTTTTAGTTGATCTTTTAATAAGGATTGTACACTCCTCTACGAGAATTATTTAAACTCCAGGGCTGATTTCCTTTTCTTTGTTCACTTTTGATTTTCGCGAAGTGACTTTGCCAGAATCAGGTTTGTCCATACTATATTTTCTGTTGTTTTGTGTTCATGTGTTGGACAGCATAATATCATATCTTTTTTACTTATTTCCTTATTTCCCTAGTGTAGTTTTGTTTTGACCATCTGTGTATAATTGTTTATTTGGGGAAGTTTCTGGTTCTTTAGTAAAGTGTTTCTAAGTTGGTGGTTTTATTTGATACGGTAAGAAGAAGAAAACTTTATTTAAGGCTTCTTTTGGTTATTTCGTTGGTATCCATATCAATTGATTCCTTTTTCCAATCACTGAAAGAAAAAAATTAATAATTGTCTGGTATAGCTTGTCATTGTTTATATTTTATCTCTATATTAGCATATTTTGAACATATGTAACAATAAAAATCATATGATACTAACCTGCGAGAAACTTGACGATAAAAGAAATAAAAAAAAGAAATAACGAAAATAACAGTCAATATGTTTTGCATTGTGGGCTCCTGGGAAGGATTCTTAAAACTTTTATTTTATAAGCCATTTCACCATGGGTCGTGAAGGTATTCATATATTTTGGTTATTTCTTTTGGAGTTTTAAGATTTGTCCAATTTTTCCATATTGCTGTCCAGTTAAAATGTGGATGTTTAGTTTATATTTGGTTGGGTTGTAGTTTATATTGTAGTGATTAAATCATAGATGTCATTTGAGTTTTTAGTGTTCCATATTTCGTTCTGCCTTCTGTGTTCTTTTAGTGTTTGATTTTGTCTACAAGCAATCCTGTTCGGTACGATTAATTTCGTGAGGTTCTTATTATTGTATATTTCTTTTTTATTATTGTATATTTCTTTTTTATGTGGCATTAAAAACTCGAACCAATAAGTGTATATTCCTTGCCAAGGGTGTACGTACGGGAATTGAAGTTATTTTCTCAAGGTACTTGTCTGTTTGTTTTAGTTTTAGGTTTGAGATGTTCATCCCTCCCCTATCGTTTCATTTTTGCAGTGTGATGCGCGATATTTTGTGTATTTTGTTCCATATGAAAGTACAAATTGCTAATTGTAATAAAGTTTACAATCAATTACATTAAATTCGTACCATATTGAGTTAAAAAGATCTGTTTTGGCTAGTTATATTTGTTGTTGTAGAGTAGGATTTCTGGTATTCCAGACTGTCTTGTGTTTGTTTATTTTATGTATTATTTGATTCATGTTTAACTTTTTATTGCGTTTGCCTAGGTGAAATTCTAGGACTTTAATATGATCTTTAATTTTATATAGTGGTAGCTGAGTGTTGTTAATAACGAAGAATAACTAACAAACTGTTTCCCAATCCCGTCAGTTGCAGCTCATTTTGCGAGAAAGAAAAATCTGTGGAAAGCAACACGCGCTGCATTTCTCTCACATGTTCAAGCCAGTTGTGTTAAATACGGACACGGTGGATTATGGAATACCAATCCCGAAATGTTTTTCTTGGTTGATATTGATATGGAGATTGTGCTGGGTGTTTTAAACGGTTTGGGCATCCCACTCACTCGATGACACGAGTTGCGATTAATGGGCTTTTACCCGATTTTGATCTAACCGGATTCGCTCGTGTGGTATCTTTCGATTTTGCCCAAACACTTCATCCATGCTGTTATGTTTGGTTTGGTTTGGTAGACATATATCTGAAAAACACGGGGTACTAATAGTGTTATTACGGTATATGATCGATTGTAAAATACTGATGTCGCAGACTGTCTCCGAGGCAATTGTATCATATCACGCGTCGACTGAAATTTGGTTACTCCAACCCGATAGTCTTGATAGTATAATTACGATTACAAGGATTGCTAATAGTGCTATTACGGAATATGATTGATTGTAAAATGCTGATATCGCTGATTGTCAGTGAAGCATTTATGTCATATCGGAAACAAACTGAAGTTTGGTTACCACAGCCCGATAGTCTAGATAGTATAATTAGCGATAAGAAAGAAACATTTCCTGATCTCGAGGAAGAAAATATTGTTAAAGCATCCAAGGAGATTTTTTTAGGTTAAAAATAAACATGCAAAAGATCTCGGTAGAAGAATAATTGGTAAATTCACCCAGGGTGGAGCATATGATCACAAGCGATCATGGAGAATGAAAAAGGAAATGTTTCACGATCATTCTAAATCAGTAGATGTTACGATTGAAGATAATTACATAAAAAATAATCAAATTTCAGAACCATCAAAAGCCCCTTCGTTATCCGATCCAATATGTAGTTTACATAAACGGTTGTGGTGGGTCTGAAAAAACAACACGACTGATTGAATTATTTCGATGGAAATCAAACATGATTGTACTAACACCAGCACACAAACTTGCAAGAGAGATGAAACAGTGAAGAGTTAATGCTTGCACTTATCACAGTTTCATTCGATGGAAATGTGACTCATGGACTCCTGATCGCCTGGGTGAGAAATCTATCCCTGAAATCATTATTATTGACGAAATATGTACAGTGTCGTAGGATATAATACATATACGGGTGTTACTGAAAAATACAGCTGTGATAATGTGTGGCGATTATGGTCAACCACCACCATTTGTCGGTTTCTCTCCGCATGATTGGTAGAAGAATTTTGTAGATTATTATGAAGAAATTATTACTGATCATAGATCCCGTGATAAAGAATTAAGTGAGTTCAAGATATTAATCAGATTACAACCGGATAACATGCAATGTGAAATAGGGCGTGAATAATTTCAGAAACCCCATTAAATGTTTTTTGGGAAGCGTGGAGACCGAACGATTTGATAGTGGCAAGTAAAGAGACAAACTTCAATTGCGGTTGTTTCACACACATTAAAAAAATTTTGCAACACTTCCAGTGCCATTGTGTTATAGGCCTACTGATTCACGACGATAGAATATTGAAGTTGATATTCCACGACAGACTGAGAAGCAGATTATCGTGTTAAATGAGATTGTCGGTTGATATCAGTGTTGTCGAAGATGCATTGCGCGATGATACATCTACATGGACGCTAGGATACGCAATGACGATATATTCTTCGCAGGGATTGACTATATCAGATACAATTGTTTGGATCGTAGATGATTGCATCGAGTGGTCGAATTTAGTTTATCTCGCAATGCCCAGTGTACGAAGAATAAATTAACTTCGAAGAGTTGTTCTAAATGCTAATTACGCCACAATCAGTGATATTGTCAGCGATGATATAATGATAAAAAAACTCGCTGGTTATAAACAACAAGATAAGAAATATAAACGAGAATTTGATATTTGATATTGATGTTGAATTTATAATTACGCTAAATCAACAAGAGAATAATCACTGCGCGTGCTGTAATTGTATAATGCGTTGGCAGTATTCGGATAAAGATCCTCGCCAATTTGCTGTAGACAGAAAGAATTGCAGTGTTTGTTATACCAAAGATAATGTGATGTTGACCTGTCTTGAGTGTAACAGACGCAGAGGTGCTATTTAAGATCACGCGGAGGTAATTGAATATCCTCTGGTATCACTTGTAAATCCACGCTGAGGAGCAGTTGAATCTAATCTATAGATTGCGAGTCTACCCGTGGATCATGTTAGATATTGTATGTGATGTGACACTCCAAATAGGATCAGTAGCTCTTTTTCTACCACCTTCAAGTTCACCCGGCTCGTACAAATATATCACAGTGACATTGCAGAGTATTCGTTCTATTGATATATCATTTCGCGTTTGTACGGGTATTTACTTTTATTTGATCGCGTAATTTCATTATTTAGAGCAGCTATCACACCTTTACTCTTGACCCATTTACGAGATCGTTTATCTTCGATGACTTCCTTTGCGTATTGATATCCAAATAACCGCTCAGCAAGTGTCCGATTAAATCGTTCAACATTTGCCTGATCGCGGTGTATTGCAGTATGTGCTCGTCGTAACGTGGTATTATGATGTTTCATTGTTGATAACACTACACCATGAAATTCCTTGCCAGGATCAACCTATACTAGATTTGGCCACTGCAGAGGATCTCGTCGATAAATCCTTTCAGATGCAGAAGCTACGTCAGTTGATGACTTGGTCAACAATGTTTCAGCTTCTTGGTATCTACTCGCAACATCAATTACGGTTAACGCGTATTTGCATGTATGTTTATTAACAGTATCGTGTGGCAGAAATAATATATCAGCCTGATGAACTTCATTAGGGAAGCTGACATCAAAACAAGTTAATTTGTTTAGGCGGTGGTAAATAAATCTGCCATATCGCCTGTTTGGATAACCAATCTGCTGCGGTGGTATTTTTTACTTTTGAGGCGTTAGCGAGTTTATCGATTGCTGATTTACCTCTCCAGTATCCTCTTGGGGAATAATAAATAGATTCCATAATATTAATTACCAGCACCCAGCATTAATTTACTTTCATCGCTGATTTTATCAACCACGAAGTTAATTTTTCTTTGAAGGATTTATCATTGATAGAATTCAATTTAACATCTGCGATATGTCTATGCTGCAGATTGCTACTTTTATATGCAGCATCGTGGGCATCGTTTATTGGATATTCGCTGAATCGAGGATGGTCTTGGCTAGCAAGTCTGATGTCGAGTCTGGTTCCAGGCCCACAATAACTATACCCTCGAAGGTGTTGTTCTCCTGGATATTTTGCACATGGAGTCCGGGGAGTTTTGTCAATTTTGCTGCAATATCACGTCCTCATTTTCTTCCAAAGTCATTACCCGATTTTATAGAAACAAATCTTAATTGTTTTGTACTACATTGTACACACTTACCAGCAAGTGCTGATCTGTTATTGATTGTTGCAATTGTTGTCAAGTCGTTTATGCCAGTACGTGTCTTACATTTCACACAATATAGATCTATAATTTATTTTTAATAACATGAATGTAATTGATTTTTCGGCGTTAAACATCATGCAGCGCTACAAAATTATATTTGAATGATTATAATTTGACCATCTGGAAGTTGCTAGATGCAGTTGTTACTTAATCTAATAATGAGGTCTTTAAAATGGAACAATTTGTATTTGGTAGCACCATCTGAAGATGATCAGCGATGTTACGAGGTGTTAGAGGATATCCGATGAAGATATTATTGCATTTATCACTGATATTGAAGCAGCATCGAGTGTTGATTCTATTGATGGAAGTATTAATAATTTAGTCGTATATGATGATGTGATATTAGATAAACAAGCAAACCCTGCCAGGATGTTTTCCAGAGGTAGACATAAAAATACTGATGTGATTTATGTTACTAAGAGATATACACAAATACCAAAAGTGATCAGAAATAACTGTAATACTCTTGCTGTGTTTAATGGAGTTGACACTCATACGCTACGAAATATTCACCAGACTTGGTGCAGTGGAGATATGGGTTAAGTCATTCCCAAGTCGGTCCCACATGGATTTGTAACGATAAATGTGCATGACCCTAGATCAAGATATCGTATCGGACTTGATAAAATATTCGGTTAAAATCATAACAGCTAACAAACCCACGACAACAGAGGCAACAGAGGCAATTTTTTTTTCGATTTCGCAACAATGTTCGTTGACAAATAGAAACTATAGATTTTATCTGAATTTGTTTCGGTTTATTTTTTGATTGTGTCTGATTTTGTTTCGGTCTGTTCACCCTTTTTGCTAAACTGTCATTTTTTAGTTAGTTTTTAGTTTTGTCGGAATTAGTTTCGGTTTTCGGTTTTCTTTCTTGATTTTGTCTGAATTAGTTTCGGTTTACGTTTTGATTTTGCCTGAATTAGTTTCCGTCTGAATTAGTTTCCGTCTGAATTAGTTTCCGTCTGTTCACCCTTCTTGCTGCGCACCTCATCAAGGTATTTTACAACATATTGGTTCTTATGACCTTTGACGTCTGTTACAAATTCCCAGCCAAGGTTTGCAGAGGTTACTTTATAAATCTCATATCCCGTGAATTGCGCACCATCATCACTTACAAAAGTTGGTGTATTTGGTGGATCTGTAAAAGGACATTTTTTCTTCAAGATTGCCTTTACTGAATTTGGTGAATGAGTTCCCATACTGAATGTATTATTCAGCAGTGGTTTGCTACAAATGCCATTGTCTGAACAGTTGTTTTTGATATACATTTCCTCTTCTGTACATGCCTCATCGATGATAATCAACATTGTACCCAAGCTAATCAAAATTAAATGGACATTTCTGTGAGCCAATAAATCAATCACTTATGCTTCCTGGGAATGAGCACACAACATTCAGTTAGATTGGGATGAGCTCTATTCAGTCAAACTCACCAGTGACATACCTCTATCTTAATTTTCATGTGTCATTAATAACACCATGGAGGAAACTCTAACTTCACTGAACAACAAAACTGTGGATCGAAATTAGATTTATGAATGGGGGAAGATTATCACACTTCTGTTACCTTGCACCGTTGTTACAA
Organism: Unio pictorum; assembly: GCA_030141615.1. Taxonomy (NCBI): domain Eukaryota; kingdom Metazoa; phylum Mollusca; class Bivalvia; order Unionida; family Unionidae; genus Unio; species Unio pictorum. Next base: position 442,506 of record JARLTB010000163.1, on the reverse strand, counting down.
CTGTCATTGTTTACCTGGCTTCAGCACATCAGGTGATGAAAATCTTACAACGGAACTGATATTCTCTGATAGAATGTACAAATAAAACACGATAATAAATTAAACATAACACAGGAACATTTTAATGAAGCGTTTGGAAATATAGTAATTAGACATTTTTTCCGAGATATTATACTCAAATATTCTAACAGAGAAATCATTGCATCCAAGAATGTAAAAAGCAATCTATATTTTGGTAAAAGGATATTAACACTCACAATCCATGTCATCTGATTTTAGACCATGTACACCAAATGCAACAGAATTTCAACCCAAAAAATTTCAATTCAGTCAACAGAGTATTTGCTGTTGTCAATATTTATTCCTTTTACCTTATTGAATCTACATGCATGTAAATGAAAACCAAGAAACATGTAATGTACAAACATGGTGTAAGAAGGGTTCATGTCTGAAAATAGAATCATTCTGTATTATACCATGCCGCATAAACATGAAAACAATCATTAAATTGAAACCACTCCAGCAAAAAAATGCATTTTTGAACAGAATTGCATCCTTTTTAGTTTTCCATTTAAATATCTTATTTACCAAAGAAATCCTTACTAATCAACATAACTTGTATGAATATTTGACATTTTACCTTTATTCCTCGTCTGAAACGAAAAAGGGTAAAATTCTATGATAGATCAAAAGCATTAATGTATTCATGAACATTCACTTATCAGGAAATAACATTTGAGCAATTTATAAATGAGAAAAACAAATCCAGTGGCATTTTCTTCGGGGATTAATAAGCATCAAGCATATGCATATATGCTGATATATTAATGAAAGGTATCACAAAACACACTCATAATGGCATCGAAGGCCATTTGACTCATTTGAACCATGCAAAGAGATTTGTACAGCTTGGAAAGATAAAAATTAGTGGTTTTTCATGTTGCAGCTATGATCAACCCACCCACATGGCAAGAAAAGTACTAATGAATCTTCATTTACAAAAATGTGACTAAACCTCAGTACTATTTGCAGCAATTATCGAAGGTTAAGTACTTGAAGAGAAGGAAATCTGTGAATGTGATGTTTCAAACAACCAAATGGATAAACTATATATATATATATATATATATATATATATATATATATATATATATATATATAATCTGGGGGTATAGATCACTTCTAAGCTTCTTTATGAACGTAATGTATCATGTCAAGATAAATATAACATGCAAATAATTTAAAGTTAAGGTTTTCTAAATGTTGCACCTATCAAACCATGAGTAAAACACCTTTAACCTGTGGCGTACCCAAGATTTTCATTGGCATAATGAGCCAATTGATCTTCATTACTCATATAGGAAAGCCCTTTATGTACAGATGTTCTGTCAAATCTGTGCAAAATTAATTGTGAGAAGAACTAAGCAGCCCCAGCTGATAAGTGTCACATATCAAGAACATCAATGAAATTAAATACTTAGTGTTGGAACTCTGTGTCACACACAAATAAGAATCAACCGACATAGAGTAACAATAACACATTTTTAAAGATGACTGCCATGGTGGCATACTGGAAGTCAGTCCAACACCATTTTCATTTAGGACCAACTAGACATAATAAGTCTTCTGGTGAAAACCACATGGCAATATTCCTTTCAATTCAAGAAGAGAAGCTATAACAAGTTTTTTTTAAGATGGCAGCTGTGGCAGCCATACGGCTCATCAGATTTTCACCAATTTGTTTGCTGACTAACTAGACATCATAAGAATTCTTCCAATTAAAACCCCATGCCTAAATGACTTTTCATTTAAGAGTAGTTAAAACAAGATATTCCAGATGACCATATCTTGGACATTATTAGATCAGCACCATTTTAATGTCCATTCATTCAAGACAAGTAATGCAAATATGATTTTCAAGCTGACCACAGTGACAGCCTTATCAAACCTTAGATATGCATTATTTTCATTTAGGACTAACTAGACACCATAAGAAGTCTTTTATTTAAAATTCCATGCTAATACGACCATCCAGTCAGGAAGGGTAGCGATAGCAAGATGGATGCCATGATGGCCATACTGGATCTCATTAGCACCATTTTCATTTAGGGACAACTGGACAGCATAAGGAGGAATTAATTTGTGAATTGTTTTCAAAACGGCTAATGTGGAAGCCATGTTGGATGTGTGAGCAAGCCTGTTTCATCCAGGACTAACTATACCATAGAAAATAATGTGTATGTAAAGTTTCATGGTAATGGAAATCTTCCAAACAGTTTAGTAGTAGTGATAAAAAAACTTGTCCTAACTGCCAATAGAGAAAAAAATTCCAATAGGCTTTTCGGTCTAAAACCAGTATAGCAAAAACAACACCAACAACCAAGACAGTATGAATAATTTTATATTATATATTAACAGTTACTTACCTTGTTTGGAAATGGACCTGCTCCATAAGTGTATCCCTTGAACCTCTATGATCTTCGCTTAACAGTTGGGATGTTTTTTCTTCATCATTGATCAGCCTCCCAAATGATCTATCATCAGATGTTGCATCAACACTTTGTAAAAAAGGATAATTAAAAATTATTACAACTGTTCATTGGACACTAATATCATTACATTGTACATGTAATTAAGTCCAGTTGGTATTTCAAGCCTCCCAATTGAGAAAAAGGTCAGAAACCAAATTAAACACACATACCATGAATAGCACATTATATACCTAAGTTATGTGGAACAGTTCTCAATGTAGATGACTGAAACTTCTGTACGTAAACATTTTTCCTGCTTTTTGTCAGTGATCTTGACCTTTTGAACTCATACTTTTTGGTTCAGACACTCATGAACTAAACAATAGGGTTCTTCCTTTTTCTTATTTCTGGGTTCACCCACTTTTTCCAACAAACTTTTAGCCGGTCTTTTCTTGGTTTTTGCTTGTATGAAATTGATTTTATGGTTCACTTGTAATCATACTAAATGGAATTTACAAAACAATTTGGACTTGCCAAACAGGCATTTAAAATACCAGATGCAGACTACCATGACATTTCAATTAGAAAATGTGACCAAGTACTAAATAAAACACAGAATATATCAGTAGAAATAAGAAACAACAAGAGGAACTCCTCCCGAGACCCTATCAGTGTTTTGAAAGTAGATGTTAAAAGTGGAATAGTTTTTAAATGTAATATTATCCTTCTTGTTCAGGAATATATCCTGTAAACAAAGTACTGCAGGATCATGCTCATTTAAAAGCAGAAGAATATCATTGTAGTTAGTTTTAAATCCTTGACAGTTCCATTGTATTATGGTGTTCTTCATTATAAGGTTGAGCTGGAGATTGTGGAGCCAGGTTCGACCTTTTGCGTGGGCAATCCACCTTGAGTTATTTTTCTGGAGGAAGTACGCGTGATTAGTTTTTGTTAGTAGGTTCGGAGCCACCTTGAGTTCATGGAGCAGTTTGTACTGCATCTATGCTCGCAATGTCTCCAAACCGTTTTATAGAGATTGATGAGATTATAGGACCCATTTTGTTGCTTATGTGCTTGCGATTTATATTTATTCCTTGGTAATTTCGGTGGTGGGGTGTTATTGAAAGAAAGTAGTTTGAGTAGATGCTGTGTTTTTCTGTGATTGGTAATGAGAATATTGATGTTGATTCGGGTACATCGGTCTGTGTTTGAGCGTCCTTCGTTGTTTTAGTATTGTTTTTCTTGACAGTGGAGAAGGATGGGCCATGATGCGATGTTTTCGCCTGCACAAGTTTTCTGGCCTCTGGATAGGGAATGTTTGATGTGTACTTTACCATCGGAATATCCTTCTCCCTTTTCCATGTAGAACAATCCTTGGAATTGGCGTGATGTTCCTTGCATCAGTTGACACAATGCAGATTTGTTCTACAATCAGATTCCTAATGAGAATGTTCTCCGCATCAGCCACATATTTTGACTTTTAAACAGCGGTCTTGACTATGGCCATATATTTGACACTTATAGCATCGAAGGGGGTTTGGAATGGAGCTCTTAACCTGCAAAAACTGAACTTTGACCACTTTGGTTACTGTTGGTTTGTTGAAGATGAGTACAAATGCGTTGCTGTACTGCTGATTGTAATTACGTTTAAAAAGTATTCTACGTGACCATATGTCTTCTTTGTCCATGCTATAACTCCTATACGGCTTTACTTGTTCACATTGAACATGTTGTCCATGCTATAACGCCTATACGGCTTCACTTGTTAACATTGAACTTGTTGCACTATGGGTGGACTTGAGATGAGCTTGGGTTGTGCACCAAAGACTTTCCAGGGTTTATTGAGAATCAAACAATAATGGTTAAATATTGTAGCTGGACTGATCGCAATACTTACTACAAATTGTCATCAAACTGAACAAAGGGATGGCTCTGTGTATCTTGTCCAAGCGATGTTGTTGTGATCCAGTTCCAAGAGATTAAAATTGCTTAAAAATTGTGTTCTTCTTTTCTGTCTTGATTGTAACTCGTATTAGCTAAACATATGTACATAAAACTTGATCTGTGTTCATATTGGGATGAATATATACACACATACTGGATGACTGTACCATGCAACAAGATTGAAACCGAATAGATATGGATTAAATGAAAACACTGAACATAATGTGTGAATGAAATGTTTATGATAAAAAGGTATGATAGTTTCTATACACCCTCACCACAAATATTAATACAACAACCAAGTATAAAGAAGAGGAAAATGGAGTGGAGAAGGATGGGCCATGATGCGATGTTTTCGCCTGCACAAGTTTTCTGGCCTCTGGATAGGGAATGTTTGATTTGTACTTTACCATCGGAATCTCATTCTCCCGTTTCCATGTAGAACAATCCTTGGAATTGGCGTGATGTTCCTTGCATCAAAAGAGGAAAATGAATCGCCAACACTCTAACCAGACTTAAATCCAGTCACAATGTTTATCGCTTTAAACTTAGCGTTTGTGTTCATGCATATATTTAATTACACAGGATCATTATGTATAAACAAGATACTGACAACAAAGCGGAATCTTGACACTCCCTTAAATTATAAAAAAAATTATCTGATGATATTATGATATGTTATATATATTACTGATGTTATCATATACAAACGTTTTATAATTGCATTCCCCATAAGTTGAAAATATTTTTTATTTTTATAAAACGTGTTTGGTTCATATAAATAGAGGTTTTGTTAAAAATTTCAAAAATCACAGTTCAAAGTTCAATACTCGCAGTTCAAAAGTCACATTCTTTGAAAACAATCATCCTGGAATTGATCCACCGTCCATCTGAAATCAATGGTTACTTGTAATTCCATTAACGTCTGTATGAAATGTATATATCTTTCGAATACCAAGGTACGGAACACCACATCCATGTAATGTCCTATGGTAATGTGTTGCCGATGTCATGCTGATTCTCCTTGTCCTTACCATACTACCCAACATTTACTTCTGTTGCCAACAATATCCCTCTGTTTTCCTTTTGTCAGCTATATTGCCATTTTGGCATTTTGTCAACAATGAGACCTTGTTGCCACTTGTGTTTCCCCTTAACGACTCTGAAGCCCTGCTGCTAGTCCTTATAATTTTCCTCTTTCTTCACACATCTTCTTCTTAGAGTAGACCCCTATAGATCATGCATCATGAGGCCAGAATCATTCAAAATATCAACTGTTGTGAAATAATGTATACTATGTTATACGATCCTAGTAGTAGTGCAGTTTCCCACCCAGGCAACTTTGGCATCAAGGTTTTAAAAATTACCCTGGGCAGCTTTAACGTCAAGGGAAATTTAACATGGGGACTATATGGAGCTGTCTAGCGTCACGGGAAGTTCGAGAGGTGTGGTGATGTGACGGTACTGAAGATTGGTAACAATGTTATAACAATGGTAGGAACAGGTGTCCAGCTGTTTACACTCAGTGGGGAGTAGAGACAGACACAATTACGTTGTATATCCTCAAGAAGTCCAAATATTGCTGGCTTCCACAAATTGTTTTCTCTTGCAAAGTGAAAGTAAAACAAGCTGTCTCGCTAGGCATTCAGCATTAAGAGGTTAGTGTTATGACTGGTCGGCTTGGTGTCAGGATAATGTGACAGATTGGGAAATGATCCAATATGTCTACAGCATGATGCCGCAGTGCTAGACATCACTATAAATTGTCCCACTGCCGACAGTCAATTTATGTGAGAACCGAATTAATAATCATATATTATGATCTCATAATATTGAGTTTAGTTCAGAATTATTGTTGAAGGGAAAATTAAAAGGACTTTGTGGAACAGTTTAGGTAGATAATTATTGTTGAAGGGACAATTAGACTGGCTTTGTTAAATGTTTTAAAGCTATATTAAAAATCCAATGTTCTCTCTCTCTCTCTCTCTCTCTCTCTCTCTCACACACACACACACACACATATAAACACACATACACGCTCGCACTCACAAAACATTCAATCTGTGTTTGTCAGATGCTCAAATGCGTGGCTTATAACTCTCTTGCCGTCCACAAGTACAATCTCCATTCGAAAATGAACTTTACTTTTCGTCTGTATTCATTATCAATGTCATATCTCGCAAATGCATTGATGAAGAGCTGTGAATCAAATCCAGATAAATAGGAAGGAATTAGCTAAAATCATTGCATATTATGAATTCAAATGGCAGTCACTTTTAGCAGGATTTCTGTACTCTTCGTTTACATAATCATGATCGCGAACTATAAAACCTGAAATCTCTTCCTCGCAAATATGACAAATTCAAGTTCATTTGAATTGTCTCGTGTTGTCGTTTGTGAATATCAATAATTTGGAATTCGCAGTTCTTAATACATTGTAGTGGTACCCAAATCTAGCTATCTGACACTAATATTTCGTCAAATACTAGAATATAGTCATAAACTCTCTCACCAATAGATTACTAGATATCACAAATTACCCTGATACTGACGCTTGAAATAATAGTTTCTTAGTTTTCGTTGTACAAGCTTGATAAACTACGGCATTACTTGAAGTAATAGTTTGCTAGTTTCCTTGTACAAGCTTGATAAACTACGACATTACTTGAATCTTTGAATCAGTTTGACATTGTACTTTCAAGATCACATCGAAATTTTAACTGATGCTTAATATATTGTAGTTTAACAACATACCTCACTTCTTGCAAAATGTATGTCGTATTGCTTACACTACGGTTTAATCTTTCGTTTTAGTTACCGTTATCTAGCTAAATTTTGAAAAGACATAAGCAGTTTAGACATTTAATTCTCTATGAAAGAAAGAGAAGTTTTTATTTAAGAAATCACATTATTGTGAATTAAATAATAACATTTCCTAGTAGTTCTATCACAAGTCCGAATATGTGAATTAAATGCCAAATAGTCCCATAAGTTCTATCACAAGTCCGAATAGGTGATGTTCCAATTGAATTCCACTGGTGTTCCCCAATATATATATATTCATAATCTGCCAAAGGCATAGAGTGTAATAATGGTCTTTCAATGCATTACAGTGATATAATCCAAAATGTCATTGACTGAATCCATATTATTGATTTTTTGCAAAAACGTATTAATGAGCACTTTGTTATTGCAGTAATACAAATTAAATCAATAAATCGACCCAAACTAAAAACTGCTCTCAATAATAAGACTAATTCGGATTATTGTAGTAAAAACTAATAAATCTACCCAAACTAAAACTGCTCTCAATAATGACTGATTCAGCTTTGAATGGTATTATATAAATGAGTAATTTTTGAAGTGCAAAACATTTATATAAAAAGCTAAGACCCAACAATAGAGCCAGTATGTATGTCAGTATCCTCTCTAAGACATTCAAAGTTATCAATAAGTACAGGGATTTCCTAGTGAAAAATTAATATCGCACGATCAAATGAAACCAATTATGTTTACTTTATTTGATTTGAATGTATATTAGATAATCATACATATATATTATGTATGTATTATTTGTTTTTACAAAATAAATGTCACTGGTGAGGGATTGCACATCTAACACACTTATTTAAGATGCTAATTGAAAGTAAATTATGTAGGAAAATAAGCTTCAAATTATTGTGATTAAGGTTAATTCACATTGTCCGCGAACTCAAATTCTTTACTAAAGACCAGGATAATCAAGAAATTATTGCATTAACGATTATTGTGTTCATTCACAGTTACCAATGTGCATTTTGAATTGTGTACACGATTCCGTATACCGATGTGCCGCGTAAAATGCATCGTTCAATATTTGTGTGATTATTGCTTTACCATGAATATATTTCTCTTTCATTTTACCATGAATATATTTCTCTTTCATAAATATATTAATGAAAATGGTGGTGATTGCGGTGTTGATTGTTCCTGTGGTTTTAGAATGATTCTGTGTTAATTTTAAAGTTAACGCTGTTTGACAGAGGACGGTGTTATTTATTGAAAGTATTGTTGATCATAGTTAATGGTTTTTCTAGGATAGGTAGGTCAGTGTAGACAACTTGGCTTGGCTTCGAAGATATTAAAGAGTTGTTTCCCTTAAAATTGTACGCTATATGGCTGCATATAAGTAGAAAGAAAATACTCAATAAGGACACAAACATTCGTGAAAATCCTGAAACTAAGATTTTGCAAACATGTGGAGCACCATAGTTAAAAATAACTGTCCCTCAAACACTTATGGAATGGAATATGGCGCTCAGCATTAAGAGGTTAGTGTTAGGACTGGTCGGTCTGGTGTCAAGATAATGTGACTGGGTGAGACATCATGCTACATGTCTGCGGCATGTTGCCCCAGTGCTAGACATTACTATAAACTGTCACACTGCAGACATCGTAGCGATATGACTGAACACTTATTTCAGCTACGATAAAAATCCAAAACACACACACACACACACACACACACAAACACACAACAATGGATTATCATTATTTTGATTCTCAAACTGATATCCAACTTTACAGACGTGATATAATTGTTAATTAGTGTTAATTGTTAGTTAGTGTTAATTCGTTAATTAGTGTTAATTAGTTAATTAGTATCAGACAGTCCATAGTACAATCAGTTCTATAGTACACTGTTTAAATGATTGACTATAATTGATCATCAACGTAGAGAAAGAAGGAGAGGAGCTACTTAGGCTGTCTCTGGGATGCTAAATAATACATTTTCCTTCTAGACAACTTAGCTGTTGGCATTAGTGCACTTACTGTTTTATATATCATAACATGTAATTTAGAAATGCATGTGATATGTGGCAATGGCATAACAGGTTGATTGTTGTTAATCTATTGTCACCTGTCATTTAGAAATGTCTGTGATATGTGGCAATCACAGAACATGTCATCATTCAGAAATGTCTCTGATATGTGGCAATCACAGAACATGTCATCATTTATAAATACCTGTGATATGCGGCAACCACAGAACATGTCATCATTTAAAATGTCTGATATGTGGCAATCACAGAACATGTCGTCATTTAAAAATGTCTGTGATATATGGCAATCACAGAACATGTCATCATTTAAAAATGTCTGTGATATGTGGCAATCACAGAACATGTCAAGATTAAAACAATGCCTGTGATATGTGGCGATCGCAGAACATGCCATCATATAAATATGTCTGTGATATGTGGCAATCTCATAACAGGTTGATTATCTTTTATCCATTTTCACCTGTCATTTAGAAATGTCTGTGATAAGTGGCATTCACATAAGGGGTTGATTATTGTTTATCTAAGTAAAGGTTTCAATTACATTCATTTAAGTTTTTGACACTTTGTTCATTCATATAGACATGTTCAAGTTTAGACACTTGTACATTTATTTGGAATTATGAATGTTTGGACCAATTATGCTATAGAATTATGAAAGTTTTTACACCTTATGCTATTTTATTATACATTTTGGATACATTATGCTATGGAATTATGAATGTTTGGACACCTAATTTTATTTGGAAGTATGCAATCTTGGATCCATTAATTGTTGCTACTATGGTAATAAACTGTGCATTCCGTATCCCTATAGAAATGTTTTTGCGTCATTTTCAATTAATTTTATATGAACACATGTATACCCATATTTATGATCTTGTGCGCCAAAATGTTTTGGTAAAATGCTATTGTAAACTAATGGAGATATAATATGATTTTGAAGTGTTCTAAACATTACCCGTTGAAGTAAGCCAAATTAACCCCTGCCCAGATTAAACCCGGGTATAGTGTGGCCCAGGCCAAAGTATACTCCGGGGGATAATGTGTCCTAGGCTAAACTATGCCCGGGGGTGTAATATAGCCAGGGCCAGACCATATCCTTTAAGTCCAGAATATGCCCCACTTGTATATTAAATAATTATTTATATTTCAGTTTTCAACCACGGAAGACCAACTGTATCGCCAGCTTTTGAGATTCTACACTGCAACACAACAAACGTACCCCCAGTGGATTACGACCTACCTCCAGAGAAACGTGTGAATGCCAAGTCTGAGTTCAGACAAACAGCTCAGCCATATCGAGCAGCAAAAGGGAGATTCGTTAACATGGAGAAAAGGAAGCTCTCACTTAAAGCCGACTGCCAAATATTTTGAAGGCCTGTCGTGACAACTTAATTTCTGGTGGTCAGTTTGGCAGAGATAAGACGTTAGCTAAAGTCCCTGACTGTTATTACTTGAAATGAATGAAGAACGACGTTCAACAACATCTGAAAGTCTGTCAAAAATGTTATGTCATAAATCCCAAAGTCAGCAAGGAGTCTCCACCACTCAACAGTATTTCCGTACCTGGAAAAGCATGGAACCTAGTCAGGATTGATACGATCGTTCCCCTTCATGAAACATAAAAAACGGCAACAATTATATAGTTACTGCCGCTGATTATTTCTCCAAGTTGACTTAAGCATCAGCTGTTCCAGATAAGAGTGCCTAGTCAGTAGCAATATTTGTGTACTCCGTTCTTTGCCGACTTGGTTGTATGGAAACTTTGATTAGCCACCAGGGAGGGACGAGAGTTTTTGAACTCAGTCATCGACAACCTGATGGAGAATTTTCAAACAGATCACCGCATTTGCCTAGCACCCACAAACAAATGGCCAGCAGGAACGTGAGAATCGAATACTCAAAGAATCTCCCACTAAGCTTGTCAATAACAAAGGAAACAACTAAGACCAGTTCATCCCCAGTGTTCTGTTTGTGTATTATACATTTGTGCATGCCTCAACCATGTGCACTCCATTTTAGGTCATGTATTGGCGGAAGGCCATGTTTCCTACAGACCTCAAACCCTAAGAAGACGACAATGTGGGACCCATGCTCCTTTCTTTTGATGTGCTGGATACGTTGGTAATAATGTATAGAGAGATAAACGAGTTTACAGAGACGAAAAATGTGCACTGTTTATGTTGTTACAAATAATGTATATATTATATTTTAGTTTTTAGTATGTTACAAATAATGAATATATTATGTTTTAGTTTTTATTATGTTACAAATAATGAATATATTATGCTTTAGTTTTTATTAAGTTTTCACTCTATTGTCTTATTTGCATCGGTAATAATTGCATGTTCATACAATACTGATTTGAATGCATTACCAATCTACAAGATTCTTGAAACGAGTATTTCACAATACACCACAATATAAGTCAGAATTCCTTTGTGACTCAAAATTTGGACAGATCTACAATCTGGAGAACGAACTATCAGGAATTACAATAATTATTGTAATTATGAAAATAACAATACAGATTAAAATTTGACATAGTAGTTAAAATTCCAAACCGTAAAGATCGAATATTTGTTACAAATCAGAATTTTGCTTTTATGACCGAATTTGTGTTAAAAGGGAAACAAAGAACTGATGGCATACTGTCCTTTCAAGATATGACACCGATAAAGCCCATTTTAATATTCTACTCTGGTCCAGATGACTACTTTGGTACACTGGGCTACTCTGGTCCACAGGACTAAATTGGTACATGAAACTATTGTGGTACAGTGGGCTACTCTGGTCCACATTTCTACTTTGATACACAATGATACTCTGGTACATATTCCTACTCTAGTTTACACAGATGTCACTTGACTTACACAATATGTGTTAATTCATGTATGGTAGAACTTCCGTGTTATGACACATACACTGGCGAGATTCATTTATGGTAGTACTTCCGTGTTATGGCACATACACAGGCGTGATTCGTGTATGGTAGCACTTCCGTGTTATGACACATACACAGGCGTGATTCGTGTATGGTAGTAGTTCCGTGTTATGACACATACACAGGCGTGATTCGTGTATGGTAGTACTTGCGTGTTATGACACATACACAGGAATGATTCGTGTATGCTAGTACTTCCGTGTTATGACACATACACAGGCGTGATTTGTGTTTGGCAGTACTTCAATACAAACACATTGGTATAATAGAGATATCTGGTAGTAAGTTAGTACCATGACATGTATATTAATATGATATGCATAGTAGTACTTCTGTACTGTAAAAACACATGTAAGACAGCCATGGCACGGTTACTGGCATTACCTCAGAGTTATTGGCCCTTTGTTGGTGAGTTATCTAAGGTTTTCACTTTTGCCCAGCACTGCAATCTCATATCTTTCCATCTGATTTCGAGTCTAGGGCTTGGCTAACGTGGTCATGTGTGAAAGCTGCCAGTAGTTTATAATACACTATGAACACGTGAACGAAGACATGCTAATCAATCTACTATGTTTATAATCTATGAAAGACACAGATTACGAGTACCACAGTAAACAAGACCACATTAAACAAGATATACTAACAGAAACATGACATTGTCATAATAATGCATAAGAGTATATGCTATTATATATATATATATATATATATATATATATATATATATATATATATATATATATATGAAAGACACCGAATACGAGTACCAGATTAAACAAGATATACTAATAGAAACAAGACATTGTTATAATAATGCATAAGAATATACCCCCACAATAATCAATATATATATATATATATATATATATATATATATATATATATATATGTATAATGTATCACATGTTTATAATGTATGAATCACATGTGTTTAATGTTTGTATCACATGTGTATAATGAAAGTCACGACTCGATGTTCTTAAAGTAAGTAACGAAACCAAGTAATAGTATTCCCTAAGTTATACAATGGCCTCCTTTGAATTAATTTCCAATAAAAACATCGTTTTCCTTTATTCCATTAATATGAACGCTGTAGGATTCCGAGATATAATCCAAACAAAAATTGTCCCTTTCAAATTATAGCGTAACACAACATTTAATACATCGGCAGAATGATATTGAAACAAGAATATACGACGAGGAAAGAATCAATTGCCCACTTCCTCAGATTTCATACTAAATACTGCTCTAGATCGCAATATTGTGTATTCGATCTATCTTGTACTATCTCCAATGTGACAATTTTCAGAATACTTCACTTGACCCAATCATTTAGTGAGAAACTACCCCAATCATTGGTCACTGATAAATAAGGAGTGTGTTTTACACGAGAAATCTTTAGAATATAATATCGACTCGTTAAAATTACTTCAGTCTTGAAAGTTATTCTGCAACAGAGGACAGTGTAGTATTATTTGTAGAATAAAGACTCCGGAGAGTATTTTAGAGACGTACCTCCGTAAAAAATAGACCAGAAAGACCGCCAAAAACTAACGGTTGAGGGGCGCACCAAAAACAGGAGGTATTTGTTTCCAATCCACGCTTATTATGATGTAATTAATATAATGTTTCTTCGTTACATATCTGCTTGATTTGTTGATACATTTGTATGATTAGTTTCATTTGTTACATTAATTTAGGAATGTGCTTTTGAATAATGAATTAGAATTCTTACCTTAATTTGTAGTTAAGAATGACGTAGTGGTAATTGATGTCGTAAAAACACTATGTGGAGATCTGGATCGAAAGTGTTACGCTAATTCTTGAATTTTGAATAATGATTGTGTTCTAAGAATTAATGTCTTACTTTAATTAATGATTTACAAGAATACATGTGAATTCACCGAATTTTGATGTCGTAGATAATTTAGGGACAGTGTATAATGTATTAGGTCAAGGCAAACCGAATTAACAAGTGGTTTTGCTGTATTGATCTGAAGACATGTGTAGTTAATTAATTACTAGCCGTAAAATTGTTATCACTGATAGTAATATCTGATTGTTCGAACCAGCAAAAACGGACTGTCTCAGCTATTACCGTGTAACAAGAGACTTAGGCTGTTTTACTTTTCTTTTGAAAGGAAGGAAGAAAATAATTTTTTTATTCGGAGAGAAGTACAGTACCAAATAGAGGACATACAAGATGGGAAAAGAATATTGTGAAGTAGAAGTTGCGAGGGGCATACATCGATACAGAGGACAAGTCTGCGTTCGAACGGAACATCCACGAGGGAAGAGTATCTCGAGAGACAGGAACCTCTGTATTAACATTTGAGTGAGCAGAGAACGCCGTTCGACGATAACAGGTCATGAAAATCAAACAACGCGGATGAATTTGATTGAACTCTCGATTCTCTGATGAAGTTAACTATCAGTAATAGAACGGCTAAATTTGTTCAATTCTATATTCAATCTATTTGTAATTCGGTGAAAGTTAATTCTAAAACCACGTGTATTCCGAATGAAAGGAAATTGCACTGTGTATGTATTTGATTAAATTGTTTATTTATCTTTACGGGGGCTGGTAGTTGTTTGTTCAATATATATTAGCTCAGTTTACCATATACATTATATACTCGAACCGGGCAATTATATCGTGGGCTGTCATCTCCTAGATAGCGAGAATCAGAGGGGAGTGGGTTAGTGTGTTGTTATTATATGTTGTGCAATACCCTTTTGACAAAGTCTGACGTAACGCTTACCCTTTAACAAGAGTGGCTTATACAATATTATACAAATGGAGCTCATGACCCGCAAGACTTTGACATAATGGTGAAATTTCTGGCATAAACGAATAAATCATTTTAGAACGAATCGCTTGTCTTGGATTGAAACAAGAGGATGGCACAGTTTGTACATTTCTGAAAAGTAAACAAACATGAATTGAGTTCCTCACATGCACATAAATACATTAAAATATTATCACTCAAAAGACGTAGGAGTGTGCAAGGGAATATAAAGTTTAATTGTGGAAGAGACAATACATATATAAAACACATATTTATTTTGTTTGTTTATTTGTTTGTCTGATAAGGATTTTTAACGTAGCTTTAATAATTGTTCAGTCATATCGCTACGATGTCTGCAGTGAGGCAGTTTATAGTGATGTCTAGTACTGGAGCATCATTTCCCACCCAGTCCCACCCAGTCACATTATCCTGACACCAGGCCGACCAGTCCTAACACTAACCTCCTAATGCTGAGCGTCAAGCGAGGCAGCTGTTAGTATCATTTTTGTAAGTCTTTGGTATGACTTGGCCGGGGATCGATCACACGAGCTTCCGCATACGCGGCGGACGCTCCAACCACTAGACCACCGGAGCGGTACACGTATTTATAAAACATTAAAACAGATAAACACACAAACATACTATCACCCATTAGACGAAGGAGTGTGCAAAGGAGTATAAAGATTAGATGTGAAAGACAAAATGCCTATATAAAACACGTATTTAGAAAACACATGAACATACTAATATATTTTCACCCACAAGACGTAGGAGTTTTCAACGGAATACAAAAGTTTAGTTGTGGAAGACAAAATACTTACTTAAAACACCGTTACACGTATATAGAAAACACATAAAAACACATAACATTGGCAATAGGTAGCGTATAATCTCTGAGGGTTCTTTGGGTGGGAGGTGGCGGACTAAAAACAAAAAATTGTTAACAAGTGTGATAATATATCTCTTTTGAGACATCCTTTCCCTTTAGACTACACTCTTCTCTTCCATACAGAAGTAAATTTAATCTTGTTGATAGCCAATTATAACTTCACACACATAATGCAAATTGAATAATATGTAGGAAATGATAATATCGCTAATACGTTATTTTGTAAAAAGCAAATGGAAGCGACAATGAAAATAGTTCTGCTAATAGAATAAATCTTGTAATGTCAACTTATCATATATGTCGCCATATTATAGCACTATACTACAAGTATATATAAACGTTTCGAATTTTTAGCAAACATTAATATTGGTGTACATATTAGGTAAAAGACATTTACTTTACTATCAGTGTAAAGACTTTACCAACTGAGAGAGAGACTCGTATTATCCTAATACGACGCATAAAATATAAAAGAAAAGATATACACTCGACGCAATGTAAACGTTAAATTCACAAAAAGCGTGATAATAAAACATATCCATATCTCAAACCGGTATAATATTTCAGTTTGGTACATGAAAGAATTCATAATAGACCAAGGACGGTTTCTCAACATATATTGTAAACATTAGAATCACAATTACTCTCATATTTGTTTACAGTCTCCAACTGAACTTTGATTAGAGTAATGAAGTCCATAGTACGTGTCTAACTTATCAATGCATCTTACTTGTTCTCTTGACAAAATAAGTGAAAATATATTTTATTCATTTTGTTAGGATAATACATGGATAAAGTTACCTCTCTCATACGTTTGAATTATTTTACACGCAAAAGCAAATAGTCTGAATATAATCTGGCCTCCTCGTTGATCGAAACAAAAGATTGATTATTATCTGTAAAGACAAGTACATTCTAAATATAACCTAGTGGAGAGCTGAGGAAAATTCGAAGGGAAGATTTGTCCTTGAACAAAGTACACCGGTATGCAAAGCATGAGTCGATACGGAAATTGCCAGACGGTGATGCAACTTGCACCAACATGTCAAACAAGGGTCCGATACATTTAAACAAGTGATTGTGTCCATATTGAAGCTAGGAGAAGTGCTTAGGCTAGCATATGTGGGTCTACTTGTTCGTCACATGGCCATACCGAGGACCATTAATAAGTTCTATTGACCTGTTGAAATGGAGACGTGCGGTAGTTTTATTTATCGTATGAAATTTGTCTGCAGAAGGAACATCAAACTTTCCATACGCAAGTGGCAGTATCCACTGATGAACCATTCTTGAGGGTGGCAATGGCTAAATCTAATTAAATGCTTAAACATTTTAAATAGGTTTTAAAAAAAAAATAAACAGCACACCACAAAAACCATGTGAAACATTATACATTTTTGGTTCTGATTCGGAATGAGAAACAGACAAGACATATACACAAAAAACTGGTTAAGAAATAAGAAACACATAGGAACTTCAGAACCATTAAAGATTTATTATACAAATATAGAGACTGAGAGAATTAAGGAAACTAAATACAAGTAAGACATATGACTGGGTTAGTAAAGATGTTACCAAATTAATTAGAAACAAAGTAGAAGCAGTAATTAGTACAGTCAATTGGGACAGAGTATGGAGGCACTGGTAAAATGTAATATCACCCAATGTACAAAGTATGATATTCAAGTACCTCCACATCGCATGGCTAACAGACCAAGTCCAAAGAAGACGGTACATAATAAGGAGCCAAATTAGCTGCCCTCCATGCAGAAATGCCTCTTTCACAAAGTAATACAAATTGACACAATGTGACAAAACAAAATAAAAGAGACAAACACTAATAATTGAAATGTTTAAGGTCGACAAGTATAACAGATAACATATTCTCTTCTTAGACTGAAATTTTAACAGAACCTTAAATATACAAAAAGTACCACATTACCAAAAGCAATGCTAACAAGTTGACAAATAATTACGATTAAGAAATAGGGACAAACTTATATATTCGTTCAAACCTAATTTTAATTTTGTTTTAAAAGATATTTTAATTTTAATAAACAAAACTATGAATTACAGTTAACATAATTATGACCACTCAAATCGTACAAACAACAAAACGTTTTGAGAAATATAGAATAGGAACCTTAATGGGGAAAGTTCTCTATTAGGATGTCATAGGGCTATATATCACAGGGCGATACGTGGATTGGACAGGCCTGTGGAAGAGTTTGAGGGAGAAAATAAAAACATAGGGCTATATACATACTTAGAATAGGATAATTGAATATCTTTGGATTCCTAATATCCACAACTTTTACTCTGTACAGTTCCCGTACTGTACAGATAACCCAATTGTGTGGGTAAAATAAACAATTTTAGACAATTTATAATCATAAATAAATAACTAATTCGAGACGACACAATTCTGAGTTGGGTGAAGTACATACAAATAAAAATGTACGGAGCCAAACTCGAATACAGTCGGACTCTACGAGTTTAACCAAAAAAAGCCAATGAACGATATAGGACAATATATATAACTACAAAAATACACCGGACTTTGCAGGAAAATCAGAATTCCAACTAAAAATTAACGTATGTAATATCTAAAATTATGAAATGATGTGATGACCCGTTTAGAGTTCAATGTCACAGAATAGAACACAAACATAAATATATCTCCAGCACAAATAGCAAACACAGTATACAGGAAACCTCTAGCCAACGTCAAACAATAACGATTAAAAATGTGACTCCGGAGTAGGGTAAATAAAACCCACATCGGAAACCCTTCCTATAGATATATTAGGGATATATTAATTGTAAATACCCCTTTCAAAAGACTTGTATATATCCTATGGAACAAATTTAATTTAAATGAAAAGTTAAATGAAAAGAATAAAACACATAACTATATGTCAGGGAGTATACACACATTGCATGTAAACTGTTTTATATATGTTTAGGAACAGATGGGGGGGGGGCATCTGTACGTTCCCCCACCCCCATACCCCAAAACAGAGAATGGTAAGCGTTATATATTGCTCATAGTTGGTTAAACTATCCGATAACCGAATGACTTTGCTTTTAAAAATGTTGACTCAGTTACGAAGGCTGATACCATGGAAAGAGTTTGGTCAAGCGTTAGTGTTTCTCGGAAAGCATTAACTGACTAGGGAATGTATTTGATGCGCCAGGTGGTGGATGAAGTAAATGGATTAATACCAGGTGGTGGATGAAGCAAATGGATTAAAGCCAGGTGGTGAATGAAGTAAATGGATTACTGCCAGAAGGTGGAAAAAGTAAATGAATTACTGCCAGGTGGTGGATGAAGTAAATGGATTACTGTCAGGTGGTAGATGAACTAAATGGATTACAGTCATGTGTTGGATGAAGTAAATGGATTTCTGCCACGTGGTGGATGAAGAAATGAATTACGGCTATGTGGTTGATAAAGTAAATGGATTACTGCCAGGTGGTGGTTGAAGTAATTGATTACTGCGATGAGGTGGATAAAGTAAATGGATTTCTGTCAGGTAGTGGATGAAATAAATGAATTTCTGTCAGGTGGTGGATGAAATAAATGGATTACTGGCAGGTGGTAGATGAAGTAAATGGATTACTGCCAGGTGGTGGATGAAGTAAATGGATTACTGCCAGGTGGTGGATGAAGTGAATGGATTAATGTCAGGTGGTCAATGAAGTAAATGAATTACTCCCAGGTGGTGGATGAAGTACATGGATTACTGCCAGAAGGTGGAAATAGTAAATGGATTACAGTCGGGTGGTGGATGAAATAAATGGATTTATGTCAGGTGGTGGATGAAGTAATTGATTACTGATATGTAGTGGGTAAATTAAATTGACTACTGCCAAGTGTTGGATGAAGTAAATGATTTTAATGCGTCAGGCGGTGGATGAAGTAATGGATTACTGCCAGAAGGTCAAAAAGAAAAAATGATTATTGTCAGGTGGTGGATGAAGTAAATGGATTTATGCCAGGTGGTGAATGTAGTAATGGATTACTGCCATGTGGTGGATAAATCAAATTGATTACTGCCAGGTGTTGGATGAAGTAAATGGTTTTAATGCTCCAGGTGGTGGATGAAGAAATGGATTACTGCCAGAGAGTGGAAAAAGAAGAATGATTATTGTCAGTTGGTGGATGAAGAAAATGGATTACTGCCAAAAGGTGGATGAAGTAATGGATTACTGCCATGAGGTGGATAAAGTAAATAGATTACTGCCAGGTGGTGGATGAAGTAAATGGATTACTGCCAGGTGGTAGATGAAGCAAATGGATTACTGTCAGGTGGTGGATGAATTAAATGAATTTCTGCCAGGTGGTTGATGAAGTAATGGATTACTGCCATGTGGTGGATGTAGTAAATTGAAACCTGCCAGGTGGTCCATATCTACATAAGGATGTTGATTAGACATTACTCTGAGATTACTTAAGTTTCTTGAGTGAAAAGCGTGGCTAGACGGATTTGAAATATTTTATTTAAAACCTATCGGACAAAAAGTAATTAAACCCATATCCACTAACGCACACATCAACACCTTACGAGCATCCAACCACGCTACTCGGGCATTTCAACACTTCGGGGTTACATTTAATTACGATTTTAACTAAATTTTTTTAAGATGTTTAATTATTAGAACCCGTGCCTGTAATTTTAAGAATATTCAAGATTTAATTCGCAATGCCGGACGTTTACTTTTAAACTTTCACTTTGTTGTCAACGAAATACATATTTGTTGATTTATAACAAAGCTTGCTTCTTCTCTCCCTTTTCTATCATTTATTTTAATACCATAGAGTATAAATATTTCATACAACATGGGATAGATAAGCTTAGTTCGTATTGTCACAAATTGTTGAAGTATTTTGTTGATAAATCGTAATACTCTTCTAATTTCAAACATCAATAGTTTAGAAAATGGAGCAAACAATAAGATTCCGTTCACAATTTGCCTAATAAGTAGACAATATATGTTTACCTGTGGTAAGCGTCAGCTCCCACAATTGAATTTTACTGCACGCCGAATGAACCCTTTGCTAACTCTAGGGCGACTTGGTTGATTACATGTACACATTTCAGTCTTTTCCAAAATATATCAAATTAGTCTTGTAACTCTATGGCGCCTTGGTTGATTACATATACACATTTCAGTCTTTTTCAATATATATCAAGCTAGTGTTGCTCTTTATATTAATGCATATGCTGTTGACATTATTTATGCAAGTACTGAACTTGGTAATGTTAGATACATTTCGAGATGATTACGTTAAAATTCACTGTGCAAACGTCTCGAATGCCATTCGCGATGCTGAACTGAATGGATTATAACGATATTTCCATGCTATCCTGCTTCCATATTCCGAGATATTGTTTTTCGCTTTATATGCCGTATTCCTTGTAAATTGCTCTTTTTCATCCTACTGAATTTTGTTTGTCAACCATTGGTATGCATGTATGTATGTATGTATGTATGTATGTATGTATGTATGTATGTATGTATGTATGTATGTATGTATGTATGTATGTATGTATGTATGTATGTGTGTGTGTGTGTGTGTGTGTGTGTGTGTGTGTGTGTGTGTTTTATTATTTTATCTAATTAATGTTCATAGATGAGTGAAATAAAACTATCAGTTGCAATTATTGTTATTTTCATCTTTTTCACATATATCGTCATTTAGTCAATTTTGAATCAGGATTACCTATTGAGTTTTTTTTTCTCACTCTGAGCAATGAAGCTACCCTGATTGCTGTTCATGCTGGGTTGTTCTATTACAAGACAAGTGGTAAGTAGCTTTCTGATGAGTTAATTTGCAACTTGTCTGTATAAACAGCATAGCATGGGCAGCATATTAGTGGTGGTCAATCCATTTGTGTCTATGAAGGGTGCTGGTCATGGGATTGAAATAAGTCCCTGCTGATTCTTTTGGCTTCAGGAAAATGTGACGACCTTTGTCCTATTTGATAAGGTAAATTGATTTTTAATATGTCAATGTAACAGTTTATTTTATATGTACATAATAATGTCTCAAACCGGTATAATATTTCAGTTTGGTACGTGAAAAAATTCATAATAGACCAAAGGACGGTTTCTCAACATATATTGTAAACAGGAGAATCACAATTACTCTCATATTTGTTTACATTCTCTAACTGAACTATGAATAGAGTAATGAAGTCCATAGTACGTTTTCATACAATGTATGATATTCAAGTACCTCCACATCGACTGGCTAACAGACGAAGTGCAAATAAGACGGTACATGATAAAGACCCAAATTAGCTTCCCTCCATGCAGAAATGCCTTTTTCACAAAGTAAAACAAAATTGTTACAATGTGACAAAACAAAATAAGAGAGACAAACATTAATAATTGAAATGTTTAAGGTCGAGAAGAATAATAGACAACATATTCTCTTCTTAGACTGAAATTTTAACAGAACTTTAAATAGACAAAGAATTACTACATTACCAAAACAATGCTAACATGTTGACAACTAATTACGATTAAGAAATAGGGAAAAAGTTATATATTCGTTCAAACCTAAATTTAATTTTACTTTAAAAAATATTTTAATTTTAATCAACAAATCTATGAATTACAATTAACACAATTATGACCACTCAAATCGTACAAACAACAAAACGTTTTGAGAAATATAGAATAGGAACCTTAATGGGGAAAGTACTCTATTAGGAAGGCATAGGGCTATATACCACAGGGCGATACGTGGATTGGACAGGCCTGTGGAAGAGTTTGAGGGAGAAAATAAAAACATTAAGACATGTAAATACTTAGAATAGGATAATTGAATATATTTGGATTCCTAATATCCACAACACTTACTATGTACAGTTCCCGTACTGTACAAACAACCCAATTTTGTGGGTAAAATAAACAATTTTAGACAATTTATAATCTTAAATAAATAACTAATTCGAGACGACACAATTCCGAGTCGGGTGAAGTACATACAAATAAAAAATTTACGGAGCCCGACTCAAATACTTTCGGACTCTACGGGTTTAACTAAAAAAGCCAATGAACGATATAGGAAAATATATATAACTACAAAAATGCACCGGACTTTGCAAGAAAATCAAAATTCCAACTAAAAATTAACGTATGTAATATCTAAAATTATGTAATGATGTGATGACCCGTTTAGAGTTCAATATCACAGAATAGAACACAAACATAAATATATCTCCAGCACAAATAACAAACACAGTATACAGGAAACCTCTAGCCAATGTCAAACAATAACGATTAAAAATGTGACTCCGGAGTAGGGAAAATAAAACCAACCTCGGAAACCCTTCCTACAGATACATTAGGGAAATATTAATTGTAAATACCCCTTTCAAAAGACTCGTATATATCCTATGGAACAAATTTAATTTAAATGAAAAGTTAAATGAAAAAAAATAAAACACATAACTATATGTCAGGGAGTATACACACATTACATATAAACTGTTTTACATATGCTTAGGAACAGATGGGGGGGGGTCATCCGTGTGTTCCCCCACCCCCACCCCCCAAAACAGAGAATGGTAAGCGTCATATATTGCTCATAGTTGGTTAAACTATCCGATAACCGAATGACTTTGCTTTAAAAGATGTTGACTCAGTTACGGAGGCTGATACCTTGGAAAGAGTTTGGTCAAGCGTTAGTGTTCCTCGGAAAGCATTAACTGACTAAGGAATGTATCTGATGCGCCAGGTGGTGGATGAAGCAAATGGATTACTGCCAGGTGGTGAATGAAGTAAATGGATTACTGCCAGAAGGAGGAAAAAGTAACAGAATTACTGCCAGGTTGTGGATGAAGTAAATGGATTACTGTCAGGTGGTAGATGAACCAATTGGATTACTGTCATGTGTTGGATGAAGTAAATGGATTTCTGCCACGTGGTGGATGACGTAATGGATTCCTGCCATGTAGTTGATAAATTAAATGGATTACTGCCAGGTGGTGGTTGAAGAAATGGATTACTGGCATGAGGTGGACAAAGTAAATGAATTTCTGTCAGGTGGTGGATGAAATAAATGAATTACTGCCAGGTGGTGGATGAAGTAAATGGATTATTGTCAGGTGGTGGTTGAAGAAAAGGATTACTGCCAGGTGGTGGATGAAATAAATGGATTACTGCCAGGTGGTGGATAAAGTAAATGGATTACTGCCAGGTGGCAGATGAAGCAATAGGATTACTGTCAGTTGCTCAATGAAGAAAATGAATTTTTACTCCCAGGTGGTGGATGAAGTACATGGATTACTGGCATGTGGTGGATCAAGTAAATGAATTACTGGCAGGTGGCGGATGAAGTAAATGGATTACTTCTACAAGGTGGAAATAGTAAATGGATTACAGTCGGATGCTGGATGGATTAATGTCAGGTGGTGGATGAAGTAATGGATTACTGATATGTGGTGAATAAGTTCAATTGATTACTGCCAGGTGTTGGATGAAGTAAATGGTTTTAATGCGCCAGGTGGTGGATGAAGTAATGGATTACTGCCAGAAGGTGGAAAAAGAAAAAAATGATTTTTTTCAGGTGGTGGATGAAGAAAATGGATTACTGCCAAGTGGTGGATGAAGTGAATGGATTACTGCCAGGTGGTAGATGAAGCAAATGGATTACTGTCAGGTAGTGGATGAATTAAATGAATTACTGCCAGGTGGTGGATGAAGTAATGGATGACTGGCATGTGGTGGATGTAGTAAATGGAAACCTGCCAGGTGGTCGATATCTACATAAGGATGTTGATTAGTCATTACTCTGAGATTACTTAAGTGTCTTGAGTGAAAAGCGTGGCTAGACGGATTTGAAAGATTTTATTTAAAGCCTATCGGACAAAACAATAATTAAATCCATATCCACTAACGCACACATCAACACCTTACGAGCATCCAACCACGCTACTCGGGCATTTCAACACTTCGGGGTTACATTTAATTACGATTTTAACTAAAATTTTTTAAGATGTTTAATTATTAGAATCCGTGCCTGTAATTTTAAGAGTATTCAAGATTTAATTCGCAATGTCGTAAGTTTTCTTTAAGGTTTCACTTTGTTGTCAACGATATACATATTTTTTGATTTATAACAAAGCTTGCTTCCTCTCACCATTTTCATTTATTTTAATACCATAGAGTATAATTATTTGACAAAACATGTTATAGATAAGCTTAGTTCGTATTGTCACAAATTGTTGATGTATTTTGTTGATAAATCGTAAGACTTCTAATTTCAAACATCAATAGTTTGGAAAATGGAACAAGCAATAAGATTCCGTTCACAATTTGCCTAATAAGTAGACACTATATGTTTACCTGTGGTAAGCGACAGCTCCCACAATTGAATTTTACTGCACGCCGAATGAACCCTTTGCTAACTCTAGGGCTACTTGGTTGATTACATGTACAGATTTCAGTCTTTTCCAAAATATATCAAACTAGTCTTGTAACTCTAGGGCTTCTTATTTTATTACATATACACATTTCAATCTTTTCCAAAATAGATCAAACTAATCTTGTAACTCTAGGGCGACTTGGTTGATTACATGTACACATTTCAGTCTTTTCCAAAATATGTCAAGCTAGTCTTGTAAGTCTAGGTCGACTTGGTTGATTACATGTACACATTTCAGTCTTTTCCAATATATATCAAGCTAGTGTTGTTCTTTATATTAATGCAAATGATGTTGACATTATTTATGCAAGTACTGAACTTGGTAATGTTAGATACATTTCGAGATGATTGCGTTAAAATTCACTGAGCAACCGTATCGAATGCCATTCGCGATGCTGAACTGAATGGATTATAAAGGTATTTCCATGTTATCCTGTTTCCATATTCCGAGTTTTTGTTTTTCGCTTTATATGGCGTATTCCTTTGAAATTGCTCTTTTTCATCGGACTGAATTTTGTTTGTTAACCATTGGTATGTATGTATGTATGTATGTATGTATGTATGTATGTATGTATGTATGTATGTATGTATGTATGTATGTATGTATGTATGTATGTATGTATGTATGTATGTATGTATGTATGTGTGTGTCTGTGTGTGTGTGTATTTTATTATTTTATCTAATTAATGTTCATAGACGAGTGAAATTAAACTATCAGTTGCAATTATTGTTATTTTCATCTTTTTCACATATATAGTCATTTAGTCAACCTTGAATCAGGATTGCCTATTGAGTTTCTTTTTCTCACTCTGAGCAATGAAGCTACCCTGGTTGCTGTTCATGCTGGGTTGTTCTGTTACATGACAAGTTGTAAGTAGCTTTCTGATGAGTTAGTTTGATACTTGTCTGTACAAACAGCATAGCATGGGCAGCATATTAGTGGTGGTCAATCCATTGGAGTCTATGAAGGGTGCTGGTCATGGGATGGAAATAAGTCCCTGATGATTCTTTTGCCATCAGGAAAATGTGACGACCTCTGTCCTATTTGATAAGGTAAATCGATTTTTAATATGGTCAATGTAACAGTTTATTTTATATGTACTCTGTGTTTTTCTCTGAAATGTATATTGCATTTTATTACCTTTGCTAGGTTTTCAACCTGCATAGTCTTTACTTAGCCTATCATTCTGTCCATAAGCTTGTATGTTTGCTTTCTGCTTTTTCCCTACACACTGATTGTTGTGTTTAGATATGACACGGTTGGAGTTCAAACCCAAGTCATTCCGCATCCAATGAGGATGATCTAACCACTAGTCCACCAGAGCAATCATGTGGTTTGTGGATTAAATATTTATTGCTTTCTGTCATTGATGCGTGTATTTTGTTTCTGTTTGATTTTTGTTGCTGTTGTTATTGTTTCATAAATTAAAAAATCAGAATATGTGATTCAAAAAGGATATATGCTTGTTATTTATGTGTGTTTTATATATGTGCGTAACATGACATTGCGTTTGATTGATAGTTTTTGTTTGATTGATAGATTTTGTTTGATTGATATTTTTTTGTATTTGTTTTGTAATCTTTTTCAAGACTATGGACAAGTTCAACGCATTTACAACTAAGTGAGAACTATGGTCGCAGTGAAAGGTAAAACTAGTCCGCGAGTCAGGATAAACGTCACGTATGAAGGAAAACAGTTGCAAACGTATTTCTCACAGGAAAATGGCACCATACTTTATTCAAATTTGAAATTTTATCGGGTCGAATAAATGCTGTGATTCTAGATTAACTTACTATTTAATGACAAGTTTAATTTAGGATTATCATACAAAGATACATCTTTAAAAAATAATGCCAACATTTTGGCTACAAGTCAATAGCTACTACTTGCCAACTGAATATAAAGTTGATGTGTTGAAAATAAGATACTTGTAATGTTCTCATATAACAGACTGGTATAATTTACAAATAGTTAATATAGGAGCACTCAATCAGGTTAGTGTACCAAAAATATTTATGGACCATTCAAACAGGGCAGTAGTATACTGTGCTCGGTTTGGCCGACTGGTCTAAAGCGCTCGCCTTTACAGATACACAACTAATCTGTCCGATTTGATTCGAGCCTCAGCTTAACCAACGTGTGTAAGCAAGAACTCTTGGCAGTAGCTTATCAGCGGTCTGTGGTTCTTCCCGAGTATTCCTCAGCCAAATATTCCTGCCGCCATGCATCGCCTAAATCATATGCTGAAAATGTTATTTAACCCACCCCCAGCGAACAAAGAATAAACAGTAATGTAGTGGGACGATGAGGTGTCTATAGGAATTTTATGTTACACAATCTCAAATTATCCCGGATGTCTACGAGAATTTAACATTAGGTCGACATTTTGAAATGTATTGGAAAATATTTATTTAGTAAGCATTGATCTTAAGGTTTTCACTTGAGTTAAGTACTGTTAAAAATGTGGTAGCGTAGAATGTTTGGTCTGTCTGCCATCTAATTGAAATAAATAATACTTCGTGCATTAATCATATCTGACGAGTCTGTCTGGTTAAAAATTTAACATTATAGCATGATTAGATGTATTTTGGTGGCAAATTTAATATGCTGGAATTTGCCTAATTTCCTCCTGCTTCCTTTGTGGCACTGTATGTAATCGGATGAATATGTACTGAATGCTTTCACTAAACAATTGTTCCGCATGTTACAGACAGTAAGTGCACAAAATTTGTGTGTGTGCCGACTTTGACTCATTACTGCCAGTCTTTTTTATCGTTTTGTTTTAATAGTGACATGCGAAAATACTCAGACACAACCAAAACTAAATACTCAACATGTGTTGGCGACAGATACATTCTTTTCAGAGATGTGATGGAGAAATTACATGAGTTTAATATGATTGCAACCATATAAATGTCGAGAAAATCATGTACCATAAATGCTAGCTTATAAGCCGACACAAATTGCAAGCAACATATATCCTGATCTGCCGTAGGAGAATGCGCCTTCGGACCAGAGTCTATATTGTTTGCTATACTGGTTAATCTGTACAAACTACATATACCCTGATTGGAAAGCATATTATGTTACGGTAGATCTGCATCTGTACATTCTGCAGTTAGGCTCCACTTATAAGTAATTATAGACGGTATTTCCTTTTCTTTGTGGTTTCAAAATTAGTGTTGGTCAAAGCTAGATTTACCAATGTGTGTGTGTGTGTTTGTGTGTGTGTGTGTGTGTGTGTGTGTGTGTGTGTGTGTGTGAATTTCATTTTTATAATTATAGAGGCAGACATGTGGCTTGATGTCCCACCCTGGCGCGTTAGCTTAACACCAGACATGTGGCCTGATGTCCCACTCTGTCACGTTAGCTTAATACCAGACATGTGGCCTGATGTCCCACCCTGTCACGTTAGCTTGATACCAGACATATGGCCTGATGTCCCACTCTGTCACGTTAGCTTGATACCAGACATGTAGCCTGATGTCCCACCGTGTCACGTTAGCTTGATACCAGACATATGGCCTGATGTCCCACCCTGTCACGTTAGCTTGATACCAGACATATGGCCTGATGTCCCACTCTGTCACGATAGCTTCATACCAGACATGTGGCCTGATGTCCCACCCTGTCACGTTAGCAGTAGAAACTGAGATAATATTTGAACCTCCATCAATTCGGTAGAAATATCTGAAGAATTTAAATCTCCAACAATTCAGTAGAAATATATGCATAATTTAAACTTCCAACAATGCGGTAGAAATATCTGTATAACTTTAACCTTCCATAATTCAGTAGAAATATGTGTATAATTTTAATCTCCAACAGTTGAGTAGAAATATTTGTATAATTTCAACCTCCAACAATTCAGTAAAATTATCTTTAAGATTTCAACCTCGAAAAATAAATTCATTAGAAGCAGACAGATAATTTGTTGACACATTTTTTTATAAGAAAAGACAAATGTGCTTGTGACGTAGCTGTGTTTGTATCAACCATAGCAATAGCAAATTAGTCTTTGATGTTATCGTATTAGAAGCATCCATTGGAATGGTCGACGAATTCTAAAATCATTCATGCTTTTGAAATGATTTTTAAAAACTATGCAAATTGTTCAAACGAAAGTAAATGATGTTGATGGTTCGTCTTTAGGCATGAAAATAATATGATTTAGGGCAATGTCTCATGCGTACAGCATTCACTTTGTACTTTTATTTCAAAATAAATAATGGTGTGCTTTAAATTTAAAAACAAAAGAGAAGCTTATGAGCGGAATATTGAAACTAAAGTTTGATGAAGGAAAATTGCTTACAAAAAGAAAAGGTAAAGACTTGATGGAAAATAAAACCGAAAATACTTTTAAGATTATTCAGACAAAATAAAGCATTGTATATTACAGAGGACCACATGGTATATAATAGAAATATCATACAACCAACACGAAACAAACAATTGAAAGATATAAAATGTAACCATAGGGAAAAAAAAACGATTGGAAGAAATAATATACAACCAACTCTAAAAATTATCCAAAAACTTTATCAAGACCTATACGTTATCCCGATCGAGGATATTGTAAATGTATCGTTATAAATTCGTGTGGGGTAACATGCGTACGTGAAAAGAAGGGTTTTGTTTAAACTTAATTATATGCATGACACCACTAGAACAGGTTTGATTATTCTTTAGCAGAAGATGTGTATCGACTCCATTACATACAGCAGGAATAGTAAAGTTATCTTTGATCACTTTTGGAATTTGTGTATATCGCTGAGTAATGTATTATTTGTATGCCTACCTCGAGAAACTAGTCTTGCTGTATTTGATTTTTGTCCAGTATCACATCATCACAAACAATTAAATTATTAATAAAGCCATCAATTAAAAAATCGTCACGTTCATCAACACTTGGTGCATCATCAATATCAGTCATGGAATTATAAGATCATCACCGTCTTCATTCAATTATTTTGCGTTTTTATTGAAATCATTAGGCTTATCGTATCAACGTCGATCATCTACGGATGGCCATTTGAGAGATCTCAATATCAAATTAAGTAATAATTGAATCTTACCACTTTCAGATCGACCAATTATTATCATTCTTTTATAATTCGGTAGCGCTGGATGGTGTTTGAATGGTTCTTGCTTTCGTGTCGCTGAAAATTGAATGACATCCATGTTAAATAAATCTAATAAATATTATGGATGAATATTGTGTTCGATGTAAATAGTCCTATGAGTATGCTAGCAGCAATAGTAACACAAAAATTTAAAAGCCTTCTCTTACAGGTAAATTGTATGCGATGTGGTACAAAAAATACACATTTATTTCGTTTGATAAGGCAATACTTATTGGTGGTGATATCGCTACTTAATTAAGACAATTACCGGGAATTCTGAGGGGTAAAACATTTTCCTGGATGTAATTAATGTTGTCCTGGTACCCGACATGATATCCAACTTGATTACCATGATCAACCAGCCCTGTGAATATCTTATAAATGATATTGATAATTAGTAGACACATCGTGCAAGAAGGGTGCCAGTAAAGGCTAGCCGACCGCTGTATTAATCGAAACGTTGTTTATACAGGAGCCAGTACTGACCGAAGGCGACCTTGTAAAGTTTCATTTCATCACGAAAATGTCAGAATTGAGAGAAAACAGAGATTATGTTACTTAAAACCAAACCATGTCATATTGACCATGACGTTAGCGACTTTTAGAGGAAAGCCGGGGAAAATATATTTGTTTCTGATTGGTCACTGTTAAATAAGGGGTGTGTTCTACACGAGAAATCTTTAGAACATAATATCTTATTACCTAAATTAGAATTTGTTCTTATTTGTTCCTGTGAGAGGAAAACAGTTTCGAATTATTTTAGTAAGACTCCGGATGGGATTTGAGTGAAATCCATTCGTCAAGGAAGCGTGGTCGAAAAAAAATCATCGGTTGAGTGACACGCCAAAACACAAGGTATTGTCCAGGTTCCACGTTTATTGTGATGTAATTGATATATTGTTTGCTTCGTTCATCGGTCTGTATGATTTCGTTTGATACATTTGTATAATTTGTTAAGTGCTTAGGCTGGAATAAACAGTAACATAGAAAGAGTGAAAATAACAAGCTTGTAGAAACTTAATAAACAATTTATTGAGCACAAATATTTTCCAGAAAATAAAATAAACTTACGGTTTTAAGAATCAATTCCAAAATTAATCCCAAAAAAAATTCAGAATATAATCCACTAGTGAAATTGCAACAGTCCTGGTAATAAAATGTCCTAAAAATTCCAAGTTCGAATCTTCGTGAAACATCAAAAATGGAAGACGATGTCACGTGATGAAAGCAGTTCTGGTCTTATGAAATTCAATGAGCAAAATTGTTTTTCAGATAAATAACAAAATAATCCTCTTGATCCAAACGAATTGAAATAATTTCCAGTACAAGGTAATTTAAAATAACCCCAAACAACACAACTTAATATTCTAACAGCCCAACTTCTACTAAATAGTTCGCTCCAAAACATAATTTATATACTTGTTTTCACGTAAACAAGGAAGCGGTCACATAATCTTCTAGAATCTTTAGAACAAATTTACATTAAAAAAATCTCGTGCACTCCGTATGACCCAGATGAGAATCAGTTATTTTTACTGTCAAGAACTAAAAATAGAAAGATGTTTAAAACAGAGCTCCATAATGTCCTTGGAAATAACCAATCATTTTAAAAGCTTGTTAACAACTCTGAAGCCATGTCAGAAAGGACGTCAACATCTGGTGTTTATATGTAAAGTACAGATAATCCCTCTTTTTAAAACAAATATCTCCCAATTAATGAATCTTAAACATAAAATGTCAAATTTAAATCTGACAAACAAACAATTAAAATAAAAATAAATGACTTAAATCAAATATACGTAACACCTTCCCCCATCAAATAGAAAGAAAAGTTCATATGATAAAACTTTCTTTATACTACAAACCAATTTACACCTGAGGTTAAACAAACTCGTATAAATTACACAGTGTATATGATATAATATATTGTAATACACGGGAAAGAGCGTCTGCTATTAAATTATCTTTTTCATTGATGTTCCGGATGTCAAGATTATATTCCTGCAATAACAAACTCCACCTTAGTAATCTTTGATTTTTATTTTTCATCTTGCCGATGAAAGTAAGGGGGTTGTGGTCACTAAAAACTATAATCGAAGAAGGAGCTGAACTAAGATAAACATCTTAATGTTGTAAAGCAAACATCAATGCCAAACATTCCTTCTCGATAGTTGAATAATTTCTTTTGTGCTTATTTAATTAATAGGTTGTAGATGAGCCTTAGGTATCTTCTGATTAGATTTTCCTACCATTTGACAAGTATGACAAGATCTACAGTATTTGGCAACATCACTTTTGATTTTTGGCCTATACAAGTGAGTCAAGATCTTGTGATTAGTTG
The DNA here is from genome assembly GCA_030141615.1 of Unio pictorum. Classification (NCBI taxonomy): domain Eukaryota; kingdom Metazoa; phylum Mollusca; class Bivalvia; order Unionida; family Unionidae; genus Unio; species Unio pictorum. Next base: position 409,738 of record JARLTB010000163.1, on the reverse strand, counting down.
TTTTAGTCCCTAAAAGACCAGCCAAAGAAGTTTCATGGGCCAAATAATGTCTTTACTGTCTATAAGGTCTTGTGACTACTATTTGATAGTTCACCGACGACTCACCACCAGCAGGTACCTTGGGAGGTCTCCATTTTCTCATAAGAATTCCATTTTTAAGGAAATAACAGACAGGAACTTCAGTGGCTTCAGTCTCACTTATGGCCCTTTAAAACAAACTGGAAATCTCAGGATCTTTTTCCTGTTCGACGACAAGTGACTGTCGTTTATCACCCTGATTAGAATAAAGAGAATGAGTTGTTAAAAGAGAATCACTATGATCAATACCTTCTGATTGATCCAAACAAGGAGTAAAAGTGGCCTCATCAAAAGTCTGACCTATACACGTGTCAGCTAAAGGAATACTGTCTTCATCAACACCATTATCAAGAGCTTTTCTTGCCATAGCTCTGGTAACTGCACAAAATTGAAATATATCAGGGAATTCTTTTTCAATTGGATCAACTTTCTGATCCAAATCAGGCTTGTCAGTTACAAGTGGATTGACCACAACCTTGTCTCCAGCTAAGTCGTCGCCTAGCAATAAATGAATCCCCTCAACGGGTAAAACCGAGACTGTTCCTACTGTCACAGGTCCTGACACTAAGTCTGATGACAGATTTACACAATGGAGAGGAACATTAACAAAACCGCACTCTACTCCCTGAATAAAAACACTACGTGTGAACAAGTACCTGACAATAAAATACTCTGCGAAGCTCCTGTGTCCCTTAAAATTTTAATAGGGATGGGATTGGCTGAATCACCCAAGAGTGATATAGAACCCTTCGTTATGAATGGTTCATAATTCTCCATAATAAAATCAGACTGGGATTTATTAGACCCAACAACTGTTTCAATACATGACCGTGACCTCGACCTCTTAGAAATAAGATCATTTGGAAGATTTCTGTCTTGATTACAATCTGGAGAACGAAATATCAGGAATTACAATAATTATTATATTTATGAAAAGAGCAATACAGATTAAAATTTGACATAGTAGTTAAATTTCCAAACCGTTAAGATCGAATATTTGTTACAAATCAGAATATTTTGCGTTTATGGCCGAATTTGTGTTAAAAGGGAAACAAAGAACTAATGGCATACTGTCCCTTCAAGATATGACCCTGATAAAGCCCATTTTAATATTCTACTCTGGTCCAGATGACTAATTTGGTACACGGACTATTTTGGTACACTAGGCTACACTGGTCCACAGGACTAAATTGGTACATGAGATTATTTTGGTACACTGGACTACTCTGGTTCACATTTCTACTTTGATACACAATGATACTCTGGTACATATGCCTACTCTAGTTTACACAGATGTCACTTGATTTACACAATATGTGTTAATTCATGTATGGTAGAACTTCCGTGTTATGACACATACACTGGCGAGATTCATTTATGGTAGTACTTCCGTGTTATGACACATACACAGGCGTGATTCGTGTATGGTAGCACTTCCGTGTTATGACACATACACAGGCGTGATTCGTGTATGGTAGTAGTTCCGTGTTATGACACATACACAGGCGTGATTCGTGTATGGTAGTACTTGCGTGTTATGACACATACACAGGAGTGATTCGTGTATGCTAGTACTTCCGTGTTATGACACATACACAGGCGTGATTTGTGTTTGGCAGTACTTCAATACAAACACATTGGTATAATAGAGATATCTGGTAGTAAGTTAGTACCATGACATGTATATTAATATGATATGCATAGTAGTACTTCTGTACTGTAAAAACACATGTAAGACAGCCATGGCACGGTTACTGGCATTGCCTCAGAGTTATTGGCCCTTTGTCGGTGAGTTATCTAAGGTTTTCACTTTTGCCCAGCACTGCAATCTCATATCTTTCCATCTGATTTCGAGTCTAGGGCTTGGCTAACGTGGTCATGTGTGAAAGCTGCCAGTAGTTTATAATACACTATGAACACGTGAACGAAGACATGCTAATCAATCTACTATGTTTATAATCTATGAAAGACACAGATTACGAGTACCACAGTAAACAAGACCACATTAAACAAGATATACTAACAGAAACATGACATTGTCATAATAATGCATAAGAGTATATGCTATTATATATATATATATATATATATATATATATATATATATATATGAAAGACACCGAATACGAGTACCAGATTAAACAAGATATACTAATAGAAACAAGACATTGTTATAATAATGCATAAGAATATACCCCGACAATAATCAATATATATATATATATATATATATATATATATATATATATATATATATATATATATATATATAATGTATCACATGTTTATAATGTATGAATCACATGTGTTTAATGTTTGTATCACATGTGTATAATGAAAGTCACGACTCGATGTTCTTAAAGTAAGTAACGAAACCAAGTAATAGTATTCCCTAAGTTATACAATGGCCTCCTTTGAATTAATTTCCAATAAAAACATTGTTTTCCTTTATTCCATTAATATGAACGCTGTAGGATTCCAAAATATAATCCAAACAAAAATTGTCCCTTTCAAATTATAGCGTAACACAAAATTTAATACATCGGCAGAGTGATATTGAAACAAGAATATACGACGAGGAAAGAATCAATTGCCCACTTCCTCAGATTTCATACTAAATACTGCTCTAGATCGCAATATTGTGTATTCGATCTATCTTGTAATATCTCCAATGTGACAATTTTCAGAATACTTCACTTGACCCAATCATTTAGTGAGAAACTACCCCAATCATTTCAACAGATATATCATTCAGCATAATTTTATATATTGTAAACACTTATTTGTATCTGAGCAATTGCCTCATTTTTGTCAGCAAAAATGAGAATCATAGACCAAGCTCAACAAAGCGTTGTTGATCTTATCTGCACAGAGAGATACTAGTATAATCGGTTCACCCATTAACTGTGTTTGTTTAGAACAGTACTGATCGCCGTGACACGAAAGTGTGTCAGGGTTTGATTTTAAACAGACAAGGTGTTACTTAAAACCAAAGCGTGGCATCTTGACACGCTGATGTAAGCGACTTTCAAAGGAAAAAGCGAGAAAATATATTTGTTCTGATTGGTCACTGATAAATAAGGAGTGTGTTTTACACGAGAAATCTTTAGAATATAATATCGACTCGTTAAAATTACTTCAGTCTTGAAAGTTATTCTGCAACAGAGGACAGTGTAGTATTATTTGTGGAATAAAGACTCCGGAGAGTATTTTAGAGACGTACCTCCGTAAAAAATAGACCAGAAAGACCGCCAAAAACTAACGGTTGAGGGGCGCTCCAAAAACAGGAGGTATTTGTTTCAAATCCACGCTTATTATGATGTAATTAATATAATGTTTCTTCGTTACATATCTGCTTGATTTGTTGATACATTTGTATGATTAGTTTCATTTGTTACATTAATTTAGGAATGTGCTTTTGAATAATGAATTAGAATTCTTACCTTAATTTGTAGTTAAGAATGACGTAGTGGTAATTGATGTCGTAAAAACACTATGTGGAGATCTGGATCGAAAGTGTTACGCTAATTCTTGAATTTTGAATAATGATTGTGTTCTAAGAATTAATGTCTTACTTTAATTAATGATTTACAAGAATACATGTGAATTCACCGAATTTTGATGTCGTAGATAATTTAGGGACAGTGTATAATGTATTAGGTCAAGGCAAACCGAATTAACAAGTGGTTTTGCTGTATTGATCTGAAGACATGTGTAGTTAATTAATTACTAGCCGTAAAATTGTTATCACTGATAGTAATATCTGATTGTTCGAACCAGCAAAAACGGACTGTCTCAGCTATTACCGTGTAACAAGAGACTTAGGCTGTTTTACTTTTCTTTTGAAAGGAAGGAAGAAAATACTTTTTTTATTCGGAGAGAAGTACAGTACCAAATAGAGGACATACAAGATGGGAAAAGAATATTGTGAAGTAGAAGTTGCGAGGGGCATACATCGATACAGAGGACAAGTCTGCGTTCGAACGGAACATCCACGAGGGAAGAGTATCTCGAGAGACAGGAACCTCTGTATTAACATTTGAGTGAGCAGAGAACGCCGTTCGACGATAACAGGTCATGAAAATCAAACAACGCGGATGAATTTGATTGAACTCTCGATTCTCTGATGAAGTTAACTATCAGTAATAGAACGGCTAAATTTGTTCAATTCTATATTCAATCTATTTGTAATTCGGTGAAAGTTAATTCTAAAACCACGTGTATTCCGAATGAAAGGAAATTGCACTGTGTATGTATTTGATTACATTGTTTATTTATCTTTACGGGGGCTGGTAGTTGTTTGTTCAATATATATTAGCTCAGTTTACCATATACATTATATACTCGAACCGGGCAATTATATCGTGGGCTGTCATCTCCTAGATAGCGAGAATCAGAGGGGAGTGGGTTAGTGTGTTGTTATTATATGTTGTGCAATACCCTTTTGACAAAGTCTGACGTAACGCTTACCCTTTAACAAGAGTGGCTTATACAATATTATACAAATGGAGCTCATGACCCGCGAGACTTTGGCATAATGGTAAAATTTCTGGCATAAACGAATAAATCATTTTAGAACGAATCGCTTGTCTTGGATTGAAACAAGAGGATGGCACAGTTTGTACATTTCTGAAAAGTAAACAAACATGAATTGAGTTCCTCACATGCACATAAATACATTAAAATATTATCACTCAAAAGACGTAGGAGTGTGCAAGGGAATATAAAGTTTAATTGTGGAAGAGACAATACATATATAAAACACATATTTATTTTGTTTGTTTGTTTGTTTGTCTGATAAGGATTTTTAACGTAGCTTTAATAATTGTTCAGTCATATCGCTACGATGTCTGCAGTGAGGCAGTTTATAGTGATGTCTAGTACTGGAGCATCATTTCCCACCCAGTCCCACCCAGTCACATTATCCTGACACCAGGCCGACCAGTCCTAACACTAACCTCCTAATGCTGAGCGTCAAGCGAGGCAGCTGTTAGTATCATTTTTGTAAGTCTTTGGTATGACTTGGCCGGGGATCGATCACACGAGCTTCCGCATACGCGGCGGACGCTCCAACCACTAGACCACCGGAGCGGTACACGTATTTATAAAACATTAAAACAGATAAACACACTAACATACTATCACCCATTAGACGTAGGAGTGTGCAAAGGAGTATAAAGATTAGATGTGAAAGACAAAATACCTATATAAAACACGTATTTAGAAAACACATGAACATACTAATATATTTTCACCCACAAGACGTAGGAGTTTTCAACGGAGTACAAAGTTTAGTTGTGGAAGACAAAATACTTACTTAAAACACCGTTACACGTATATAGAAAACATATTAAAACACATAACATTGGCAATAGGTAGCGTATAATCTCTGAGGGTTCTTTGGGTGGGAGGTGGCGGACTAAAAACAAAAAATTGTTAACAAGTGTGATAATATATCTCTTTTGAGACATCCATTCCCTTTAGACTACACTCTTCTCTTCCATACAGAAGTAAATTTAATCTTGTTGATAGCCCATTATAACTTCACACACATAGTGCAAATCGAATAATATGTAGGAAATGATAATATCGCTAATACGTTATTTTGTAAAAAGCAAATGGAAGCGACAATGAAAATTGTTCTGCTAATAGAATAAATCTTGTAATGTCAACTTATCATATATGTCGCCATATTATAACACTATACTACAAGTATATATAAACGTTTCGAATTTTTAGCTAACATTAATATTGTTGTACATATTAGGTAAAAGACATTTACTTTACTATCAGTGTAAAGACTGTACCAACTGAGAGAGAGACTCGTATTATCCTAATACGACGCATAAAATATAAAAGAAAAGATATACACTCGACGCAATGTAAACGTTAAATTCACAAAAAGCGTGATAATAAAACATATCCATATCTCAAACCGGTATAATATTTCAGTTTGGTACATGAAAGAATTCATAATAGACCAAGGACGGTTTCTCAACATATATTGTAAACATTAGAATCACAATTACTCTCATATTTGTTTACATTCTCCAACTGAACTTTGATTAGAGTAATGAAGTTCATAGTACGTGTCTAACTTATCAATGCATCTTACTTGTTCTCTTGACAAAATAAGTGAAAATATATTTTATGCATTTTGTTAGGATAATACATGGATAAAGTTACCTCTCTCATACGTTTGAATTATTTTACACGCAAAAGCAAATAGTCTGAATATAATCTGGCCTCCTCGTTGATCGAAACAAAAGATTGATTATTATCTGTAAAGACAAGTACATTCTAAATAGAACCTAGTGGAGAGCTGAGGAAAATTCAAAGGGAAGATTTGTCCTTGAACAAAGTACACCGGTATGCAAAGCATGAGTCGATACGGAAATTGCCAGACGGTGATGCAATTTGCACCAACATGTCAAACAAGGGTCCGATACATTTAAACAAGTGATTGTGCCCATATTGAAGCTAGGAGAAGTGCTTAGGCTAGCATATGTGGGTCTACTTGTTCGTCACATGGCCATACCGAGGACCATTGATAAGTTCTATTGACCTGTTGAAATGGAGACGTGCGGTAGTTTTATTTATCGTATGAAATTTGTCTGCAGAAGGAACATCAAACTTTCCATACGCAAGTGGCAGTATCCACTGATGAACCATTCTTGAGGGTGGCAATGGCTAAATCTAATTAAATGCTTAAACATTTTAAATAGGTTTTAAAAAAAAAATAAACAGCACACCACAAAAACCATGTGAAACATTATACATTTTTGGTTCTGATTCGGAATGAGAAACAGACAAGACATATACACAAAAAACTGGTTAAGAAATAAGAAACACATAGGAACTTCAGAACCATTAAAGATTTATTATACAAATATAGAGACTGAAAGAATTAAGGAAACTAAATACAAGTAAGACATATGACTGGGTTAGTAAAGATGTTACCAAATTAATTAGAAACAAAGTAGAAGCAGTAATTAGTACAGTCAATTGGGACAGAGTATGGAGGCACTGGTAAAATGTAATATCACCCAATGTACAAAGTATGATATTCAAGTACCTCCACATCGCATGGCTAACAGACCAAGTGCAAAGAAGACGGTATATAATAAGGAGCCAAATTAGCTGCCCTCCATGCAGAAATGCCTCTTTCACAAAGTAATACAAATTGACACAATGTGACAAAACAAAATAAAAGAGACAAACACTAATAACTGAAATGTTTAAGGTCGACAAGTATAACAGATAACATATTCTCTTCTTAGACTGAAATTTTAACAGAACCTTAAATATACAAAAAGTACTACATTACCAAAAGCAATGCTAACATGTTGGCAAATAATAACGATTAAGAAATAGGGAAAAAGTTATATATTCGTTCAAACCTAATTTTAATTTTGTTTTAAAAGATATTTTAATTTTAATAAACAAAACTATGAATTACAGTTAACATAATTATGACCACTCAAATCGTACAAACAACAAAACGTTTTGAGAAATATAGAATAGGAACCTTAATGGGGAAAGTTCTCTATTAGGATGTCATAGGGCTATATATCACAGGGCGATACGTGGATTGGACAGGCCTGTGGAAGAGTTTGAGGGAGAAAATAAAAACATAGGGCTATATACATACTTAGAATAGGATAATTGAATATCTTTGGATTCCTAATATCCACAACTTTTACTCTGTACAGTTCCCGTACTGTACAGATAACCCAATTGTGTGGGTAAAATAAACAATTTTAGACAATTTATAATCTTAAATAAATAACTAATTCGAGACGACACAATTCTGAGTTGGGTTAAGTACATACAAATAAAAATGTACGGAGCCCAACTCGAATACAGTCGGACTCTACGAGTTTAACCAAAAAAAGCCAATGAACGATATAGGACAATATATATAACTACAAACATACACCGGACTTTGCAGGAAAATCAGAATTCCAACTAAAAATTAACGTATGTAATATCTAAAATTATGAAATGATGTGATGACCCGTTTAGAGTTCAATGTCACAGAATAGAACACAAACATAAATATATCTCCAGCACAAATAGCAAACACAGAATACAGGAAACCTCTAGCCAACGTCAAACAATAACGATTAAAAATGTGATTCCGGAGTAGGGTAAATAAAACCCACCTCGGAAACCCTTCCTATAGATATATTAGGGATATATTAATTGTAAATACCCCTTTCAAAAGACTTGTATATATTCTATGGAACATATTTAATTTAAATGAAAAGTTAAATGAAAAAAATAAAACACATAACTATATGTCAGGGAGTATACACACATTACATATAAACTGTTTTATATATGTTTAGGAACAGATTGGGGGGGGGGCATCTGTACGTTCCCCCACCCCCACCCCCCAAAACAGAGAATGGTAAGCGTTATATATTCCTCATAGTTGGTTAAACTATCCGATAACCGAATGACTTTGCTTTTAAAGATGTTGACTCAGTTACGAAGGCTGATACCTTGGAAAGAGTTTGGTCAAGCGTTAGTGTTTCTCGGAAAGCATTAACTGACTAGGGAATGTATTTGATGCGCCAGGTGGTGGATGAAGTAAATGGATTAATACCAGGTGGTGGATGAAGCAAATGGATTAAAGCCAGGTGGTGAATGAAGTAAATGGATTACTGCCAGAAGGTGGAAAAAGTAAATGAATTACTGCCAGGTGGTGGATGAAGTAAATGGATTACTGTCAGGTGGTAGATGAACTAAATGGATTACAGTCATGTGTTGGATGAAGTAAATGGATTTCTGCCACGTGGTGGATGAAGAAATGAATTACGGCTATGTGGTTGATAAAGTAAATGGATTACTACCAGGTGGTGGTTGAATTGATTACTGCGATGAGGTGGATAAAGTAAATGGATTTCTGTCAGGTGGTGGATGAAATAAATGAATTTCTGTCAGGTGGTGGATGAAATAAATGGATTACTGGCAGGTGGTAGATGAAGTAAATGGATTACTGCCAGGTGGTGGATGAAGTAAATGGACTACTGCCAGGTGGTGGATGAAGTGAATGGATTAATGTCAGGTGGTCAATGAAGTAAATGAATTACTCCCAGGTGGTGGATGAAATACATGGATTACTGCCAGAAGGTGGAAATAGTAAATGGATTACAGTCGGATGGTGGATGAAATAAATGGATTTATGTCAGGTGGTGGATGAAGTAATGGATTACTGATATGTAGTGGATAAATTAAATTGACTACTGGCAAGTGTTGGATGAAGTAAATGATTTTAATGCGTCAAGCGGTGGATGAAGTAATGGATTACTGCCAGAAGGTCAAAAAGAAAAAATGATTATTGTCAGGTGGTGGATGAAGTAAATGGATTTATGCCAGGTGGTGAATGTAGTAATGGATTACTGCCATGTGGTGGATAAATCAAATTGATTACTGCCAGGTGTTGGATGAAGTGAATGGTTTCAATGCTCCAGGTGGTGGATGAAGAAATGGATTACTGCCAGAGAGTGGAAAAAGAAGAATGATTATTGTCAGTTGGTGGATGAAGAAAATGGATTACTGCCAGAAGGTGGATGAAGTAATGGATTACTGAAATGAGGTGGATAAAGTAAATAGATTACTGCCAGGTGGTGGATGAAGTAAATGGATTACTGCCAGGTGGTAGATGAAGCAAATGGATTACTGTCAGGTGGTGGATGAATTAAATGAACTTCTGCCAGGTGGTTGATGAAGTAATGGATTACTGCCATTTGGTGGATGTAGTAAATTGAAACCTGCCAGGTGGTCCATATCTACATAAGGATGTTGATTAGACATTACTCTGAGATTACTTAAGTTTCTTGAGTGAAAAGCGTGGCTAGACGGATTTGAAATATTTTATTTAAAACCTATCGGACAAAAAGTAATTAAACCCATATCCACTAACGCACACATCAACACCTTACGAGCATCCGACCACGCTACTCGGGCATTTCAACACTTCGGGGTTACATTTAATTACGATTTTAACTAAATTTCTTTAAGATGTTTCATTATTAGAACCTGTGCCTGTAATTTTAAGAATATTCAAGATTTAATTCGCAATGCCGGACGTTTTCTTTTAAACTTTCACTTTGTTGTCAACGAAATACATATTTGTTGATTTATAACAAAGCTTGCTTCTTCTCTCCCTTTTCTATCATTTATTTTAATACCATAGAGTATAAATATTTGATGCAAAATGGGATAGATAAGCTTAGTTCGTATTGTCACAAATTGTTGAAGTATTTTGTTGATAAATCGTAATACTCTTCTAATTTCAAACATCAATAGTTTAGAAAATGGAGCAAACAATAAGATTCCGTTCACAATTTGCCTAATAAGTAGACAATATATGTTTACCTGTGGTAAGCGTCAGCTCCCACAATTGAATTTTACTGCACGCCGAATGAACCCTTTGCTAACTCTAGGGCGACTTGGTTGATTACATGTACACATTTCAGTCTTTTCCAAAATATATCAAATTAGTCTTGTAACTCTATGGCGCCTTGGTTGATTACATATACACATTTCAGTCTTTTTCAATATATATCAAGCTAGTGTTGCTCTTTATATTAATGCATATGCTGTTGACATTATTTATGCAAGTACTGAACTTGGTAATGTTAGATACATTTCGAGATGATTACGTTAAAATTCACTGTGCAAACGTCTCGAATGCCATTCGCGATGATGAACTGAATGGATTATAACGATATTTCCATGCTATCCTGCTTCCATATTCCGAGATATTGTTTTTCGCTTTATATGCCGTATTCCTTGTAAATTGCTCTTTTTCATCCTACTGAATTTTGTTTGTCAACCATTGGTATGTATGTATGTATGTATGTATGTATGTATGTATGTATGTATGTATGTATGTATGTATGTATGTATGTATGTATGTATGTATGTATGTGTGTGTGTGTGTGTGTGTGTTTTATTATTTTATCTAATTAATGTTCATAGATGAGTGAAATAAAACTATCAGTTGCAATTATTGTTATTTTCATCTTTTTCACATATATAGTCATTTAGTCAACCTTGAATCAGGATTACCTATTGAGTTTATTTTTCTCACTCTGAGCAATGAAGCTACCCTGATTGCTGTTCATGCTGGGTTGTTCTATTACAAGACAAGTGGTAAGTAGCTTTCTGATGAGTTAATTGAAACTTGTCTGTATAAACAGCATAGCATGGGCAGCATATTAGTGGTGGTCAATCCATTTGAGTCTATGAAGGGTGCTGGTCATGGGATTGAAATAAGTCCCTGCTGATTATTTTGGCTTCAGGAAAATGTGACGACCTTTGTCCTATTTGATAAGGTAAATTGATTTTTAATATGTCAATGTAACAGTTTATTTTATATGTACATAATAATGTCTCAAACCGGTATAATATTTCAGTTTGGTACGTGAAAAAATTCATAATAGACCAAAGGACGGTTTCTCAACATATATTGTAAACAGGAGAATCACAATTACTCTCATATTTGTTTACATTCTCTAACTGAACTATGAATAGAGTAATGAAGTCCATAGTACGTTTTCATACAATGTATGATATTCAAGTAACTCCACATCGACTGGCTAACAGACGAAGTGCAAATAAGACGGTACATGATAAAGACCCAAATTAGCTTCCCTCCATGCAGAAATGCCTTTTTCACAAAGTAAAACAAAATTGGCACAATGTGACAAAACAAAATAAGAGAGACAAACATTAATAATTGAAATGTTTAAGGTCGAGAAGAATAATAGACAACATATTCTCTTCTTAGACTGAAATTTTAACAGAACCTTAAACAGACAAAGAATTACTACATTACCAAAACAATGCTAACATGTTGACAACTAATTACGATTAAGAAATAGGGAAAAAGTTATATATTCGTTCAAACCTAAATTTAATTTTGTTTTAAAAAATATTTTAATTTTAATAAACAAATCTATGAATTACAATTAACACAATTATGACCACTCAAATCGTACAAACAACAAAACGTTTTGAGAAATATAGAATAGGAACCTTATTGGGGAAAGTACTCTATTAGGAAGGCATAGGGCTATATACCACAGGGCGATACGTGGATTGGACAGGCCTGTGGAAGAGTTTGAGGGAGAAAATAAAAACATTAAGACATGTAAATACTTAGAATAGGATAATTGAATATATTTGGATTCCTAAATTCCACAACACTTACTATGTACAGTTCCCGTACTGTACAGACAACCCAATTTTGTGGGTAAAATAAACAATTTTAGACAATTTATAATCTTAAATAAATAACTAATTCGAGACGACACAATTCCGAGTCGGGTGAAGTACATACAAATAAAAAATTTACGGAGCCAAACTCAAATACAGTCGGACTCTACGAGTTTAACTAAAAAAGCCAATGAACGATATAGGAATATATATATAACTACAAAAATGCACCGGACTTTGCACGAAAATCAAAATTCCAACTAAAAATTAACGTATGTAATATCTAAAATTATGAAATGATGTGATGACCCGTTTAGAGTTCAATGTCACAGAATAGAACACAAACATAAATATATCTCCAGCACAAAAAACAAACACAGTATAAAGGAAACCTCTAGCCAACGTCAAACAATAACGATTAAAAATGTGACTCCGGAGTAGGGTAAATAAAACCAACCTCGGAAACCCTTCCTACAGATACATTAGGGAAATATTAATTGTAAATACCCCTTTCAAAAGACTCGTATATATCCTATGGAACAAATTTAATTTAAATGAAAAGTTAAATGAAAAAAAAATAAAACACATAACTATATGTCAGGGAGTATACACACATTACATATAAACTGTTTTACATATGTTTAGGAACAGATGGGGGGGGGGTAATCCGTGTGTTACCCCACCCCCACCCCCCAAAACAGAGAATGGTAAGCGTTATATATTGCTCATAGTTGGTTAAACTATCCGATAACCGAATGACTTTGCTTTAAAAGATGTTGACTCAGTTACGGAGGCCGATACCTTGGAAAGAGTTTGGTCAAGCGTTAGTGTTCCTCGGAAAGCATTAACTGACTAAGGAATGTATCTGATGCGCCAGGTGGTGGATGAAGCAAATGGATTACTGCGAGGTGGTGGATGTAGGAAATGGATTACTGCCAGAAGGAGGAAAAAGTAACAGAATTACTGCCAGGTGGTGGATGAAGTAAATGGATTACTGTCAGTTGGTAGATGAACCAATTGGATTACTGTCATGTGTTGGATGAAGTAAATGGATTTCTGCCACGTGGTGGATGAAGTAATGGATTCCTGCCATGTAGTTGATAAATTAAAAGGATTACTGCCAGGTGGTGGTTGAAGAAATGGATTACTGCCATGAGGTGGACAAAGTAAATGAATTTCTGTCAGGTGGTGGACGAAATAAATGAATTACTGCCAGGTGGTAGATGAAGTAAATGGATTATTGTCAGGTGGTGGTTGAAGAAAAGGATTACTGCCAGGTGGTGGATGAAGTAAATGGATTACTGCCAGGTGGTGGATAAAGTAAATGGATTACTGCCAGGTGGCAGATGAAGCAATAGGATTACTGTCAGGTGCTCAATGAAGTAAATGAATATTTACTCCCAGGTGATGGATGAAGTACATGGATTACTGGCATGTGGTGGATCAAGTAAATGAATTACTGGCAGGTGGTGGATGATGTAAATGGATTACTGCTACAAGGTGGAAATAGTAAATGGATTACAGTCGGATGCTGGATGGATTAATGTCAGGTGGTGGAGGAAGTAATGGATTACTGATATGTGGTGAATAAATTAAATTGATTACTGCCAGGTGTTGGATGAAGTAAATGGTTTTAATGCGCCAGGTGGTGGATGAAGTAATGGATTACTGCCAGAAGGTGGAAAAAGAAAAAAATGATTATTTTCAGGTGGTGGATGAAGAAAATGGATTACTGCCAAGTGGTGGATGAAGTGAATGGATTACTGCCAGGTGGTAGATGAAGCAAATGGATTACTGTCAGGTAGTGAATGAATTAAATGAATTACTGCCAGGTGGTGGATGAAGTAATGGATGACTGGCATGTGGTGGATGTAGTAAATGGAAACCTGCCAGGTGGTCGATATCTACATAAGGATGTTGATTAGTCATTACTCTGAGATTACTTAAGTGTCTTGAGTGAAAAGCGTGGCTAGACGGATTTGAAATATTTTATTTAAAGCCTATCGGACAAAACAATAATTAAATCCATATCCACTAACGCACACATCAACACCTTACGAGCATCCAACCACGCTACTCGGGCATTTCAACACTTCGGGGTTACATTTAATTACGATTTTAACTAAATTTTTTTAAGATGTTTAATTATTAGAACCCGTGCCTGCAATTTTAAGAGTATTCAAGATTTAATTCGCAATGTCGTAAGTTTTCTTTAAAGTTTCACTTTGTTGTCAACGATATACATATTTTTTGATTTATAACAAAGCTTTCTTCTTCTCACCATTTTCATTTATTTTAATACCATAGAGTATAATTATTTGACACAACATGTTATAGATAAGCTTAGTTCGTATTGTCACAAATTGTTGATGTATTTTGTTGATAAATCGTAAGACTTCTAATTTCAAACATCAATGGTTTGGAAAATGGAACAAGCAATAAGATTCCGTTCACAATTTGCCTAATAAGTAGACACTATATGTTTACCTGTGGTAAGCGACAGCTCCCACAATTGAATTTTATTGCACGCCGAATGAACCCTTTGCTAACTCTAGGGCTACTTGGTTGATTACATGTACAGATTTCAGTCTTTTCCAAAATATATCAAACTAGTCTTGTAACTCTAGGGCTTCTTGTTTTATTACATATACACATTTCAGTCTTTTCCAAAAAAGATCAAACTAATCTTGTAACTCTAGGGCGACTTGGTTGATTACATGTACACGTTTGAGTCTTTTCCAAAATATATCAAGCTAGTCTTGTAACTCTAGGTCGACTTGGTTGATTACATGTACACATTTCAGTCTTTTCCAATATATATCAAGCTAGTGTTGTTCTTTATATTAATGCAAATGATGTTGACATTATTTATGCAAGTACTGAACTTGGTAATGTTAGATACATTTCGAGATGATTGCGTTAAAATTCACTGAGCAACCGTATCGAATGCCATTCGCGATGCTGAACTGAATGGATTATAAAGGTATTTCCATGTTATCCTGTTTCCATATTCCGAGTTTTTGTTTTTCGCTTTATATGCCGTATTTCTTTGAAATTGCTCTTTTTCATCGGACTGAATTTTGTTTGTTAACCATTGGTATGTATTTATGTATGTATGTATGTATGTATGTATGTATGTATGTATGTATGTATGTATGTATGTATGTATGTATGTATGTATGTATGTATGTGTGTGTCTGTGTGTGTGTGTATTTTATTATTTTATCTAAGTAATGTTCATAGACGAGTGAAATTAAACTATCAGTTGCAATTATTGTTATTTTCATCTTTTTCACATATATAGTCATTTAGTCAACCTTGAATTAGGATTACCTATTGAGTTTCTTTTTCTCACTCTGAGCAATGAAGCTACCCTGGTTGCTGTTCATGCTGGGTTGTTCTGTTACAAGACAAGTTGTAAGTAGCTTTCTGATGAATTAGTTTGATACTTGTCTGTACAAACAGCATAGCATGGGCTGCATATTAGTGGTGGTCAATCCATTGGAGTCTATGAAGGGTGCTGGTCATAGGATGGAAATAAGTCCCTGATGAATCTTTTGCTTTCAGGAAAATGTGACGACCTTTGTCCTATTTGATAAGGTAAATCGATTTTTAATATGGTCAATGTAACAGTTTATTTTATATGTACTCTGTTTTTTTCTCTGAAATGTATATTGCATTTTATTACCTTTGCTATGTTTTCAACCTGCATAGTCTTTACTTAGCCTATCATTCTGTCCATACGCTTGTCTGTTTGCTTTCTGCTTTTTCCCTACACACTGATTGTTGTGTTTAGATATGACACGGTTGGAGTTCAAACCCAAGTCATTCCGCATCCAATGCGGATGATCTAACCACTAGTCCACCAAAGCAATCATGTGTGGTTTGTGGATTAAATATTTATTGCTTTCTGTCATTGATGCGTGTAGTTTGTTTCTGTTTGATTTTTGTTGCTGTTGTTATTGTTTCATAAATTAAAAAATCAGAATATGTGATTCAAAAAGGATATATGCTTGTTATTTATGTGTGTTTTATATATGTGCGTAACATGACATTGCGTTTGATTGATAGTTTTTGTTTGATTGATAGATTTTGTTTGATTGATAGTTTTTTGTATTTGTTTGGTAATCTTTTTCAAGACTATGGACAAGTTCAACGCATTTACAACTAAGTGAGAACTATGGTCGCAGTGAAAGGTAAAACTAGTCCGCGAGTCAGGATAAACGTCACGTATGAAGGAAAACAGTTGCAAACGTGTTTCTCACAGGAAAATGGCACCATACTTTATTCAAATTTGAAATTTTATCGGGTCGAGTAAATGCTGTGATTCTAGATTAACTTACTATTTAATGACAAGTTTAATTTAGGATTATCATACAAAGATACATCTTTTTAAAATAATACCAACATTTTGGCTACAAGTCAATAGCTACTACTTGCCAACTGAATATGAAGTTGATGTGTTGAAAATAAGATACTTGTAATGTTCTTATATAACAGACTGGTATAGTTTACAAATCGTTAAGATAGGACCACTCAATCAGGTTAGTGTACCAAAAATGTTTGGGGACCATTCAAACAGGGCAGTAGTATACTGTGCTCGGTTTGGCCGACTGGTCTAAAGCGCTCGCCTTTACAGATACACAACTAATCTGTCCGATTTGATTCGAGCCTCAGCTTAACCAACGTGTGTAAGCAAGAACTCTTGGCAGTAGCTTATCAGCGGTCTGTGGTTCTTCCCGAGTATTCCTCAGCCAAATATTCCTGCCGCCATGCATCGCCTAAATCATATGTTGAAAATGTTATTTAACCCACCCCCAGCGAACAAAGAATAAACAGTAATGTAGTGGGACGATGAGGTGTCTATAGGAATTTTATGTTACACAATCTCAAATTATCCCGGATGTCTACGAGAATTTAACATTAGGTCGACATTTTGAAATGTATTGGAAAATATTTATTTAGTAAGCATTGATCTTAAGGTTTTCACTTGAGTTAAGTACTGTTAAAAATGTGGTAGCGTAGAATTTTTGGTCTGTCTGCCATCTAATTGAAATAAATAATACTTAGTGCATTAATCATATCTGACGAGTCTGTCTGGTTAAAAATTTAACATTATAGCATGATTAGATGTATTTTGGTGGCAAATTTAATATGCTGGAATTTGCCTAATTTCCTCCTGCTTCCTTTGTGGCACTGTATGTAATCGGATGAATATGTACTGAATGCTTTCACTAAACAATTGTTCCGCATGTTACAGACAGTAAGTGCACAAAATTTGTGTGTGTGCCGACTTTGACTCATTACTGCCAGTCTTTCTTATCGTTTTGTTTTAATAGTGACATGCGAAAATACTCAGACACAACCAAAACTAAATACTCAACATGTGTTGGCGACAGATACATTCTTTTCAGAGATGTGATGTAGAAATTACATGAGTTTAATATGATTGCAACCATATAAATGTCGAGATAATAATGTATCATAAATGCTAGCTTATAAGCCGACACAAATTGCAAGCAACATATACCCTGCTCTGCCGTAGGAGAATCCGGACCAGAGTCTATATTGTTTGCTATACTGGTTAATCTGTACAAACTACATATACCCTGATTGGAAAGCATATTATGTTACGGTAGATCTGCATCTGTACATTCTGCAGTTAGGCTCCACTTATAAGTAATTATAGACGGTATTTCCTTTTCTTTGTGGTTTCAAAATTAGTGTTGGTCAAAGCTAGATTTACCAATGTGTGTGTGTGTGTTTGTGTGTGTGTGTGTGTGTGAATTTCATTTTTATAATTATAGAGGCAGACATGTGGCTTGATGTCCCACCCTGGCGCGTTAGCTTAACACCAGACATGTGGCCTGATGTCCCACTCTGTCACGTTAGCTTAATACCAGACATGTGGCCTGATGTCCCACCCTGTCACGTTAGCTTGATACCAGACATATGGCCTGATGTCCCACTCTGTCACGTTAGCTTGATACCAGACATGTAGCCTGATGTCCCACCGTGTCACGTTAGCTTGATACCAGACATATGGCCTGATGTCCCACCCTGTCACATTAGCTTGATACCAGACATATGGCCTGATGTCCCACTCTGTCACGATAGCTTCATACCAGACATGTGGCCTGATGTCCCACCCTGTCACGTTAGCAGTAGAAACTGAGATAATATTTGAACCTCCATCAATTCAGTAGAAATATCTGAAGAATTTAAATCTCCAACAATTCAGTAGAAATATATGCATAATTTAAACTTCCAACAATGCGGTAGAAATATCTGTATGACTTTAACCTTCAATAATTCAGTAGAAATATGTGTATAATTTTAATCTCCAACAGTTGAGTAGAAATATTTGTATAATTTCAACCTCCAACAATTCAGTAAAATTATCTTTAAGATTTCAATCTCGAAAAATAAATTCATTAGAAGCAGACAGATAATTTGTTGACACATTTTTTTATAAGAAAAGACAAATGTGCTTGTGACGTAACTGTGTTTGTATCAACCATAGCAATAGCAAATTAGTCTTTGATGTTATCGTATTAGAAGCATCCATTGGAATGGTCGACGAATTCTAAAATCATTCATGCTTTTGAAATGATTTTTAAAAACTATGCAAATTGTTCAAACGAAAGTAAATGATGTTGATGGTTCGTCTTTAGGCATGAAAATAATATGATTTAGGGCAATGTATCATGCGTACAGCATTCACCTTGTACTTTAATTTCAAAATAAATAATGGTGTGCTTTTAATTTAAAAACAAAAGAGAAGCTTATGAGCGGAATATTGAAACTAAAGTTTGATGAAGGAAAATTGCTTACAAAAAAAAAAGGTAAAGACTTGATGGAAAATAAAACCAAAAATACTTTTAAGATTATTCAGACAAAATAAAGCATTGTATATTACAGAGGACAACATGGTATATAATAGAAATATCATACAACCAACACGAAACAAACAATTGAAAGATATAAAATGTAACCATAGGGAAAAAAAACGATTGGAAGAAATAATATACAACCAACACAAAAAATTATCCAAAAACTTTATCAAGACCTATACGTTATCCCGATCGAGGATCTTGTAAATGTATCGTTATAAATTCGTGTGGGGTAACATGCGTACGTGAAAAGAAGGGTTTTGTTTAAACTTAATTATATGCATGACACCACTAGAACAGGTTTGATTATTCTTTAGCAGAAGATGTGTATCGACTCCATTACATACATCTAGAATAGTAAAGTTATCTTTGATCACTTTTGGAATTTGTGTATATCGCTGAGTAATGTAAATCATATTTATTTGTATGCCTACCTCGAGAAACTAGTCTTGCTGTATTTGATTTTTGTCCAGTATCACATCATCACAAACAATTAAATTATTAATAAAGCCATCAATTTAAAAATCGTCACGTTCATCAACACTTGGTGCATCATCAATATCAGTCATGCAATTATAAGATCATCACCGTCTTCATTCAATTATTTTGCGTTTTTATTGAAATCATTAGGCTTATCGTATCAACGTCGATCATCTACGTATGGCCATTTGAGAGATCTCAATATCAAATTAAGTAATAATTGAATCTTACCACTTTCAGATAGACCAATTATTATCATTCTTTTATAATTCGGTAGCGCAGGATGGTGTTTGAATGGTTCTTGCTTTCGTGTCGCTGAAAATTGAATGACATCCATGTTAAATAAATCTAATAAATATTATGGATGAGTATTGTGTTCGATGTAAATAGTCCTATGAGTATGCTAGCAACAATAGTAACACAAAAATTTAAAAGCCTTCTCTTACAGGTAAATTGTATGCGATGTGGTACAAAAAATACACATTTATTTCGTTTGATAAGGCAATACTTATTGGTGGTGATGTCGCTACTTAATTAAGACAATTACAGGGAATTCTGAGGGGTAAAACATTTTCCTGAATGTAATTAATGTTGTCCTGGTACCCGACATGATATCCAACTTGATTACCATGATCAACCAGCCCTGTGAATATCTTATAAATGATATTGATAATTAGTAGACACATCGTGCAAGAAGGGTGCCAGTAAAGGCTAGCCGACCGCTGTATTAATCGAAACGTTGTTTATACAGGAGCCAGTACTGACCGAAGGCGACCTTGTAAAGTTTCATTTCATCACGAAAATGTCAGAATTGAGAGAAAACAGAGATTATGTTACTTAAAACCAAACCATGTCATATTGACCATGACGTTAGCGACTTTTAGAGGAAAGCCGGAGAAAATACATTTGTTTCTGATTGGTCACTGTTAAATAAGGGGTGTGTTCTACACGAGAAATCTTTAGAACATAATATCTTACTACCTAAATTAGAATTTGTTCTTATTTGTTCCTGTGAGAGGAAAAGAGTGTCGAATTATTTTAGTAAGACTCCGGATGGGATTTGAGTGAAATCCATTCGTCAAGGAAGCGTGGTCGAAAAAAAATCATCGGTTGAGTGACACGCCAAAACACAAGGTATTGTCCAGGTTCCACGTTTATTGTGATGTAATTGATATATTGTTTGCTTCGTTCATCGGTCTGTATGATTTCGTTTGATACATTTGTATAATTTGTTAAGTGCTTAGGCTGGAATAAACAGTAACATAGAAGGAGTGAAAATAACAAGCTTGTAGAAACTTAATAAACAATTTATTGAGCACAAATATTTTCCAGAAAATAAAATAAACTTACGGTTTTAAGAATCAATTCCAAAATTAATCCAAAACAAATTCAGAATATAATCCACTAGTGAAATTGCAACAGTCCTGGTAATAAAATGTCCTAAAAATTCCAAGTTCGAATCTTAGTGAAACATCAAAAATGGAAGACGATGTCACGTGATGAAAGCAGTTCTGGTCTTATGAAATTCAATGAGCAAAATTGTTTTTCAGATAAATAACAAAATAATCCTCTTGATCCAAACGAATTGAAATAATTTCCAGTACAAGGTAATTTAAAATAACCCCAAACAACACAACTTAATATTCTAACAGCCCAACTTCTACTAAATAGTTCGCTCCAAAACATAATTTATATACTTGTTTTTACGTAAACAAGGAAGCAGTCACATAATCTTCTAGAATCTTTAGAACAAATTTACATTAAAAAAATCTCGTGCACTCCGTATGACCCAGATGAGAATCAGTTATTTTTACTGTCAAGAACTAAAAATAGAAAGATGTTTAAAACAGAGCTCCATAATGTCCTTGGAAATAACCAATCATTTTAAAAGCTTGTTAATAACTCTGAAGCCATGTCAGAAAGGACGTCAACATCTGGTGTTTATATGTAAAGTACAGATAATCCCTCTTTTTAAAACAAATATCTCCCAATTAATGAATCTTAAACATAAAATGTCAAATTTAAATCTGACAAACAAACAATTAAAAAAAAAATAAATGACTTAAATCAAATATACGTAACACCTTCCCCCATCAAATAAAAAGAAAAGTTCATATGATAAAACTTTCTTTATACTACAAACCAATTTACACCTGAGGTTAAACAAACTCGTATAAATTACACAGTGTATATGATATAATATATTGTAATACACGGGAAAGAGCGTCTGCTATTAAATTATCTTTTTCATTGATGTGCCTGATGTCAAGATTATATTCCTGCAATAACAAACTCCACCTTAGTAATCTTTGATTTTTATTTTTCATCTTGCCGATGAAAGTAAGGGGGTTGTGGTCACTAAAAACTATAATCGAAGAAGGAGCTGAACTAAGATAAACATCTTAATGTTGTAAAGCAAACATCAATGCCAAACATTCCTTCTCGATAGTTGAATAATTTCTTTTGTGCTTATTTAATTAATAGGTTGTAGATGAGCCTTAGGTATCTTCTGATTAGATTTTCCTACCATTTGACAAGTATGACAAGATCTACAGTATTTGGCAACATCACTTTTGATTTTTGGCCTATACAAGTGAGTCAAGATCTTGTGATTAGTTGTTTTAGTCCCTAAAAGACCAGCCAAAGGAGTTTCATGGGCCAAATAATGTCTTTACTGTCTATAAGGTCTTGTGACTACTATTTGATAGTTCACCGACGACTCATCACCAGCAGGTACCTTGGGAGGTCTCCATTTTCTCATAAGAATTCCATTTTTAAGGAAATAACAGACAGGAACTTCAGTGGCTTCAGTCTCACTTATGGCCTTTTAAAACAAACTGGAAATCTCAGGATCTTTTTCCTGTTCGACGACAAGTGACTGTCGTTTATCACCCTGATTAGAATAAAGAGAATGAGTTGTTAAAAGAGAATCACTATGATCAATACCTTCTGATTGATCCAAACAAGGAGTAAAAGTGGCCTCATCAAAAGTCTGACCTATACACGTGTCAGCTAAAGGAATACTGTCTTCATCAACACCATTATCAAGAGCTTTTCTTGCCATAGCTCTGGTAACTGCACAAAATTGAAATATATCAGGGAATTCTTTTTCGATTGGATCAACTTTCTGATCCAAATCAGGCTTGTCAGTTACAAGTGGATTGACCACAACCTTGTCTCCAGCTAAGTCGTCGCCTAGCAATAAATGAATGCCCTCAACGGGTAAAACCGAGACTGTTCCTACTGTCACAGGTCCTGACACTAAGTCTGATGACAGATTTACACAATGGAGATGAACATTAACAAAACCGCACTCTACTCCCTGAATAAGAACACTACGTGTGAACAAGTACCTGACAATAAAATACTCTGCGAAGCTCCTGTGTCCCTTAAAATTTTAATAGGGATGGGATTGGCTGAATCACCCAAGAGTGATATAGAACCCTTCGTTATGAATGGTTCATAATTCTCCATAATAAAATCAGACTGGGATTTATTAGACCCAACAACTGTTTCAATACATGACCGTGACCTCGACCTCTTAGAAATAAGATCATTTGGAAGAGTTCTGTCTTGATTACAATCTGGAGAACGAAATATCAGGAATTAAAAAAATTATTATATTTATGAAAAGAGCAATACAGATTAAAATTTGACATAGTAGTTAAAATTCCAAACCGTTAAGATCGAATATTTGTTACAAATCAGAATATTTTGCGTTTATGGCCGAATTTGTTTTAAAAGGGAAACAAAGAACTAATAGCATACTGTCCCTTCAAGATATGACCCTGATAAAGCCCATTTTAATATTCTACTCTGGTCCAGATGACTAATTTGGTACACGGACTATTTTGGTACACTAGGCTACACTGGTCCACAGGACTAAATTGGTACATGAGATTATTGTGGTACACTGGACTACTCTGGTTCACATTTCTACTTTGATACACAATGATACTCTGGTACATATGCCTACTCTAGTTTACACAGATGTCACTTGACTTACACAATATGTGTTAATTCATGTATGGTAGAACTTCCGTGTTATGACACATACACTGGCGAGATTCATTTATTGTATTACTTCCGTGTTATGACACATACACTAGCGTGATTCGTGTATGGTAGAACTTCCGTGTTATGCCACATACACAGGCGTAATTCGTGTATGGTAGTACTTGCTTGTTATGACACATACACAGGCGTGATTCGTGTCTGCTGGTACTTCCGTGTTATAACACATACGCAGGCGTGATTTGAGTTTGGCAGAACTTCAATTGTATGACAAACACATTGGTACAATAGAGATATCTGGTAGTAGGTTAGTACCATGACATGTATATTAATATGACATGCATAGTAGCACTTCTGTGCCGTTAGAGCACATGTAAGACAGCCATGGCACGGTTACTGGCATTACCTCAAAGTTATTAGCACAGCATTGCAATCTCATATCTTTCCATCTGATTTAGAGTCTAGGGCTTGGCTAACGTGGTCATGTGTGAAAGCTGCCAGTAGTTTATAATACACTAAGAATACGTAAACGAAGACATGCTAATCAATCTACTATGTTTATAATCTATGAAAGACACAGAATACGAGTACGTACCATATTAAACAAGACCATATTAAACAATATATACTAATAGAAACGTGACATTGTAATAATAATGCATAAGAGTATACCCCCCACGTTAATCAGTATATGCTCTTAAATATATATATATATATATATATATATATATATATATATATATATATATATATATAATAAATACATACAGATATATATACAGATATATGAAAGACTAAGAATAAGAGTATCACATTAAACAAGATATACTAATAGAAACAATACATTGTTATAATAATGCATAAGAATATACCCCCACAATAATATATATATATATATATATATATATATATATATATATATATATATATATATATATATATATATATATATATATATATATATATATATATATAATGTATCACATGTTTATAATGTATGAATCCCATGTGTTTAATGTTTGTATCACATGTGTATAACGAAAGTCACGACCCGATGTTCTTAAAGTAAGTAACGGAGCGAGGCAAACAAGGCTTGTAAAACGTAACAAGTAATAGAAATCCCTAAGTTATACAATGGCCTCCTTTGAATTAATTTCCAATAAAGTCATTGATTTCCTTTATTCCATTAATATGAACGCTGTAGGATTCCGAGATATAATCCAAACAAAAATTGTCCCTATCAAATTATAGCGTAACACAACATTTAATACATCGGCAGAGTGATATTGAAACAAGAATATACGACGAGGAAAGAATCAATTGCCCACTTCCTCAGATTTCATACTAAATACTGCTCTAGATCGCAATATTGTGTATTCGATCTATCTTGTAATATCTCCAATGTGACAATTTTCACAATACTTCACTTGACCCAATCATTTAGTAAGAAACTACCCCAGTCATTTCAACAGATATATTATTCAGCATAATTTTATATATTGTAAACCCTTATTTGTATCTGAGCAATTGCATCATTTTTGTCAGCGAAAATGAGAATCATAGACCAAGCTCAACAAAGCGTTGTTGATCTTATGTGTAAGACTCAATAGATTTGTCTGTATCTTTCATTTAGACCGGAAACTTCTTTGATGATATTCTCTTATATTGTATACCTCCAACATTTCTAGTTGAATGACAAATGTTTACAAACGAGGCTCTCTCGTAGTTTTAATTACACTAAATGTCGCACGTACGGATGTGTAATTTAAAATCTTGTAATTTGCTATTGTGTGAAGTGCCAAATTTTCGGACGAATCTATTAAATAACTATTAGTTCTAGCAGGTAGCCATTTGTTAAATTTATGAGACACATTAAGCACAGAAAGATACTGGTTTAATCGGGTCACCCATTAACTGTGTTTGTTTAGAGCAGTACTGACCGCCGTGACACGAAAGTGTCAGGGTTTGATTTTAAACACACAAGGTGTTACTTAAAACCAAAGCGTGTCATCTTGACACGGTGGTGTAAGCGACTTTCAAAGGAAAGCATGAGAAAATATATTTGTTCTGATTAGTCACTGTTGAATAAGGAGTGTGTTTTACACGATCAATCTTTAGAATATAATATCTACTCGTTAAAATTACTTCAGTCTTGAAAGTTCCCCTGCAAGAGAGGACAGTGTAATGTTATTTGTGGAATAAAGATCCGGAGAGTATTTTAGAGAAGTACCTCCGTAAAAAAAATAGACCAGAAAGATCGCCAAAAAAGGAACGGTTGAGGGGCACACCAAAAGCACGAGATATTTGTTTCAAATCCACGCTTATTATGATGTAATTAATATAATGTTTCTTCGTTACAGATATGCATGATTTGTTGATATCTGATTGTTCGAACCAGCAAAAACGGACAGTCTCAGCTATTACCGTGTCACAATTAGACTTAGGTAGTTTTACTTTTCTTTTGAAAGGAAGAAGGAAAATAGTGTTTTATTTGGAGAGACGTGCAGTACCAAATAGAGGACGTACAAGACGGGAAAAGAATATTGTGAACTAGAAGTTGCGAGGGGCATACATCGATACAGAGGACAAGTCTGAGTTCGAACGGAACATCCACGAGGGAAAAGTATCTCGAGAGACAGGAACCTATGGGTTAACATTTAAGTAAGCAGAGAACGCAGTTCGACGATAACAGGTCATGAAAATGGAACAACGCGGATGAATTTGATTGAACTCTCGATTCTCTGATGAAGTTAACTATCAGTAATAGAACGGCATAATTTGTTCAATTCTATATTCAATCTATTTGTAATTCGGTGAAAGTTAATTCTAAAACCACGTGTATTCCGAATGAAAGGAAATTGCACTGTGTATGTATTTGATTAAATTGTTTATATTAGCTCAGTTTACCATATACTTTCTATACTCGAACCGGACAATATACCGTGGGCTGTCATCTCCTAGATAGCGAGTATCATAGGGAGTTGGTTAGAGTGTTGTTATTATATGTTGTGCAATACCCTTTTGACAAAGTCTGACGTAACGCTTACCCTTTAACAAGAGGGGCTTATACAGTATTATACAAATAGCGCTCATGACCCGCGAGACTTTGACATAATGGTAAAATTTCTGGCAGAAACGAATAATTCATTTTAGAACGAATCGCTTGTCTTGGATTGAAACAAGAGGATGGCACAGTTTGTACATTTCTGAAAAGTAAACAAACATGAATTGAGTTCCTCACATGCACATAAATACATTAAAATATTATCACTCAAAAGACGTAGGAGTGTGCAAGGGAATATAAAGTTTAGTTGTGGATGAGACAATACATATATAAAACACATTTATTTTGTTTGTTTTTTTTGTTTTATAAGGATTTTTAACGTAGCTTTAACAATTGTTCAGTCATATCGTACTTTGGCATCCTGACCCACCCAGTCCCACCCGGTCACATTATCCTGACACCAGGCCGACCAGTCCCAACACTAACATCCTAATGCTGAGCGTCAAACGAGGCAGCTGTTAGTATCAATTTTGTAAGTCTTTGGTATGACCTGGCCGGGGATCGAACACAAGAGCTTCCTCATACGCGGCGGACGCTCCAACCACTAGGCCACCGGAGCGTTACACGTATGTAGAAAACATTAAACAGATAAACACTAACATACTATCACCCATTAGACGTAGGAGTGTGCAAAGGAGAATAAAGTTTAGATGTGAAAGACGAAATACATATATAAAACACGTATTTAGAAAACAAATGAACATACTAATATATTTTCACCCACAAGACGTAGGAGTTTACAACGGAGTACAAAGTTTAGTTGTGGAAGACAAAATACTTACTTAAAACAAGTACATAGAAAACACATTTACATAACGATTGGCAATAGGTAGCGTATAATCACTGAGGGGTTTTTTGAGTGGGAGGTGGCGGACTAAAAACGCAGAAATTGTTAACAAGGGTGATAACAAATCTCTTTTGAGACATCCTTTCCCTTTAGACTACACTCTTCTCTTCCATACAGAAGTAAATTTTATCTTGGTGATAGCCCATTATAACTTCACACAAATAGTGCAAATTGAATAATATGTAGGAAATGATAATATCGCTAATACGTTATTTTGTAAAAAGCAAATGGAAGCGACAATGAAAATAGTTCTGCTAATAGAATAAATCTTGTAATGTCAACTTATCATCTATGTTCCCATATTATAACACTATACTACAAGTATATATAAATGTTTCGAGTTTTTAGCTAACATAAATATTGGTGTACATATTAGCTAAAAGACATTTACTTTACTATAAGTGTAAAGTCTTTACCAACTGAGAGAGAGAGAGAGAGAGAGAGAGAGAGAGAGACAGAGAGAGAGAGAGAGAGAGAGAGAGAGAGACAGAGAGAGAGAGACTCGTATTATCCTAATAAAATGCATAAAATATAAAAGATAAGATATACACTCGAATCAATGTAAGTGTTAAATTTACAAAAAGAGTGATAATAAAATATATCCATGTCTCAAACCGGTATAAAATTTCAGTTTGGTACATTAAATAATTCATAATAGACCAAAGGACGGTTTCTCAACATATATTGTAAACAGGAGAATCACAATTACTCTCATATTTGTTTACATTCTCTAACTGAACTATGAATATAGTAATGAAGTCCATAGTACGTTTTCATACAAAGTATGATATTCAAGTACCTCCACATCGCCTGGCTAACAGACGAAGTACAAATAAGACGGTACATGATAAAGACCAAAATTAGCTGCCCTCCATGCAGAAATGCCTCTTTCACAAAGTAATACAAATTGACACAATGTGACAAAACAAAATAAAAGAGACAAACATTAATAATTGAAATGTTTAAGGTCGAGAAGAATAATAGACAACATATTCTCTTCGTAGACTGAAATTTTAACAGAACCTTAAATAGACAAAAAAGTACTACATTACCAAAAACAATGCTAACATGTTGACAACTAATTACGATTAAGAAATAGGGAAAAACTTATATATTCGTTCAAACCTAAATTTAATTTTGTTTTAAAAAATATTTTAATTTTAATAAACAAATCTATGAATTACAATTAACACAATTATGACCACTCAAATCGTACAAACAACAAAACCTTTTGAGAAATATAGAATAGGAACCTTAATGGGGAAAGTACTCTATTAGGAAGGCATAGGGCTATATACCACAGGGCGATACGTGGATTGGACAGGCCTGTGGAAGAGTTTGAGGGAGAAAATAAAAACATTAAGACATGTAAATACTTAGAATAGGATAATTGAATATATTTGGATTACAAATATCCACAACACTTACTATGTACAGTTCCCGTACTGTACAGACAACCCAATTTTGTGAGTAAAATAAACAATTTTAGACAATTTATAATCTTAAATAAATAACTAATTCGAGACGACACAATTCCGAGTCGGGTGAAGTACATACAAATAAAAAATGTACGGAGCCCGACTCGAATACAGTCGGACTCTACGAGTTTAACTAAAAAAGCCAATGAACGATAAAAGAAAAAATAGATAACTACAAAAATGCACCGGACTTTGCACGAAATTCAAAATTCCAACTAAAAATTAACGTATGTAATATCTAAAATTATGTGATGATGTGATGACCCGTTTAGAGTTCAATGTCACAGAATAGAACACAAACATAAATATATCTCCAGCACAAATAACAAACACAGTATACAGGAAACCTTTAGCCAACGTCAAACAATAACGATTAAAAATGTGACTCCGGAGTAGGGTAAATAAAACCAACCTCGGAAACCCTTCTTATAGATACATTAGGGAAATATTAATTGTAAATACCCCTTTCAAAAGACTTGTATATATCCTATGGAACAAATTTTATTTAAATGAAAAGTTAAATGAAAAAAAAAAAAACACATAACTATATGTCAGGGAGTATACACACATTACATATAAACTGTTTTACATATGTTTAGGAACAGATGGGGGGGACATCCGTGTGTTCCCCACCCCACCCCCCCACCCAAACAGAGAATGGTAAGCGTTATATATTGCTCATAGTTGGTTAAACTATCCGATAACCGAATGACTTTGCTTTAAAAGGTGTTGACTTAGTTACGGAGGCTGATACCTTGGAAAGAGTTTGGTCAAGCGTTAGTGTTCCTCGGAAAGCATTAACTGACTAGGGAATGTATTTAATGCGCCAGGTGGTGGATGAAGTAAATGGATTAATGCCAGGTGGTGGATGAAGTAAATGGATTACTGCCAGAAGGAGGAAAAAGCAAATGAATTACTGCCAGGTGGTGGATGAAGTAAATGGATTACTGTCAGGTGGTAGATGAACTAAATGGATTACTGTCATGTGGTGGATGAAGTAAATGGATTTCTGCCACGTGGTGGATGAAGTAATGGATTACTGCCATGTGGTTGATAATGTAAATGGATTACTGCCAGGTGGTGGTTGAAAAAATGGATTACTGCCATGAGGTGGACAAAGTAAATGGATTTCTGTCAGGTGGTGGATGAAATAAATGGATTACTGCCAGGTGGTAGATGAAGTAAATGGATTATTGTCAGGTGGTGGTTGAAGAAATGGATTACCTCCAGGTGGTGGATGAAGTAAATCGATTACTGCCAGGTGATGGATGAAGTAAATGGATTACTGCCAGGTGGCAGATAAAGCAAATGGATTACTGTCAGGTGCTCAATGAAGTAAATGAATTACTCCCAGGTGGTGGATGAAGTACATGGATTACTGGCATGTGGTGGATCAAGTAAATGAATTACTGCCAGGTGGTGGATGAAGTAAATGGATTACTGCTACAAGGTGGAAATAGTAAATGGATTACAGTCGGATGCTGTATGAAATAAATGGATTAATGTCAGGTGGTGGATGAAGTAATGGATTACTGATATGTGGTGGATAAATTAAATTGATTACTGCCAGGTGTTGGATGAAGTAAATGGTTTTAATGCGCCAGGTGGTGGATGAAGTAATGGATTACTGCCATAAGGTGGAAAAAGAAAAAATGATTATTGTCAGGTGGTGGATGAAGAAAATGGATTAGTGGCAAGTGGTGGATGAAGTGAATGGATTACTGCCAGGTGGTAGATGAAGCAAATTGATTACTGTCAGGTGGTGGATGAATTAAATGAATTACTGCCAGGTGGTGGATGAAGTAATGGATGACTGGCATGTGGTGGATGTAGTAAATGGAAACCTGCCAGGTGGTCGATATCTACATAAGGATGTTGATTAGTCATTACTCTGAGATTACTTAAGTGTCTTGAGTGAAAAGCGTGGCTAGACGGATTTGAAAGATTTTATTTAAAGCCTATCGGACAAAAAAATAATTAAATCCATATCCACTAACGCACACATCAACACCTTACGAGCATCCAACCACGCTACTCGGGCATTTCAACACTTCGGGGTTACATTTTATTTAGATTTTCACTAAATTTTATTAAGACGTTTAATTATTAGAACCTGTGCCTGTAATTTTAAGAGTATTCAAGATTTAATTCGCAATGTCGTAAGTTTTCTTTTAAAGTTTCACTTTTTTGTCAACGAAATACATATTTGTTGATTTATAACAAAGCTTGCTTCTTCTCACTATTTTCATTTTTTTTAATACCATAGAGTATAATTATCTGACACAACATGGGATAGATAAGCTTATATCGTATTGTCACAAATTGTTGATGTATTTTGTTGATAAATCGTAAGACTTCTAATTTCAAACATCAATAGTTTGGAAAATGGAACAAACAATAAGATTCCGTTCACAATTTGCCTAATAAGTAGACAATATATGTTTACCTGTTGTAAGCGACAGCTCCCACAATTGAATTTTACTGCACGCCGAATGAACCCTTTGCTAACTCTAGGGCGACTTGGTTGATTACATGTACACATTTCAGTCTTTTCCAAAATATATCAAACTAGTCTTGTAACTCTAGGGCGACTTGGTTGATTACATGTACACATTTCAGTCTTTTCCAAAATATATCAAACTAGTCTTGTAACTCTAGGGCGACTTGGTTGATTACATGTACACATTTCAGTCTTTTCCAAAATATATCAAACTAGTCTTGTAACTCTAGAGCGATTTGATTGATTACATGTACACATTTCAGTCTTTTCCAATATATATCAAGCTAGTCTTATAACTCTAGGTCGACTTTGTTGATTACATGTACACATTTCATTCTTTTCCAATATATATCAAGCTAGTGGTGTTCTTTATATTAATGCAAATGATGTTGACATTATTTATGCAAGTACTGAACTTAGTAATGTTAGATACATTTCGAGATGATTGCGTTAAAATTCACTGAGCAACCGTATCGAATGCCATTCGCGATGCTGAAGTGAATGGATTATAACGGTATTTCCATGTTATCCTGCTTCCATATTCAGAGTTATTGTTTTCCGCTTTATATGCCGTATTCCTTTTAAATTGCTCTTTTTCATCGTACTGAATTTTGTTTGTTAACCATTGGTATGTATGTAGGTATGTATGTATGTATGTATGTATGTATGTATGTATGTATGTATGTATGTATGTATGTATGTATGTATGTATGTGCCTGTGTGTGTGTGTATTTTATTATTTTATCTAATTAATGTTCATAGACGAGTGAAATTAAACTATCAGTTGCAATTATTGTTATTTTCATCTTTTTCACATAATAGTCATTTAGTCAACCTTGAATCAGGATTACCTATTGAGTTTCTTTTTCTCACTTTGAGCAATGAAGCTACCCTGGTTGCTGTTCATGCTGGGTTGTTCTATTACAAGACAAGTGGTAAGTAACTTTTCTGATTGGTTAGTTTGTTACTTGTCTGTATAAACAGCATAGCATGGGCAGCATATTAGTGGTGGTCAAGCCATTGGAGTCTATGAAGGGTGCTGGTCATGTGATTGAACTAAGTCCCTGATGATTCTTTTGCCTTCAGGAAAATGTGACGACCTTTGTCCTATTTGATAAGGTAAATCGATTTTTAATATGGTCAATGTAACAGTTCATTTTATATGTACTCTGTTTTTTTTCTCTGAAATGTATATTTCATTTTATTACCTTTGCTAGGTTATCAACATGCATAGTCTTTACTCAGCCTATCATTCTGTCCATACGCTTGTCTGTTTGCTTTCTGCTTTTCCCCTACACACTGATTGTTGTGTTTAGATATGACACGGCTGGGGTTCAAACCCAAGTCATTCCGCATCCAATGCGGATGATCTAACCACTAGTCCACCAGAGCAATTATGTGAGGTTTGTGGATTAAATATTTATTGCTTTCTGTCATTGATGCGTGTATTTTGTTTCTGTTTGATTTTTTTTGCTGTTGTTATTGTTTCCTAAATTAAAAAATCAGAATATGTGATTCAAAAAGGATATATGCTTGTTATTTATGTGTGTTTTATATATGTGCGTAACATGACATTGTGTTTGATTGATAGTTTTTGTTTGATTGATAGATTTTGCTTGATTGATATTTTTTTGTATTTGTTTGGTAATCTTTGTCAAGACTATGGACAAGTTCAACGCGTTTACAACTAAGTGAGAACTATGGTCTCACTGAAAGGTAAAACTAGTCCGCGAGTCAGGATAAACGTCACGTATGAAGGAAAACAGTTGCACCCGTGTTTCTCACAGGAAAACGGCACCATACTTTATTCAAATTTGAAACTTTATCGAGTCGCATAAATGCTGTGATTCTAGATTAACGTACTATTTAATGACAAGTTTAATTTAGGATTATCATACAAAGATACATATTTTTAAAATAATACCAACATTTTGGCTACAAGTCAATAGCTACAACTTGCCAACTGAATATAAAGTTGATGTGTTGAAAATAAGATACTTGTAATGTTCTTATATAACAGACTGGTATAATTTACAAATAGTTAATATAGGACCACTCAATCAGGTTAGTGTACCAGAAATGTTTGGGTACCATTCAAACAGGGCAGTAGTATACTGTGCTCGGTTTGGCAGACTGGTCTAAAGCGCTCGCCTTTACAGATACACAACTAATCTGTCCGAATTGGTTCGAGCCTCAGCTTAACCAACGTGTGTAAGCAAGAAATCTTGCCAGTAGCTTATCAGCGGTCTGTGGTTCTTCCCGAGTATTCCTCTGCCAAATATTCCTGCCGCCATGCATCGCCTAAATCATATGCTGAAAATGTTATTTAACCCACCCCCAGCGAACAAACAATAAACAATAATGTAGTGGGATGATGAGGTGTCTATAGGAATTTTATGTTACACAATCTCAAATTATCCCGGATGTCTACGAGAATTTAACATTAGGTCGACATTTTGAAATGTATTGGAAAATATTTATTTAGTAAGCATTGATCTTAAGGTTTTCACTTGAGTTAAGTACTGTTAAAAATGTGGTAACGTAGAATTTTTGGTCTGTCTGCCCTCTAATTGAAATAAATAATACTTCGTGCATTATTCATATCTGGCGAGTCTGTCTGGTTAAAAATTTAACATTATAGCATGTTTAGATCTATTTTGGTGGCAAATTTAATATGCTGGAATTTGCCTAAGTTCCTCCTGCTTCCTTTGTGGCACTGTATGTAATCGGATGGATATGTACTGAATGCTTTCACTAAACTATTGTTCCGCATGTTACAGACAGTAAGTGCACAAAATGTGTGTGTATGCCGACTTTGACTCATTACTGCCAGTCTTTTTTATCGTTTTGTTTTAATAGTGACATGCGAAAATACTCAGACACAACCAAAACTAAATACTCAAAATGTGTTGGCGACAGATACATTCTTTTCAGAGATGTGATGGAGAAATTACATGAGTTTAATATGATTGCAACCATATAAATGTCGAGAAAATAATGTATCATAAATGCTAGCTTATAAGCCGACACAAATTGCAAGCAACATATATCCTGATCTGCCGTAGGAGAATCCGGACCAGAGTCTATATTGTTTGCTATACTGGTTAATCTATACAAACTACATATACCCTGATTGGAAAGCATATTATGTTACGGTATATCTGCAGCTGTACATTCTGCAGTTAGGCTCCACTTATAAGTAATTATAGACGGTATTTCCTTTTCTTTGTGGTTTCAAAATTAGTGTTGGTCAAAGCTAGATTTACCAATGTGTGTGTATGTGTTTGTGTGTGTGTGTGTGTGTGAATTTCATTTTTATAATTATAGAGGCAGACATGTGGATTGATGTCCCACCCTGGCGCGTTAGCTTATCACCAGACATGTGGCCTGATGTCCCACTCTGTCACGTTAGCTTAATACCAGACATGTGGCCTGATGTCCCACCCTGTCACGTTAGTTTGATACCAGACATATGGCCTGATGCCCCACTCTGTCACGTAAGCTTGATACCAGACATGTAGCCTGATGTCCCACCCTGTCACGTTAGCTTGATACCAGACATATGGCCTGATGTCCCACTCTGTCACGTTAGCTTGATACCAGACATGTAGCCTGATGTCCCACCGTGTCACGTTAGCTTGATACCAGACATATGGCCTGATGTCCCACCCTGTCACATTAGCTTGATACCAGACATATGGCCTGATGTCCCACCCTGTCACGTTAGCTTGATACCAGACATATGGCCCGATGTCCCACTCTGTCACGATAGCTTCATACCAGACATGTGGCCTGATGTCCCACCCCTGTCACGTTAGCAGCAGAAACTGACATAATATTTGAACCTCCATCAATTCAGTAGAAATATCTGAAGAATTTAAATCTCCAACAATTCAGTAGAAATATATGCATAATTTAAACTTACAACAATGCGGTAGAAATATCTGTATAATTTTAACCTCCAATAATTCAGTAGAAATATGTGTATAATTTTAACCTCCAACAGTTGAGTAGAAATATTTGTATAATTTCAACCTCCAACAATTCAGTAAAATTACCTTTAAGATTTCAACCTCGAAAAATAAATTCATTAGAAGCAGACAGATAATTTGTTGACATATTTTTTTTTATAAGAAAATACAAATGTTCTTGTGACATAACTGTGTTTGTATCAACCATAGCAATAGCAATTAGTCTTTGATGTTATCGTATTAGAAGCATCCATTGGAATGGTCGACGAATTCTAAAATCATTCATGCTTTTGAAATGATTTTTAAAAACTATGCAAATTGTTCAAATGAAAGTAAATGATGTTGATGGTTCGTCTTTAGGCATGAAAATAATATGATTTAGGGCAATGTATCATGCGTACAGCATTCACCTTGTATTTTTATTTCAAAATAAATAATTGTGTGCTTTTAATTTAAAAACAAAAAGGAAGCTTATGAACGGAATATTGGAAACTAAAAACCGAAAATACTTGTAAGATTATTCAAACAAAATAAAGCATTGTATATTACAGAGGACAACATGGTATATAATAGAAATATCATACAACCAACACGAAACAAACAATTGAAAGATATAAAATGTAACCATAGGAAAAAAAACGATCGGAAGAAATAATATACAACCAACACAAAAAATTGGAAGAAATGAAATACAATAAAAATAAAAATTGAAGAATTAAGATTCTAAAAAGCAATTTAAAGAAATATCATACACAAAATGGAAGACATAGCATTGAACTGAAACAAAAATGGAAGAAATAAGATAACCAAAAAACAAAACAAATTAGCAGCAGAGAGTGTGAACAGACATTTTGCGTGAACCTCTTTTCTAAAATAATGTATCTTCCTACGAAAATGAAACATATAAGCACAATAACAACAAACTGAAGCCGGAAACTGACCAAGAGATTCTCTAATTGGGTTAGTTTATTTGTTACTTTATCAGTCGTTGGTGTTTTTGCAATTTTTTATGTTCGTTTACCCACTTGACGTTACGTTGAGGTTGCATCCTCCCTGCTGCTGTAATTATCCAAAAACTTTTATCAAGAACTATACGATATCCCGATCGATGATCTTGTAAATGTATCGTTATAAATTCGTGTGGGGTAACTTGAAAAGAGGGTTTTTTAAAACTTAATTATATGCATGACACCACTAGAACATATTTGATTATTATTTAGCTGAAGATGTATATCGACTCCATTACATACAGCTAGAATAGTAAAGCTATCTTTGATCACTTTTGGAATTTGTGTATATCGCTGAGTAATGTAAATCATATTTATTCGTATGCCTACCTCGAGAAAATAGTCTTGCTGTATTTGATTTTTGTCAAGCATAACATCATCACAAACAATTAACTTATTAATAAATCCATCAATTAACACAATCGTCCCGTTCATCAACACTTGGTGCATCATCAATATCAGTCATGCAATTATAAGATCATCACCGTCTTCATTCAATTATTTTTTATTAAAATCATTATGCTTACCGTATCAACGTCGATCAACCACGGATGGCCATTTGAGAGATCTCAATATCAAATTAAGTAATAATTCAATCTTACCACTTTCAGATCGACCAATTAGTATCATTCTTTTATAATTCGGTAGCGCTGGATGGTGTTTGAATGGTTCTTGCTTTCGTGTCGCTGAAAATTGAATGACATCCATGTTAAATAAATCTAATAAATATTATGGATGAATATTGTGTGCGATGTAAATAGTCCTATGAGTATGCTAGCAGCAATAGTAACACAAAAATTTAAAAGCCTTCACTTACGGGTAAATTGTATGCGATGTGGTACAAAAAATACACATTTATTTCGTTTGATAAGGCAATACTTATTGGTGGTGATATCGCTACTTAATTAAGAGAATTACCAGGAACTCTGAGGGCTAAAACATTTTCCTGAATGTAATTAATGTTGTCCTGGTACCCGACATGATATCCGACTTAATAACCAAGATCAACCAACCCTGGTGAATATCTTATAAATGATATTGATAAAGCAAGCCACCGTCATTGTGAAGTGCCAAATTTTCGATCGATCTATTAATAAACCATTAGTTGTGCCCAGATAGCCATTAGTTTGATTTAGTAGACACATCGTGCAAGAAGGGTGCCAGTAAAGGCTAGCCGACCGCTGTATTAATCGAAACGTTGTTTATACAGGAACCAGTACTAACCGACGGCGAGCTTGTAAAGTTTCACTTCATCACGAAAATGTCAGAATTGAGAGAAAACAGAGATTCTGTTACTTAAAACTAAAGCATATCATATTGACCATGACGTAAGCGACTTTTAGAGGAAAGCGGGGGAAAATACATTTGTTTCTGATTGGTCACGGTTAAATAAGGGGTGTGTTTTACACGAGAAATCTTTAGAACATAATATCTTACTAGCTATTTAGAATTTAGTCTGATTTGATCCTGTGAGAGGAAAACAGTGTCGAATTATTTTAGTAAGACTCCGGATGGGATTTAAGTGAAAAACGTTCGTCAAGGAAGCGTGGTCGAAAAAAAATCATCAGTTGAGTGACACGCCAAAACACAAGGCATTGTCTCAGTTCCACGTTTATTGTGATGTAATTGATATAATGTTCGCTTCGTTCATCGGTCTGTATTATTTCGTATGATACATTGGTATCATTTGTTGCGTGCTTAGGCTCGAATAAACAGTAACATAGAAAGAGTGAAAATAACAAGCTTGTAAAAACTTAATAAACAATTTATTGAGCACAAATATTTTCCAGAAAAGAAAACTAAACTTACGGTTTTAAGAATCAATTAATCCAAAAATAATTCAAAATATAATCCACTAGTGAAATTGCAAAAGTCCTGATAATAACCTGTCCTAAAAATTCCAAGTTCGAATCTTAGTGAAGCATCCAAGATGAAAGACGATGTCACCTGATGAAGTCAGTTTTGGTCTTATGAAATTCAATGAGCAAAATGTTTTCCAGATAAATAACAAAATAAATCTTCTTGATCCAAACGAATTGAAATATTTTCCAGTACAAGGGTAATTTAAAATAACCCTAAACAACACAACTTAATATTCTAACAGCCCAACTTCTACTAAATAGTTCGCTCCAAAACATAATTTATATACCTATTTTTACGTAAACAATGAAGGGGTCACATGATCTTCTAGAATCTTTAGAACAAATTTACGTTCAAAAAATCTCGTGCACACCTTATGACCCAGATTAGAATCAGTTATTTTTACTCTCAAGAACTAAAAATAGAAAGATGTTTATAACAAAGCTCCATAATGTCCTTGGAAACATCCAATCATTTTAAAAGCTTGTTTACAACTCTGAAGCCAGGTCAGAAATGACGTCAACATCTGGTGTTTATCGGTAAAGTACAGGTCATCCCACTTTTTAAAAACAATATCTCCCAATGAAATAATCTTAAACTTAAAATGTCAAATTTGAATCTGACAAACAAACATTTCAGATAAAAAAAATGATTTAAATCAAATATACGTAACAAATTGATTTAATTGGATACACTTGTATAATAATGTGCTTTTGAATTATGAATTGGAGTTCTTACCTTAATTCTTAGTTAAGTATGATGTAGTGTTAACTTATGTTGTAAAAACACTATGCTGAGTATGAATAAGAAGTGTTACGTTAATTCTTGAAATTATCATATTGTTTGAATAATGATTGTGTTCTAAGAATTTAATGTATTACATTAGTTAATGATTTACAAGAATACATGTGAATTCACCGAATTTTGATGTCATAGATAATGTAGCGACAGTGTATACTTCAACGTCTCGCTTTGTAAGACGTTAATGTATTAGGTCAAGGCAAAACGAATTAACAAATGGTTAAACTACATTTATTTGAGGACATGTGTAGTTAACTACGAGCCGTAAATTTTTTATCACTGATAGAAATATCTGATTGTTCGAACCAGGAATAACGGACAGTTTCAACTATCACCATTGTAACGAGAGACTTAGGTTGTTTGAATTTTCTTTTGGAAGGAAGTAAATAGCTTTTGGGAAGGCGTGAAGTACAGAAATAAAGACATACAAGTTGGAAAAAAAGAATTGCGAGGTGTATACATGGCAGTGGACAAGTCTGAGTTATAAGCGGGACATCCACGAGGGCAGATTATCTCGAGAGGAACGGACTTCTAGAACAACATTGGATTGAGCAGTGAACGTGGTTCGAAGATGACAGGTTATGAAAATCGAACAAGGCAGTGACTTCGATTGTACCACTCGATCCTGGGATGATTTTTAAATATCAGTATTATAACGGCTAATTTGTTTAATTCTTTTTCAAATCTATTTGTAATTCGGTGAAAGTTTATTTCTAAACCGCGTGTATTCCTAATGAAAGGAAGTTTCATAATTGTGTATGTATTTGATTAAATTGTTAATTTATCCTTACGGGGGCTCGGAGTTGTTTTGTTCAATATAGGTTACCATATACATTCTCTTACTCGAACCGGGCAATTATACCGACGGTCATCTCTTAAATAACGAGTATCAGAGGGGAGTGGGTTATAGTGTTATTATCATATGTTGTGCAATACCCCTTGACAAAGTGGGACGTAACACCCTTTGACAAGTGGGGCTTATACAATATTATACGACTAGCGCTCATGATCCGCGAGAATCTGACACTCATGATGTAATTTATAAAGTAAAGATCTACAACAACGACTGATAATTAATCAACTAATTAATATACTGGATTCGATTTATTACAGCCCAAGAGGATATTGGAAACTTAGAGCTGCTATTAGTAAACTCGCAGATGCAGCAAATGTCACACGTTTTGCCGACGCAGCATGGTTAGCACGACAAGCAAGTATATGGTAAATTTATATGCCACCACCGAAACGAATTCAGTACGCACAATTGGATGTCATCGTTCTTAACGAAGTTCATCAAGCAGATATTTTGTTTTTACTACATGATACTATCAAAATTGGAAGACGCCGATTTACGTACAAATACGCATTAACTATCATTGACGTTGCAAGTAGATATAAAGAAGTAGAAACATTATCATCTAAAACAGCAACTAAACAACTGAAGTTGTATCTGCTTTTGAACGAATTTATCAACGAGGACCATTACGATGGCAACATTTATTACAGGTTGATCCTGACAAAGAATTTCTTGGTGCAGTATCACCGTTGATGAAGCAACATATTTCCAAAATCTAACGAGGATATACTGCAATTCATCGTGATCAGGCAATTACTGAGAGGTTATTTGGAAATCAGTATACGAGGAAAATAATTCAGCATAAGAGATCTTGCGGATGGGTTGCAAGATTACCAAAGGTGATAGCTGCACTAAATAT
Source organism: Unio pictorum (assembly GCA_030141615.1). Taxonomy (NCBI): domain Eukaryota; kingdom Metazoa; phylum Mollusca; class Bivalvia; order Unionida; family Unionidae; genus Unio; species Unio pictorum. The sequence continues at coordinate 368,799 of JARLTB010000163.1, read as the reverse complement.
AATATTACTCTAAGAACCAACATGAAACCAATTAATGAATTACAAAATAACATATACCAATACAAAGACATGAATTTTCAAAACAACCAGTATTATGCAATGTTACAGTAAGATATTTATATGAACCTGGTGAACTTGAAGTAGTTGAAGAAAGAGAGACTGATCCTATTTGGAGTATTACGGTACATAACATTTCTAACGTGGTAAGATCGACGGGTAGACCACCAATGTTCAGATTAGATTCATCTGTTCCTGAGCGAGGTTTTATAAGTGAACAATTGCAAGTTATTCCTGAAGATACACTATTATCACCGCGATCACTTCACAACCACCTCTACGTCAATGACTTTCAAGACAGGTCAGCATCATATTTTCGCGTGTATTACAAAGACGACATCCACGGTAAATTGCCTTGGATTATTATTCGAATACTGCCACAACATTATACAATTACAACTCGCACACTCATTATTATGTTCATGTTTCAACGCTATGATAAATTCAACATCTAGATTAATGTGTCGTGTGTTGTCCATTTGTTTATAACCGGCTAATTTCTCTCTTACTATATCACTATCGACTCGAACTTTATCGAGGACATCATTAACGGTTTATGTAGCGTCTATGACAATTTTCCGAGAGTTTGACCACTCGACACGATCATAGACAATCTAAACTCGAATATCAGGGATGGTTAACCCTTGTGATGAATGAATTATCATTGCATATATTAATTGCAACGGGAATTTATCAGCATGTAGCGCATACATAGCAACACTAAAATCAACTGCGACAAAATCATTTAATACGATATTTTGCTTTTCAGTTTGTCCTGGTATATTAGAGTCTATAATCTGGTATATTAGAGTCTATAATCTGGCGTCGTGTATTAGCGAGTCTATAACACAGTTATCTCCTCGTAATAATCCACAGTATTATTTAGCCACCAGTGTGGAGATAACCCAATAAGCGGTGGTGGTTTACCATGATCCCTGCACATGACCACAGCTGCATGTATCAATAGCAGCCAATGACGAAACATGTTTAATGTATCTAGCGGCACTGTACATATATCATCTTATAATGTTTGGAATATATTTCACTCCAATTCAATCAGGAGACCATGCAATACCCTTGTATCGAAAAAAGCTGACATAATTACATAATTTCACTCCTTGCTTTTTTTTCATTTCTCATGCGATTCTGTGAAAAATGCATATTTATTTCGCGGTCTCGAGTATTTTAAAAAAAAATAACAATGATACCAACAAGGTGCCGTTTTTGCATCCCCGTGGTGTCAGCAATTGTGTGTACTTTGGAAGGATTGCGTTTGCTACAGCTCCTGTGGCATACATGACAACGCATACGGTCTTTGTTTGGGCTACATGTCTTTTGGAGAGGAGGCTCTACAGGTACAGTTGGTCGGCAATTGTCGATATGAGTTCAAGTTTGGTCCGAAGCCCGTTGGATAGGCCTTTTGGCAAATAGGCAAACGTCTGCGATATCCGACGCATGGTTAACATGGTAACTGTTTAGTAAAAGCATATCCATTGGAGTACGCTTATACTTAGACATGTTCATTTTATCAAGACAGAGTCTATATTCCAATGGTCTTTGGATGCGACTCTACAAGAAAAGCGTGGTATGTAGAGCTATTCTTTGAAAGATTCCATGGCAACCTCGTCACTTTGCAAGGTTATAATTAATCAGATTCAGTGTCTTGCTTGAATGATCTGTTGACAGTCATTAAATAAGAAAAAGTGCAATGTTTATGTTCATGTTCTAGCAGTTTATTTTACCTAGTGCGTTGTGCTGAAGCAATTGGAGGAAAGTGTCTTTCCCATATGAACATACACCACAATTGATTTTACTATCCAATCTAAGAATGAGTTCGTACAAAGCCAAACAAACAAGAGAAAATGAAGACTTAAATACAATGATGTACATAAACTAAACAATGGGGATTATGAACACATTGAGTATGTCACATACATTATGGAATGGTTCACTGAAAATAGTCATTAGTCAAATTATTAGGGATTCCAACTAACGGTAGGGGTACTCCCAAATTTCGCTTAGGCTAAAGGACATACATCACAATTAATTTTACTATATGTTCTCTACATATATTTCTCCGTACTGTCCTTTCAACTTTGTGACAATCGATACAAATCATATGTTAATTTAAAATACATCCAAAGATGACTTCACGGCGAAGTTCTTGTCAGGGGTTGATCTGCATTTATTTTGAGCGGCTGCACTGTAAAGAAACAGCATGTAAACAGACCACATATTTCACTTCCGGATCATCACCAAGGCCTTATTACTCAATGTGCACTGTCGCCAAAATACACATACCACTCTCTGAGCTCATATTCTCAGGAATAAACAATTTCCTTTAAATCCCTACCAAAAAATGCATTAATATAACTCTTCTATCACCACCAAAATGAGAGAGGAATAATTTTCTAAAACTAGACTAGAACTACATTCGTGGGTCCTAATCTGGAAATAATAATTGTGATGCGATTCCATATTCACAGAGGTCCCAGACTGGCAAGAGTAGGGTTAACCACAATCTTGTATTCCAGGGCAAAATGCCTAATATTACATTTGAATATATCACCAGACACATCAAAAATGCTATAAGTGCGGACAAAGATTTTACGAAAATATAAGTGTATTTCCCTTTTCTCTGACCTAACAGTTTTAAATTTGAATTTCCGGTTCATGTTAGAAACAAAGCACACGTTTATTAATGACTTTTTTTCCAGCTGAGCGCCGCTTGGGTAGAAATGATGCAAACAAGATCCTTCTTTTTGAACTTGGATGTCTGGCTCATTTAGCTGAACTAGCCATAAATGGAAACGTTGCAAAACAAAGAGGTATAATGCATTACTCTATAATGATCCTTGCAGTTGCAGTATATTTGATACTGTAGCACCAAACTATGTATATTGTGACACTATGCAACTGTATATTGCGACGTCTTCGAAACAGTTTTCATGGAGATTCGTATACTTTGGTTGTTACTTTGATTATTGTATAATCATATGCTAAAGGAAATATATTTTGCCTTCCACTTTTGGGAGTCAGGATCAAAGATAGATGTATCAAATTCAGTGACCATTTAAAAATAATTTTTAAAATGCCCCCAGTGGCCGAGGGGTCTAAAGCGTTCACCGTTACGTATCACTACCATCACACCTCTATCTGCATGCGTTTGAGTTCCAGACTCGGCTAACGTTGGTAGCTTCTCATGGGTCGGTGGTTTTTATCAGGTCTTTCTAGCGGACTTCCTACAATAGCTATACTGGCCGCCAGGTATAGCCTATCTTGTGCTGAACAACGGCGTAAAACCCAACAACAATATTAGCAATAAATATTAGTTTACTAAACTTCATACACACGTTATATATTCACCTAAAATATGAAATCTACTTATTAAGCCAGATTTGCCGTTGCAACAAGGATGGAGTCTATACAGTTTGTTAGTTGTAATCTGTAGAACAGGTAATATATTCTATGCTTTGATTTGATAGAGACCTCTTCGGTGGCCTAGTGATAAGAGCGTCCGTCATGGATGCGAGAGGTCGCAGTTTCGAACCCATGTTAAGACATACTACTTATTAGAATAGTACAAACAGTTGCTTTGTTAGGCGCCGAGCATAAAGAGGTTAGTGTTAGGACTGGTAGGCCTGGTGTCCGGATAACGTGACTGGGTGGGACATGTTGCCGCGTGTCTGCGACATGATGCCCCAGTGATTGATATGAATATAAACTGTCACACTCAGGACATCGTAGCGATATGACTGAAACATTGTTCTAATTACTTTAAAATCCAAATCACACACACACTAATTTGCTGATACATTAAGCCATGACCAATTTGGGTCTACATTCTTTGCAGTTAGAACTGACCTATATGTAAGTGTAAGTTTTAATGGTACTGCCATCGCAGGAAGACATATGTCATTGAAGAACTCGATACAGGTTTGCATGAGGCGTATATTTGTGTCCTCTCCATTTATACAGTAATACAGAGCGTATGGGGAATTTTAGACAATGGATGAAAACATACTTTGTAGCCTAAATATTCTCTCAGTATGATCGTACCATTAAACTGTGTATATTTCATAACATTTCTTGTTTGCCTTACTTTACATACAAGTGAATATTGCAGATAATGATGTATGTATTAGAGATTATGCCATAAAATATGCCCTGGCGGGCGTATTCAAGAACAGTTGGTGGCCAGTGCCGTATCAACCCATGACAGGGACCCTAGGCCTCGAGCTTCTTTGGGACCCTGACATCCACCCGCGAATTTCGCGCTTTTTAAAAAATAAAGACTTACCAAAAATGGTTTAAAAGGTGGAATTTAGCAACAGTCTCATTGTTGTGGCATGGAGTCGGAATTTGATTAATGTGGAATTGTCCATTACGCAGCATTGCCATGGCATGGCTAAGGTTGTATGGGCCCCTGCTCTTAGTAGGCCACTAGCCTTCATCCTAGTGAGCCTTATGAATAATACGGCCCTGTTGGTGGCAGGATTTGTACTTATGTGTGAAACAATTTATTTAAAGAGTAACAATTGCATCACATGCTATGTCTGATAACTCTACCACTGTTTTGGGTTGGGTTAAGAAGCTATATGACATTTACTACTCTGCGACGAACAGCCTTACTTGTGTACCATTTATCTAAATCACAACTCTCTCTCTCTCTCTCTCTCTCTCTCTCTCTCTCTCTCTCTCTCTCTCTCTCTCTCTCTCTCTCTCTCTCTCTGATATATACTACATATTGGTATCCCCATTGCTTTTCTTTCTGATAGATATCACCTTTGCAATTTCCATTGCTTGTTTCCAAAGGCAGGTGATCCTAATATTTGACAAAATTTGGGTTGTCATGGAAAACGAGGTATCAATATTTATATAAATTTGGTCAAGGAATTCATTGCAACTTAAATATTTTAGATGACGCAGTGTAAAATGTACATTATTTGCGAAACAATCGTTACCCTCACTCTTGGTAAAATGGGGAAGATATTTTCGTCTTAATTTTGGGAAAAAATAAAGCTGCGTACATGACCTCATATCAATTTTGACGTAAGATTTATCAAGGAATCGATTGGAAATATAATTTTTGAGATGTTACAGTTGGAAAGGTGCAATATTTTACAAAAATTGTTGCGCGTATCCCTATACTTCGTCTTCGCCTAATTGTGTAAATATTTGTAAAAATACCTACGTATCCGATTTGCTGGCTAAGCTTTGACACAAGATAGCGCCTGTTAGATATCAAATCGAAAGAATTAGTAAATTTCGCATTGTGTCACTAACAAAACGAATATTAAAGCAATAAATGTGACACGGTTAGATTACCGATATCTCTCCATGTGAGGCCATTTGTTTTGAACAATACGGCGTCGGCGTTCGCCTGACTTAGTATAGCGGAGTGCAACGCATAGGAGCATGCTAACCAGGGAACCAGAATAACTAGACTAGTAAATTTTAATGGCTGGTACGAGGTTGATGGAAATAATTACACGTGACAGTTCTGTCACATTTAGATATTATGTTTAAAATAACCTATTGATTTTTTAAAATTAAAATTACTATTTTGTTTTTACTTGTCTTAATTAAAATTATTAGGGTTGGTGTGTTAGCGTTTGGATTAGCCACACAAAATTTCAACTCAGGTCCCAAATGGCTACAAAAAGTTTGATTGGTCCTTGTAGTGTTGATATAGATTTTCTATCAGGAAATGTAAAACAATAGGTGTGACAAATATAAGTATCAAATAAATTGTAATTTTTTTGCAGAAACTCAAAAAGTATTATGCATAAAAAATAAATTAATTCATATAAAGTAACCACTTATTAAAATACTAAATAATGCATATACACTAGCCACTCATTAAAACACTAACCAATGCATATACAGTAGCCACTCATTAAAACACCAACTAATGCATATATAGTAGCCACTCATTAAAACACACATCAATGCATATACAGTAGCCACTCATTAAAACACCAACTAATGCATATATAGTAGCCACTCATTAAAACACACATCAATGCATATACAGTAGCCACTCATTAAATGCTATCCAGTAGAGCCACATAACATGATGTACTGATACATAGTTCATGATGTATATTTTGTTCTCATCTTGTCACCAAGCACTTCATTTATTTACTTCTGTCACTGAAGAACAACCTATTAGGTGGTGAGCTACATTTTGCCTTTTGCAAACGAACATAATTTGAAAATAATTTAAATTTACAAATAGCTTGCAAACATACCTATTAATACATTTAAGCCACAATTATAATTTTATTGTTTCTTGCTTTTAACTTTGGTCGGATTTAAGGGTCATAAATTCGATTAGTATTGCAAGGTTGATAGCGGAAAACGACGTTTTAGAAATGAAGTTATTACTGACACTACAAGTCTTTCGGATTTGGAAATAAATGGCATATTTGCTGTATTTATGCCTATTCTTACACAATTACCGTATGTAGAGTTCAACCTTTCATCATTTTGGACTTTATGCTGGGCTTATTTTAGATACCATATATTCAACCTTTCATCATTTTGGACTTTATGCTGGGCTTATTTTATATACCGTATATACTTACATATAATTTGGATCCAATTGTAAATTGTACATACCCAGATTAGATATTTCATTACGTACCAGCAGATCTGAGTCTGTTTGTTAGGTGTAATCAATGCAACACAAACATACTTTCCTACTGATACTTTATAATAAAAACAGTGATATGGGATCAGTCTGAAGTATTTATATCATGGTAAACCCAAAGTGACCAACCTAAAGTATTTCCCTTTTAAAACCAAGAATCGAATCTCTAGTATATATATACCATTTTAAGACCAAATAACCAGCCTACAATAATCCTCCCATTTCAAATACAGCTGGTCTGCTAAAAAAACTAATGTCCAAAAATTATCTTGGCTTATTGTCAAATAAAACTATCTGTAGAATATATGTCAACATTTTCTACAAGTAGGATGTGTGTACAAGGGTGCTGATCATCTAATAAATATGAAGGACCAGATTGTAGAATTGAATTGAGTTTGAAGATAATTTACTTTTGACTGTTGCACTTTAGAGAGTTAAAATTTACAATTGTAACAATCTCTATTATGCCACAGGCTCAGATTCAGCCTAACATTAGAGTTAACTAACTTATCGCCATATAAATTTGTACATGACTGCCATAAGGAAGAATATTTTACGTTATGATGTTGTCTGTCTGTCTGTTCATCTGTATAAGTATATTTACTCAAACTCTCCACCATCTTCAGTAAGCACTTAAAGAATGGCATGTGAAAGGGGTAAGGAAATAAGATTATCGGGTTCAGGGTTCCAAAAATCAAAGTCACCGAGAGATAAATAATGGTTTCCACACAATACTTCAAGTTTTCCATCATCTACAGTTACCAAACTTTGTGGACAGCATGCACATAAAAGAAAAACTTGAGCAATGTTTAGTTCAAAGATAAAGATCACTGAATGAAAGAAGGAAAATAGTTTTGGAACAACAACTTGAGTTCTGTAGGATCATTGGTAACCAAACTTTATTGATAGTTTGCACATGGGATGATGAATAAACCAAATGATTTCAAAGATCAAATGTCAAGAGCATTGAAAGAAGTGTTCTTTATTGTCTATGGTTACCAAATATTGTGGATGGCTCACACTTACTGTATGAAAGAACCCAATTGATTTCAAGGTCAGAATGTCTGAGCTCAAGGTCACTATGGTATAAAGAATATATATATACAATAATAATTTTTGCCCTACATGACACAACTCAATGAAACATTGCAGTGAATTTACACTTGGGGTAAAGAATAAGACTATTCAAAGAGACAAAGGTTAAGTAATGTTTCTTAAATGAAAATAGCAGGTTTCTGCACCAAAGTTTCAATTATCGATTTATATTATTATTCAACGAGGTGCCATTCACAGTATTCTTAATATAAGAGTTCTTCATGTAACCTGAATAAAAAAATATACCCATGTCGAATACCACTACTCCAATATTTCATAATGGATGAAGTTTAATACAACAGAGCACAAATTAAGAAATGAGGTAAAACTTCATATAACTAATACTAGTGTTATAGAGGCTCATCTCCAAGCTGACATTGGTACACATTGACTGACTAGGACAGTCCTGATTAATCCTTTCTTATGAAGACAGCATCAATGTACTCAGTGAGCCTTTAAACTTGTTGACCACAAAATTGTTGTTAAACCATGCAAAATATGTGTGCCAGGCATTCTACTCACACCATCTGTCCATTCGTGCAGTCAAGTTTTGCCTTTACGTCAATTTCTATGAAATATGATAAATCATTTATGTTCCATGAACACATCCGTGATAAAATAGGTCTTACTCTCATTCTCAAAATTGTATCCATTAAGGTAATTCTTTTGAAAAGAAGAACAGGCCTGCAAGTGGAGCCAGTCAATTAAGTGACATCCCCAGAGCACCTGTACAAGATAAGAAAGGTCACATCATGATCATCTACAACTGGAGCCATCAGGAGTTGATAGCTATATGAGACAGTCTGAAAAAACAAGGTTATGTTGTCTGGATGGATATTGACAACATGAGTGACTCAACGTTTCAAGCCATGGCCGAGGCTGTAGAACTTGCACACGTTGTTCTTATATGCATATCAGAACTACAAGGACACTCCAAACTGTAGAGCAGGTAAATATTTATAAACAGTGAAGCAGTCTAACTTGGTTATCTAGGATAATTATGTTATTAATGCAAATTAAACATTGCCCATTATGTTATGTGTGTAATTTGGAATTTTAATGTAGTTTTTAAACCAATTCTGTCATATTGTTATGATGTCCACAGTGTCTCAGTTTATAGTGATGTCTAACACTGGGAGATGTTGAATGAGGTTCCACCCAGTCAAGCTATCCTGACACCAGGATGACCTGTCTTAACAATAACCTCTTAATGCTGAGTGCCTAATGAGGCAATTGTTACAACCATCTTTGGTATGACTTGGCAAAGGTTTGAACTCTTGACCTCCTGTATCTGAGGCAGATGCTCAAACTATTAGGCCTAGGCCACCAGAGCCGTCCCATAACAATCTAGCCATTAGGTACCATATATATGCTAGTATAAATCTAATCAAACTACAAAGGCAAGAATCTGAGGCAGATGCTCAAATCACTAGGTCACTACGGCCACCAGAACAGTTCACATTACAATCTAGCGAGTAGGTACTGTATATACTCTAGTATAGATCTAATCCAACTTCAAAAATTCAATCTGCTTCACATTTATCTGCTTCACATTTATCTGCTTCACATTTATTACCATCCAATCTAGATCTATACAGTTTGTTAGGATTCATAAATAAAACAAACAAGATGGATCCTTATCAGCTGGCACATAGTGTGATGGAACATCGGGGTCTTAGTTGTTTGCAGTTGGATTCATCCAATACCTAAGTAAATTTAGTAAGACCCCACGACCTCCCACTTCCGCGGCAGAAGCTCTAACCACAAAACCACTGGAGCGGTTCACAAATGCATTAAAGGATAAACTGAAATATATACTTTTTTGCAGAGGCAGAATATGCATTTCAACTGAGAAAAAATTATTCCCCTTAAGATGGAAAGAGGGTACCAACCAGATGGATGGCTAGGCTTTCTTACTGGAGAAAAACTCTTTTACGAGTTCAGTGGAAAATACCCTTTTGAAGCAAAGGTTAAAGAGCTCATTCGTGAAATTACTATCAGCTATGGTAATGAAGCTTTGGAGCCTAAAATAACACCCTCTAACAACCATCATGTAAATATAAAAAAACAGAAAAACCTGAGACTACCCTATTTTATTTTTCATTTGTACTGTTTGATACTAGATCAGATACAGTAAGTAATAAAGTGTACCAGTCACTTTCTGTACATAGGAATCAAGGAAATTTGTGATCCAGGAAAGACAATAAGTAGACCAATCACTCATTTCATTTTGAGATACAGTCAATAATAAAGTGCACATGCACTCCCTGTATATTGGGATCCTATAAATAAACTAAGTTCACCAGTCCCTAACTACATACCTATATTCGGATCCAGGAACGACAAGAAGTACACCAATCACTCCTTATAGTAAATAAGTATGATAATCACTCACATCTTAGTATGATCCACCTGCTGTAAAAATTATGTATCCATTTTTATAAATATGCTGTGATAGGTATATAATGTCCATTTATATATATATATATATATATATATATATATATATATATATATATATATATATATATATATATACTGTGATAGGTAATGTCCATTTTTATAAATATGCTGTGATAGGTAATGTCCATTTTTATAACTATACTGTGACAGATAATGTCCAGTTTTATAAACATACTGTGATAGGCAATACTCATTTTATTATCTGTGTTCATTTCTTGTCTATCCATCCATTCATTACTGTTAACCTTGTAACCAGTCTGAGGGAAGGTGCTAATAATTAGCATGGTTATTCTTTGAATAATGAGAAGCTAACAAGGTTTCAATCTTGGTCGTGCTTCCCGAGTGGTGGAGGGTGTTTAGCACCATAAGGGAGGAGGGTGTAAGAATTCAAATGGAGGATAGTGTGATGTCTAAATAACACATTTTGATTTTTTAAAAATATGGATTCCTTTTTTAGATTTGAATTTGGTCTACATGTACCCAAGGGAGGGTTCTTATTAACCTGATGAGTCATATTTAGAATTACGAGAGAAAGGTTTCCAACAAATGCAGCATGGAATTAGATTGTGGGGTGGAGGGATAAGAGAGACTGTGTACAAGGAAAGGCATAATTAAATTTGTGTTAATATTTTGGAAGGCATCATTAATTATTATTATTATTTTACCTTCATTTTCCTGTTTTAAGCACATGTTACTATTGGATGCACAATGGTTAAACCTTCATCCACTTTAAATGAAAGCCTGTCTAATATTATTATTTATTTTCCTGGTGGTGATTACCCTTCATAAGCCCCAACAACAACAACAACATAAGATATTGCTGTTTTATTTATTTAAAAGTATTTTTGTCTTAATTGCGTATAATTATTGAATATGGCTGTCTTAATGGCATAAAATTATTGACTTTGGTTTTTTTAATGACATAAAAGTATAGACTATGGCTGTCTTAATGGCATACAAGTATTAACTATGTTTGTATATAGTATATAGCAGCCTTTATTTGTAGAAAATATTCAACATTACTTGGAATTTTTTGCATCATTGTTCATCTTCTTGTATACAATCACTCTAAACTGCAGATGAGTAATATGGCTTAGGTTCTGTTTCATAATGACATAAAAGTATTGACTATGCCTGGAGTAATGGCGGTGTTATGACTGGCTCAATGGCATCACGATTTAACTATGGTTGTCTTAATGTTAAAAATGTATTGACTATGTCTGTTTTAATGACATAAACGTATTGACCATGGTTGTCTTAATGACATAAAAGTATTTTGTATGGTTGTCTTAATGACATAAACATATTGTATATGGCTGGCTTAATTGTATAAAATTATTGACTATTTCTATCTGAATGGCACGAAATTATTGACTATGGCTGTCTTAATGACATAAGAGTATTGACTATGGCTGTCTTAATGGCATACAAGTATTGACTATGGCTGCCTTGCTGACATAAAAGTATTTTTGTCTTAATTGCATCAAAATATTGACTATGGCTGCCTTAATGACATAAAAGTATTTTTGTCTTAATTGAGGATAATTATTGACTATAGCTGTCTTAATGGCATAAAATTATTGACTTTGGTTTCTTTAATGACATAAAAGTATAGACTTAGGCTGTCTTAATGGCATACAAGTATTAACTATGACTGTCTTAATGACATAAAAGTATTTTTTGTCTTATTGTCTATGACTGTTTTAATGTATGGCTCTCTTAATGGTATAACATTATTGACTTTGGTTGTTGTAATGACATATAAGTATTGACTATGGCTGTCTTAATGACATATCTTCTTGGTTTGACTTATAATATGTACACTATACTGATACATGGTTTATAACACAGCATGAATTATTTACACACAAAGTATTTGTAATCAGAAATATTATATTATATTCATTTCTTTTAAATACTGAATCTTTCATTTCAGGCCCCAGAATTTTTCTACAATTGTTTACAGAAGAATTTGGGCATCAGTAGTTTGCTGACCATGGCGATGATTCTAAGAGGATTACATGATTTATCCATATAATACGAAAAAAAATATTCCAGTTTCTTTTCTCACACTTTTATTATCTGACTGCATTGACTGTAAAATAATCATTAGAAGTAATATTTTTATCACATTATATTGTAGGGAATTGAGGTAGTGATGGAGAGATGCAAAGCTCTGAGCCCCCAGTCAGCGGTGCCGATAGTGAAATTAATGAATATACAAATTGAAATTTTAAATAACAAGAATTTAATTTAATATAATTTAAACAGTAATCTCTCAAATACAATTCAGCTAATATCATATCACTCCACCAAGTGACTGCCTAGTTCATCCTTTGGATAAGTGTGTAAAAGTTTCCATTCTGTCCTGAGTCCTACTCATCTGTATGTTTCTTCTCTTTCCCTTTGTCTCCCTCCGTTATCCCTTCAACTTCTCCCTCTGTCCTTCCTTCTCTCTTGTGTCTCCCAGAGACTCGGACCTCAGCTGGGGTAATTCACTTCAGCGCTGGGAAATTTTCCTGGTTGAGGATTGTATCGTATAAATCGTGCGAATCTATCCATAATTTCCGAAAACACTTTTACCGGTAATATTATTAATAGCACCTGGAGCTTTATTACGACGTCAGACCAAATATGGGTATCCGTTAGTTGGAAGCCATTTTGTTTCTGTGACGTCCAGAAGTTCCTTAGAGAAATCTTACTCCACCTTTATTAACCGAATTGGACTTATGCCTAATGTCAGAATATATATATTTTTACTGATGGAACCTAGAACTGTAGCTGAGCAGGCAAAATCCATGTATTATGTTTTTCGTATACAATCTCACACAACATTGTATATTGCCAATGTTCTTAGTTTTTTTTTATCAGTCTTATGCAGTATGTCTATATACATTGCCTTTTTACCACTTGCTCAGCAACCACTTCTATTCTATATAGTTGTGTTACAAAAACAAATGAAATTACCTTTAATATCTTTTAGAATATAAACAAATAAAACATTACTTTAATATGATTTAAAGAAAATAGCAATTTTATTAATTTTACTAAAAAAATCAATCCTAACACTTACATGTAAAGAATAACTACGATATTGTTCACTTGAATAGAGCTATTCTTCAACATCAAATAGAGCTATACTTCAACGTTAAATAGACCTATTCTTCAACGTTGAATAGAGCTATTCTTCAACGTTGAATAGAGCTAATCTTCAACGTTGAATAGAGCTATTCTTCAACATTGAATAGAGCTATTCTTCAACATTGAATATAGCTTTTATTCAACGGGCTTGTATTCATCACTGTATGAACATCGTGACATGATATAACGTTTATTCAGATCTTTCGCGAGGTGCACTCACTGAATATACATGTTCAAACACCAAGGTAATAGGAATACCGTGGTAATGGGCCATTGAACTATACGTTAATGGTTAGCAATTTTATTAAAGTGCCCACTGAAATTGAAACTTATACCGTAGAATGAGTCTTTTCTAAATAAAATATAATTTTAAACATATTTAAAGTGTTGTCTGCAAAAAAATAACATATATACACACACTTATATAATATAAATGCAATTCGCTGATTAACCCAGAACCTACAAGCAAACGAGATGTTATATCACCAATTGCTACTAAAATTCCGCAGCAGTCCTGGTTTAACGAATAGAAACCTCGTACGAAACCGAAACTGTCATATATTAGTTTATCTGAAAAAGTTTCGGTCTGTTCACCCTGGCTGTAGGAGGTTTTAGTTTGACAAATATCAGAGATTGGTTTGCGTTATATATATATATATATATATATATATATATATATATATATATATATATATATATATATATATATATATATATATATATATATATATATATATATATTTTTCAGTTTCAATCCCCTTTCTTGTATTTCTTTAATCAATGCCTATAGGACACACGGTACTATTGATATGGATATTATTTGGGAAAAATACTGGTAAGGGATAAACATTAAGCATTCTGAGAGGCATTAAACTGTAAAAAGTAATAATGTAAATTAAGATGGGGCCCCGGGTGAACAAATGGTTTAAAACGACAGCTTTTGTACATCACTGTCTCACACTATCCATGTGGGTTCGAGTCTCGACCTCAGCCAATGTGGATATGTGGGAAGCTAAATATTGCTATTAAAACTTGCAACAAACAAACGCCAGCTTTTATAGTAAATTGCAAGCTGTGTCAGAATACAGAAGGTAAAATTTGATCATAGGGTGCGAAATGTATGATACCAGAACAAAGTAAGCAAAGCCGATCATTACAATTATAGTATCCAGATCTACACAGACGGATGTTCATTTGAGTACATAATTCTTAACGCGAAGAATTTATTGTGTGTGTGTGTGTGTGTGTGTGTGTGTGTGTGTGATAGATAGATAGATAGATAGATAGATAGATAGATAGATAGATAGATAGATCAATCAACTGCATTACGTCTCACTGTCTGAACGTAATTGCATTCCAGCGTTTAACAGGCAAATTGACATATAGTGGTTATTTAATGCATGAATGAACAACGTAAATGTCTTCAGATTTTGGTCTTACATTGCAAACAGTCAAAGCGAAGATAACATTTAAATCCAAAACAATTTTGTATTGTTAGCATTGTATTTAACATGAAAAGCTTGTGGATGACGCTAAGGTTGGGTCAAGTGCATAATTTCCTTCTGGAAAATACCAGTAAACTCTTCTGGTTTGTTGTTGGCAACGACAGCGTGGGAACATCCAGATAGTTCAAACATTCGAAGTAAATCAAAGTTAATACAAATGGTGAATGGATTAGATATCCATTTTGATAAAGAGAATATACACAAAGAAGTATTCCTTCAACAAGTAAGTTGGACTCTCAATATTATCAGGCTTTGATCTTCTCTCTCTCTCTCTCTCTCTCTCTCTCTCTCTCTCTCTCTCTCTCTCTTACACACACACACACACACACACACACACACACACACACACACACACACACCGCAAACACACACACACATATTGCATAACAGCAGTTATTATTATAGCAATGTCATAATTATGACGTTTCTGTTTGGAATACAATTGTAAATTGTAACTATTATTTCGAAATTTTTCAACTATTTCTTCATCAGTTTTTCTAGGACTGGATTGAAATCTTGATAGACCAGGAAAATTTTGTAAATGTTCAGATGTTAGTTTAGTTTATTTTGCTATTCTTTTAAGTTCAGGAAGAACACCTTTCTTTCTTTCTTCCTCATCTTCTTCTTTTCCAAATATAACCTCTTTAGTGGTATAGTAACAGGTTTGAATAGATTGCAAAGTTAAAAGTAGCATGTAAATTAAGATGGACACCCGGGTGAACGAATGATTTGAAACGACAACTTTTGTACATCACTACCTCACCCCTATCCATGTGGGTTCGAGTCTGGAACTCGGCAAATGTAGATATGTGGGAAAGCTAAACATTGCTATTGAAACTGGCAACAAACAAAAGCCAGCTTTTATAGAAAATTACAAGCTTTTGTCAGAATACAGAAGGTAAAATTTGATCATACGGTGCAAAGTGTATGATATCAGAACAAAATAATCTAAGCCAAATATTAAAAGTATAGTGACCCGATTTAAACAGACGCATGTTCATTTGAGCACACAATTCTGGAAGCGAAAAATGTATGCAGTGTGTGTGTGTGTGTGTGTGTGTGTGTGTGTGTGTGTGTGTGTGTGTGTGTGATAGATAGATAGATCATTGTAGGAGTATACCAACAAAAGAAATCGATTTGCATTACGTTTCACTGTACGAACGTAATTACATTCCAACGTTTAACGAGCCTCTTAACAGATAAAGGGTTTTAATGCATGAATGAATAATGTAATTTTCTTCAGATTTTGGTCTTACATTGCAAATAGTCAAAGCGAAGAAGACATTTAAATCCAATACAATTTGTAATGTTAGCATTGTAATTAACAAGAAAAGCTTGTGGATGAAGCCAAGGTTGTGTCAAGGGGGTAATTTCCTTCTGAATTATAACAGTGGACGCTTCTGGTTTGTTGTTGGCAACGACAGCCTGGGGACATCCAGAGAGTTCATACATTCGAAGGAAATCAAAGTTAATACAAATGAAGAATGGATTAGATATCCATTTTGATAAAGAGAAGATACACAAAGTATTCCTTCAACAAGTAAAATGGACTCTCAATATTATCAGGCTTTGATCTTGGCACTCTCTCTCTCTCTCTCTCTCTCTCACACACACACACACACACACACACACACACATATTGTATAACAGCAGTTATTACAATAGCAATGTCATAATTGTGACGTTTCTGTTTGGAATATAACTGTAAAGAAGGTAGATTCAACAATGCATATTGAACGAATCTGAGCACACACAACATCTCAAACCATATCTCATTACTTTATGATATAAGCTTAAAATCAGTGTTAGCCAGGTTAGATCGACTAAAGTTTCCGAAATACCTTCTATATTACCTGCAAGGTAATGTTGACAAAGCTGTTTTTAAAAAAAAATCCAGTTTCAAAACAGACCCAGTCGAAATCTATCGAGATAATCGAGAACCAAAATCCATGTTCAGTATTTACTTTTTTTAGTGTCCTTCCGTCTTAACATTCCCTATAAGCCCAAACGTAATTTGTACCGTCCAGGCTCTAAAATATTTAATATTAAACCATTTATTGAGAGATACACATAAGGCACGATTTACGAATATAATAATAATAATAATAATAATAATAATAATAATAATAATAATGCGTATTTTGTTTTGCGCCTAATATTTAGAAGCTCTAAGCGCTTCCCAACATCTATAATGATATGACTACACTATACAGAAAAACAGAAAAACATGAAACTGGAAAACATTAAAGATACAGAGAACATATAAGGTACAAAACATTATTACGTCTCTTAAATTTGTTCCTGTAGTCAATAAAAGGTGAGGTTTAAGAGCACTCTTAAAAGGGACCACTGTGTCTTTGTGTTTTTTCTCTCAAAATAACAGAGAATACAAAATACGCCTATACAAGTCTTGACAGGTACAACAACAATTGCCACTGGTGGTAGGACTAAATAGCGAGGATGTAAAGATACACATAGAAAATCGTATCTTTCGAAGTTATCTTGTCTTAATGCTATATTGTGCGGGGCGTAATTAGATGCTTCACCCGATATTTTTTGTTCGACCTCGATAACTCCTTAACGCATTGATAATTTTATGTACAATTCCAGTGAGATCATGTAAACTGTCATGTTCATCTATCAGTGCGCACTGTGCAAAGACATCATGTTAAGAGGAACACACACACACACACACACACACACACACACACACACACACACAAACACACACACACACACACACACACTATTAATACATGACTCAACATAGCAACCAGTATATATAATGGAAGAAACCCCGGAAACATTCCGGGAAAAACCACCGAGCAACGAAAAACTACTGGCAAATATCAAATATTTCTCATTAAGGTTATGCAGTCCATTCAAATTTTAAAATCAACATTTTATATTTCCTTGACAAAATATTTTTAAAGCAATTATGTGCTTATTTATGGATATGTATGCGGTTATAAATAATGTTTTTGAGATCTCTTTCGTAAATGAAAATTAATTTGAGTCAAGCACATTTCTGAATGAAACTTAATACTAATATTAGTACACATACTTTCGAGGACGGTGTACTACCTACCAATCAGCTTTATTTTCAGTCCAATAATTATAAAAATGTCGGTTACAGATAATGAAATCAATTACATTGTCCGCTTTTTCAATGTCAGAATTGATGCGTATCATTGTAGAAATACGTCTAAAGTATGGTTTACCTTCTTTTACTATATATTTTCTATTAGATTGTTTGCCATGTTCGTTCAGTTGTTAACTACTTCCGTTTATATTCTCATTTTTCGTATCCATATAAGGATATTGCTGCCTCATTTGGACACGTAAACAGATCTTTGTAAATATGGTATTCATCGAGGAAAATATTGTAGAATAAAATGCATGGAAAATGAAAATAAAAATAATTACTGCGATAATTTCACTTTATCTGTCATGATCCACAAAGTACGGTTATCGTAAATATACCAGTATAATTTGCCTAATATAGGCTAAATAGCTTTAATATTTGTCGAATTACCTGAAGATAAAAATATCATAACTTTATTTAGGTAGTATATTTTTACTACGGTCATTTTGTCTTTGACAATAACTTTATTTGTGTCACTGTAAAACACAGGATCATATAATAACCTCATCGACAAATGACAACACGTAAGTGAAATTTTACAAACCATGTCCTGAACAGATTGATCATTATCTATATTTGCAGTAACTAGCGCCGTTTTGCAGTAACTAGCGCCGTTTTGCAGTAACTAGCGCCGTTTTGGAAATCTAAGTATGAATTAATCTGATATACAAAGGCAAATACATTTCTGAATACACCACGCCCTCGTCGGAAATTATAACTTATGGTTGTTTGTTAGTGAAACTAAAATATGCTCATTGAATTCTTATTATCGTGTATACCTTTTGTAAATTAAAGAGCGTAACCCATGTCATCGACTAATGTGACGCAAACTTAAAATATGTATTTATAGTCTTTGTAGAAGCACAATGTTTAACACTCCGGTGTTGGAAATTCGAATAAAAAATCAATATCAAAATAATAGAACGTCCTGTGTTGGAGTAAAACATGCCAGTGTATTGAGCGCTGACAATGCCACTGTAGCGGAAAGTAGACAAAAAGATACATTGTCAATTCTTGTTGCTATGGATGGCACAGTAATGCATGTTTTGTTTATTATCCTTGACTCAATGTTTTACACAGCCGGTCGATTTGCACGAAGGGCTCAAGATGGGCTCTAGTCATAGTGGTGTACTTGACACGATATGGTTTTGGAAATGTCACGTAAAGGTTTAATTTATCAATTCAAATTTATTTGCTAATATCGTATGTTCTATCTCTATAATATTTTGTAGAATTTATTACGGGCAATTGAACATTTGTTACATTTATCTGACCGTGTGAGTGGGTTATAAACATCTAGAAAGGAAAACAAAAGGTACGCAAATAAAGTTAATGGGTTAATAATTAGTAATCCTTATTATTTAAATATACTTATATGCTGTTTTCAGGTGGGCCCCATTTATAAAAGAGTATTATATATATATATAGAATTGATAAATTGTGTAGGTCATAAGAATGTCATTTTTCACTTTAATGCATTTATAATTTATTTACAGATGAAATATTTGCTCTAAATACATCAGTTAGATTTGATCATTACCATGGGATGTTCAGCATCGGTAGAATACAGTGAGGCACGCTCTAGAGCAACAAGATCAACGTCCATCCTTCAGACAATAGAGGTACAAGATTTCACTCCTCAGAAAACAGAGGTACAGAGTTTGGAAAGTGAAAATATGTCACAGATTGATGAGAAGGAAAAGAGTAAGAAGGACGTGACGGAAGAAATTAATGCTAAGAAAGAGAAAGTATTTGAGAAGCTAAATCAAGCAATTGATAGAATTAAGCTTATAAAACAACCTGCTGACTTCCTGACACAGAATGGAAATTGGAATGAAGATTTGCTGACTAGTCTTGATGTTTTCATTGAAACATATATTAATATTGGCATGATAGACTCCTTGCCTGATGATCTTATTCGGCAATATCGCATTGAAGCAGGGCAACGGCTCTCGGAGTCAAAAACTACCAGTGTTATGTGTAAAGTGATAATGGACAGTTGGCAAAGGGGGGGGGAGGGGGAGCTATACAGATGACAATGAAGGAGTGTTATCAAAAGCTTTGGATACGTTACTGAACTTTTCTGACTGTTCTAGCGAAGTCAAAAATGTTATTGCAAATGAACCAAATTTTCTGGAAACCATAATCAGAATTTTGCAAGCAATTTTTGCTGCACATTTGCAAAGAGACGCACAGGTAAAATGTCATATTTAACATCATGATAATATTTGTTTGTTTAAATACAAATGTAACTGGTTTCGAAAAATACATGGTTGCAATAATTTTAAACCTTTACTTTCAGATAATGTAAACTTTTAGTCATCTTTTTTTCCCTAGCATCGTGACGTCTGTTTTTACTAGAGTGTAGTACCTCTTAGAAATGAATTAGAATGGGTTCCTAGCTTTATTTGTCTTCATTTTTACATGGTCACTGGTAATTGTGTCACAATGGACCCCATACGAATACATGGTCTAACTGGCTTACTGCATAATTGTTACAAATCAAATGTAAAGTGTGCATTATGTCAGTTTGTGACCAATTTTCTTTTGGCAGACATTTTGTAGAGTCTTTCTTTATTGACCAAGGTTTATTCTACAGCTATACAACTGTGTTGCAAATGATGCTGTAATGCTATTTTAATTAAATATATTCCACAGCTATACAACTGTGTTACAAATAATGGGGAAACAATATTTGAATTAAATATATTCTACAGCTATACAACTGTGTTACAAATAATGGGGTAACACTATTTGAATTAAATATATTATACAGCTATACAACTGTATTACAAATAATGGAGTAACACTATCTGAATTAAATCATTTCCGCTTTTGCAATGCACCATTTCTTGATCAACATCTTCTTACCAGTTAAATATACACATGCTCTCTCTCTCTCTCTCTCTCTCTCTCTCTCTCTCTCTCTCTCTCTCTCTCTCTCTCTCCGTTTTCGATAATCTTGATTTTCATGTAAAAATATTAAAACAGTTAAAATTTAAAGCATTTCATGTATTCGATATTTTATTTGAGGTTTGGATAGATAGAATAGGCCAAAATGTTTTGAAGTCAGTTCAAAGCAAGAAATTATATAAATTATTTATATATATATATATATATATATATATATATATATATATATATATATATATATATATATATATATATATATATATATATATACGGACGAGTGATTTTAACGTTACAGTTGAATCTTTAAATAGTTAATTCCAAACTAAATGTTGTTATTTTGTAGGGCTGTAACGTTTACCAAACTATATAAAGGCATGCACGGATTACAATAACCGATTCGATAATATTTAAAAGACAGAAGTAGAAAATCAACCTTCCGCTTATCTACCCATTATTCTTACTTTTAGTCGAAAAAATAGTTAGTATGTTGTCATATACGAATGATACCTAGTAGAAATCGGATATCGATGTGTGTGGTGTTTGCAAAGGCTGTTAATGTTCTATTGGCTATTATTAAAGAACAAGGTGAAAACGAAGTCATATGGACATCGTTCGTTTACACACCAGGGCCCGGCGACGTGAAACGAATTGTCCTTTGAAATTAGACACAAAGACATAGTGGTCCCTTTTAAGAGTGCTCTTAAAACTTGCCTGTTTCGACTGCAGGGACAAACTTAGCGACCTAATGTTTTGTATCTTATATGTTTTCATCATTTTTTTATTTTTGTTCTGTAGTGTAGTCATATCATTATTGATGGTGTAAAGCGATTAGAGCTTGGAAAGATTAGGCGCTATACAAAGTCCTCATTATTATTATTATTATTATTATTATTATTATTATTATTATTATTATTACTAATGATATACAAAAAATGGGAACCAGTCTATAAATGGATGAACATAAAATAGAGTACATATGGGTTTGTTTTGACTTGCTAATAATGTAAGTTATGCTTCAGGAAAAAGAATATTTTATCATAGTTGTAAATTAGTACAATAAATGGAGGTATTGATTTATGGAATGGTAGTCCTTTAAGAGTCTTGAGTTTGGAACAACATTACTAAAATTAGCACCTGAATCGTTGGTGAGGAACTGAAAGCATACGTTTCAAAAACATGTAGGCCCGGAAAATGCAGCGGCTCATATTCTTTCCTCTACCCAGAAGCAGACATCCTGGTTTCATCTATACTGATAAATATAGGTTTGATCATGAACGTTCAAAATTTTTAGGTTCTCGAATTTTTAGTATCATGAAATTTGCATATTTTACTATGTGAACTGAATTAGTACGGCGAGTGCTATAACACATGCCTGTGAATATGTAAGAGATTTGTTTTATCAGCGGAAATGATCGCATGGAAGGACCATAAGCAATATATTTCGAATGGAGCTACAAAACTAACTACTGGGTGGGTCGAGAAATCATAGGCTACTATTACTCCGTGTACAACACTCCAAGAGTTTAGTCCCTTCCACTGCCCTTATAGAAAGCGAAGTTAACATTTTTGTTTGGGCAACTCAGTCTTTCACTTATTGTGATGTAAGTTGACTTTCACGGTATCATTAGTGTTGTTAATTCCTTTTTTGTGTGCTGTTTTAACTGAATAATTTCTATTAAAGCTAAATTAAGTACTTTCGAGGAATTGAAAAACATGTGGAAAACTTAAATCAGATAACATCTTAATTTGAAGTAAAGAATGATCTTAAAGGAAAATAATTAGATGTACCTTTAATCCTTATTTTGAAAACCTTGCTACACCTTTCTAGGTGAGAAAAATATGTTTTATGTTTACTTATTTCTTTTTTAGTAGAAAAATTTAAAAACAACTTCAGAACTTCCTTGATCGAAGCTCATTTCAGAACAGTCGTTACAGTCACGCTATGGCAGTTTAAGAAATAAGACCATGCTGTGTGAATGGGAGCATCCGATACGGCTAAATGTTTGCTATTAAAGCAATCATGAACTCATTTTAAATTTGTACTGGCTACATAAAAAGTAAAAACAAAACTATACTTGACAAATTCGATGTGGCATAATACATCATCTGATATATTCAAACTCAAACTGACTCCACTGTTCATTTTCATTATTTTACTCCTACTGGTCGCGATGCCATGAAAAGTTTCAAACACAACCGTTCATTTGATCTGTCTGGTCTTTATTGCAAATGGTGCCACATGGACATATAATATCGCTGCCACAGTGACCATGATGAATAGCATGTTTTGGCTACTTCCTCTTCCATTGATATTAGCATTGACGTTATTTTCCTTGAAAGACATGTTTGATCAAAATGAAAATGGTGCCCTAACTTATGTGCAGTACGGTCGTCCAACCAGCCAAAATGAAAATCTTGTTACCACTGCACCTTTAAAATTGAGAGTAATATTAACGTTGGGGTTTCAATAGTGGACTTTGTGGTGTTTGGTTGGTTATATATACAGTAGTTTCATCTGATATCTCATAGGGCCACCTCAGCTGCCAAAGCGTTATTATTGCTACTCCTTCAAGATGGATAGTCATTTTGATATTTAGTGTTCACTGCAACACTTGAATATGTTCAGTCAGTCTGATGTCAAATATGACCATCCAATAAGCAAGGCTAGACAAATCTTGTTTTATGAAGTCCTCCTTTATAGAAAGTCATATCGAAACGAAGTTTCTAATAGATGATATCTTAGATTGTTTTATGCCCTAAATAAGGGCTTTTTTTCTTATTCAAAAATGGTGCCAAATATATTTCAATAACACCTCTTTATACTGTAAATTTAGATTCAAAATCTGGATAAATCAGTTCCCAGGAGAAGCCAGTCTAATTGAACATGTTACCTCCTGTATGTTGAGTCTAAAATTAGTCTTTTGTCTATTTATACATTCTTCATTGGAAATCTCATCTTAAAGTATACATCGTTGTATTTTATTTTATTAATAATATTTTTAGGGACAACCCAATTGTTATAATTTTGTAAATGTGACGTGTAAGGCAATTTTTGCGCTTAAATTGAAAACTCTAATCGTTTCAGGATGAAGATGTATCAATTATGTCTGTCTGTTTATACATTTATGGCAATCTATCCATGGATGACCAGAACATTTCCCGGCTACGTAGTCTTGAAATTGTGCCCATTCTAAGCCTTTTTCTACATGTCAAGGAAGAAGTAAATCGTATGGTTGCATTGTTATGTCTAGCAAATATCATCGATGAGAAAGAGAGTGCGATTCTGCAGGACAAGCGTGATGTTGTAGAATTTTTGTTGACGACACTGGGTTTGGCAGTTAAAGATCCTCATCACAAGTGTACGTACTACACCGTATCCATATCAGCACAAGAATGTGCGTTGAGTAAGTTTTAATGTATTAATTATTAATGCTATGGGTTAAATCTATGATAGGACAAGTTGACCAGTCAGACAAATTTTGAGAAATGTATGACAGCATGTGCCCTGATGACGGAAATTTAATCCGTTCATGCTGTATCGCATGATGTACTTCATTTCTGATTATATCTTGGGTGATAGTGGTGACAATACATTTCATTTCATTCCACAAAACAAGTGCATCAGCAAAATTAAGTTAGTGTCGTTGTCGTCTACGTTATTTATAACGTTAATATTGTCTGTGCTACAGGCAACATTGTGAATAATTGTTTCAAGCTGAACGCATGCATTTTAATACAGGTGATTTGTATAGCTATATATCGATTTACTGCGCACCGGTAGCAGCAGAGAGGGTAAACAGACATTCTCTAATTGGGGTATATTTTAAGCAAACAATTCTAAGTCTCCATTTGCCAAACTGAGACTTAAAATTACTAAGCCTCAATTCGCCAACTGAGACTACCTCGAAGAGTAAAACAAAAAATACCAACATCGAGAGCATCTACCCTCTCTGCTGCTATGGGGTTAACAATTTTTTTACGATGAAAATCCTTTCAGGATTTCACAAACAGACTAATTTGCAAAACTTCACCTCGCATATCAATTAGATTATTGGATTGGTCAGTGAGTTTGAAATTAATTCTTGTTAAAGAATTATTATGACATCTCATAAAGACTGGATTAGTTGGGTCTTCAATAATTAGAAATCCTGGAGGAGCCGTTGGTGCAAATGAATATAGAATATATCCCTGCTGAGCTTGATTTGATTGCTCAAGATTTTCTTGATAACTTCCTTCGATAACATCACATACTAAATTTAGTTCAATCACCGAGGATATATTAACGTTGTTCGGAGCGATATGTCTACCGCTGCCGTTTGGGTCATTATTATGTTTGAGGATTGTTATTTGTTGTCGTGATAATTCCTTCCAATCATCGTGGATCTTTTTTAACCCAACATCGATGGCATCACTGAGAGACTTTTTTAATTCAACAATGTTATACCTAGGAATTTTAAATGTTTGAATATCCTCTATGCGGATTTTGTATACTGCCCTAAATATCATTTTATGGTCATCATTCATTAATATTTCTTGAATAATTTGCGAATGAAATGTTACCATATCGTTGATGATATTGTTACCTGTTTGTACTACACTAATAAATTCATCTTGGGTGAGAGAGCCGGATTTAAGGGATATTAACAATAATGAAAAATCAGTATTCATCGCTGTTAAATTTTCGCTGATGCTACCATCGTGAAATGTCACACGATTATGGTTGTCCTATCCCATGAACTTGTTGGGAGAATAATCTTGATAACTCTTTACTTCATTGACGGGTTTTATCTTGTCTGTGATATAATCTGATTTTTGTGGTTCAGGTGGTATAACAATTTCTCGTCTAAGTAGTAATTCAGGCCAACCTAACACTGATCTGATTGAATTAATCTCGATCGTAGATGATAGCGTCGGCTCGTGAACTGTTATAGCGATTTTCGATTCTTTTTCGGTGATAGATTTAATTCTTCGTTGTAATTCGTTATTGATTTGTTCAATTTGGTATGACCCTGTCGGTAACGAGACAACGTTCCAGTCTGGTTCACCGTCTGGTTTATTTTTCCACGCGAACACCAAAGAATTATTCGGTTGTTGACCACCGAATGCTACCGATCTGATATTAGGCCAACTATGATATATTCGTAGTTTTGCTAGCGCTATCACTTTCACGGGGATCGGAGTCGGGAAATTTACGCTGAATTCAAGACGAGTTGAAGTTACTGTTATCATGCTTGTTTTCACCGGTGTTGTATTTGCTACTATTTGTTGAAGCAGTTCTTGCGACGACATTATTAATATTATTGTTTTCAATTTCCAATTTCAACATCGTTGACTTGAACAATTGAGCCATCGCTGAAACCTTGCTATCTGATATTGTTGTATCATCCAACGACGATGATATCATCGAGGATAATTGTGAGTATGCGGCAGATGGAACGTGAAATTTAATTACATAATTTTTTTGTGACCCCGGTTAATATACCCGCGATTGTAGCCACCGCAGAAATACAAATTGGAACTACGACCGGAGCAATCATTGTAACCGAAGATAGTATTAATTCAGCAGCAGTGATTACTCCCGACACCGAGTACACGGTAACATCAACCACGATTATTCCTTGTCGGTATTGTTTTATTTTTATTTGATATTCCTCAGTGAGTGGGCTAAGTTTAGTTTGAAATTCACTGACCTGATCATAGCGATATTGTTGTGATGTTGTCATTTTATTTTAAAAACGCTAGTGTTTTCAATTATGAAATCCGAAGGATTTTCCTTTCAAATTAATTATTTACTCAAATCCACTACGAATTCCATGTACCACGTTACTGAAACCCTGACTAAAGTTCTATCTGCGGTCGTTATCGTGAACTGTTCAGATATATCCTTGTCGATGATCGTTGATATCGTATTATTAACTCCAGATGAACTACTCGATGATATATTAAATTGAGTCGGTGATACTATTGTTAATCGATAAATACCTTTGACGGCTGCAGTTACGTGTAAAATGTTGTTTGTAGGAGTCCATGCAAATGATCCGTGTTGAATCGTGTATACGATATTGTTGGTTTTCTCATGAGGAATTTTTGTTTTTTCGATGACGCTTATCATCCTCGCTGCATTATCTTTAATAGCATCGTTGAACGTTTCGAGATCTTCAACAGATTTTTTAATAATCGCGATTTGATCTGAAAATGATCTATTATCGCGAACAACACCTAACTGGGAATTAATTTTAGTTATTTCCTCCATCGATGAAATAATATTTGCAAGAGTTGTTTTAATATCATCTGGTTTTGCATCCTTCCCGAAGAACTTGTCGACGGTGTCATCCTCTTTTCGAAAATTTCTTCGTAAACTAGTAAATTGATCAACATGAGTATCAAATTCAGCTCGTAGTTTTGTTAAATTATCCACGGCGGCTTTCACATGTGCGATTTGTAAATCACTGTGTAACCGTGGAACGCCAAAGAAGCTATTTACAGGAGTTTCGATGCTGTCAATGACATCTTGTTGAAGTTGATTAAATTTAATTATATGATCATCATATTTATCATTGAATGTTTTTAATGAATTCGTAACAGATATGTGATTGTTATCGAGTGATGAAATTTTATCTGTAATTGTTGAAATAGTTACACCCGGTTTGAGTTTACCCTGATCGGAAAACAACGCGATAGTATTCTCTGTTGCTTCTCGTCGTTTAACTAAAATATCATCAAGAGAAACATTACTAGTTTTCAATTTACCCTGACGATCTTGAAATACAACTATTTCACCGGGATAACACTTGCTAAGTTCAACGTTTCAACTCCATCGGGATCGGGTTTCTTCAGCGTTGATAAAGGTCGTCCCCAAATATCAATCATTGTTATTATAAAAAATGTCTCTCTGTCTCTAAATCCAAAGGATTTCACCGAGGAGATTTCAAACGACCGCTAGTATATTCATTCAGGACCACATGTGGTGGTTTTCCACTTGGATTATCCAAGGTGGATGAAATATCATCAAGTACATTTAATACTTCATTGCCACATATGGGTGGGTCAATCATCGTTTGTGTGGGGTACCTGGTAGTCTTAGACCCTTTCCCTTTTTTTATACCCAGATCCGCGAACGGATCCACCGGTTGCTTTCTTTAGTGCCATTCCTGCCGCGGTACCAACGGCCCCTAACGCTGCCGTTTTAACTACCGCTGGGGCCGCTGCGGGAATCAACCCTGGAATCAATCCTAACAGCGGGAATATACCACTGGTTTTTATCATGTTTTTAATCGCGGCAGCAGAAAGAGTAATCTGGACGCCTTTCTTTGCTACAAGTGCGTCATTGAAATGTTTTACTTGACGAGTTGTCAGCGATTATTTATTTACCCTGCCAATCATCTGATTGGGTTTTAGAGTTATTGTGGTTCCACATTCCTTAGCTGATTTGGATTGCAATTTTTTTAACTGACCGGGTGTCAACGTGACATTGATATTACTATACGACATTATACAAACACAAATTGATCTAATTGTTACATATTTTCCACCGGTGCATCTACCATTCTCATTCGTCCATCAACACCTTCAAGTAGCATTGATTTATCACTGAGAATGACAGCAACCGCTCTATAATTAGCAATACCACCAGGGCGGGTTACACGAGCTCGAAAGTGTATATCAACGACGTATTGTCTTGTTAAATCAAGATGTTCTAGCGAAAAGTAATAAATCGGATATAGAATTTTAAAATCCAACTGAGATATTTGTAGACCAGTGTCGACATTTTGATCGCGTTCCATATACGACACAACCGATGATACGCGCGTGCAATATGGTTAGTGGTGTAATCAAGTTGTGTATCCTCGGATGGTTCTTGCTGTCCGTTTATTCTCAGCGAGACTTCATTACATCCAATTTGATCAAATATCATATGGGAACGTTCTTAATTATTTAATCGCGCAGTATTCTGTAGCGCAATAAATATATGACGTGGAGCTGAAATACCTTGTTTTGATGCAAAATGCCATGTTAATATACCGTCGATATTAGAATCCAAGGTATCTGTGGACACTGATAACCAACTCAGTAATGATTTTCCTCCTTGATCCATAAATGATAGCAATCGCTGTTCTGTTACCATTGACGGATTCAACACTGGCATCCACAGTGATAGTTTTGATAAAACGACTTTACCGGCGGCAACGCCAGCATCGCGCCAGATTGCATTATCGTCAGTACCCTTTCCCACTAATGTTACCGTATGATTTGCTCCATAAATAACTTTTCTAACGTTTCTACAAAATCCAAATATTTGATGCAGTGGAATAGCACATGAAAATCGTCGACGTTGTCCCTGCAACGTTGATACTCGTGTTGCAAATCGTAGGTTGTAATTAGGAATATTATTTATGACATCAAATGTATCAGCTGGTCTTACATACCCGGCTGGTGCTGGATCAACTGCAGCAGCATTTGCTGCATTTACTCTGGAATAATGGACGTGTTCAGCGTTATCAGTAATATCCTTAACGAACATCATAGACAAACCAGCCGATCTAGTATGGTCATCAGAATATCTTGCTAACCCAATTATTCCTTTGGCAATATCAACTTCACGCTCAATAGATTCAATGTCTCTTCCATCAATGAGATATCTTGCACTTTCAAATAACGCCATGATACCATTATTGACAAAACCAATTCGGATAGTTGGGTTATCTGCGTATGGTGTATCATCTGCTTGTAGAAGTTCACCTTCGATTTCGATAAAGGCTTCACATGTTAGAAAGTATTTACTGGTATCATGAACTTCAAGTTCAATTCGTGATCTAATATCAGGTTGCACTGCGTGATAAGAATAAAATTGATAATCACGTACAGAATCATCTTTAAGTACTGGGGAATCCATATCAAATGCACTATCAGGTACTCGTTTGAACATTTTTTATTATATAACCGCCGGTCTAAAATGTAGGCGAAAATTATATAAAAAAATTCTAAGAGCTTTTTTGAAATTCGAAGAATTTCCAATGGAAATTAACATTGAAAATCGACTACTTTACTAGTCAGAAAAATCAGTCAAAAATCAATTAAAATCAGTGAAAAACCATCAGAATTCAGTGAAAAATCATCAAAAATGACTGTAAATCACCAATAATTATTAAAACAAAATTTCTAAGAGCTTTTTCCTATGGAAATTAACATTGAAAATAGACTACTTTTTTAGTCAGAAATCAGTGAAAAACCACCAGAAATCAGTGAAAAATCATCAAAAACCCCCCAAAAATCAACAAAAATCAGTAAAAAATACAGAATAAAATTGATTATAATAATTATTTTTTTTATACAATAATTTATCAGTTCTGCTTGGAAAATCTTTGATTTTTAATTTCACCGACGTCGTCGACGTTTGTTTAAACCACTTCCCGCTATCATATTTGCTGTTATGTTATCTTGGACGTTAGTCATCAATGACTCTAGTTTTTCATCTACTGCGTCATTTATTATTTTACTAACACTTGCGGGCATAACCGCAGTAGATGGTAACGGTAATGACGGAGTTATTCCTGGTTTCGAAAGTACTTTAGATTTTCTCCGTCGAACTAACGCTGTTAGTTTATCTTTTGCGGCTGAAAACGCCTTCCCGGCAAGATCACCAACAGCGCTAATACCCTTATCTCTGATAACATCAATGGCTTTCATTGATATTTGTTTTGCAATCGGAGCCACTTTTGGAGCCATTCTTGCAAATAATCCCGCAATGGTATCACAGAGACAATCTCCATAGTATGCTCGGTATTCTGGCAATCGTGAGTTTACCACGTACATGTTAGTTGGTTTATCATGATTGTAGTGTATAATCATTCTTATAAAAAATACTGTTGTTGGATTGTTCTACGATTTTCAATCACTATGATAACCATCCGCTAACTCGTCAATGAAATCTCGGTATGTTGCAATATCCATGATACCACCTTGAAATAACCTGTAACAGAATTGTTACCGAGAGGAGGGTGGATTAAATGAACAATACAAACACAATTTGTGAAAGAAAATATAAATTTATGTAATAAATTATAAATGAAAAAAAATACAGATGTAACAACACAATAATTCATACGCTCAACCCACAATTACACTCACAACCATTCACAATACATGAACAAATTAAATAACAATACAAAAGGAATCTCAGATGTAAAGGGATCTCTTGGATTATACACAGATCCAAGAATCCTTTACGAAAGTTAAATAAACGCAAGAATGATTTACGAAAAAAAATAAACACAAACGACAAACTATCTATCGCACGATGGATTGCGATAACTAGCACGATCATATACTTGTATTCAATCAAGTTGCTAGCTTTTATTGATATCTATGTGATCAATTGAAATATTATTGTGATCTGACATAAGCATGCAAATACAACAATGTATTAAATTATATTACAATTTCAATACACCTATGTGTCTCCCCTGTATAACCGCACGATTCAGCAACAGTTGAATCGTCTCCCAGTTTCCCCGAGAACCGAGGGTTGACCAATACTATTATCGGACGTTTCCCTACACGGATCCACCACAGTTATACGTTCAGACAGCATACAACATCTACCCGAACCAACGGTTCCTCACTCCCCTAGATGTCTACCCGGACGTTTTACAACTCTAAGACAGCTCCGACACTCGGACTTCTAGCTTTCCGGATATTTACACGTTACACAGATATTGACGAACAGACAGTTCGACACACAGACAGATACTTCAATTCCGTTTGCACAAATTAACGGCACAAGCACATTCAGATATTTATACAGAGATGTTCCAGAACAAACAATAGATGTCCCACAACAAATCAAACGATATCAAAGACGTTTATCAAAAGATGGTATCAGATGTGTTAACAGCTACGGTATCAACGATGTTATTAGCAGCTACGGTATCAACGATGTTATTAGCAGCTACGGTATCAGAAACAATGTAACAACTATGTTAGCAGCTACGGTATCAGAGACGGTATCAACGATGTTATTAGATGCGCTATCAGTGATGTACTTCTACGGTATCAACGACGGAATCAGACGGAATCAGACTGAATCAACGACGGAATCAACTGGAATCAGACTGAATCAGACGGAATCAGATGTTATCAACGACGGAATCAATGATTGTCAGATGTTATCAGATCTACGGAATCAACGATGTTATTAGATCTCCGGAATCAACCCTTTGGCTGGAGATTTGCAAGACGAGGTTATCTATCCTTCGATTAGATATTTTAGTTCCCGTAAATAATAATGAGAAATCCTTTGCCTTATATACTCTCTATAGGTGAACATAAATCACATCGAGCTTGACGTGCACCACGTACAACGAGTATTTCGGATTTCATGTAAATTACAAATTGGCACATGCAAATCGTTACACGCCACTTAATCACCCCAGGTAATGCGTGTACGACGAAATCAAGAAAATGGTGAGTTTCGTTTGCAATTCAAGAACAACAAAAATCAGTTCAAATTTTCGCCTAATTCTGTGACATAACCTTCTGCAGATATCAGCTGCTTCATTAATTACTTCCGGTGAGTTATTTCCTGCCCGTTTTCTTCCTACGAGTACTTCTAATCGTGATATATCACTAAGAACATTACCAGGAAAACTGACGTTTAAACCACTACCTGTTTTTTAGTAATACCCGTTGCACCTTTTTCGGAATCAGCTACTGCCATTATTTGTATTTCACCAGGGATTGGGTCTGCTGTATATATTGGTGGTGGTTGTGTGACTCCTCTTACCTTAGCTAGAAATTGACTATAATCAGATTTTATTTTTTTGTTATTTTGTTTTCACCGCGGTTTGCTAAAAACACCTTATTCGCCCAGGTTTCTCTGTCTTTTATAAAATCTATAGATTTGTCGTCTTTTAAATATTTATCTCTTTTATTTGTTTTAAAACTATCTTTAGTAAAAATTAACTAGATCAGAGTCTGTTTTGATTCCTCTGATTTTATTTAACGCATCATCCGTAAATATATTTTCAGGGGAATAGTCTTCTCTTGTAACAGCGCCTGGTTGTTTTTGTTGTTCAACCGGGGCGGGAATATCAATATCACCTAATCATTCAAGTTCTTTTTGAAGTTCTCGTTATTGTCGTTGTTGTTGTTGAAGTTCTTCTTGTTGTCGTATAGCAGTAACTAAATCATCTGGAAGTGTTTGTAAGGATTTTTTTGTTTGTTTAGATCTTTTTGCTATCTTTGTTATCACTGGGAGAAAAGTCTCTTCTTGTTTTTTTCCTTGTTCAGAGATTGTTGACACTATCTGTTTCGTTGTTGTAGTTATAGGGGAAAAAGTTGTTCAGACCTTTCTGTAAAATCAGTCTGAAGACTGTCGCTGCTGCAATTTTTCACGTAGCGAGTCGCGGATTGGAAGGAGTTTATTAATAGCATTCAATCTCTCTCTTGCTGATTTCGTGGTTAATGCTTCATTGGTCATTATTGAAAACAACAACACTATCTTTAAATTGCAAAGTGATTTCAAAATCGATTTTCTCTAAATGAATTCCTTGGGTTTTCACCGACTGATTTTTTTAATTGTTTTATTTATTTCTTTGGCCTTTTTTGATAAAAAAAATCCGTTGAAATCGGTATGATTTTATTGAAAAATGGAAATTCCTTTGCAATTTCAACATTGAAAAATTGATTTTCTCTAAATGATTTCCTGGGGTTTTTACCCTCAAAAAACAAACCAAATCAGTGAAATAACTATTCCACCATCCTTGATGGTGCAGTGAAAAAACTGTATTAATAATAAATAAATAAATAAAAAATAATTACTATGTTTTTTTACAACTCTTTTGTATACTGTGTATACATTCCTATACACAATATGATCACTTAAGTTTTTTACAATTCTTTGGTATGTCATTCATAGTATAGAATTTCACCGCTATTGTTTGACTAAACCCACCTAGATACCTATATGAATGGGTTCATTCACCCCCGTTACCTGTAATGTTATATACAATAGAGAGGCTCTCTGGGGGGGGGGGGTATTCTCAGCTTTCTCAATTAGATTTTTTATCTGCTTCGCCTTGGAATTAATTCGTTTTTTAGTTCATATTCCCGCCCCAAATCACTCCGTACCTTTTCTACAAGGCTACATAATGGTACAAACGCGCTAACATCTTCACAATAAACTAAACTCTGACGGATTGAATTCTGAATACGCTTTGTCAGAGAATATTTTTTCGAGAGTGTGTATTTATTATTTATTTCTGCAAAATTTATGTCCTCAAAGTCGGATAAAATTTTATCAGAATCCAAACCCTCCGATAGTTGAATTTTTTGATTTTTCAAATTATTTATTTTATTTATAATACGGTTAATACTTTCAGAATTCATTATTATAATTACATATTTTTAATTACAAAAAATCAAAAAATTGTGGGTCGATTTTGACCCGTTTTTTTTAGACAGTACAATACCCATACCCCGTTTCGTTATGGGGTTTATAGGCATACAAATATACTTAATTAAGGACAGCACAATGCCGATACCCCGTTTCGTTATGGGGTTTATAGGCGTTACGAGTATACTTAATTAAGGACAGCACAATGCCGATACCCCGTTTCGTTATGGGGTTTATAGGCATACAAATATACTTAATTAAGGTCAATACAAAACAATTGGAACCCCTTTGGTGTATTTATACATCAAATGGCGCCCAGAGGTACATATAAGACAGCACACAACATTCATTGAATGGATGACGTGAATGAATGAAATGACAATGGATGATGATGACGGGGGCGGGTCTACATTCATACGTCAATCATTACAACCTAGATAAAATCCTTGGCTGTATGAATACAAAAGAAGTACCCATACACCGGATAGTGTATAGGTTGTAATGTTTGACGTATTGACGTATTGATTTTCGACACACTTTAATCCCCCAATAGTATAAGCTACTCAATACAAGGAAGTCAAACACAGAGGTGTGTGATTTTATTCATTGTTGTGTGTAATACTGATTATTGACAGTGCTGAATTAACAGTGAATATCTGCAAAAAAACACTATAAAAAATGCAATTGTTTGTAAACACCACGTCGCTGATTTGTTTTCTTACAAAACAGATAATTGATTATATTCTGTTGAGATTTATGACAATTATAACAGCCAATCAAAAATTACCAACGAAACAGTGACAGAGTTTCAACGATAACTCTCGTTAGGCCGTAACATACCCAAACGAGTTATCTCCGCTAATGCTATTATAGAATAATGCAAAATATATAGTTAGAGATATGAAAATTTAATCCTATTATTAAAACGATTTGAAAAAGCGGTCCTGGTTATATTCTCTGCTACTTTTTGAACTGAGGGCGGACAAATATCAAAATATCTACGGGCTTCGTATATTGACAGAAAATACTTTTTCCTCGTTATTTTCAGTATTAATAGACATTATCCGTCTAGCATTTTTCGAGTATTTTCCAGCCCCTCCTCGTTTTAAATTTTCACTTTGTGAGATGGCTTGCAGATTCGATAAAGAATTATCAGTCTTGTTATTATTTATATGATCAATAACAAAACCATCCTTGCTCAATCCGTTAAACACCTCATACACGAAACGGTGATTAAAAATATTTATTCACCTCAGGATCAAACATCAAATATCCTATATTAGTCATTAAACGAACAGATTTATTCAATCTGCAGTGTCTAACAATACCATCACGAGAAGCTTCATAGTTTTCAGTCACTGGATGTGGTCGGAATTCTTGGCTCATTTTATATACATACTTTTATTTGTCTAATTTATTAATTGGCTGAATTATAACACCACTTGAGAATCTAACTATGTAGTCCTGAGGGTTTTTTATGATCTTGTCGTTGACGTTGTCGTTGACAAAGTCAGGGTTTTTGATTCTCTTTTTGTCATAATAACGCTTCAACTCTCTATATCGTTTGCCACCATAACCGAGACATAACTGTGATGTGCCTCTAACCCCTACACCACATCGGAAGCAAGGTTTCGGGCCATTACTTCCACGTCGAAAACTTTGCATATGATACCCACAGAATTCATTTATGCATGATTTGTTACACGGAGTCGTTGATCCAATCATAAGCCATTTGCAATGATTCATTAAAAATTATATTTCTTATTTAAATACTTGTTTTAATTATAGCATGAAGGAATTCGAGAGATTATCGAAAATTTACGCCTTGGAAAAATGCTAAATTCAATCTAGATAGAGTCTATGATATACCAAAAAGTCTAATAGATGATAGAATCATATTGGGTAAAATCAGAAATTGTTTTAATGAATTTTACCGAGATGGAGCATCACATACTTGGTCGACATTTCGAATTATGCACGATGATGTCAATGTACCCAACACTGATGCTACCATGAACGACAAAATAGCAGCTGAGATAATTTCACATCTTGGCGGAAAGAGGTATTTTTTTAGAATGAAATTCATTATTAAAGAGGTAGGAGAATGGATTATCAGAGATAAATTTGAACCAATTCTTAAGGATAAAAAAACTGTCATTGTGAGTCGAGATTCCAGACCAGGAATTCTGACTGGAATTGATAGACCGTATTACGAGAGATCTTATCCTGAAACAGCAGTTGTTTATGGGATATATCCGTTAAATGATAAACCCGATATTGCAAAACTAGTTCCTATGAAACTATCGTCAACGTTGAATTGTGTAGCAACACGGGTAATAGAACACTTCACAAATGCATCCCGGGGAAATAAACTGACTGATCTAAGACGCAAAAAAAAAAAATGAATGGGGACTGACAGTGAGAGAGCACGGGGCAACAATTCAGGATATAGCTAAATTAGAAACATCATTGCAATTTCCAATATCAGTAGCGACGATAACAGGTGAGATACTATATGAATCGAAATATAAATCGAGAAGAGTTCCAATTGAAATTATTGATCATAACAAACACGCGTGGACACCTGCAGTAACAATATTTCCACGAGATAGAACCGTAAAATATATCCCTGAGGAGTTCTGTAGGGATGTTTTCTATGAAGAGAAATTATTTGATGCTATTCACGCGTTGTGTAAGGATGACCCTGTGTCAGTGTGGTTACTTAATAGTGCTGATTCCGAATCAGCATTTGATCAATTTGTAAGACCAAATGGTGAATTATATCGCACTGAAGCGTTACACTCACGAATGAGAAAAATCGCTAATGAATTTTCATCGGAGAGTTTCCATGAAAAACTATTAACGGATAGTTTCACAATTGCATCATAGGTAGCTCACTTCGCAAGAGAAAAAAACTCATGGCGTCCAACACGAAGTGATTTTCTCGACGATGTTAAATTGAACTGCATCGAATTTGGTCATGGAGGGCTGTGGAATACAAAATATTCCCGCGAGGGTATGATTTCAATTGATATATCCTCGTGTTATCCTGGGAGTTTTCTCGGGTATGGAGAATGCGCTGAGTACTTTAAACGATTTGGACACCCCACACATGAAATGACTCGTGTTGCGATTAATGGACCATTACCCGATTTTGATTTAACTGATTCGCTCGTTTGATATCATTTTGAACTCGCTACAGGACCACATCCGTGTAGTCATGTTTGGATTGGTAGACACAAATCTGAAAAACATTGGATGCCAATTGTGTTACTACGATATATGATTGATTGTTGTATGCTGATATCACTGATTGTTAGTGAAGCTATCATATGCTATCGAGGACAAACTGAAGTTTGGTTACCAAAACACGATCTAAATCGTATAATTGATGAAATACGAAAACAGTTTCCCGATTTCAATGAAGGAAAAATCATGGATTGGTCTAGGGAGTTATTTGAAATAAAAAATAAACAAGCAAAAGATTATGGACGAAAAATAATCGGTAAATTTACCCAGGGTGGAAGATACGACAATGCAAAATACTCCTCGCGGTTGATCATAGACAAGGCTGAATACGATTTTATTGTAGCGGATTTAACGAAACAGGGAAAACTTGTAAATCGTAATGACGCTTTCCTATCCGATGGAACACGATTAGGTACAATTGTTACTTACTGTGATGGATAAAGTTCCCAATACACACATTTGAGAAGTTCTATGCTAGCCTATGCTTCTATTAATCTATTTTCGATGATACATAGATTTCCTGACACAGCTGTTAGAGTCGCCACTGATTCTATGTATATCCACGAGAAATACAAATCAGCTGTAGCTGCATCCACAGATCCGGATGAAAATTGGGGATGTTGGAGATTTAAAAAGGAAACGCTACATGAGTATTGTGAATCCGCAGATGTTACCATGAATGATAAATACTTAAAGTGTGATCGGAATCTCTTTGAGATTCAATCAGAATTTTCTAATGCACCATCGATATCTGATCCAATATGTAGATACAAGACAGTTGATTTAAACGGCTGTGGTGGGTCAGGAAAGACAACTCGTGCAATTGAATTATTTCGTGGTATATCAAACATGATTGTGCTAACACCAACTCACAGACCCTCCAGAGAGATGAAACAACGAGAGGTAAATGCCTGTACTTATCATAGTTTCTTTCGATGGAAAGGACATGTATGGACTCCTGATCAAATGGGCGATAAATTCATTCCTGAAATCATAATTTGGGATGAAATATGCACAGTATCGTTGAAAATATTACAAACATTTCTTGAATGGTTGTTATTGAAAAATACAAAAGTCATCATGTACGGTGATCACGGTCAACCACCACCATTTGTCGGTGGATCCCCACATGAGTGGTTAAAAGGATTTGTAGACTATTACGAAGAGATTAATACCGATCACAGATCACTTGATGAACAATTACGCGAGTTCAAAGCGCTAATTAGATTACAACCGGATAAAATCCAGTGTGAAATAGCGCGTGAAATAATTTCAGAAACTCCCATGAATGATTTTTGGGAAACATGGAAACCGAATGATTTGATAGTGGCAAGTAGAAAAATAGTCAGAGACACACTTCAGATGAAATTATTTGAAAAACATAAATGTAAATTTGCAACACTTCCAGTGCCACTCTGTTATAGACCTTCGGATACACGAAAGCAGAATATCGAAGTTGATATTCCAGAGCTGACAGAAAAAAATGTTTAGTATTAAATGATATTGTGCTGGTTGATATCAGTGTCGTCGAAGATGCATTGCGCGCTGATAAATCACCATGGACGTTAGGTTATGCGGCAACTATACACTCATCACAGGGATTAACTATCACAGATACAATTATTTGGATAATAGATAATTACATCGAGTGGTCAAATTTAGTTTATCTCGCAGTGTCCAGAGTGAGGAGAATATATCAACTTCGAAGAGTTGTCTTGAATGATAATGACAATGCAATAGGTGATATACGCCATGATATAATTAGAAAAAAACTCTCTGGTTATAAACAACAGAATAAATAAAATAAACGAGAATTTGATATTGATGCTGAATTAATAATGACGTTGAAACAGCAACAGAATAATCACTGAGCAAGTTGCAGTTGTATAATGAGTTGGAGTTGATCGGATAAAGACTCTCGCCAATTTACCGTAGATAGAAAAAATAGCAGCATTGGTCATACCAGAGACAATGTGATGCTGACTTGTCTTGAGTGCAATAGACGCCGGGGTGCTAGTTAAGACCCCGCGGTGGTAATTGAGTATCATCAGGTATCACTTGTAGTTGTTGTCGAGTAAATCCTCGTTGAGGGGCAGTTGAATCCAGTCTATAGATTGCTGGTCTACCCGTGGATCGTGTTATACTAGATATCTTATGTGCAGTAACACTCCAAATAGGATCAGTAGCTCTTTTTTTACCACCCTCGAGCTCTCCTGGTTCGTATAAATACCTAACAGTGGCATTACTACCAAGAATTGGTTCTTTTGAAAAATCTTTTTGTGGAGTTTTAGGTAAAGACGCTTTCTTAATCGCGTCGATAGGTTTCATGTTGATTGTTTGAGTAATCTCGTTGTTGAGCGCGGTAATCACAGCCGGTAATCTCTTGACCCATTCACGAGATCGTGTATCCTGAATAAATTCTTTCGCGTATTGATATCCAAATAACCGCTCAGCAAGTGTACGATTAAACCGTTCAACAATTGCCTGATCGCGATGTAGTGCAGTATGTCCTCGTCTGATGGTGACATTATGATGTTTCATCGTTGATAGAACCACACCTTGAAATTCCTTGAAAGGATCAACTTGTAATAGATTTGGCCAACGCAGAGGACCCTTTCGATAAATCCTCTCAAGTTCATTGGCGACTTCAGTTGATGATTTTGTTTTCAGCGGTTCTGCTTGTTTGTATCGACTCGCAATATCAACTAACGTTAACGCGTATTTATAACCACGTTCATGCGGCAGAAATAATATATCAGCCTGATGAACCTCATTAGGAACAGTCACATCAAAATGTGAGTAGTTAATTTGTTTAGGCGGTGGTAGATAAATTTGCTATATCGCCTGTTTGGATAACCAATTAGCCGCTGTAGTATTTTTCACTTTCGCGACGCTAGCGAGTTTACTGATTGCCGCTTTACCCTTCCAGTATCCTTTTGGAGAATAATAAATAGATTCCATGTTGTTATTAATTACCCGCACCTAACATCAATTTACCTTTCATCGCCGAATTTATCAACGTTGAAGCCAATTTTTCTTTGAATGATTTATCAGTGATTGAATTCAACGCATGAATTAATTTCACATCTACGAGATGTCTGTGTTGAAGATTACTGCTTTTATAGGCAACATCATGAGCATGACACGCCTTATCAATAGCGTTTATTAGATATTCACCCGGTTTGGGTTGGGTTTGATCATCTAGTCTGATATCGAGTCTTGTTCCCGGTCCACAATAACTATACCCTGGAAGATGTTTTTCACCTGGATACTTTGCCCATGGTGTTCCTGGGAGTTTTACTAGCTTGGTTGCAATATCACCTCCTCGTTTTGTTTTTAAAGGTTTCGTAGAAATAAATCTAAATTTCTTTGTACTACATTGTATACATTTACCAGAAAGCGCTGATCGGTTATTTCTAGTTGTAATCATCGTCAAGTCATTTGTGCCAGTACGCGCCTTACATTTCACACAATATAGATCCATAATATATTTATAGCAATATGAATGTAATTGATTATTCTGCTACGAAACGACGGTAGCCTATTAAACACCATGCGTTGTTACCAAATTCTATTCGCGCAATTATAAGTGGGCCATCTGGAAGTGGTAAAACACAATTGCTACTTAATTTAATAACGAGATGGATGAAATGGAATAAGTTATATTTGATTGCTCCGAGTGTAGATGATCAGCGATGCTATGAAGTGTTAAAGGATTTTAACGAGAAAGCGAAATTAGAAATCGATGATGATATTATTGAGTTTATAACCGATATCGAAGAAGCACCGAGCATTGATGATATCGATGGAAGTATTAACAATTTAGTCGTATATGATGATGTGATGTTAGACAATCAAAAGAATCCTGCTAGGATATTTTCCAGAGGCAGACATAAAAACACTGATGTGATATATGTTACTCAACGTTACACACAAATTCCTAAAGTGATCAGAGATAACTGCAATATGCTATGTATATTTAATAGAGTTGATACTCATACGTTGAGAAATATTTGGCAAACTTGGTGTGGAGGTGATATGGATCATAACCAATTTAGAAATTTCTTTAGCCGCGATCAATCAATCCCACACGGATTTGTGACCATAAATTTATCAGAGCCTCGGACGAGATATCGTGTCGGACTTGATCAAATATTCAGTTAACCCAGAACTGAAATGATAAATCATAGCAGCAGAGAGGGTGGATGCACTCGATCTTGGTATCTTTTTTTTTTTTACTCTTCGAGGTAGTCTCAGTTGGCGAATTGAGGCTTAGTAATTTTAAGTCTCAGTTTGGCAAATGGAGACTTAGAGTTGTTTGCTTAAAATATACCCCAATTAGAGAAAGTCTGTTCACCCTCTCTGATGCTCCGGTATTTCGGTAGTTTCTGTCAGTATGAATGTACGGATATTCTGGCGAAATGCAACTTTATAAAAACTTTGAGATTTAAAAAATTAAACATGTTATGTTTTTAATTATTTACTAGTGTTTCTTACTGTCAATTTTTTAAAATACTTAATGCCATCGATAATCATTCCAGAATTTCGTTTTAAATAGATTAGTTTGTTTTCTGTGTCAGTTGTCAACACTGTTTTAATGACCAGGTATAGCATCCCAATATATCAGTTGCAGTTTAGGAAACGATTGTTTGTATTAATATAAACCATCGACCTTGAACATAGTACTTAGTAGAAGTTAAGATATTTGCATATGTACTGATGAGAAAAATGCATATCCATTTCGTATTCTCAATTTTTTTTTATAACAACGATACCAACATGGTGCCGTTTTTGCATCAGCAATCGTGCCCACTTTGGAAGGATTGCATTTGCTATAGTTCATGTGGCATACATGACAACGCATACGGTCTTTGTTTGGGTTACATGTCTTTTGGAGAGGAGGCTCTACATGTACAGTTTGTCAAAAATTGTCGGATATGAATCAAAGTTTGTTCTGATGCCCGTTGGATAGTCTTTTTGGCAAATAGTCAATGTCTGCGATATCCGATGCAGGGTTAACATGGTAACGTTTGACAGAAGCCTATCCATTAGAGTATGCATATACCTAGACATGTTTATTTTATCAAGATGGAGTCTATATTCCAATGGTCATTGTATTCGACTCCGCTAGAAAGCGTGGCATGCAGAGTTATTCTTCGAGAGATGCCATGGCAACCTCGTCAAGTTGCAAGGTTGTAATTAATTAGATTCAGTGTCTTGCTTGAATGATCTGTTGACAGTCATTATAGAAATAAAGTGTAATTTTTATGTTCATGCTCTGGCAGTTTAGTTTACCTATACCCGTGCGTTGTGCTGAAGCAGTTTGAGTAAAGTGT
The DNA here is from genome assembly GCA_030141615.1 of Unio pictorum. NCBI lineage: Eukaryota > Metazoa > Mollusca > Bivalvia > Unionida > Unionidae > Unio > Unio pictorum. Next base: position 325,847 of record JARLTB010000163.1, on the reverse strand, counting down.
CTTGCCCATATTCACATAGGTCCCAGACTGGCATGAGTAGCGTTAACCACAATATTGTATTCTAGGGCAAAATGCTCACTATTGCATCTGAATATATCACCAGATACATAAAAATGCTATAAATGCGGACAAAAGTTTGGGAAAAATATAAGTGCACTTCCTTTTTCTCTGACCTAACAGTTTTAAATTTGTATTTCGTGTTCATGTGAGAAACAAAGCAAACGTTTATTGATGACTTATTTTCCAGCTGTGCGCCGCTTGGGTAGAAATGATGCAAACAAGACCCTTCTTGTTGAACTGGGTTGTCTGCCTCCCTTAGCTGAACTGGCCAGAAATGGAAACGTTGCAGAACAAAGAGGTATAATGCATAACTCTGTAATGATCCTTGCAGTTGCAGTATATTATATACTGTAGCACCAAGCAAAGAATATTGTGACACTATGCATCTGTATATTACGACATCTTTGAAACAGTTTTTATGGAAATTCATGGTCGTTACTTTGTTTCTTGCATAATCATATGCTAAAAAATATAGTTTTTGCCTCCCACTTTGGGGGCCTTTGATCAGGATCAATGGTCGGATGTATCAAATACAGTGACATTTTACAAATAATTTATAAAAGACCCCAGTGGCCGAGGGGTCTAAAGCGCTCACCGTAAGGTATCACTCCGACCACCCCTCTATCTGAGTGGGTTTGAGTTCCAGGCTCGGTTAACGATGGTACGCGAGAAAGCCTGCTAGTACCTTCTGATGAGACGGTGGTTCTTCCCGGGTCTTTCTAGGGGACTTGATACAATAGTTATACTGACTAGGATGGGGTCTATGCAGTTTGTTAGGTGGATCAGTAGAGCAGGCAATATATGTTCTGATCTGATGGAGACCTCTTCGGTGGCCTAGTAGTATGAGCGTCCGTCTTGGATGCGAGAGGTCGAGGATTCGAACCCTATTTAAGATATACCAAGACTTATAAAAATGGTAGGAACTGCTGCTTCGCTAGGCTCTAAGCAGTAATATGTTAGTGTTAGGACTGGTCGGCCTGGTATCGGGATGGAGTTACTGGGTGGGATACGATGCCATGTGTCTGCGATATGATGCCCCAGTGTTAGATATGAATATTAACTGTCACAGTCAAGACATCGTAGCGATATAACTGAAAAAGTGTTCGAGCTAATTTAAAAATCCAAATCACACACAGATACTAATTTACTGATACATTAAGCCATGACCGATTTGGGTCTACATTCATTGTAGTTAGACCTAACCTATACGCAAGTTTTAATGGTACCTTTCAGAGCGGGAAGACAGATAATGTCATTGAAGAACTCGATACAGGTTTGCATGAAGTGTATATTTGTGTCCTCTCCATTTGGACAGTAATACAGAGTGTATGGGGATTTTTAGACAATAGATGAAAACATTCTTTGTAGCCTAAATATTTGCTCAATATGATCGTACCATTAGAAGAGATAGTATGCAATCTGTGTATTTGATAACATTACTTATTTGCATCATGTTACATACTAGTAAATTTTGTAGATATTGATGTATCTATTAGGGATTATGCCATAAAATTAGACCAGCTAATTGGTCTCTCAGCCTTTTTTTATTTTGACTTCACGACTTTTGAGACCAGCCGTATTTTCATTAACACTAAATGGTACTATTCAGCGCGCCATAACTGCGTACGATCGGATGCACGCTATTAATTGAGTGTTCTAAAGGATTTAACGCAGTGGATCATTAGAAGAGGGATTATACTTACCGTCTGGGTACAATGGTTAGTCTAAATAATTTTATTAATGAATAGCGTGCAGTCCCATCGTTGGTAGTTATGGTTCACGAACGTACCATATAGTGTTAATGCAGAATACGGTTGGTCTCCAAAGTCGTCAAGTCAAAATAAAAAAGGCTTTGAGACCAACTAGCTGGTCTAGGCATAAAATATGCCCTTTCGGGCCTATTCAAGAACACTTGGCAGGATTTGCACTTATGTGTGAAACAATTTATTTAAAGAGTAACAATTGCATACACAAAAATCACATTCCGTGTCTGATAACCCTACCACTGTTTTTGGTGGGTTGGGTTAAGAAGCTATCTGACATTTACTATTCTGTGACGAAGTGCCTTACCTGTGTACCATTTATTTGTAACACAACAAATAAAGAATGATTATAAAATGCCTGAAAAGTGTGTCCTGTGTATGCCTACTACATGTTGCTCAGATTTCAAGTTTAAATGTTAGTGTAAGGAGTTTATCAAACATCGAACGTTTTATTTGGCGCCACTTAGATCACATAAATGAGATTATACTCAATGCAAAATGTAGCAAGGATATTCTTACTTAGTTACTGAAAGTTTTGATGTTTCTTTTCACTTATCTTTAGTGGGGGTGGAGTGGATAATGAAGGTGGCGTCAGGCTATATTAGAAAAGAGGGACGCACAAACCTTCCACCAAACTCTCTCTCTCTCTCTCTCTCTCTCTCTCTCTCTCTCTCTCTCTCTCTCTCTCTCTCTCTGATACATATTACATATTGGATTTCCCATTGCTGTTCTTTCTGATTCACCTTTGCAATTTCCATCGCTTGTTTCCTAGGGCAGGTGAGATAGTCGCTTGCTGATGCAAATATACAGATGCCGCGCTTCAGGTTGTTCAAATTTGATACTGAAAATTCAGTTATGGCAGTGAATATAGTCAATTGTTCACCAATTGGCAGCCGGAATAATTTTGTGGTATCTGTAAAATAACTTCAAATTTTTAATCGATCAAATGTTTTGTGCTGAAATATTCGGAAAATGCAGTTTAATTCACGTCATAATTTTTTTTTCGATTGTGATATTGCTATTTGATTATTATATTGCAATCTGTGGATATTATTTGTTCACTTCACAGTCTTTTTTAATTAACCAGTCTAATGCATGACTTCTGAAATTACACCAGTCTAATGCATGACTTGTCCGGTTTACAGTCTTTTTAAATTAAACCAGTCTAATGCATGACTTCTGCTATTAAACATGCATAATGTGCATATATTTTCGACTATGTGGTATTAAACTAAGTAACAGGAAAAGCAAATGCAACATCATGTTTTGTATAATTAAAAAAATAATGTATTTTACTAAGTAAATTTTACAGGTGCTTAGAGTAATTGTTGACTAAATCCCCAAAAAATCATAAAAAGCTCTGTTACAAGATCAAAATTAATCTCAGTATTAAATTTGCTGTTGTTTCAGAAGTCTCAGATGTGCTGGTGTGCCAAAAGTCTTGGTGTATAACAATGCAGAAATATGCTATAATTCAGGAGGTCCTTAAATGATGTTACAGTAATCCCATCAGTGGTTTAATTCAAAATGTCAATGCTAACTGTGTAATTCCAATGAATTAGAAATGCCGCCTCAAATTATATGATTAAACAGCAGTAAATAAACTCAGATATTGAAATGAAAGGAGGAATTAATTAATTATGCTTATCATAAATTTATATACAAATTTATGACATGCTAGAGGATCTAGGTCAATAGACCATGTCTACATTTTTACAATTTCTAAAAATGCCATATATAATCAAGGTCATTTGTTAAGTATGTATTATAGATAAACACATTAATGGACAAGAGTTAAGCATGCTATATATATATATATATATATATATATATATATATATATATATATATATATATATATATATATATATATATATATATATTAGCATTTGGATTAGGCACAAACTCAGGCTATAATAGGTTTGATTGGTCCTTGATATAGATTTTCTATCAGGAAATGTAAAACAAGTGGTGTAACAATTACAAGTACCAAATAAAATGTAATGTTTTTGCAAAACCTCAAAATGTATTATGCACAAAAATAAATGATTTCATGGCACTGCACTCTGTTCATAACACAATCCAAATGAGCCTTATGGTGGACCAACTCATAATGAAGTTCTTAATAGATATAAAGCAACCACTCATTAAAATACTAACCAATGAATATACAGTAGCCACTCATTAAAACAATAACCAATACATATACAGTAGCCACTCATTAAAACAATAACCAATACATATCCAGTAGCCATTCATTAAAACACTAACCAATGCATATACAGTAGCCACTCATTAAAACAATAACCAATACATATACAGTAGCCATTCATTAAAACACTAACCAATGCATATACAGTAGCCACTCATTAAAACAATAACCAATACATATACAGTAGCCACTCATTAAAACAATAACCAATACATATACAGTAGCCACTCATTCAAACACTAACCAATGCATATACAGTAGCCACTCATTAAAACAATAACCAATACATATACAGTAGCCATTCATTAAAACACTAACCAATGCATATACAGTAGCCACTCATTAAAACAATAACCAATACATATACAGTAGCCATTCATTAAAACACTAACCAATGCATATACAGTAGCCACTCATTAAAACAATAACCAATACATATACAGTAGCCATTCATTAAAACACTAACCAATGCATATACAGTAGCCACTCATTAAAACAATAACCAAAACATATACAGTAGCCATTCATTAAAACACTAACCAATGCATATACAGTAGCCACTCATTAAAACAATAACCAATACATATACAGTAGCCACTCATTAAAACAATAACCAATACATATAAAGTTGCCACTCATTCAAACACTAACCAATGCATATACAGTAGCCACTCATAAAAGCACTAACCAATGCATATACAGTAGCCACTCATTAAAACAATAGGGCTATGCAGTAGAGCCACATATCATGATGTATTATAGGAAGACCATCTAACAATGCATATAGATACTCCTTCATTTTAATGTACTGGGTAATAGGTTTTAATAGGTTTAATAATGAAGGTCCTTATGGTGAAAAAGTGCTGTATGATAATATTTGCAACTTGCATGTGTAGTAAAATTGCACTAGTATATACAGATAGACAATAATCTCCTCTATTCTATAACACAGAGGCAGATAAACAATAAACTCCTTTATTCTATAACACAGAGACAGATAGACAATAAACTCCTTTATTCTATAACACAGAGGCAGATAGACAATAAACTCCTTCATTCTATAACACAGAGGCATATAGACAATAAACTCCTTTATTCTATAACACAGAGGCAGATAGACAATAAACTCCTTCATTCTATAACACAGAGGCATATAGACAATAAACTCCTTTATTCTATAACACAGAGACAGATAGACAATAAACTCCTTTATTCTATAACACAGAGGCATATAGACAATAAACTCCTTTATTCTATAACACAGAGACAGATAGACAATAAACTCCTTCATTCTATAACACAGAGGCATATAGACAATAAACTCCTTTATTCTATAACACAGAGGCAGTTGGAGCTATTTGGGTCCTGGCTTTTGAAAAAGAGAACCACAGCAAGATTGTGGATGACAAAGAGCTCATGATAATTGACTTGCTGATAGAACTCAAAGAAAAATCCACAGATAAAGAGATCAGAAAGGTTGCTGATAGAACATTGTGGGTTCTTCGAGAGAAGCTTCAAAATAATGACAAGTATAAACATATAGGTATAGATACGTTTCACATTTTCAAGATTACTTTCGACTATCATTGCATAATATTTATCTACTGTCAAGTGTTGATGACTTAATCATCCCAGGTATATAAATCTTATTATATTTTAACATCATTACATGAAGCATGGGGTCATTTAAAGCAGATTAAATTAAATGGAAATGGATCAATAATTTTAATTTAAATTAATTATTTTGTGAATGACTGAATGATTTTATTTTAAATTAAGCATTTAGTAAATGAATAAATCATTAAATTTGAATACATATTTTGTAAATGAACTAATGATTTTAATTGAAATTAAAGGTCAAATGAAACGATTTTATATGAGTTATATGATTTCTTTAAAATGTTGTACAGTTTTGTGTTTAAAATCATTATTAACGTTTCCCGATTGAAAAATATGATCATACCCCATTTAAATCGATCAAAATGATTGGGTACATATTTCCCGCCATAATATTTACATCGCTTACTTCCCTTAGCTAATGACGTCACTTGTGCCACAACAAGCTTTGTTTACAAGCAAGCTTACTTGTGTGAATCGATAAGCAGTGAAATGGTGTATTGCGTCGCTTTTAACTGTAAAACTGAGTCAGGTCAAGGGGTAGGATTATTTGAATTTCCGAAAGACGAAAAGTGGAGAAAAGCTTGGATTTCCCGAATAAAAAGGAAAGATTTTAGTCCATCGAAAACTTCGAGGCTTTGTGCAAAGCACTTTACCAACGACCAGTTTGTTATTGATCCTTCATTAGCAATGATAATCGGCTACAAATTGAAAAAACTACAGCTAAAACGAAATGCAATACCATCAATTTTCGATTTTGAATCGAAAAAACAAGGATGTGAAAACGCGGATTCACTCAAAAGAAAACAACGACAATCGGGGGTAGTAGCGAAAAGAAAAAGAATGGAAGTAAGTAATTTTTTTTCCTTTCTTAAATTTATAATTGAATTGTTTTACTAATCATTATTTTTTAAAATTAAACTGTATGTTCAACATTAATATGAATCTATAAATAAACTAGATCTCTCAAATTTCACCCAAGAACAATGGGTTTGTATGTATGAGATAAGCTCAGCAGGAGAGTCTGGACTATGTACAAAGATATAATCACTAATTAATACAGTAAACAACTGCTCATTCATTATGATTAGCATGAATAATTGCTATCCACACAATTAACAATTTCAGTAATACAAAGATTTTTTTTTAGTAAATTCCTTTATAATTTATTTATTTTGTTGCTAAATAAAGATGTTACATTATTTTATTTTATTTTTTAAAATTTTTTGCAGACACTTGCAAAAGTATTGAAGGATTCATCTGATAGTGATCTAATGAAAACAGTTGTTGGAACAGCTTTAATTGTAGACATGTGCTGTACATGTGAAGGGCGTTACAGATGGTATAGTCAGCCTATGTCAGGAACTATGCCTTTAGGCAATTTGATTTTATCTGGGGCAATCATGTTTGCAGGAGCAAGTCCAACAACTGTACTGAATGTGTTTATGCATTAAAAAATTCAGTGCTTTTCACAGAAAACATATATGTCGATACAAAATGCATATATTGTTCCCATTGTATCATCAGTTTGGCAATTAAGTCAGTCCTACATGTTGGATGAAATCAAAAACAGAGGGAGTGAAATTAAACTTGGCGGAGATGCACGCTGCTGTTCTCCAGGACACACAGCAAAATATGGGTCTTACAGCATCATGAACCTTGAAAGTGGGAAAATATTGGATCTTCAACTTGTTCAGGTAAATTTCCTTTCAATATATATATATATATATGTACCTTTTGTGCCTGGAATATAGTTTATTGCTTGCCGCATTGCATTTCAATGAGAATGTAAATAGAGGTCAGACGGTGACATTAGATGGGAGTCACCAGTATCGAGTGTCCTTCCCAAAATGGCGAAAAGAAGGAGTTGCAAAAGAAATTAAAACCAGACAAACATACAATAAGTTATTTGTTTAATTTTTTACAAAAATTATAGCATTCACATCTAACAATCTATTCTTCTTGTTTCAAGTAATAAACAGTTTGATTTGATTGTTTGCAGGATATATTGATGACTTGTTTGATGAACTTCTGATGAACTTCTGATCAGACGGGAAATGTACACCAGCTATTCAGAAGCCTTTGATGCCAGACAAAGAGAAGACAAAGTTAGACCAGCCCCTCTGGCACAGGCATTGCCAAGACAGTCAAAAATTGAAATAGTCGATAGACATATTTCAAGATTCAATTTAAACTAGAATTAAAATTATTTGTGTTCAGTTTTGTCTCTTTAAGAAGTTAATTAGGATATTTAAATCCACAATATTGTTGTGATGGAAATTTATCTCTTATCGCTTTCACAACACATGATGGCAAGATCTTTCTTTGCTTTTTACCCAGTCTTTGGTAAATCCATCGCACAAATCTTCTGTAAGCTATATATCTGTACAGTCTGTAAAAAAAAAATATTCTTAAAATCATTGAAGAGGTATTAAAATTGAATGTGGCACATAGATGTACAGATGAATAATCATTTATACATGTATATATATTTATTTTAAATTGATTTGATTTCATTTTTATTGTTGCTGTCATGTTCATCTTTTACTACATTTATTTTGCATTACTATTAAAACCTCTATAAACAGCTGTTGTTTTGTGTTTTATTTCTACAAATTAAGAAAACTATACATAAAAGGGTAAAACTTGATTTGGGGGGAAAAAGAGACCGGGTGTTTAGTGTTTACTAGAAGGTGCAAACAAACTATTTAACTTGAAGAGTTATTCCTTAATAAAACAAATGTAAAAACACTTACTCGTGTATATTTTGATCATTTAGTCCATGTTCCTCCAAATACTCATAATAAGATGTTTCCAAAACATGTTCATTCAAACAGTTTGCTTGGAAACCATCATGCTCTGTTATGCAGGAAATTCCTGCTTCTTCCATTTTTCCATCCACTATATTCGTGTCTTTGCAACACTTTGACTCACTTCTTGTCTGCATTGTCATGCAGTGTTGACAAGAACACCTGCAACAATTAAAAGAATATACTAAAGTAGTGTGCCAAATCAGTTTATTCTCATTAAAAAATCTACCTTTTCCAAGATCTACACATAAACTGTAAAATGCACTAACAAATTGATCAACATTATATTTGTGGTGACAATATGGATGAACTTTTTAAGTTAAATTTTTTCAAGCAGATGTGAATTAAAATATGCACATTATATACAATGAAAGGTCCTTAGACACATGCAGGGAAATAGTCTGAAAACAAAACATCATTCCCCCCCCCCCCCTTTTTAAAACGAGCAAAACAGTAACCGAATACTTTAAAAAAACGATTGCATTTTGTTCCTAATATAAGTATTTGTTAGAAATCTTACCAAAGATTCACTTCATCAACCTCTTCGTCAAGTAAGGAGTCTTCATTCTCTTCGGTCGAAAGGTGACTGTCGTCCGAGTCAGACTCAGAGCTTGTGTCTCTGTTTGAAACATTTTGTACCGAAGATAATCTTGGTTCAAACATATATGGTGTTATTGACGGTTTCGTCGAAGTCAAGTCTGGCATTTCTTCACAATCTGTCGAACTTTCATCAGAAACATAATCCATTTTGTTATCTTGCTACCCACGCCGTATATTGTTTACAATTGTATGGCACGTATGACGTCAGCAGACGAGGTCATTCAGGGGAAGTAAGCCAGGTCACATTTGCGCACCGTTCGACTTTTGATGACCGGGTACGTGCACCCGACATTGATTTAATTAATTTCATTAGGTTTTTTTTACTTCCAAAATAATAATCAATCATTTTACTTATTAAATTTGAAGATCAAAAATCGTTTCATTTGACCTTTAAGTATTTTGTATATGAATGAATGATTTTAATTCAGATTAAATTTTTTTGAAATGGATTAACATAGACAACAGAGATTGGAGCATAAGAAACTGACCTTAAAGATAGTAAAGTTTGACTGTAAAGTATATTATAATAATAAAATTTACATTAAACAATCATTGTAAAGTATATATTGATAATAATAACTGACATTATAGATTGGCAAGTATATAATAATAATACAAATTGACTTTAAACATTATCAAATATAGTATTATAACTACGAGTTCAACCTTTCATCTGTTAATACTTTATGCTGGACTTATTTTAGATACCATATATATTCACATATAATTTGGATCTAACTGTAAATTGTACATACCCAGATTTGATATGGCATTATGCACCAACAGATCTGAGTCTGTTTGTTAGGAGTAATCAATACAACACAAACATACTTTCTGATTTACTGGCACTTTATGTAATGTGAAATCAGGGTCTGTGTTGTCTATGGATGGAGGTGACCTGCAGATGTGTGTGTGTGTGTGTGTGTGTGTGTGTGTGTAATGCTCACTGTAACCTTAGTCAGCTATTAATAGCTAAAATGATAGAACAGTATATTTACACACTCCTCTGTTTTTAACTTTTGCAAATTATGCTATGTCAGATCAGGGTCAGTGTTGTTGGAGATTACTCATCTACTGTCCATGGCTTAGAATTGTACCTATACTTATACAATCTGCTATTTTTTTAATTTTTACTGGAAAATAACTACCAGCGATCAGTTAACTATTCAAGTCATGAGAAATGCAATAATGCTGATTGTCAACTCTAAACTATGCTTTTTATTTTACAAAAGCTTAAAGCCATGATCAAAACCAGAATTGTCAACTCTAAACTATGCTATTTATTTTACAAAAGCTTAAAGCCATCATCAAAAACAGAATTGTCCAATTTTCTTAAAATATTTGTAGCAGACACCAATCCTTCGAATGTGTATCAGCCAAAATGGTATCCAGGGTCCTTAAACAAAGACTTTAGTATATCTTCTAGGATAAAACCAGAGTTTTAGCCAGTACTATTTCTACCATAATAAGACAAAATGTCCAATCTACATTATTATTTCATGATAAGACCAGCAGTCATCTAAAATTATTTTTTCTTTGAGGAAATCAGGCATACAGTAATTCTACAATATTAAAACCAAGGCTCAGCTTGTTTTATTGTCTAACAGCAAGATCAAGGAACAACCCATATATCCCATCCTGGACCAGTTTTCAGTATTACCCCTATGATAAGACCCTTGATCAGCTTTCAGTATTACCCCTATGATAAGACCCTTAATTTGCTTACAGTATTACCCTTATGATAAGACCCTTGATTAGCTTTCAGTATTACCCCTATGATAAGACCCTTGATCAGCTTTCAGTATTACCCCTATGATAAAACCCTTGATTAGAGTTCAGTATTATCCCTATAATAAGACCCTTGATTCGCTTTCAGTATTACCCCTATGATAAGACCCCTGATTAGCTTTCAGTATTACCCCTATGATAAGACCCTTGATTAGCTTTCAGTATTACCCCTATGATAAGACCCTTGATTAGCTTTCAGTATTACCCCTATGATAAAACCCTTGATTAGCTTCAGTATTACCCCTATGATAAGACCCTTGATCAGCTTTCAGTATTACCCCTATGATAAAACCCTTGATTAGAGTTCAGTATTATCCCTATGATAAGACCCTTGATTCGCTTTCAGTATTACCCCTATGATAAGACCCTTGATTAGCTTTCAGTATTACCCCTATGATAAGACCCTTGATTAGCTTTCAGTATTACCCCTATTATAAGACCCTTGATTCGCTTTCAGTATTACCCCTATGATAAAACCCTTGATTAGCTTTCAGTATTACCCCTATGATAAGACCCTTGATTCGCTTACAGTGTTACCCCTATGATAAGACCTTTGATTCGCTTTCAGTATTACCCCTATGATAAGACCCTTGATTAGCTTTCAGTGTTACCCCTATGATAAGACCCTTGATTAGCTTTCAGTGTTGCTCCTATGATAAGAGCCTTGATTCGCTTACAGTATTACCCCTATGATAAAACCCTTGATTAGCTTTCAGTATTACCCCTATGATAAGACCCTTGATTAGCTTTCAGTATTACCCCTATGATAAGACCCTTAATTAGCTTTCAGTATTACCCCTATGATAAGACCCTTGATTCGCTTACAGTGTTACCCCTATGATAAGACCCTTGATTAGCTTTCAATGTTACCCTTATGATAAGACCCTTGATTAGCTTACATTATTACCCATATGATAAGACCCTTTATTAGCTTACAGTGTTATTCCTATGATAAGACCCTTGATTAGCTTACATTATTTCTTTCCTAAGGCCATGCGTTAAACATACTGTATTTTCCTTTGCTAAGACCACTGAGCCAAGTGATATTTCTTTGAAGCCCAGACCAGAGGGCAAGCCTAAAGGTTTACCCTCATAATAAAAACAGTGATATGGGATCAGTCTGAAGTGTTTATATCATGGTAAACCCAAAGTGACCAACCTGCAGTATTTCTATTTTAAAGCCAAGAATCGAGTCTCTAGTATATATACCATTTTAAGACCAAAGAACCAGCCTACTATAATCGTCCCATGGCAAGTACAGCTGGTCAGCTAAAAAAATAATATCCAAAAATTGACTTGGCTTATAATCAAATAAAACTATCTGTAGAATATATGTCAACATTTTCTAAAAATAGGATTTGTGTATAAGGTGTTTATCATCTAATAAATACGAAGGACCAGATTATAGAACTGAATTCAATTTGATGATAGATTAATTTTGACTGTTGCCTTCCTGAGGGTTAAAAATTACAACTGTTACAATCTCTATTATGCTATATGCTCAGATTCAACCTAACATTAGAGTTAACTAAATTATCACCATATACATTTCTACATGAATGCCATAAGGAAGAACATTTTAGCAGCAGAGGGGGTAAACAGACATTCTCTAATTGGGGTATATTTTAAGCAAACAATTCTAAGTCTCCATTTGCCAAACTGAGACTTAAAATTACTAAGCCTCAATTCGCCAACTGAGACTACCTCGAAGAGTAAAACAAAAAATACCAACATCGAGAGCATCCACCCTCGTTGCTGCTGGAACTTTCAGTTCTGGGTTAACAATTTTTTTACGATGAAAATCCTTTCAGGATTTCACAAACAGACTAATTTGTAAAACCTCATCTTGTACATCAATTAGATTATTGGATTGGTCAGTGAGTTTGAAATTAAGTCTCGTTAAAGAATTATTATTATGCCGCATAAAGACTGGATTAGTTGGGTCTTCAATAATTAGAAATCCTGGAGGAGCTGTTGGTGCAAATGAATATAGAATATATCCCTGCTGGGCCTGATTTGATTGCTCAAGATTTATTTGATAACTTCCTTCGATGGCGTCACATACTAAATTTAAGGCAATCACCGAGGATATATTAACGTTGTTGGGAGCGATGTGTCTACCGCCGCCGTCTGGGTCATTGTTATGTCTAAGAATTTTTGATTTTGTTCGTGGTATTTTTTCCCATGCGTCGTGGATTTTTTTGAAACCTTTATCGATGGCATCATTGAGAGATTTTTTTTAGTTTTGGTACGTTATATCCTGGAAATTTAAACGCGGGAATATCTTCAACGCGGATATTATACTTTGCTGCAAATTCTGTTTTCGATGTAGGATCAGTAGCAGCGAGAATAAGTTGAATAATCCGCTGATTAAATTCTTGTTCGTCGGCGATAATTTTATTACACACTTCCATATATTTGATAACTTTATCTCGGTCAGGTGGAATTGTATTGATTGCTGTTATCAAATAATCTCTAAATTGCTCGAATTCACGATTCATCTCTCTGATCTCTTTAGTAATATGTGATTTGAAATCTTCATTATAACGTCCAATAATATGGGGTGGTTCGAAGCTATGTATTAAGATAATCACCATCTATTGGTATATAATATGATAAAAAACCAACACCATCAGGATGCAAAGTACCACCAAAATAAGGTTTATCAAAACCATGGTAATCTTCTTTCGATGAAACATAGTCGGATTTTTGTGGTTTAGGTGGTATAACAATTTCTCGTCTAGGTGGTAATTCAGGCCAACCTAACACTGATCTGATTGAACTCTGATAAATATCTACGACATAACTAGGTGAATTTAAATCGATCGCAGATGATAGCGTCGGCCCATGAACCGTTATAGCGATTTTTTATTCTTTTCCGGTGATAGATTTAATTCTTCGTTGAAATTCAGCATTGATTTGTTCAATTTCGTATGACCCTGATGGAAACGAGACAACATTATAGTCTGGTTCACCGTCTTCACGATTTTTCCATGCAAATACTAAAGAATTATTCGGTGTTGACCACCGAATGGTTTCGATCTGATATTAGGCCAACTATGATATACTCGTAGTTTTGCTAGCGCTATCTCTTTCACGGGAATCGGAGTAGGGAAATTTACGCTGAATTCAGGACGCGTTGAAGTTATTGATATCATGCTTGTTTTCACCGGTGTTGTATTTTCTACTATTTGTTGAAGTAGTTCTTGCGATGACATTGACATTGTTATAATTATTATTATTATTATTATTATTATTATTATTATTATTATTATTATCCCGCTCTATTTTCAACATCGTTGACTTGAACAACTGAGCCATCGCTGAAAATTCGCTATCTGATATTGTTGTATCATCCAACGACGATGATATCATTGATGATAATTGTGAGTATGCGGCAGATGCAACGTGAAATTTATTTACATAATCGTGCAGTTTACTCTGGCTACACGATGATAATTTTTTTGTGAACCGGTTAATATACCCGCGATTGTAGCCACCGCAGTAATACAAATTGGAACTACGACCGGAGCAATCGTTGTAACCGAAGATAGTATTAATCCAGCAGCAGTAATTACTCCCGACACCGAGTACACGGTAGCATCAACCACGGTTATTCTTCGTCGGTATTTTTTTTATTTTTATTTGATATTCCTCAGTGAGTGAGTTTGAAATTCTCTGACCTGATCATAGCGATATTGAAATGATGAAATCATCGGTGTTGTCATTTTATTTTAAAAACGCTAGTGTTTTCAATTACGATTTCAAATTGCTGGCAATTCAATTAAATTATTTACTTAAATCCACTACGAATTCCACGTACCACGTTACTGAAACCCTGACTAAAGTTCTATCTGCGGTCGTTATCGTGAACTGTTCAGATATATTCTTGTCGATGATCGTTGATATCGTATTATTAACTCCAGATGAACTACTCGATGATATATTAAATTGAGTCGGTGATACTATTGTTAATCGATAAATACCTTTGACGGCTGCAGTTACGTGTAAAATGTTGTTTGTAGGAGTCCATGCAAATGATCCGTGTTGAATCGTGTATACGATATTGTTGGTTTTCTCATGAGGAATTTTGTTTTTTCGATGACGCTTATCATCCTCGCTGCATTATCTTTAATAGCATCGTTGAACGTTTCGAGATCTTCAACAGATTTTTTAATAATCGCGATTTGATCTGAAAATGATCTATCATCGCGAACAACACCTAACTGGGAATTAATTTTAGTTATTTCCTCCATCGATGAAATAATATTTGCAAGAGTTGTTTTAATATCATCTGGTTTTGCATCCTTCCCGAAGAACTTGTCGACGGTGTCATCCGCTTTTCGAAAATTTCTTCGTAAACTAGTAAATTGATCAACATGAGTATCAAATTCGGCTCGTAGTTTTGTTAAATTATCCACGGTGGTTTTCACATGTGCGATTTGTAAATCACTGTGTAACCGTGGAACGCCAAAGAAATTATTTACTGGTATTTCGATGCTGTCAATGATATCTTGTTGAAGTTGATTAAATTTAATTATATGATCATCATATTTATCCTTGAATGTTTTTAATGAATTCGTAACAGATATGTGATTGTTATTGAGTGATGAAATTTTATCTGTAATTGTTGAAATAGTTACACCCGGTTTGAGTTTACTCGGATCGGAAAACAACGCGATAGTATTCTCTGTTGCGTCTCGTCGTTTAACTAAAATATCATCAAGAGAAACATTACTAGTTTTCAATTTACCCTGGCGATCTTGAAATACAACTATTTCACAAGGATCAACACTTGCTAAGTTCAACGTTTAGGCTATTTCATCTTCGATTAGTTTTCTTACACCCTTAATTTCAATTCCATCAGATTCGGGTTTCTTCAGCGTTGATAAAGGTCGTCCCCAAATATCAATCATTGTTATTATAAAAATCCTCTCTCTGTCTAAAATCCAAAGGATTTCACCGAAGGATTTTACCGAAGGATTTCGTCGAAAACTTTCAGTTTCGGGATTTCCAACGACCGCTAGTATATTCATTCACTACTACATGGGGTTGTTTTGATTCCCGTGAAATAGCATCAAGTACATTTAATACTTCATTACCGCATATTGGTGGGTCAATCATCGTTTGTGTTGGTAACGTAGAATACCAACGAGGTATTTTTAATTTGTTTATATAACGCATAAATTCCTTCGGAGTCGCTAATCCATATGAATTGAAATAAATAATCCCACGTGGATCAATCGCGTATGCAACCCAGTGGGTTCAAGGTCCGGTACTGTTATCTAGATTAATAATACCGGTTTCAACATCGTTGGGTTGTGCCGGTAGCTGATCTTTCATAAAAACACCTCTTAAGTTTTTTATTGATAATTTTTTAGCGGCATCAATTAAATCAAAATTAGACATTGGCGAAAGATTTTCAACTAGTAAACCATTCCGGGAATTCTTAAACCGCTCCCTTTGTACCACGTGTGTGGAGTTCCTGGTAGTCTTAGACCCTTTCCCTTTTTTTATACCCAGATCCGCGAACGGATCCACCGGTTACTTTCTTTAGTGCCATTCCTTTTTAATATCAACGGCTCCTAATGCTGCCGCTTTAGCTAACGCTGGTGCCGCTGCGGCAATCAACCCTGGAATCAACCCTAACAGCGGGAATATACCACCGGTTTTTATCATGTTTTCAATCGCAGCTGCAGAAAGATTAACCTGGACGCCTTTCTTTGCTACAAGAGCGTCATTGAAATATTTCACTTGACGAGTTGTCAGCGATAATATATTCGCTCCGCCAATCATCTGATTGGGTTTTAGAGTCATTTTAGAGTTATTGTGGTTCCACATTGCTTCGCTGATATGGATTGTAATTATTTTAACTGACCGGGTGTCAACGTGACATTGATATTTCTATACGACATTATGCAAACACAGATTGATCTAATTGCTATAGAGTTTTTCACTCAAAGATTTTCCAATGGTGCATCTACCATTCTCATTCGTCCACCAACACCTTCAAGTAGCATTGATTTATCACTGAGAATGACAGCAACCGCTCTATATTCAGGGATAGCACCACAAAGCACATGAGGTCGGAAGTGTATATCAACGACGGATTGTCTTGTTAAATCAAGATGTTTCCAACGAAAAGTAATAAATCGGATAAAGAGTACTAAAATCTAACTGTGACATTTGTAAACCAGTGTCGACATTTTGATCACGTCCCATATATGACAACAACCGATGATAAACTCGTGCAATATGGTTTTGACCGTAATTAAGTTTTATATCCTCGGATGGTTTTTGTTGTCCGTTTATTCTCAGCGAAACGTCAGTGACACCTAATCGATCAAATATCATATGGCTGAAGAGTTGATTACCAGTTCTCGCCGTATCCTAAAACGCAATAAATATATGACGCGGAGCTGAAACACCTTGTGATGATGCCAGCTTCCACGTAAATACACTGTTAACAGTTGACTGTACTCGTTGTTAGCCAACTCAGCAATGATTTTCCTCCTTGATCCATGAATGATAGTAACCGCGATTCTGTTACCATTGACGGAGTCAGCACTGGCATCCACAGTGATAGTTTTGTTAAAATGACTTTACCGGCATCAGCATTTGGATTTGCAGGATCCGCTGTAATCCTCCAAATTGCATCATTGTCAGTACCCTTTCGCACAACCGCTATAGTATGCTTCGCTCCATAGATAACTTTTCGGACGTTTCTACAAAATCCAAATATATGATGCAGTGGAATCGCACATGAAAATGATCTGCGTGCTCCTTCTAACATTGAAATACATGTTGCAGCTCCTATATTGAAAGTAGGATCATTGTTTATTATCATATTCTCGACGTCAGCGTTAGCGTTACTAGCATTATTCCTTGGTTGTCTTACAACAAATGGATATTTCCCAGCGGTATTTTTAATATCTTTTGCAAACATCATAGAAGGACCGGCCGATCTTATATAATCGTCGGAATATCTTGCTAGCCCTATTATTGTTCTTGCTACATCAACATCACGTTCTATCGACTCAATTTCTTTTCCATCAACGAGATATCTTGCACTCTCAGAAAGTGTCATGAAACCATTATTAACAAAACCGACTTGAGTACCCGCTGGATATGGTGCTGGTACCGCAGGAGTATTAGCAGCTGTTACGAGTTCACCTTCGACTTCGATAAAGGCTTCACATGGCAAAAAGTATTTACTGGTATCATGAACTTGAAGTTCAATTCATGATCTAAGATCAGGTTGCACTGCGTGATAAGAATAAAATTGATAATCACGTACAGAATCATCTTTAAGTACTGGGGCATCCATATCAAATGCGCTATCAGGTACCCGTTTGAACATTTTTTATTATATATCTGCCGGTCTAAATTGTAAGCGAAAATTATTTTAAAAAATAGTAACAGCTTTGAAATTCGAAGAATTTTCAATGAAAATTCTCTTTAAGATTTTCACTGTTAGAACTTTTTCTTATGGAAATTCCCATACAAAATCGACCACTTTACCCGACTGAAAGATCAGTGACAAATCAGTGAAAAATCAGTAAAAATCAGTAAAATAAAATCAGTAAAATCACCTAAAAATAATTTATAAGAGCTTTTTCCTATGGAAATTAACATTGAAATTCGACTACTTTACTAGTCAGAAATCAGTGAAAAACCATCAGAAATCAGTGAAAAAAATCATCAAAAAAAACACCCAAAAATCAACAAAAATCAGTGAAAAATACAGAATAAAATTTATTATAATATTTAATTTTTTTAATAATAATTTATCAGTTCTGCTTAGAAAATCTTCGATTTTCAATGGAAAATTCATAGAATTTTCACCGACGTCGTTGATGTTTGTTTAAGCAACTTCCCGCTATCATATTTGCGGTTATGTTATCTTGGGCGTTAGTCGCCAATAATGGCTTTGCCATCAATGCTAGTTTTTCATCTACTGTGTTATTTATTATTTTACTAACACTTGCAGGCATAACCGCAGTAGATGGTAACGGTAATGACGAAGTCATCAATGATGAAATCACCGGTTTCGAAAATCTTTTAGATTTTCTCCGTCGAACTAACGCTGTTAGTTTATCTTTCGCGGCTCAAAACGCCTTCCCGGCAAGATCACCAACAGCGCTAATACCCTTATCTCTGATAACATCAATGGCTTTCATTGATAGTTGTTTTGCTATCGGAGCTACTTTTGGAGCCATTCTTGCAAATAATTCCAGAATGGTGTCACCGAGACCATCTCCATAGTATGCTCGGTATTCTGGCAATCGTGAGTTTACCACGTACATGTTAGTTGGTTTATCATGATTGTAGTGTATGATCATTCTTATAAAAAATACTGGTGTTGAATTGTTCTACGATTTTCAATCACTATGATAACCATCCGCTAACTCAATGAAATCTCGGTATGTTGCAATATCCATGATACCACCTTGAAATAACCTCCTGCAGATATCAGCTGCTTTATTAATTATTTCCGGTGAGTTATTTCCTGCCCGTTTTCCCCCTACGAGTTCTTCTAATCGTGATATATCACTGAGAACATTACCAGGACAATTGACGTTTAAACCACTACCTGTTTTTTTAGTGATACCCGTTGCACCTTTTTCAAAATCAGCTTCTGCCATTATTAGTATTTCACCAGGGATTTGGTCTACAGTATATACTGGTGGTGGTTGTGTGACTCCTCCTACCATAGCTAGAAATTGACCATAATCAGATTTTATTTTTTTTTATTTTGTTTTCACCGCGGTTTGCTAAAAACACCTTATTCGCCCAGTTCTTTTTGTCTTTTATTAAATCTCTAGATTTGTCGTCTATTAAATATTTATCTCTTTTAATTTTTTAAAAACTATTATTAGTAAAATTAACTAATTCAGAGTCTGTTTTGATTCCTCTGATTTTATTTAACGCATCATCCGTAAATATATTTTCAGGAGAATAGTCTTTTCTTGCAACGGCGCCTTATTGTTCTTGTTGTTCTACCTCGGGGGGGGGGGGGGGGATAACCCGCGGGAGAGTATCAATATCACCTAATCGTTCAATTTCTTCTTGAAGTTCTCTTTCTTGTTGTTCTTGTTGTTCTCGTTGTCGTATAGCAGTTATTAAATCACCTGGAAGTGTTTGTAATGACTTTTCTGTTTGTTTAGATCCTTTTGCTATCTTTGTTATCACTGGAAGAAAAGTCTCTTCTTGTTTTTTTCCTTGTTCAGAGATTGTTGACACTATCTGTTTCGTTGTTGTAGTTATAGGGGAAAAAAATTGTTCAGAGCTTTCTGTAAAATCAGTCTGAAGACTGTCGGTGCTGCAATTTTTCACGTAGCGAGTCGCGGATTGGAAGGAGTTTATTAATAGCATTCACTCTCTCTCTTGCTGATTTCGTGGTTAATGCTTCATTGGTCATTATTGAAAACAAAAACACTATCTTTAAATTACAAAGTGATTTCAAAATCGATTTTGAAATTGTTTTACAATTTTCAATGAATTCCTGGGGTTTTCACCCTCAAAAAACTATCCCACCACTTGATGGTGCAGTGAAAAAAACTGTATTAATAATAAATAAAAAAAATATTTATTATGTTTTTTTACAACTCTTTTGTATACTGTGTATACATTCCTATACAGAATATGATCACTTAAGTTTTTTACAATTCTTTGGTATGTCATTTATAGTATAGAATTTCACCGCTATTGTTTGACTAAACCCGCCTAGATACCTATATGAATGGGCTCATTCACCCCCGTTACCTGTAATGTTATATACAATAGAGAGGCTCTCTACAGGGGGGAGGGTATTCTCAGCTTGCTCAATTAGATTTTTTATCTGCTTCGCCTTGGAATTAATTCGTTTTTTAGTTCATATTCCCGCCCCAAATCACTCCGTACCTTTTCTACGAGGCTGCATAATGGTACAAACACGCTAACATCTTCACAATAAACTAAACTCTGACGGATTGAATTCTGAACACGCTTTGTCAGAGAATATTTTTTCGAGAGTGTGTATTTATTATTTATTTCTGCAAAATTTATGTCCTCAAAGTCGGATAATATTTGATCTGAATTCAAACCCTCCGAAAGTTGAATTTTTTGATTTTTCAAATTATTTATTTTATTTATAATACGGTTAATACTTTCAGAATTCATTATTATAATTACATATTTTTAATTACAAAAAATCAAAAAATTGTGGGTCGATTTTGACCTGGTTTTTTTGGACAGCACAATGCCAATACTCTGTTTCGTTATGGGGTTTGTAGGCATACAAATATACTTAATTAAGGACAGCACAATGCCAATACTCCATTTCGGTATGGGGTTTGTAGGCATACAAATATCCTTAATTAAGGATAGCACAAACCCGTTTGGAACCTTTTTGGTGTATTTATACATCAAATGGAGCCCAGAGGTACATATAAGACAGCACACAACAATGAATGAATGGATGACGTCAATGGTATGTACAGTGACAATGGATGAATGGGATGATATGGTATGTACAATGGATGACGGGGGGGGGGGGTTGAAATTTAAACTACAACTAAAACGCAACCATATAAAATCAAATCCATGGTTGCATAGTTGGAAAAAAAAACAGCCATGTTACCGCGGATGATAACATGATTGCATTTTAGTTTGTAAGTTAAATTTCGACACAGAGGGTTCTTCACATCCCCTCCAATTAATAGAAAAAAACATCACATCGTCATCACCAGGCATTTGCCCGCTGTGAAGGGCGAACCGTAATGTCAGCTATGGAGTTTCCAAAGCCAACCACGTTTGCATTAGGCTACAGTTCACGTCTACGGGAATGAGAGTTTTTAGTCATATACGCTGTAAAATACTTCCTCGTAGGTAATTACTCACCTGGAACACACGCATAGGGTAAAAAAAAAAGAAGGAATGAAATATTTTAATACAGTCAATGAATTGTACAAATCAGTGCTATTTATCATTTCATTGAAATAGAATTAAAAAAAAAAATACAACTATTTGTAAATACTTTTTAACAAAACAGATAATTCAATCGTCTGATAATCGTGATAACGTAACTCTGTCATTGGTGACTTGTATACCTAAACGAGTTATCTCCCCTAATATCAGTATAGAATAATGCGAGTATACAGTTAGGCGTAAATAAATCGAATTTTTTGTCCATTTTTTCTGGAAATCGCCGAATTTTGTACCCCTTCTGCAACAAATCGTACTGAGGGCATACAAATATCAAAATACCTACCAGCCTCATTCAAAGACGGAAATATTATTTCCTCGTTATTTTTAGTATTAATTGATTTTACAGCTCTCTTCCCAATTGATTTATAATTATCAGTCTCCCCTCGTTTCGTATTTTTACGTTGTGTAACAGCTTCTAAATTATTCAAAGAATTATTAGTCTTAATACCATCAATGTGATCAATAACAAAACCATCCTTGGTCAATCCATTAAACACCTCATACACGAAACGGTGATTAAGATATTTCTTCCCTCCAACACCAAACCTTAAATATCCTTGATTACTCAGAGCACCAACAGATTTATTCAATCTGCAGTGTCTAACAATACCATCACGAGAAGCTTCGTAGTTTTTAATTACTGGGTGAAGTCTGAATTCTTGGTTTATTTGTATATACCATATTATTGTTTGTCTAATTCGTTAATTGGCTGAATTATAACACCACTTGAGAATCTAACTATGTATTCCTGAGGAGTTTTTATGATCTTGTCGTTGACGTTGTCGTTGACAGCGTCAACGGTAGGATTTTTGATTCTCTTCTTGTCATAATAACGCTTCAACTCTCTATACCGTTTACCACCACAACCGAGACACAATTGTGATTTTCCTCTAGCGCCTACACCACATCGGTGGCATGGTTTCGGGCCCATGCTCCCGTTACGAAAACTTTGCATATGATACCCACAGAATTCATTTATGCATGATTTGTTACACGGAGTCGTTGATCCAATCATAAGCCATTTGCAATGATTCATTATACATATATTTCTTATTTAAATACTTGTTTTAATTATAGCATGATGGAATTCGAGAGATTATCGAAAATTACGCCTTGGAAAATGCTAAATTCAATCTAGATAGAGTCTATGATATACCAAAACGTCGAATAGATGATAGAACCATATTGGGTAAAATCAGAAATTGTTTTAATGAATTTTACCGAGGTGGAGCATCACATACTTGGTCGACATTTCGATATATCCACGATGATGTCAATGTACCCAACATTAATGCTAACATGAACGACAAAAGAGCAGCTGAGATAATTTCACATCTTGGCGGAAAGAGGTATTTTTTTAGAATGAAATTCATTATCCAAGAGGAAGGAGAATGGATTATCAGAGATAAATTTGAACCAATTCTTAAGGATAAAAAAACTGTCATTGTGAGTCGAGATTCCAGACCAGAAATTCCGACTGGAATTGATAGACCGTATTACGAGAGATCTTATCCTGTAACACCAATTGTTTATGGGATATATCCGTTAAATGATAAACCCGATATTGCAAAATTAGCTCCTATGAAACTATCGTCAACGTTGAATTGTGTAGCAACACGGGTAATGGAACACTTCACAAATGCATCCCGGGGAAATAAACTGACTGATCTAAGACGCAAAAAAATAAAAGAATGGTGACTGACAGATAAGGAGCACGGTGCAACAATTCAGGATATAGCTAAATTAGAAACATCATTAAAATTTCCAATATCAGTAGCGACGATAACAGGTGAGATACTATATGAATCGAAATATAAATCGAGAAGAGCTCCAATTGAAATAATTAATCATAACGAACACTCGTGGACATCTGCAGTAACAATATTTCCACGAGATAGAACCGTAAGATATATCCCTGAGGAGTTATGTAGGGATGTTTTCTATGAAGAGAAATTATTTGATGCTATTCACGCGTTGTGTAAGGATGACCCTGTGTCAGAGTGGTTACTTAATAGTGCTGATTCCGAATCAGCATTTGATCAATTTGTAAGACCAAATGGTGAATTATATCGCACTGAAGCGTTACACTCACGAATAAGAAAAATCGCTAATGAATTTTCATCGGAGAGTTTCCATGAAAAACTATTAACGGATAGTTTCACAATTGCATCAGTGGTAGCTCACTTCGCAAGAGAAAAAAACTCATGGCGTCCAACACGAAGTGATTTTCTCGACGATGTTAAATTGAACTGCATCGAATTTGGTCATGGAGGGCTGTGGAATACAAAATATTCCCGCGAGGGTATGATTTCAATTGATATATCCGCGTGTTATCCTGGGAGTTTTCTCGGGTATGGAGAATGCGCTGAGTACTTTAAACGATTTGGACACCCCACACATAAAATGACTCGTGTTGCGATTAATGGACAATTGCCCGATTTTGATTTAACTGGATTCGCTCGTGTGATATCATTTGAACTCGCTAAATGACTACATCCGTGTAGTTATGTTTGGATTGGTAGACACATATCTGAAAAAACATTGGATGCCAATTGTGTTACTACGATATATGATTGATTGTGGTATGCTGATATCACTGATTGTTAGTGAAGCTATCATATGCTATCGAGGACAAACTGAAGTTTGGTTACCAAAACCCGATCTAAATCGTATAATTGATGAAATACGAAAACAGTTTCCCGATTTCAATGAAGAAAAAATCATGGATTGGTCTAGGGAGTTATTTGAAATTAAAAATAAACAAGCAAAAGATTATGGACGAAGAATAATCGGTAAATTTACTCAGGGTGGAAGATACGACAATGCAAATTAATCTTCGCGGTTGATCATAGACAAGGCTGAATACGATTTTATTGTAGCGGATTTAACGAAACAGGGAAAAATTGTAAATCGCAATGACGCTTTCCTATCCGATGAAACACGATTATGTACAATTGTTACTTACTGTGATGGATAAAGTTCCCAATACACACATTTGAGAAGTTCTATGCTAGCCTATGCTTCTATTAATCTATTTTCGATGATAAATAGATTTCCTGACACAGCTGTTAGAGTCGCCACTGATTCTATGTATATCCACGAGAAATACAAATCAGCTGTAGCTGCATTCACAGATCCGGATGAAAATTGGGGATGTTGGAGATTTAAAAAGGAAACGCTACATGAGTATTGTGAATCCGCAGATGTTACCACGGATGATAAATACTTAAAGTGTGATCGGAATCTCTTTGAGTTTCAATCAGAATTTTCTAATGCACCACCGATATCTGATCCGATATGTAGATACAAGACAGTTTTTTTAAACGGCTGTGGTGGGTCATGAAAGACAACTCGTGCAATTAAATTATTTCGTGGTAAATCAAACATGATTGTGCTAACACCAACTCACAGACCCGCCAGAGAGATGAAACAACAAGAGGTAAATGCCTATACTTATCATAGTTTCTTTCGATGGAAAGGAGATGTATGGACTCCTGATCGAATGGGCGATAAATTCATTTCTGAAATCATAATTTGGGATGAAATATGCACAGTATCGTTGAAAGTATTACAAACATTTCTTGAATGGTTGTTATTGAAAATTATAAAAGTCATCATGTATGGTGATCACGGTCAACCACCACCATTTGTCGGTGGATCCCCACATGAGTGGTTAAAGGGTTTTGTAGACCATTACGAAGAGATTAATACCGATCACAGATCATTTGATGAACAATTACGCGAGTTCAAAGCGCTAATTAGATTACAACCGGATAAAATCCAGTGTGAAATAGTGCGTGAAATAATTTCAGAAACTCCCATGAATGATTTTTGGGAAACATGGAAACCAAATGATTTGATAGTGGCAAGTAGAAAAATAGAGACACATTTCAGATGAAATTTTTTGAAAAACATAAATGTAAATTTGCAACACTTCCAGTGCCACTCTGTTATAGACCTTCGGATACACGAAAGCAGAATATCGAAGTTGATATTCCAGGGTTGACAGAAAAGCAAAATTTAGTATTAAATGATATTGTGCTGGTTGATATCAGTGTCGTCGAAGATGCATTGAGCGCTGATAAATCACCATGGACGTTAGGTTATGCGGCAACTATACACTCATCACAGGGATTAACTATCACAGATACAATTATTTGGATAATAGATAATCACATCGAGTGGTCAAATTTAGTTTATCTCGCAGTGTCCAGAGTGAGGAGAATACATCAACTTCGAAGAGTTGTCTTGAATGATAATGACAATGCAATAGGTGATATACGCCATGATATAATTAGAAAAAAAACTCTCTGGTTATAAACAACAGGATAAAAAAAATAAACGAGAATTTGATATTGATGCTGAATTAATAATGACGTTGAAACATACACAGAATAATCACTGCGCGAGTTGCAATTGTATAATGAGTTGGAGTTGATCGGATAAAGACTTTCGCCAATTTTCCATAGATAGAAAAAATAGCAGCATTGGTCATACCAGAGACAATGTGATGCTGACTTGTCTTGAGTGCAATAGACGCCGGGGTGCTAGTTAAGACCACGCGGTGGTAATTGAGTATCCTCAGGTATCACTTGTAGTTGTTGTCGAGTAAATCCTCGTTGAGGGGGAGTTGAATCCAGTCTATAGATTGCTGGTCTACCCGTGGATCGTGTTATACTAGATATCTTATGTGCATTAACACTCCAAATAGGATCGGTAGCTCTTTTTTTACCACCCTCGAGCTCTCCTGGTTCGTATAAATACCTAACAGTGACATTACTACCAAGAATTGGTTCTTTTGAAAAATCTTTTTGTGGAATTTTATGTATAGACGCTTTCTTAATCGCGTTGATAGGTTTCATGTTGATTGTTCGAGTAATCTCGTTGTTGAGCGCGGTAATCACAGCCGGTAATCTCTTGACCCATTCACGAGATCGTGTATCCTGAATAAATTCTTTCGCGTATCGATATCCAAATAACCGCTCAGCAAGTGTACGATTAAACCGTTCAACAATTGCCTGATCGCGATGTAGTGCAGTATGTCCTCGTCTGATGGTGACATTATGATGTTTCATCGTTGATAGAACCACACCTTGAAATTCCTTGAAAGGATCAACTTGTAACAGATTTGGCCAACGCAGAGGACCCTTTCGATAAATCCTCTCAAACTCATTGGCGACTTCAGTTGATGATTTTGTTTTCAGCGTTTCTGCTTGTTTGTATCGACTCGCAATATCAACTAACGTTAACGCGTATTTATAACCACGTTCATGCGGCAGAAATAATATATCAGCCTGATGAACGTCATTAGGAACGGTCACATCAAAATGCGAGTAGTTAATTTGTTTAGGCGGCGGTAGATAAATTTGCCATATCGCCTGTTTGGATAACCAATTAGCCGCTGTAGTATTTTTCACTTTCGCGGCGTTAGCGAGTTTACTGATTGCCGCTTTACCCTTCCAGTATCCTTTTGGAGAATAATAAATAGATTCCATGTTGTTATTAATTACCCGCACCTAACATCAATTTACATTTCATCGACGATTTTATCAACGTTGAAGCCAATTTTTCTCTGAAGGATTTATGTGATTGAATTCAACGCATGAATTAATTTCACATCTGCGAGATGTCTGTGTTGAAGATTACTGCTTTTATAAGCAACATTATGAGCATGACACGCCTTATCAATAGCGTTTACTGGATATTCACCCTAGAAGATGTTTTTCACCTGGATACTTTTCCCATGGTGTTCCTGGGAGTTTTACTAGCTTGGCTGCAATATCACCTCCTCGTTTTTTTAAAAGGTTTCGTAGAAATAAATCTAAATTACTTTGTACTACATTGTATACATTTACCAGAAAGCGCTGATCGGTTATTGCTAGTTGTAATCGTCGTCAAGTCATTTGTGCCAGTACGCGCCTTACATTTCACACAATATAGATCCATAATATATTTATAGCAACATGAATGTAATTGATTATTCTGCATCGAAACGACGGTAGCCTATTAAACATCATGCGATGTTACCATTCTATTCGCGCAATTATAATTGGGCCATCATGAAGTGGTAAAACACAATTGCTACTTAATTTAATAACGAGATGGATGAAATGGAATAAGTTATATTTGATTGCTCCGAGCGTAGATGATCAGCGATGCTATGAAGTGTTAAAGGATTTTAACGAGAAAGCGAAATTAGAAATCGATGATGATATTATTGAGTTTATAACCGATATCGAAGAAGCACCGAGCATTGATGATATTGATGGAAGTATTAACAATTTAGTCGTATAAGATGATGTGATGTTCGACGATCAAAAGAATCATGCTAGGATATTTTCCAGAGGCAGACATAAAAACACTGATGTGATATATGTTACTCAACGTTACACACAAATTTCTAAAGTGATCAGAGATAACTGCAATATGCTATGTATATTTAATGGAGTTGATACTCATACGTTGAGAAATATTTGGCAAACTTGGTGTGGAGGTGATATGGATCATAACCAATTTAGAAATTTCTTTAGCCGCGCTCAATCAATCCCACACGGATTTGTGACGATAAATTTATCAGACCCTCGGACGAGATATCGTGTCGGACTTGATCAAATATTCAGTTAACCCAGAACTGAAAGTTACAGCAGCAAGAAGGGTTGGTATCTCTTTTTTTAATCTTCGAGGTAGTCTCAGTTGGCGAATTGAGGCCTAGTAATTTTAAGTCTCAGTTTGGCAAATGGAGACTTAGAATTTTTTGCTTAAAATATACCCCAATTAGAGAAAGTCTGTACACCCCCTCTGCTGCTATTTTACATTATGATGTTGTCTGTCTGTTCATCTGTATAAGTATATTTACCAAAACTCTCCACCATCTTCATTAGGCACTTCATGAATGGATAAGGGGTAAGAAAAAAAGCTTACAGAGCTCAGGGTTTCAAAAATCTAAGTCAATGAGAGATACATAATGGTCGCCACACAATACCTCAAGTTCTCCATCATCTACATTTACCAAACTTTGCGGACACCTTGCACATTAAAGAAGAACTTGAGCAATGTTTGGTTCAAAGGCTCAAAAATGAAGATCACTAACTGAAAGAAGGAAAATTGTTCGGAACAACAACTTGAATTCTGTAGGATCATTGGCTACCAAATTGTTTGATGGTTTGCACATGGGATAAGGAATAAACCAAATGATTTCAAAGATCAATTGTCAAGATCATTCAAAGAAGTGACTGGTTTTAGCAAAAATCATTTTCTTTATAGTATATGGTTACCAAATATTGGATGGCTCACACTTACTGTATGAATTGATTTCAAGGTCAGAATGTCTGAGTTCAAGATCACTATGGTAAAAAGAATAGAAATATCTATACAATGATTTTTGCCCTAAATGACACAACTCAATTAAATATTTTGGTTAATTTACACTTGCGGTAAGGAATAAGACTATACATATCCAGGTCACAAAGTCATACTTCTTGAATGAAGATAACAGGTTTCTGATCCAAAGTTTCAATTATCTACTTATATTATTATTCAACGAGGTGAAGAATGTGCCATTCACAGTACTCTTATTATAATAATTCTTCATGTAATCTGAATAAAAAAAATGTACCTATCTTGAGGACCAATACTCCAACATTTCATAATGGTTGAAGTTTAATACTGTAGAACACAAATCAACATTAGGAATCAGGTACAATCTGAATTTAATTTCAATTTCATTGATATAACTAATACCAATTTTATAGAGGCTCATCTCCATGCTGACATTGGTACAAATTGACTGACTCGGACAGTCCCCATGAATCATCTTTCTTATGAAGACAGCAACACTGTCCTCAGTGATCCTTTAAACCTGTTTACCGCAAAATTGTTGCATTATTTTTTGGTTGTTAAACCTTGCAAAATATGTGTCAGGCATTCTACTCACTCCATCTGTCCATCCTTGCAGTCACGTTTTACCTTTAGGTCACTTTCTATGAAATAGGATAAAGTATTTATGTTCCATTAACACGTCTCATGATAAAATTGGTCTTACTCTCATCCTCAAAACTGTATCCATTTAGGTAATTCCTTTGAACAGAAGAACAGGCCTGCAAGTACATCCAGTCAATTACGTGAGATCGCCGGAGCACCTGTACCAGACAAGAAGGGTCACATCATGATCAGCTACAACTGGAGCCATCAGAAGGAGTTGGTAGCTATAAGAGACAGTCTGAAAAAACAAGGTTATGCTGTGTGGATGGATATTGACAACATGGGTGGCTCAACACTTCAAGCCATGGCCGAGGCTGTAGAACTTGCACACGTTGTTCTTATATGCGTATCAAAGAAATACAAGGACAGTGAAAACTGTAGATTAGGTAAATATTTATAAACAGTGAAGCAGTCTAACTTGGTTATCTAGGATAATAATGTTATTAATGCAAATTAAACATTGCCCATTACGTTATGTGTGTAATTTGGAATTTTAATGTAGTTTTTAACCAATTCTGTCATATTGTTATGATGTCCACAGTGTCTCAGTTTATAGTGATGTCTAACACTGGGAGATGTTGAATGAGGTTCCACCCAGACAAGTTATCCTGACACCAGGCTGACTTGTCTTAACACTAACTTCTTAATGCTGAGTGCCTAATGAGGCAGTTGTTACAACCATCTTTGGTATGACTTTGCCAAGGTTTGAACTCTTGACCTCCTGTATCTGAGGCAGATGCTTAAACTACTAGGCCTAGGCCACGAGAGCTGTCCCCATAACAATCTAGCCATTACGTGGCTAGTATAATTCTAACCCAACTGCAAATGAAAGAATCTGAGGCAAATGATCAAATCACTAGGCCTCTAGGCCACCAGCGCAGTCCACATTACAATCTAGCCAGTAGGTTCCATATATACCCAAGGGCCCCGAGTGACCGAGTGGTCTAATGTGCTCTCCATAGTGGATCACTGCCATCTCACCTCTGTCTGCCTGGGTTAAAGTCTAAGATTCGGCTAATGTAGTTCTATGAGAAGACTTGCAAGATGCTTCTCGTGGGTTGGTGCTTCTTTCAGGTTTTTTTTCCCGGGTTCTTTCTCCACTAACAATAATGACCGCCATGTAATGCCTATCATGTGCTGAAAAATGGCGTTAAAACTTAAAACAACAAAAATAAAAACCATATATACTCTAGTATAATTCTAATCCAACGTCAAAAATGCACGAATCCAGATCTGCTTCACATTTTTTACCATCCAATCTAGATATATGCAGTTTGTTAGGACTCATAAATAAAACAAACAAGATGAATCCTTATCAGCTGCCACATAGTGTGATGGAACATCGGGGTTTTAGTTGTTTGCAAATGGATTAAACCCATACCTAAGTACATATAATAAAAGAGCTCAGATCATATATATTTATAGTTGCCATAATCAATACAACAATTCATCATAATTGAATAAATCAAACATATGTTTAGCATAATTGGCAAAAATAAAGCTCCAATTCTGCATAATTTGACTGAATAAAACAACAATTCAGCATAAATAGCAAAATCGAAATAGTAATTCGTCACAATTTTCAGCATAATCGTCAAGTTATGCATAATATGAATGAAAAAATCAACAAATCAGCGTAATTGTCATTATTAAAACAACCATTCAGCATATATGTAATTATTAAAACAGCAAGTCAGCATTATTGTCATTATTAAAATAACAATTCAGCGCAATTGTAATTATTAAAAGACCAATTCAACATAACTGTCATTATTAAAAAAGCAAGTCAGCATTATTGTCAGTATTAAAACAACAATTCAGCATAATTGTCAGTATTAAAACAACAATTCAGCATAATTGTCAGTATTAAAACAACAATTCAGCACTATTGTCATTTTTAAAACAACAATTAAGCATGATTATCATTATTTAAACAACAATTCAGCGCAATTGTAATTACTAAACCAACAATTCAGCATAATTGTAATTATTAAAACAGCAATTCAGAACTATTGTCATTATTAAAACAACAATTCAGCGAAATTGTAATTATTAAAACAGCAAGTAAGCATATATGTAATTATTAACACAGCAAGTCAGAATTAATGTAATTATTAAAACAGCAAGTCAGCATAAGTGTCATTATTATAACAATAATTCAGCATAATTGTCATTATTAAGTACATGACGTTTTCTAGGAAGTATAATAGGTGGACTTCTACGCTCTATGATGATACCATTGGCTAGATTCACCTTCTAGTTATGACACTGAAAACACTTGATCTAAACTAGATTGCTTAGTACTATAGCCTTGCATATGAATCCTTTTCTTCAGACTCGTTCAATCGTTTGAAAGAGGAATGTCGGTCTCCAGTTGATTGGTGGCAACCATTACTAAAATCTCATTGCATGCATTTTTTTGTCCATATCCTTGGCATTATATGTGGAGTT
This sequence comes from Unio pictorum, assembly GCA_030141615.1. Taxonomy (NCBI): domain Eukaryota; kingdom Metazoa; phylum Mollusca; class Bivalvia; order Unionida; family Unionidae; genus Unio; species Unio pictorum. The sequence continues at coordinate 293,598 of JARLTB010000163.1, read as the reverse complement.
GCACGACGACCAAAGGGATCTTTAAGGATCCTAGTAACACCATTATTAAGACTGTTCCCATGGAGTCAGGGACCCTAATAGAAAGATATGAAAAAAGAGTGTGTGTGTGTGTGTGTGTGTGTGTGTGTGTGTGTGTGTGTGTGTCAATAAGCACTACCAATACAGTAGGCAGGTGAAAAGGATACCTTCCTAGCGATGAAATTGTTGTACAGAGTGACTTTGCAGTGACTGTTTCATCTAGGCCTTTGAATGAGACACAAATAATCTACTGGAATCAATATATGGGTATCTTCCATCCAGGAAGTTGCCTATTACAAAGAGAACGATGAACTAAACCACACATTTTTGTTTTTGTCATTGATACGATTTCGCATTCTTCCAAACACTTTCTGCATTTGTGGACAAAGCTCATTCATAAGCTGATAAGCTGAATGAGATGAAACATAATCTTAAGCATGTCCATTATTGGACAGATTCGTCATCAAGCCAGTGCAGAAACTGATTTATATTAAATTTGATTGCTAATGACGTAAGCCTGTACTCCATTGGTACCACTTGGAATTACTTCAAAGCTATGGTTAAGGGCCATGCGAGGGAGGGACAGGAAAAAGAATGATCCATGAAGCTATAACAGTGAATTGCTGTAATCCAGAAAGATTTTCATGCACTGGGGACAAAATCAGATATGTCCGGGTTACACTTTATCAATGTCTCCAGTAAAGCAACCAAACTGAAATAATTTCAGCTAAATGCAAATAAGACAAAACGAAACACAATGAAACTTTACACAGTCAGCATCACTTTTGACCCTAAAAAAATTGGAAGACCCGTGAAACATCATATTACTATTTGGTGTGCATTACGGGTTCTTACTGTGAAAACTCAATTCAATTCAGAACTTCTCTTGAATCGGCTAACCTCTTCACTAAATGAGAGCACTTTGTCAGTTACTGCTCGTGACCCATCGATATTAACAATCTATCTGTGGTCCGACTTAGCCATGGACCCTAAATTCTCTGAAAAAGTCTTCTCATCAGTTGCATCTGTTGTATGTGAAGAAGGAGACCCTTGTAGCTGCCGTTTACAATGGAAGTATTGAACATGTGTATATTGATGACAAATACTCTGAGATTAACTTGATGAAGCAAGCGGAAAGACTCTTCAAATGGCAAGAGCAACCTGAGTATGTATGGACTGACGAACACAATATCCTGTTCTATCTGGAAAGTCGGAATATCTATTTAAAATATCTGATGCCGAAATTGATATAAATAACAAGATGTTTGCATCACGTTAGTGAAACGCACACATTATCTAAACAGTACAGGCGAATAGTTGCCTCTGTTTCATCGGCTACAAACGATGTTTTCTATACGTGCGATTGTTTATACATTTCAAGTTATTTTAATTGTACAAAACAGAGTACTTATCAGTTGTTTGAACTTTAAATTAATTACTCTTCCACATATACGTTACCTGCATTGCAAACACTTTGAAAAAATGCATTGGTTATTTAAACATTTGGTGGATTCACTTTATTAAACATTACATTGTAATCATTTTATCTTCATATAGAACATAAATAAGTCATAATGATAGACCGATCAATGATCTCAAGGGGCATACACATTTTAAACTTTCGTGCTTATATTTTGTATCGGAAACTGTTCTGATTAGAATGGTATTAATTTGACAACTGGGATACTTTCAATGTTAGAACATTCACTATTATACATTTACATGAAATTTAGAAATAGTAGTATATTTGTAGTATTCGAGAGTTCACTCTATAGTGGAGTGTACTAAGTGTTTGTTACACAAATTTAAGTGCAACATAGTGAATAAGCTTTGTGTGTCAAACAAAAGCCTTTATCATGGTCAAAGTTTCCATTTAAAGTTAAATGAATTGACAATAAACATTAAAACCTTGTATGATTGGTTATTGGAGTCAATTGGGAATTGAGGACTGCGGAATTTTTGAACAAATGTATTAATTGATAAGGATTTTTTTAACGTAGCTTTAACAATTTTTCAGTCATGTCGCTACAATGTCTGCAGTGGGGCAGTTTATAGTGATGTTTAGCATTGGGGCATCATGCCGCAGACACGTAGTATGATGTACCACCCAGTCATATTACCCTGATACCAGGCCGACCAGTCCTAACACTAACCTCTTAATGCTGAGCATCAAACAAGGCAGCTGTTAGTACCATTTTGTACGTCTTTGGTATGACTCGACCGGGGATCGAACCCACAACCTCGCGCTTCCACGGCGGATGCTCTAACTACTAGGCCACCGGAGCGCTTCACAACTTCATTAATGGCTAAACTGAAGTATATAATTTTTTGCAGAGGCAGAATATGCACATCAACGGAAAAAGAAAATTATTCCCCTTAAGATGGAAGAAAAGTACCAACCAGATGGATGGCTAGGCATTCTTGTTGGAACAAAACTCTTTTACGAGTTCTCTGGAAAGTACCATTTTAAAGCAAAGATTAAAGAGCTCATTCGTGAGATTACTATCAGCTATGGTAATGAAGATCTAGGGCCTGAAATAACTAACTACCATGATGTAAGTATAAAATACAAAACTAAGGCTATTCTATTTTGTTTTTAATTTGTAATGTTTGAAATTAGATTCAGATACAGTAAGTAATAAAGTGCACCAGTCACTTCCTGCATATTGGACTCAAGCAAATAATAAAGTATACCGGTGACTGACTGTATTTTGGAATCCTGTAAATAAAGATGTTCATCAGTTATTCACTGTATATAGGTATCAAGTAAATAAGCAAGTATACAAATCAGTCAGTGGGTATTGGGATCAAATAAATAATAAGTTACATCAATCACTCACTGCATATAGGTTTCCAGTAAATAATAAATTACACCAGTTATGTACTGCTTATATAGATCCAAGAAAGAATGAGGTACTCAAATCACTTAATGCAGTAAATAATAAACTAAATAACTAAGTTTACCAATCCCTACCTGCATTCATATATTGCCATCCAGGAAAGACAAGAAGTACACAAAATCACTCATTACAGTAAATAATAAAGTATATCAGTCACATCATAGCATGATCCACCTGCAATAAATATTATGTAAGCATTTTTATAAATATGCTGCAATAGGTAATGTCCATTTTAATAAATATAATGTGATAGGTAATATGCATTTTTATAAATATACTGTGATATTGTATTGTCTGTGTTCATTACTTGTCTATGCATCCATCTATTACTGTTATCCTTGTAACCAGTCTGAGAGAAGGTGCTAATCATTAGCATGGTTTTTCTTTGAAGAATGAGAAGCTAACAAGGTGTCAATCTTGGTCTTGCTTCCCTAAGGGAAGAGGGTGTAAGAATTCAAAATGGAGGATAGTGTGAGGTCTAAAAAACACATTTTGATTTTTAAAAAAATATTGATTTCTTCTTTTAGATTTGAATTTGGTCTACATATTTAGAGTTATGAGACAAAGGTTTCCAATGCATGCAGTATGGAATTAGAGTGACGGGTGGATGGATAAGAGTGAGGGTGTACAAGGGAAGGCCTAGTTAAATGTGTGTTAATATTTTGAAAGGCTTCATTAATTGTTATTATTATTGTGTTCACATTCTACTACTGGATACAAAATGGTAAAAGCTTCATCCACTTTAAAAGAAAGCTTGGCTAATATTTATTATTTATTTTCTGATGGTGATTAAACTTCAAAAATCCCAACAACAAGAACAACATAAGATATTGCTGCATTATTTACTTGTGGTGTCTCATAAATTAAAGTCCTTTTGAACAATCTTCAAACTGTGATCTTCCTCAAAGTATTTAAAATATGTAGAAGATTTTACATGAGGGCTCATTTAAAATATGTAATGCCTTTAAAAAAAATTACTTTAAAAAAATGGTTTCAATGATTGCCTATATTTAATTAGGACTCACAAAATTAATAAAATACTGCTTTTTTCCAATCAGAGAAAATTTTTCTGGTGTTATTCCTTGAGTCTGCAATACAGTACGACATCAAAGCATCTGAATCAGATTTAGATGCCTTGTATGACATCATGATCTTATGAGTTTTATAACACTTTATGCATGAAATTTAAATATAGCATCCTTACACAGAAATACACCATGGATACAGTGGATACTGTATGGAAATGGACACCAGATCATGTCATGAAATGGATTGAAAAACACAATCTCCCAAAGTAAGTCAATTGCACATGCATGTACAGTTATCTTTATTATAAAGTCCCTTGATATACTGCTACTTTCTTTATTATAAATTCTGCAGGTTTAGTCTAAGCCCTTGTAAAGACTTTTGGTACATTCGTCACTTGTAATAAAACCCCTAGTTACATTCTTCACTCATTATAAAGTCCCTTGGTTCAGGTTTCACTCATTATAAAGTCCCTTAGTTCAGTTTTCACTCATTATAAAGTTCTTTTTAACATTATTCACTTCTCATAAAGCCTATTGGTACAATCATCACTAATTATAAAGTCATTTGGTAATTTGTATAGTCTTCACTAATTATAAAGTCATCTGGTATAATGCTACCTTTTTCAACTAATTTGTACAGTCTTTACTCATTATAATTACCCTTGAATACTGATGCCTTTTTCAACCAATGTGTACAGTCTTCACTCATATATATAATGTATGTATATATATATATATATACATACTCAATAAGCATTGTAAATAAGGCATACTGTCTTTAATGTGTTCCTTTTGTTATTCAATATACATGGCAAATGAGACATTCAGTGCATTAACATTGTGTTGCCTTTATCATTCAATATAAGAGGTAAATGTGACATACTGTCTTTCATGTGTTTCCTTTGCTCTCAATATAAGTGGTAAATGTGACATACAAAGCATTAAACTTGTGTTGCCTTTATTTGCTGATAATTGATCAAACTCTTCACTTTTATTTCAGGAAAAACTTTCAAAAATTGACGGGTAATGAGCTTGCACTTTTGGTGATGATGAGATCAGAGGTATGAAGGCCAAACATAAAATTTTAGAAAATGGCTGTCTTAATGATATACAAGTATTGACTATGTCTGTCTTAATGACATAAAAGTATTGACTATGGCTGTCTTAATGACATAAAAATATTGACTATGACTGTCTTAATGACATAAAAATATTGACTATGACTGTCTTAATGGCATAAAAGTATTGACTATGACTGTCCTAATGGCATAAAAGTATTGACTACGGCTGTCTTATTGACATAAAAGTATTGAATATAGGTTTCTTAATGGCACAAAATATTATTGACTATAATTGTCTTAATGGCATAAAAATATTGACTATGACTGTCTTAATGGCATAAAAGTATTGACTGTGGCTGTCTTAATGGCATAAAAGTATTGACTACGGCTGTCTTATTGAAATAAAAGTATTGAATATAGGTTTCTTAATGGCACAAAATATTATTGACTATAGTTGTCTTAATGGCATAAAAATATTGACTATGACTGTCTTAATGGCATAAAAGTATTGACTATGGCTGTCTTAATGGCATAAAAGTATTGACAACGGCTGTCTTACTGACATAAAAGTATTGAATATAGGTTTCTTCATGGCACAAAATATTATTGACTATAGTTGTCTTAATGGCATAAAAATATTGACTATGACTGTCTTAATGGCATAAACGTATTGACTATGGCTGTCTTAATGGCATAAAAATATTGAATATAGGTTTCTTAATGGCACAAAATATTATTGACTATAGTTGTCTTAATGGCATAAAACTATTGACTATGACTGTCTTAATGGCATAAACGTATTGACTATGGCTGTCTTAATGGCATAAAAGTATTTACTATGGCTGTCTTATTGACATAAAAGTATTGAATATAGGTTTTTTAATGGCACAAAATATTATTGACTATAGTTGTCTTAATGGCATAAAAATATTGACTATGGCTGTCTTAATGGCATAAAGGTATTAACTACGGCTGTCTTATTGACATAAAAGTATTGAATATAGGTTTCTTAATGGCACAAAATATTATGGACTATAGTTGTCTTAATGGCATAAACATATTGACTATGGCTGTCTTAATGAAATAAAAGTATTGACTATGGCTGTCCTAATGACATAAAAGTATTGACTATGGTTGTTTTAATGGCATACAAGTATTGACTATGGCTGTCTTAATGGCATAAAGGTATTCGCTATGGCAGTAGAGAGTATTGGTAGCAGCGTGGATATTATGTCATTATGGAGTCGATTAATTCACAACATTGGATCTTCTTGGTTTGACTTGTAATATACACACTTTACTGATACACAGTTCATAACATAGCATCAGTTATTTACACACAAAATATTTGTAATCATAAATATTATATTATATTCATTTCTTTCAAATACTGAATCTTTCATTTCAGGCCCCAGAATTTTTCTACAATTGTTTACAGAAGAATTTGGGCATCAGTAGTTTGCTGACCATGGCAAAATTTCGAAGAGGATTATATGATTTGTCCATATAATACCAAATAAAATATTCCAGTGTTTTTCCTCACACTTTTATTATCTGACTGCATTGACTGTAAAATAATTATTAGATGTAATATTTGTATCACATTATAAAATTTGGAATGAAATGTCACTGTAATCTTTTAACCATTACTGGGCTTGCTGTATGTTTCTTTATTTTTAACCATTACTGGGATTGCTGTATGTTTCTTTATTTTTAACCATTACTGGGCATGCTGGATGTTTCTTTATTTTTAACCGTTACTGGCCTTGCTGTATGTTTTTTTATTTTTAACCGTTACTGGCCTTGCTGTATGTTTCTTTATTTTTAACCATTACTGGGCTTGCTGTATGTTTTTTTATTTTTAACCATTACTGGGCTTGCTGTATGTTTCTTTATTTTTAACCATTACTGGGCTTGCTCAGATTGTTTCACATGACTTGCTATGAAAATGTTTCAAGTGTACCATTGCATTGCAAGCTAGGTCACTTACATTCATGGTTTAAAGATTTGTGCATTACCTGTTTTGTAATATAGTCTTTTTTTAGACCTATGTCTGCATACAAACTCAGTTTGAGAGATATTCCAAGCCAGGTAAGTAGGGATGAAGATTCATCAAGAGAACTCAAAATAGGTCACTTTAACTTTTATTTTCCATTATTGTTACCCATATTTGTCTTTATGTTCAGCTCAGTTTTGTAGACTCAACTGATTGGATAGTCATGTGACTTGGTATGTAGATGCCTCAAGAGAAGTATAGTACTCTTGAGTCAAAACAAGTCACTGCGGCCTGATTAAGTAACCTAAGTCACCTTTGGATGAAATCAGTTTCATAAATACAGTTAATTCAGTGATATGACTTGATAACATGTAGAATACATTGTAATAAGTACTATTTCATTTTGAATGAAGCAAAATAAGATATATATGTGGTCAAAGGCACTTGATATTAATTATCACTGACATTCACATCTGCATGTATGAATTTAAGTCTCAGACTCAGCCAGAATGGAAATGTGAGAAAGTCTTATGGTAGCTTCCCATGGGTCAGTAATTCTTCCCATGGGTCAGTAATTCTTCCCATGGGCCAGTAATTCTTCTCATGGGTCAGTAATTCTTCCCAAGATTTTTCCGGATTCTTATCCACCAGATATACTGGCCACCCTGTATAGAATATCATGTGATAATAATGAATAACATAACCAAGCAAAGCTTTGTAAAGAGTCCATATCATCATTTGTTACTAAGTTGTATTTTTGTTATTGCATAATCTATTAGTGTTTGTGACAGCTAAATGCACTATAGATTAATTGCACTTTAAATAAGGTGTCTTCACAGCCTGGTGCAAGATCATTATTGCTATGATCCGCTGTTGTTATTTTTTTTCTTCATAATTGATCAACAATGCCCATTAGAAAGACAATGTTTTGTGGGAAATTCCCAAACTAAAATCTGGTTCCATTCCCACTGTATGTGGATAAAAAAAATTGCTATGATATGCACAAGACTGAATTGCCATCATTGCCTGGAGCAGCCCGCAAATGTCCCAGGTTTGATGAAAATCTGATTTACTCTTAGTCTGTAATAAATTTTCTGCAATACTGACTACTTACTAGACCATTGTCAACAAGAGTAACAAAAAACAGACAAAGGTAACAAAAAAGGTAGACAAAGGTAACATAAAAGGTAGTTAAAGGTAACAAAAATGTAGATAAATGTAACATAAAGGTAGACAAAGGTAACAAAAAGGATAGACAAAGGTAGCAAAAAAGTAGACAAAGGTAGCAAAAAAGTAGACAAAGGTAACAAAAAGTAGACAAGGGTAACATAAAAGGTAGACAAAGATACCATAACATCAAAGGTAAACAAAGGTAGCAAAAGAGTAGAAAAAGGTAGCAAAAACGGTAGACAAAGCCACCAGAGCTACCCTCTCAATGTGTTATCTTAATTTGCAAGTTCATGATACATGTCATATATATGAAATGAAAATGGAAACTCAACACAAAATTCCATAACATCAAACCAATCATTAGGGAGTTACATCATTCAAAAGCTTTTTAATGAGAAGGAACTTTATTATTATCACACACATGCATAATTGTAACCTGTTTATCTTTGGTACTAATGGCCATTTATTTTATAGGTGTTTGACTGATTGATGAATTGTTTCTTTCAACATGTTTAATAGAATTTGTAATTAGCACATTATAGCCAGTATTATGATCACATGACAATAAAATCTAAATAGTGCCTCTTTATCCGACCACGTACATGTTACCATTCAATTTTTTGCACCATAACTCAAGTTATCCATCATCAATAATTAACAAACTTTGCACTTGGCTTGTACCTTGCAAAATCCTCTTCAACCATACAGACTTTGGACTTTTTTTCCACCAAATTTAATGAAGCAAAATAGTATACATACAATAACAATAATTCTTATTCACAGATCAAGACAAATAACATTAATTCTAATTCATAGACCAAGACAAATAACATTAATATTCCATAACAGATGTACAACAATAACATTAGTACTGCATTACAGATGAAGATCAATAACATTGGTACTATATCATACTTGTATAAAAAAATAACATTAGTTCTACATCACAGATCTAGGCAAATAACATTAATACTCCATAACAGATGTACAACAATAACATTAGTACTGCATTACAGATGAAGATCAATAACATTGGTACTATATCATATTTGTATAAAAAATAACATTAGTTCTACATCACAGATCTAGTAAAATAACATTAATACTCCATAACAGATGTACAACAATAACATTAGTACTGCATTACAGATGAAGATCAATAACATTGGTACTATATCATATTTGTATAAAAAATAACATTAGTTCTACATCACAGATCTAGACAAATAACATTAATACTCCATAACAGATGTACAACCATAACATTAGTACTGCATCACATATGAAGATCAATAAGACTAGTACTATATCAAAGATGAATAACTACATTGTATAGCATTGGTACTATATCACAGATGTATTACAATAACAGTACATTGGTACTATATCACATATGTATTACAATAACAGTATATTTGTACTATATCACATATGTATTACAATAACAGTACATTGGTACTATATCACATATGTATTACAATAACAGTATATTTGTACTATATCACATGTATTACAATAACAGTACATTGGTACTATATCACATATGTATTACAATAACAGTATATTTGTACTATATCACATATGTATTACAATAACAGTACATTGGTACTATATCACAGATGTATTACAATAACAGTACATTGGTACTATATTACATGTATTACAATAACAGTACATTGGTACTATATCACAGATGTATTACAATAACAGTATATTTGTACTATATCACATATGTATTACAATAACAGTACATTGGTACTATATCACAGATGTATTACAATAACATTATATTGGTACTATATCACATATGTATTACAATAACAGTACATTGGTACTAAATCACAGATGTATTACAATAACAGTACATTGGTACTATATCACAGATGTATAATAATAGCATTGGTACTATATCTTAGGTGTAGCAGAATAACAATAGTAATATATCACAGATGTACAAGAAACCTTTGTTTATAGGATGTAATTATGGTAAGGGAGATTACTGAGGTCCAAATGTCATTATTATGGATTCTGTACAATAACATTACACTTAAATTTGAAAATATGAATTCTGTAGGAGTCCTGCTTTTATTATGTGGAAGAAGTCTATTGATTTTGATCACTGACAGAGAAGAAAAACAAAAAACTAAACATTTCAACCATTTATCTTCCCCAAAGTATATGAATGATTTGATCATAAGTAAGTAACCTTTAGGTCCATATATCGATGTTACTGTGACTGCTAGATAAAAAATGTTTTTTGTTCATTGCAATTGTAGTTCTAGACTTAGCACATTGATCTGAATTTCCCAAGGTCTTCTACTTAAAGCTCATATAAATCAGCTTGCAATGCAGAACATGTAAGGAATAAGACGACAAACAAATCCTTATTAGGTCTTGTGCCAATGTATTTTATGTCCTGGATGGGAAACTCTGAGATTTTCATGGTTCTACAACAATTTGTCTACTAAACTAGCAAAATTTAAGCAGAAGATCTTGTTTTATTTTAATCAAATAATCTGGTGACATTTAAGATACGTTATGTCGTTAAATCTTGAAAAAATATCTTGTAAGTAGATTTAGTATATTTTATGATTTATAACTTTTTCAGTAACGAATAAAAGCTTTGAAACTGTTTTGTATTAGTTAAATTTTGAGGCATTTATTATCCTATTCAATTTCGTTTACTCATATACATGATACGAAAGCATAAATACCACTCATGAATATCTCTAACCAATACATAATACTTTGTAATTAACATACTGAATTAATTATGCTGCTGTTATAAGTTACAAATCAAGTGCTGATGAATGTTACGGCAAGATCCAGTGATATTTATAACACGGTTAAAAAGACAAAAATTTAACACTTGAATTTATTTTAATATTGTATTGACTATTGATTGTAACTGTGACAACTGGTATGGTTCCTGTGGTACAAAATCATTTACAAGCAGCAAAAAAAAACCATTTCACATTTTACTATGTAAGAAATACTAAATTAGACACATGACTACCCCAATCTGTTGGATTATGGCTAAACATATTGAAAACAACCATCTTTCCTAATGATGTCACCAGTACCCATCAGCCACGGCACGTTTTACAAGAGGTTTGCATGAAACATTTGCGATCCTTAAAGGCACTAACTCAGTTAAATGAGCATGACATTATCCTATACTAGGTTAATTAAACTCTTGATATTCTCGATGGGTAAAGATTTTTTATTTTTAGTAGGATGACCATTGATTATTGGTAACCAACCACTAAGTTGGGCCTTTAAGTACCACGTTCAAGAGGGAACTATGAAATATACTCCAATACCAGATTCATGAAGGGTCTATGAAATAGGCAATATTACCACATTCAATAAGGGCCTGTCAAATAGACTGCATTATCACATTAAATAGGGACCTATCCAATATACGGCAGTAATACATTCCAGCTGATTGGATTATTGGATCTAATATTTACGATTAAAGAAATTGCATGTATGATATACTGTAATGAATCCAAGAAGGAAACACGTATAAAAATCCAAACATTTTGTTCCAATAAACCATTCCAAAATGGGAGTACTTTCAAGTGACAATGAGGATTGGAAGGTTACATGTAGACTAGACATGTAGTTCCTATGATCAAATTGCACACTTATGCCCAGCACTGGATGTAGAGGTAGGTTGTCCCCAGACATGGAATACCGAAATATCCAATTCCAGGTCAGCTGCATTATAATTCACCTGCTCAATAAACTGCAACTATGGATAGAACACAGCCATATGAACGACATGCATAAATTCACGATGCGCCCAGCATTTATGTTAATCATATTAATATATTTAGTTTCAGAAAGGTGTTCATTAGGTGCTCTGTGACATATTAACCAGACATATGTCAGTGTGTCCGATTTTATCATGAAATATAATAATTCCTTTGAACCATCGCATTTTTAATTTAATAATTTGCAATGTTAATTTATAGTTAGAACATTTTCAATTATGACTGCTCTTTTAATAATTCAAGCAGCAACTTTATTTTGGATGTAGAGCGTGTGTGTGTGTGTGTGTGTGTGTGTGTGTGTGTTTTCCACGTCTACACTCCCACTTACCTATACGGTAGATGACTATATATATATATATATATATATATATATATATATATATATATATATACATATGTATATGCATTTGTGTTTCAATTTCCCATTTGCATATACAGTAGATGATAAGGTATGCATTGTTTCATTTTCCATTTTCCATTTCAGGTTCAGTCACCAGTAAAAACCATTCACATTAGAACATATTACTACACTTAATAAGTTTATATGTGAATCATTTGGAATGTGCAGTACAGATGACAACCTAGAATGGCTGGCTTCAAATGTGCGCTGTCCATGAGTACACCGTGCTCATATATAGCGACACTAATTGGTAGGACTATCCTCAATTTAAACAAGTATTTCAAAGACTATATTCCCAATAATGGAAGGCAATAGTTCCTCAATCCCGAATAGTTTTGAAATATGACACCATGGTACAATATTAAAATCCGTTTATGTTTCTTGTATCGTCCAAATATTAATTATACGCAGTAACTGCATGCAACAACTTGGGCTAATGCTATAGCTGTGAAAATTAACCTTACAATGCAATAATTAGTCTCTATATAGGTCCATGAGTGAATTTAATGTTGAACTTGCGTACCTAATAAAACATACATGGCTAAAAGTTTTCAAAATTTCAAATTTTAATTGGCAAGTTATGCACAACACAGAATCATCAGTCAGTTCCATCAATCATGGCTTTTTCATGTTTTCTTGATTGGATAGCACACAGAATAGCTTTTCGCAAAAAGACAATAATAATAATAATAATAATAATAATAATAATAACAACAATAATAAATTTAAAAAATACTGAGGACATAGTACAATGCTTAATCCAGAGAGAGAGAGAGAGAGAGAGAGAGAGAGAGAGAGAGAGAGAAGATTAAAACAAGCACCGTGCAATTACAAACACACACAAAATACATGCTGTAAATAATTATGACAGTGAAACTCTGTGAAGTCTTATTCTTGTAGTAGAAATGTTTTAAGAGTACTCTTGAAAGAGATCACAATGTGATTATTTTTATGTTGTTGTTTTTGTGTTACAAGATGAAGCCAACTTGGGACTGGATTAGTGAAGACACCAAAACAAACTTCATTACTTATATGTTTATGATAAAAGCATATTAAGTATGAAAAAATCTGACACCATTATCGACAAATGGATAAGGAAAATTATAAAGTTCCTAACAGGGAACTACTAGTTGAAGAAGGAACTCGATAAGAAAACTCAAAAATAAATTTAACGAATGGAATTTTAAACAAACGTGAACAACGTCCTATCACCAATCAAAGCAAAGATGTATTTCCGGTTCCACCTGCTCGAGTCAATGGTCAAAGAGGTCCAATACATGGTCCACCCCTCCCTGTCTGTTGAAGGATCCCTCGAGAGCCCTCACTTTCAACACAGACCCGATGGTCGCGAAACCTTAGTCCCTTGCATTTAGAACACCAGTACACTCTTCTGAACGAACGCTGCCAGACACAATGTACACATCACAATAAAACACACAGATTGCTGTGACTCCATATCACCAGACCATACATAAGGCAGCTGTAAGTATAAACCATCTAGTACATATGACACTGTTAAGTACTTCTGCAATGATATATGTTACACTTGCATGCACATGAATTTGTTTCCCATTACATTAATCGTTCAATGCATGCAGCGTACAATTAAATTCAATTTGTGCGTTCAGTTACTACAAATAGCTAACTAACCAGACTACAGTACTTATAATATCATGGCACTGTATAACCTAGGCATTGACTCTCTGTAGAATTTAGAATAAATTCTAAAATATCGAATATATGAAACAATTGTAATAGAAGGACTTTGATACACAAAATAATTTGATAGTGGGAATAGTAAGAACAGCAGTGTGAGAAGGGTATTGTTTGTTCCAGAGGGAGCCACCAGGCAGGCTGTTCTTCTCCTCAATGGGGCAGCTGCTTGGGCAGTTCAGAAATCCTTTTTATCAGCTCTTCTAGCCTGTGATCCTCCTGGATATTGTCAATGACAGTATCATCCATCAGGTGCAATGTAACTGGCATTTCACTCAACATTTCATGAAGATTCATGAAGTATTCATCAATGACTCTTTCCAAAAGTTCTGGAAGGCAAATAAAATAATCCCTGTTATTTGTCAAGATGACCAGCATTTTGTGTGAAATACATCAGATGCAAGAGGCATTACTATGTGAAAGTGTTGGGAGATTCTCAAATTCACTTTGCACACTGTTAATTCAGTATAAGAAGCTATTCATGAACTCTAAACTAAATTACAATTCTGAGATGGGTTGGTAACAGAATATGAATACAGTATAAGAAGATATCCTTGGTCATGGAGTTAAATTAAAAAATCTGAGATGGGTTGGTAACATAATGTTAATACGGTATAAGAAGATCTATGGTCATGGAGTTAATTAAAAATTTGACTTCTGATCTGATCAAATGCTACTAGTTGTGTTAAAAACAATGTTTTTCATTTGTTATTTTGCTGGCGCATGAACAGAGGTGAAACATTGTATTTTTTGTGGGGTTTTTTCTTAACGGACGTCGTCATTTTTGTATGGAGAAGACTTTTATTAAACATGTCCACTGTATCTTCCTTCTTTTCGCACAGGTTCATTTGTCTGTGTGCATGTCAGACCAGTCTGCCTTTAATCTCATGCCAAACAGTCTAAAATCTGGACATTTCAAACTTTGATATAATGCCTGTAATGGAGTCCAATATGTGAATTAAATTTAGTTTAACAACCATTCTTGTCAAGCACAAAAAACACACATGTAAACAGTTACAAAAGAAACCAAATATACATTGCAACAAGAGCTACAACTTTTATACCATTTCTATAAGCACTTTTATGTTGAATGGCTGAATTAAGTTGTATTACCAGTAGTTGCACAGAGTACAATTTCATATTTGTACGTAAATTTATACAAATTTTGAACGAATCATGTGACAGCATGCCCAGGAAGCAATTTCAATATGCATACTAAATTTAATGTATGTGTTTTGAATAATCTACATCTTAATAAAAAAATATGTAAGGTTTTTCAAATACAATCATGGTTTCTAAACATTTAATTCTTTAATAACATTTATTAGCAATTTAGTATCAATGTTATAATTTTGATATTTCACTCCTTCCTGCAAATTAGAAATTAGGTAAATTGTGTGCATGTTAGAATACAGGTTATATTCAATTAGCAATAAGAGATAAGGAAATCAATTCCATCAGAAATTTCCTAGGGCAAAGAATTCAGTTTTAGGAATGTATTTCGGTCAGTGTTCGTAAGCTGTTGGCAGTAAACCGGATTGATCCACTATGCAAATTAATATTTTTATTTTATGCAAATTAATACTTTAAGTCCTCCTTTTAAATAAAATTATGCTTTTTAAAATTTTTAATGACAATGAGGCACTGCAACTATTACAAGCAATTACAGTTTGAAATGAGGACAGTTAACAATACATCACATGTCCATCCATTTTTAATACACCTCTATGTGGAGAACTGAAACTGATGTGCAAAACTGTTTTCATTCTTTCATACACAGTAACTTTGACCTTTGACCTAAACTTCAAAATCGATAGGATGCTTTATTTTGGTAAAATTTGATAAACTCAAATTATACTGAAGCCACTACTATTATTCTATTCAGTAACCTTGATATTTGATTTTTTTTACCCTAAAGTTTGGTTCAAGTATGTGATGCAGTTTGATCCATCTTTGCAGAATCCGTGTTTTCTTTTCTAGGCATTGACTCTCTGTAGAATTTATAATAAATTCTAAAATATCGAATATATGAAACAATTGTAATAGAAGGACCTTGATACACAAAATAATTTTGCCCATAGGACTTGCTTTTGATAGTGGGAATAGTGAGAACAGCAGTGTGAGAAGGGTATTGTTTGTTCCAGAGGGAGCCACCAGGCAGGCTGTTCTTCTCCTCAATGGGGCAGCTGCTTTGACAGTTCAAAAATCCTTTTTATCAGCTCCTTTAGCCTGTGATCCTCCTGGATATTGTCGATGACAGTATCATCCATCAGGTGCAATATAACTGGCATTTCACTCAACATTTCATACAGATTCATGAAGTATTCATCGATGACTCTTTGCAATTCTACCTCTAAAACTACTTCTATTTGGACAAGTAGACTATGACATTAATGCATTAACACCTGATGGTTTTTGCATGAAATACGAATAGGAAACACATTTTGGAGGCTATTTCTGAATACATCCTAATACACCAATTTCCAAGCAATTTAGTTCCTTTTTTTTCACCAGTACTAACACCCATTACATGTTCAGTTACAGTAAGGAGTCTGTCTTCCAATAGGACGAGAACTGCATGTGACGTTACATTCCCTATATAGGTGCGATATTGTCTGTGCGCAGTGAATTACCGATACGAACGCCATGTTAGAATGCAAAAGAGCCTTGAAATATATTTAACGATCGGACCGAGCAAAACAACGAAACAACAGAACTCCAAATACACTACTTGTGGCATACCTGAAATGTAAAATTTGCAATGCGTCTTAGCTCCATTCTACACGTTGAAAGTGCACCCTCAAGAAATGCATGCATCAATGTTGTTTCATGGCAAAAAGTTCAATGACAGAAAAAGCTTTCACGTCTGTCATCAGAATGAACATTTCGATACCATTGCATGTATCACTGATTTCCTCGGATACGGCTATTATTGTGAAAAATGTGACTATGAGTATAACAATCAAGAGAAAGACGAGCATTGTGGATCAAAATATGGGGGATGTGATGGGCCTCTAAATTCTACCTTGACGAAGGTCAAAAAGAGTACATTTCCCAACTTGTCAGCAAACTTTTGTCATCCCAGCCTGTTACCAACAACATCTGAAGATGCTAGGTTCATAGCAGAAAAGTGCTTTTCAACACCTGAGATTGTTTCCTACTTGTGGACAAGTTATATGTTGCAACAATGAGGAATACATTTGTCCAGGAAAAAAACGATGTCACATTTGTCACTTGGAACACGAAAGTTACCAGCCCCAACAGAAGGAGAAGAATATGACCACAGTAAATTTTGCCCGATGAATCTTAAACCCTATCGACGAGACTTGGAGTCAAGAGGACATCGAACGTCACGAAGATTGTCATCGCTATGCCAAGGTGATGGCTCACAATTGCTCGGGATACGATTCTTCTGAAATGCCATACGGAACAAAGCACCGAACGTCCTAAATTTACCTTAAACGGAGCCAAACTCATTTCCATGACAGTGGGGCAATCGCATTTTAAAGGTTTGATGAGTTAATTGACCATGCCATTAAGCCGAATAAATAAAATATCTGGAATGACAGAAAGGAGCAAAGGCTTTTGTCCGCATTTCTTACATAGAGAAACCAATCCTCATACTGTTCTATCACATTTGCCTGATGCTCACTATTATGACCTCGATAACATGCGTACCTCGATAACAACGAGAAGCTTTATACGCTTGGTACTAAACTCAAGTCCAGGAACCATTCGACTTTCATGAAGAAATGTTGCAGTGGTGTGTAAAATTCTAGGTTGCTTCCCTTTTTGGAGTGGGGTGCTTCCAATTTATTTAAATTAATATAGAATACCCACCCTGGCTCGCTTTTGACAGAAATTTAAGTAGTGATAGAGAGATGCAAAACTCTGAGCCACCAGTCAGCGGTGCCAACGGTTAAAGTAATGAATATACAAACTGAAATTTAAATGACAACAATTTAATATAATTCAAACAGTAATCTCTCAAATACAATTCTGCTAATATCATATCACTCCATCAAATGACGGCCTAGTTCATTGTTTGAATTAGTGTGTGAAATTTTCCCTTCTGTCCTGAGTCCTACTCATCTGTATGTTTTTCCTCTTTTCCTTCTTCTCCCTCCGTATTCCTTCTATTTCTCCCTCTGTCCTTCCTTCTCTCTTTTTTCTTCCAGAGACTCGGACCACAGCTGGGTTAATTCACTCTAGTCCCTAAAAGCTTCTAAAGAATACATACACGGACATTAGTAAAGCATATACCTTTCGCTACATATCACACACTAACATTAGTATCATCAGATAGGCCATTACCGTATTCTCGTTACTACGAATTAACCCAAAAACGAATTACACTATTAATTCTACACAACACGTTACTCATATCTCAAAATACGCATGTATATCAAACACTACAAATGAATCAAACTACAATGGTGATTTTAGATATACTCAAATATATAGATATACTGCAATCATTAAAGTATACTTATACTTTGCAGTAATATTTCACAACAATCGAGCAAATAATAACTGACCTGTTTCGACCCGGACGTGAGAAAGTGCCCGGATGTCCGACCCATCCAATTAAAAGTACATGTATTTAAGTTTGAAATCAATACATTCTGGAGAATATTGCTATACAATGTTTACGTCTAGTAGTAGTAGCGATATCAGGAAGCATACGAAGAGACACGCTGGTGATGAACCATTCAAATGTGAAGTTTGTGATAAAAAATTTACGCAAAAGGGTCATTTAAAAAGGCATATGAAAATACATACAGGAGATAAGCCATACAAATGTGAAGTCTGTGAAAAATTGTTTACAGAGAAAACTTCTTTGAAACGTCACATGTATATACATACAGGAGACAAACCATACAAATGTGAAGTTTGTGAAAAATTGTTTACAGAGAACAATTCTTTGAAACGTCATATGCATATACATACAAGAGACAAACCATACAAATGTGAAATGTGTGATAAAACGTTTGTTAAAATGTCCATTTTGAAATCACACATGTTGGTACATACTGAAGATGAATCGTTCAGATGTAAAATGTGTAATAAAATGTTTAAGCATAGTAGTGAGTTAATGAAGCATATCGCGAGTCATACCGGATATACACAAATCAAATGTGAATTTTGTAATAAAACGTTTATCAATCAAAATACTTTTAATGTTCATATGAGGCTTCATTCTGTAGACAGACCTTTTAAATGTGAAGTTTGTGACAAAATGTTTACACAGAAAGGAATTTTGAAAGGCCACATGAAAATACACACAGGAGATAAACCCCACAAATGTGACATTTGTGATATGATGTTTGCGTTCAAAAGTGCTTTGAAATACCACACGAGTATACATACTGAATATAAACCATACAAATGTGAAGTTTGTCCACAAATGTTTCGTCAGATGCTTCAGATGAAGCGACACATGTCAATTCATACTGGAAATAAACCATTCAAATGTGAAATGTGTGATAAAACATTTGCTCAGATGTCGCAACTGAAATCACACGTATTGGTACATACTGTTGATAAACCATTCAAATGTGAAGTTTGTGATAAAATGTTTAAGCGTAGTGGTGGTTTAAGAGTACATATGAGGATTCATACTGGAGATAAACCATTCAAATGTGAAATATGTTCTAAAATGTTTACACAGCAAGGTCATTTGAATATTCACATGAGGTGCCATTCTGGAGAAAAACCATTCAAATGTGGAATGTGTGCTAAAATGTTTACACAGCAAGGTCATTTGAATAGTCACTTGAGACACCATTTTTAAGATCAATTATTAAAATGTGAAGATTTTGAATAAATATTTATGTTGAATGAAACATATCATGGACCATTCACATGTGAAGTTTGTCATAAATGTTTAAGCAGAGAGAAAGTTTGATACAGCACATGTGAATACATACAGTAGATAAATCATAAAAATGGGATATTTGTCTTGGTTGAAAAGTCACATGGGAGTGCATACTGGTTGTAAATAATTTGAATGTAAAGCGTTTGCTAAAATATTTACAAGTAAACGTAGTTTAAGAAAGCACGCCATGATACATCCTAGAGATAAACCATTCAAATGTGATAAAACTTTTAACGAGAATGTATACATCAGATGACACTATTCAAATTTAATTTTTTATATTTTTTTTATTTTAAAAAAAAAATTAAATTTAATTGTTGGCAGTGATTTTTTTTCTTGCCTTTGTTTTATAAGTTCACTTATAGATAGGGACCCAAAGTGCCAGAGTGGTCTAAAGAACTCAATGTTACTTATCTCTGTAGGGGCCCCGAGTGGTCTAAAGCGCTGTCCGTTACAGACCACTGCCATCTCACCTCTGTCTGCATGTTTTCAAGTCTAAAATTTGGCAAATGTAGTTATTTTTGAAAGCTTACCAGTAGCTTCTCGTGGGTCGGTGGTTCTTTCCGAGGGTTGTCCGGGTAATTCTTCCACCATTAGTACTGGCCGCCGTGTATAGCCTATATTGTGCTGAAAAATGGCATTAGACCATCAAAAACAAAACAAAACTTATCTCTGCCATCTCACCTCTATATGGGTTCTAGTCTTGGGTTTGGCCAATGTGGATATGTGAGTAAAGCTTGCCATTTGGTCCTTACGGGTTAGTGGTTCCTTCCAGTATTTTCCACCATTTATACTGGCATATATATATATATATATATATATATATATATATATATATATATATATATATATATATATATATATATATATACATATTTTAGGGCCTGACCAGAAATCACCTCAGACATTCGGTTTGGCCGAATATCAGGTTTTTCATAACTATTCACACAAATGGTTACAAGTAAAATAATTCGATAAATATCGAACTTTAAAAAACAGTTTTTTAATACATAATAATTTTAGTTAATAATAAAAGATTTCATCTTATAGGCCATACATACTGTATACGGTACACGAAAAGTTTAAGCTTCGCATACAATAATGAAACAAACGGTACATGTATATATATGTACCTATCTTGTGCTGAAAATGGGGATAGAAACCCTGCAACAATAACAGAATTCATAGAAAATTCATCAAAATTCTAATATTACAGAATTTAAATTGTGTGAACAATTTTTTCTTCAACCTTCAGGGTATTGGGGAAAATGTTGATAATGTTATGTAAAACAATTTGGACCCCTGTGCTTGACACAGTGTGTAGACAGACTGTAAAAATGTGATAAAGTTGCTTTTCAGCTGTCTTTCATGGCAGATAAATGTCTTCGTGTCTCTTAGCTGATTAAACTTTGAATATTATCAAAGACTATGTACAAAATATTGCATGAAATATGAAACTTTGTAAGTTTTAAAGGTGAGGGCTTTTTTTTGCCTTTTTCAGCTTTATTTCTGTGCAGCTTAGGAACGACATTTTTCCTAAATTAAACTTAAAAATTTCATAATCATATAAATATTATCTGTTTACAGACTTTATATAATTTCAAGGTTATTTCTGTGACTTATTATGTACTTTCCAGCAGCCTTTTTCAACCATGATTCATAGGAACAACATTATGAGAATGAAACTTGAAATTATTTGATGTTTGATTTAACAATTATTATGTGACATCAGCCAATGCATCAACAGCACGCCGTCAAAGTACTAAATTTAAATATTTCACCATATCATTAATTAAACACTTTTGGTATAACCACAGCCTATATAATGTATTAAATGTGAACTTTTGATCCCAAACATTTTAAAATATATATATATGTATATGTGTGCTATGTAACCATGTTAAGATCAGTTGTTAGTTTTAGGGTTTAACGCCATATTTCAGCACACGATAGGTTATACATGGCGGCCAGTATTATTGGTGGAGGAAGAACCCGAGAAAATCCCTGGAAAGAACCACCGACCCACGAGAAGCTACTGGCAAGCTTTCTCACATAACTACATTAGCTGAATCTTAGACTCGAACCCACACAGACAGAGGTGAGACGGCAGTGATCCGTAACAGATATCGCTTTAGACCACTCGGCCCCCCATTAAGATCAGTTGTACTGTACAAAGTTAAATTTAGTTAATACAGTATGTTTGGATATTTATTCTCTAGAGTGTCTACTAACAGTTAATTTTAGTAATTAATAATGTATCAAATAAAATGGTTCATTATAATTCCCATAATATCAGCTTAGGCCACAATGCCACACTAATTGTACATCAATCAATAATCTTAACCAAAACTAAACAATAAAATGGAATGCATTTGGTGTTTAATGCATTTTAATGTATATGTCTATGGAGGGGGGGGCTTTAATTTTGTTTTTCAATTCATTTAATGTTTTAATAAAATTAGTTTATATGTTTAATTTCATTTTTTTTAGTTTTACAGTCAATACCCACAACATATTTAAATTTGACGTATTCGTGAATAACATATGAGTGTGCTTGACCTTTTTATATAGTCGTTATGATTAACTGCATAAGAGTGTTAGTCCTTTTGGTATTGTCATCAATCACATACGAGTGAGCTAAACCATTTTTATATTGTCATCAATCACATACGAGTGAGCTAGACCTTTTTTATATTGTCATCAATCACATACGAGTGAGCTAGACCTTTTTTATATTGTCATCAATCACATACGAGTGAGCTAGACCTTTTTTATATTGTCATCAGTCACATACGAGTGAGCTAGACCTTTTTTTTATTGTCATCAATCACATACGAGTGAGCTATTATACCTTTTTTATATTGTCATCAATCACATACGAGTGAGCTAGATCTTTTTTATATTGTCATCAATCACATACGAGTGAGCTATTATACCTTTTTTATATTGTCATCAATCACATACGAGTGAGCTAGACCTTTTTTATATTGTCATCAGTCACATACGAGTGAGCTAGACCTTTTTTTTATTGTCATCAATCACATACGAGTGAGCTATTATACCTTTTCTATATTGTCATCAATCACATACGAGTGAGCTAGATCTTTTTTATATTGTCATCAATCACATACGAGTGAGCTATTATACCTTTTTTATATTGTCATCAATCACATACGAGTGAGCTAGACTTTTTTTATATTGTCATCAATCACATACAAGTGAGCTAGACCTTTTTTTTATTGTCATCAATCACATACGAGTGAGCTATTATACTTTTTTTATATTGTCATCAATCACATACGAGTGAGCTAGACTTTTTTTATATTGTCATCAATCACATATGAGTGTGCTAGACCTTTTTTATATTGTCATTAATTACATATGAGCTTGACCTTTTTTATATTGTCATCAATCACATATGAGTGAGCTAGACCTTTAAATCTTTTCATCAATCACATAGGAGTGTTTTAGTCTTTTTTATATAGTCATCAATCACATATGAGTTGAGTGCATTGGTCCATTTGATATTGTCATCAATCATATATGAGTGTTAGTCATTTTGATAATTTCATTAATCTTTTTTATATTGTCATCAATCCCATATGAGTGTGCTAGACAGTTTGATATTGTCATCAATTGCATGTGAGTGTGTTACTCCTTTTTATTTTGTCATCAATCACATACGAGTGTGTTAGTCCTTTTTTATATTGTCATCAATTGCATATGAGTGTGTCAGCCTGTTTTATATTGTCATCAATCATATACGAGTGTGTTTGTCCATTTTATATAGTCATTACTTGCATGAGTGTATTAGTTTTTTTTATATTGTCATCAATCACATATGAGTGTGTTATTTTTTTTTTATATCCAATATATTTATTGAAATTACACTGTACTATGACACTATATAAAATTGCTATGTTGAAAATTATTGTTAATCCATTCAATGATACTTTTTCTATTATATTTGTGATACATTTAGACTGTTAACACACCATTAACATTCCAGGCCTCTGTCCATCTGCATATTCAAGTTAAAAATCATTCAGAACACCACTGGAATTTATTTGAAATACTGTATACTTTTGGACATGTGATAGAACTTTAAGGACTAATTTTTGTGATTTAATTCTTAATAATGTAGGTTCCTCTTTAAATGTTTATTTTGTATTCCAGGGAAATAAATTAAGTGTTTAAATTTTACTGAACTTGATGGTTTTTGTTCTTTTCTGTTACTTAGTTTAAGACCATAGAATCATAACTGTACAGACATGCATAAACCTGTTTCAGATAGAAAATGCCACTACTACCACATTAATGCAGCAAGATGCATTTCTACTACAGTTGTAATAATAATAATAATAATAATAATAATAATAATGATAATAATAATAATAATAATAAATGATAATAATAATAAAAATACTAACATTAATAATAACATTAATAATAATAATAATAATAATGATAATAATGATGATAATAATAATAAAAAATGATAATAATAATAATAACATTAATAATAACATTAATAATAATAATAATAATAATAACATTAATAATAATAATAATAATAATAATAATAATAATAAAGACTATTTACAGAAGGTAACTCAATTAGTTACAGAACTTATCTACCTTGAGGCCTTCTATCTGTTATGTACAATATTTACAAGGAAACCTTGTTTTACAGAGTAGAAACCCAACTCTGTAATGGTTGATTGTTTGTAAACACGCATGTCATTTAAAAATTTCAACATTCATAATATACAGTATTAATCATGCAAACATTTAGTTACAGAAGGGAGTGTATATTAGGAGGAGCTTGTTTTGTAATAAATATCTTGCTTTGTTAATTAAAGATAAGAATATTTTACATTAACACTATTCTTTGATTAATTCAAGCAGTAACTGTTGCCTTTTGTATGTTAGTGTACATTTGCTAATATGACCAAAGGAATATTTAGTGTGGAGGTAAAAGTTAAATATACAGGTATGAAGGAGCAGGTAAAAACAATTGCATTACCAATATCAGGATTCTAGCTAGTAAAATGTTGGATGTGAGAATTCTCAACATATTTAAATTTCTGGGATATGGGGGGGGATGTGCAATGATATATCTGGCTAACTAGGTCATCATCATAGAAACTAATAACTGTTGGATGTGAGAATTTGCTAAATATTGGAATTTCTGGGATGAGGGGTAAAGCAATGATATATCTGGCTAACTAGGTCATATATTAAATGTTGGATGTGAGAATTTGCTAAATACTGGAATTTCTGGGATGAGGGGTAAAGCAATGATATATCTGGCTAACTAGGTCAACATAATAGAAACTAATGTATGGTGGGTGTGAGATGGAAAATGTATCAATATCAAGTCACGTTTTATCTAGGTAAACAGGTCAGCATAATGACAAATCTGGGTAACTGGTTCATATGTAATGCTGTTTCAGCACTATTTGGGTCCAGTATGATGGGGTGGGAGGGTTCTCCTTCATTTAGTAATAATAAGCCGATCATATTCTGTAATTTAAGACAAGGTGTTGTTGGATTATTATTATTATGATTATATATATATATATATATATATATATATATATATATATATATATATATATATATATATATATGGATGGATAGATAGATATAAGTGGTTATTTCTTCAGTGAAATGATCTATAATTGTTGGGATGATGATGTGAAAATTCAAGGAATGCATGGTACATAGTATATATACTTTATGGTATACAGTATGGTGGATCATACTTAAATTTGAACAAAGATAAAAAGGCGTTTTTCCCACTCAAAATCTGAGTATGATGGAGCAGAGATGAAGTTTAGTGTTGCAGTTTTGAGTCGTTCCCTACCTGATTTGACTCGATTTATTTCAGTGTAGTTACCGGTCCATCAGTTACGTTCAATTGTAAGAATCGTTGGGCACATGGTGTGTTATAACTGTCAATAAAGCAGTGAGAACAAATTAGTATAAACAAGATTATATACAAGCATGAGTGGAAAGAAAGATCAAGGCAGGCAACAAATAAAAACCAGATTGCAGAGTGATGCCCTAATGGAGACATCTGACTCGAGTTTGAGTGAACCAATCTTGAGTACAATTCAGCTGGACTTAGATGAAATAAAGCAAAGTCTCAGACGGAGCATTTCAAAGTAGATTTCCCATATGCTGTGAAAAAAAAGATGACCATACAGTCGTTTATTAATCTTATTCAACTCTACTCATCCACATTTAATTTTTCAGTATCCCATTTTTACTCTTTCATTCAGTCAACCACTATTTCCATGTATGCTCTCATTTATAGTTTATTTTTCTTCCCGTTTACCCCATCTTTAATTCATTGTTTCCGGAAAGATGGCCGCTATCGCTTAACCAGCTTGACACAGCTCCTCAGTTTTTGTGCTGTTTTTTTTATTATATATGTGCTTGCTGTCTTTGTCTCCATTATTGTGTTTCATAATGCATTGGCTGTTCAGTTCGAATGTGTTTCTTCATCAACTTATTATGGAAGCGAAAACAATTGGAATGTTTCTTGTTTCACTGCTAAGACGTCCTTTGTTTTTTTAATAAACCGCCATCACGTGATCACCTGTAAACCCGTTTATGCTATGATGGACCCTCATTAATTACTTTAAATGACCACTCCTTGGCCGTTCATACTACATTGTGTTCAAGACTAAACGAACAGGGACTACATTCATCATTACTTAAATGTAAACGGAAGCGAAGAAAGAAAAAGCGTTGTATATATCACCAACACAAATAGCATATACGGGATATACGTGACATCGACAACACGAACTAGGAAGGAACTCCGAGAATAGGTAAATAAACCCTACTCGGACGAACAACACAATTTAAACACTAGATAGAAAGAAAAAAAAATACCTCATTTAAAATGCAATATAATCCCTATGAAAAAAATGATTTAAATGGAAAAAAATAAATAAATAAAAACACATAACTACACATCTGAATGATAACTCCCGTTCATATAACAAAATTTTAGAAAAAAATGTTCTAACCCAACTTGTATCTCATTTGAATTCAAACAGTCTTTTCAGCAATGTATAGTCTGCATGTCGCCCTTGCCACAGTATTAACTACTCTTCTGAAAGTATTTAATGGCATTCACTTTGCTTTGGATAGCGGAAAGATTACAGTCCTCACTCTTCTTGATTTGTATCCAGCATTTGACACAATAGACCATGATATATTACTTCACCGTCTCCAGCATGTATTTGGCATTTACAATATAGCCTTACAGTGGTTATGGTCATACTTAGTCAACAAGACACAAATTATATCTGCAAATGGAATACTCTGTAGCTCAGTTGATATATGTTGTGGTGTTCCACATGGGTCTGTTTTTGGACCCGTTTACTTCATTATATACACTCAGCCGCTTTCAAGTGTCATAGATCATCACCCAGTGTTTCACCAATTGTATGCTGATGACACCCGAATATACAAGTCTAGTCACCCAACTAAAGTTGATGCTACCATCCAATGAGTAGATATGTGCATATTTGATCATGGATGATATGTAACAAGCTGCATATGAATGACGATAAAACTGAGGCCATTCTCATCACAACACAAAGACTTTCTCATTCACAATCTTTACCTTAAGCAATAAATATCAGCAACACCTACGTTAAGTTCACACAGTTAGTACGAAACCTGGGTGTTATTCTGGACAGTACTCTCACATTGCACAAACATATCAGCAACACCAACATTAAATTCTCACAGTCAGTACTAAACCTAGGCGTTACTCTAGACAGTACTCTCACATTGTATCAACACGTCATGAACATATGCAACGCTGCATATCTTGAGCTGAGTCGCATCAGCTCCATTCGCAAATATATTTCAGTTAATGCCACTAGATCACTTGTGTGTTCATTAGTACTTTCAAGACTGGGTTATTGTATCTCAACTATATCTGGTTAGTATCAATATCTACTCCAGAAACTTCAAAACACAGCTGCTCAGATCATTCTTAGAGTATCACGATCAGAGCACACCTCCCTGTTGCTATGTAACCTAAACGGGCTATCCATTCGATCGAGAATCAAACACAAAATTTGTTATCCGTGCTACGTTTCAATGATGTACTCCAGTCCATCATACCTATCTGGCCTCACCCATGTGTAACTGGTACACACCAGCAAGATACTTACGCCTCTTCTAACAATCATATACTCATTATTACCGCTATGATAACGAAGTCATATGGTCAACGTATTTTTTTTAAATATTTTTTTTTGCATACCAGGCCCCAGCAACGTGGAATGAATTTGCCATTGCCATTGAAATTAGACACAAAGACACTGATCCCTTTTCAATAGTGCTCTTAAAACTCGCCTTTCTCGAATGCAAGAACAAACTTAAAGACCTAATAATGTTTCCGGTCTTAAATATTTTCAGCATTATTTATATTGTCGAATTTCATTTTTTGGGAGGTAATTTATTTTATATAGTCATATCATTATAGATGTTGCAAAGCGCTTAGAGCTTCTAAAGATTAGGTGCTATATAAAGTCCTCATTATTATTATTATTATTATTATTATTATTATTATTATTATTATTATTAGTATTATTAAAGGAGAACAATTTATTTATTGAGAACTCATCAATTATAATGTGTGGAGACTGCTATACTGCTGAAGACTTAGATTTGGATACTTATATTTTACATAACAAACACCAACAGTCTAGAGCAGTCATTCAAGACGTGAACATTAGAATTAATTGATCCTTGGCGAAATTCAAATTAAGACTTAAAGATGTATGCCTGGAGGCAAAACACTAAACTGAAACAAAGTAGCTTAGGTTACTTTCTTGTATCGGATGACATTCATATGAATACAGCTGATGCGCGTATCTTACCAAGGTATAAGACTGATCATTCAGCTATTGCTTTTAATGTGAAGATTTTTCAACGTGTACAAGTGGACAGGATATTGGAAATTTAATGCCCAACTGTTCAGGAACATTGAGCATACTGATTTGGTCAAACATTGTATAACTGACTCTATAAATGAATATTATGTAGGAGAAAATAAAGATGACTCTCTCCATGTTTCTCCTTCCTGTAATGATCAAATGTTTCTTGAAAATGAAAATAATATCTGAAACTATACGTTACTCTATTATGAAAACAAAAGAGAAACAGCACAAAGTAAAGAAAATTTAGCAGGAAATAATATAAATGGGGGAGGGGGTAGCTGTCCAATAACATATATGGGGAAGCTCTGGAAAATTTAGATAAGAAGAAAAAAACACAATTAGAGGAATCTAGGAAAGATACATGTTATATTAAGATCTAAAGCTATATGGAACGAATTTGTGGAACAAATACAAAGTACTTTCTAAATCTTCACCATCCCGAAAAAAAAGAAACTACGTCAATAAGACAATAAGGGCAATTATTTTAAGTGATGGGACAAATATATCTAACCAAATATATATTTTGGAAGCTCAAAAACTGTTTTATAAGGAATTGTACAAAAGTAGAATTGCTGTTTGATGATGAGGCTGCTCAAGAAACTCGAATATATTTTTTAATCACACTATTAAACTTAGTCAAGAGAAAAGAGAATCATGCAAGGGTATGCTTAAAAAGTTAGGTATGTCCCTAAAGCGAAAACGTCCTGGCTTAAAAATAATGATTTAAGGTAGGTCTCTTAAACAAAAACGTCCTGGCTTTAAAATAGTGATTTAAGGTAGGTCTCTTAAACAAAAACGTCCTTGCTTTAAAATAGTGATTTAAGGTAGGTCTCTTAAACAAAAACGTCCTGGCTTAAAAATAATGATTTAGGTATGTCCCTAAAACGAAAACGTCCTGGCTTTAAAATAGTGATTTAAGGTATGTCTCTTAAACAAAAACGTCCTGGCTTTAAAATAGTGATTTAGGGTATGTCTCTTAAACAAAAACGTCCTTGCTTAAAAAAAGTGATTTAGGGTATGTCTCTTAAAACAAAAACGTCCTGGCTCAGATGGATTCACTTTAGAGTTCAATAAATTCCTTTAAAAGTCTCTTGCGGGATTTATATACAGATCGGTAAATCACGGATATACTGTAGGGAAACTTTCAGATTTTTAGATTCAAGGAGTCTTCACATGTCTACCAAAGAAAGAAAAAGACATTAGATATTTTAAAAACTGGTTTTATCACTTTTAAATATCGACTATAATATTGCTTCGGGACCCATTGCAACTAGGATTTAAACTGTGTTGTAATGACTCTAAAAGTGGTTATAAATAATGGGCATATGTCATCATTTGTAAGCTTGAGAAGAGGATGCTGTCAAGAGATCCCCTTGCACTTCATTTGTTTATCTTTGAGGCTGAGATTTTAGCTATACTTTTTCAAAGCAAAATGTGGATGTACGGAGACTGATCTTGGACGTCATTGAATATTAATCGAGTCAGTATGCCGATGATGGATCTCAACTTTCTCTTAAAGCACCTATGAATATCTTCGAAGGTTTTTTTTTTTTTTCTTTCTTCTATTAGCTGAAATTAAATGCAACATAACAAAAACAATAGCCATCTGGATTGGAAACAGAAAATGTTGTAATGAAAGTATATGTTCCGAAATGGGCCTAATTTGGTCCGCTTCTAACTTGACACTCCTTGGCATAGATTGTTATCCAGATCTACAACAAATGGTGCAAATTAATTATATGAAGAAACTAACAAAAGCAAAACGAAAATTGGCAAACTGAAGTCAAAGACATCTGCCAATAGTTGAAAAGATAATTGTTGTAAAAGCTCTTATTCTGACCATATTCATACATCTTTTTTCAGCACTTCCAAATCCATCAGCAAAGGTAGAAGCAGAACTTAAATTCACATTATTGAAATTTGTATGGGGTGGGAAAGCAGAGAGAATAAACCGTGATGTACTAGTATCCCCAGAGAACGAGTAAGGACTAAATATTACACACATATCTTCATCTATTAGGTATAATAGGTATATTAGGATGAGATGGGTTTTAAAAAAATTGCTAAAAAGGAACATTTAACGTGGCAGAACTTAGTCAATACAACTATACTTAGAAATAAAAAAAAAGATTTCTGGAAGTTAGGAAGAAAGAAATTAGAAGAATTTGCTAAGTTCATTAAAAACAGTTTTTGGAGAGATGTAATTTTGGCAGTATCTGATTGGAAAGAGGAACCGCGAAGTCCAAACGAGTATCTATCCATAAGTATTTCAAATATTGTTACTCCTAAAATGTTCTATTAATACAAATCACGAACAGAAGCCAGTTTTTTAAATTCTCAATGATCTAGTAGATGCTCAAAATAATGTAATGCCGTTTACAACAATAAAACAAAAACCTTGAAGCGATGTTTTTTTAATACTTCTCCCTAATATAACAAATTCCAAAAGCATGGAATGAAGCCATAAATACTAATTTGGTAAGCAGGGTAATAAAATAATAAACTTACACAAACAAAATTAATGCAAGTTTATATACAAATATCTATTTCTTTAAAAAAAAGCTACAAGCCAACATTTTTATTTATTTACTTAAAATAGAAGTAGTGAGGAGTGGTCTGAGATTTGTAGCCGGGCTAAATGTTGTACCAAGGATACGAAGTTGACCTCTTTTAACTTTTAATTAATCCACAGAATAATTGCTACTAATGATTTTCTAAAAAGAATTTTAAGATATTAGATGACAACAAATGTACTTTGTGTAAGAGTGAAAATGAAAGTATTGAGTATCGCTTCTATGATTACATTATTACTTCACAGTTTTTTTTCCCCACCGTTTTATTGACTATTTTGCCTAAATATTGTACATGTGTCCACAAATATTTTTTTAGCAAGTGAAGAACTGGACAGTTTAGGTAATTTCTTGCTAATTTTAGCAAAATATTACATTTATACTTGCATTTTCAAATAAAATTTGTATGTTTTTAATACACTGCTAAAGTAAGAGAACAAATTTCCTTTAAAAATGACCTTAATAATGAATACGCAACTTGTATTTGATTTGATGGTAAACAGGAACAAAATTCTGTAATATCACAATGTCCATGTCACCTAGATTGTGTACCATAGAAATGTGTGCATGCGTGACTGTGTTTTCTTTTAATGTAGATTATATTTATTATCATTACATTATCTGATAACCAGAAATGTTTGATTGTAAGGTGACCTTGAGATGGTTCCCGGATCCAGTGGTCAACCTATTACGGGGTTAATAAACAAAAGAGACAGGGGATGCCCTGACCAATTAACAATGGTTCTACCGCACAACCTCTACAACTAGGAAGAAGATAGAAAGACAGACCATATGAAAGTTAGCTCATGATATAATAGACGAGGCCAATGCCTCATAGCAAAGCTCAGTAGTACTGGTAAGGAAATCAAATGGGGATTTCAGGTTTGCAGTCGATTATTGGGCATAAAACAAAATTACAAAACCAATAGGCTCCCATAAAACTCGGTTCGGTGATATTGCAGATGTAATTGAACATTCAATGGTTCAGTTGTTTTCCAATCTCGATTTAAACAAAGCTTTTGATAGATACCTCACTTAGACACGACAAAACTTAAACTGTATTAAAGACATATGAAAATGTGTTCCGATTCAAAAACCTAACGTTTGGGACGTATGTGAACTGCTGTCATAGGTGGTCGTTGTCTGTATTCAAGAAATTCAGAAAGATTGAATTTCGTAACTCTTGCGAAAAGAGATAATCAAAGAAGTCCTGAGGGCGTAATTGTTCATTGTTGGTTCGAGCAAGCTGAATTGGGAGAGAAATTCACACTTTTTCTTACTGCAAACGCTGTTATGTTGCTTTAGAGTTATTCAATTATTGAAGTAAGTCCGTAGGATAGGACTTTATTTGAATATAATACGGTTAAGTATTTTAAAGGAAGCTGTTTCATGGAAGGCAGTAAAAGTTAGTAAATACGTAAGCTAAGTAAATTCATTGGTGATACAGTTAAGTAGACCAGAATGAAAACTGATAGGAAATTGGTCAAAGAGTTTAAGGCTATTGGTAAAGACGGAATTATGTTATGAAGGGTGTAACAGAATTGTTACCGAGTGGATGGTGAATTAAATGAACAACACAAACACAATGTGTGAAAGATAATGTAAATTTATGAAATAAATTATTAATGAAAAATAATTATGTATCAACACAATAACTCATGCGTTCAACCCACAATTACACTCACAACCATTCCCAATACATGAATAAATTAAATATTAATACAAAATAAAACACAGATACAAAGGAAACTCTTGGACTATACACAGATCCAAGGAACCTTTACAAAAGTTATATTAACGCAAGTATAAATTGCGATAAATAAACACAAACATCAAACTATACTATCGCACGTATGGATTGCGACAACTAGCACGAACATATACATGTATTTAATCAAGTTGCTAACTTTTATTGAGATTCATGTAATCCCTTGAAATACTACTGTGATTTGAAGTAACTTTGTAAATATAACAATGTATTCAATTGTACTACAATTGCAACACACTCATATGTCTCGACCCTGTATAACCGTACGATTCACCAACTGTTGAATCGCCGCCCAGTTTCCCCGAATACCTAGGGTTGACCAATACTTTTATCGGCCGTTTGCCCTTCACGGATCCACCACAGTTATACGTACAGACAGCATACAGCATCTACTAGAACCAACAGTCCCAAATACCTAGATGCCACCCCGGATGTTTACACCTCTAGACGGCTCCGACACTCAGACTTCTAGATTTCCGGATATTTACACATCACGACAGATGTAGACGGACAGACAATCCGACAGACAGACAGTCAGATACCTCAATTTGATCTCACAATCAAATGGCTCAATTAATCACATTCAGCTACAATTCAGAGACATTCAGAGACGTTCAGCTACAATCAGATACGTTCAGAGACGTTCAGCTACAATCAGCAACAATTTCAAAGACGTTCAGCTACAATCAGATACGTTCAGCTACAATCAGCAACACTTTCAGAGACGTTCAGCTACAATCAGCAACAATTTCAGCCCTTTGGCTGGAGAAAGAATGACGAGCTATCTTTCCTTGATAAGATACTTTTGGACCCGTCTTATAATCAGAAATATTCTGCCTGATATATCCTCAAATAGGTGAGCAGAATTCACGGCAAAATTACCGTGCACCCCGTGATTCTAATGTTCCTGACTTCAAGTCATACGAAGTCAGGCACATGCAAATCGTTACACGCCGCTTACCCTGAAAAAGCACTTATTCACCCCAGGTAACGCATGTACGACGAAACAAAAAAAATGGTGAGATTAGTTTGTAATTCAAGAAAAAAAAATAAACTCAATTTTCGCCTAATTCTGTGACAAAGGGATCAAATTAGCGGAATTTGTAGAGCGGAGTCTCATATAATACAGGAAATATCATAGGTCAGATAAAGAGATAATTAGACAAGCCGAAACACGATAAAGAATTAGACAAACTGAAGAAAGGGAAATAATCCGAGAAGCTGATGGAAAAGAAGAGAAATAGAGTTAGCCAGATTGCAGACCTAAGAAAGAGCCATTGAGAGAGAACAGGCGTTAACCATGGAGACACTGAGGATCGAAGCTGAAGGGCAAATAAGTGAATGAGCATTTAGAACCCAAAACCAAAAGACCAAAGGCTAGACGTATCGTCCAGATAACAATGCTGATGTTTAACGATAAAGACGAAATCATCGATAACATTTTAATTCAGTTTGAAAAGTTAGCTTTAATCCATCACATACCCAAAGACTAATGGACCATTCATATCTCTGCATTTTTGCAAGGAGCTGCCAAGGATGTACATCATAATATAGCACGACTGACATAGACAATTACGACGTTCTCAAGAAAGTGCTGTTTAGGCACGGCGAGTTGTCGGCTGAAAGTTTTCGCAAACATTTCAGAGAGTTGTCTAAACAAACAACGGAAACAGGCACAACTTCATACTCGCATGCGCATGCTTTTCGATAAAATGGATTAACATGACAGGCACCGCGTTCACATACGAATGCATAATGGAGGAGATTTTGAAAGAACATGTACTCAGTACGTATCAGAAAGACCTTAGAGGACATCAGTGTGATGGCTCACCGATATGAGAGTGCACACTCTCGTCCAACCACCTGGGTGGCAGGGGGTCTCTCTAAACACACTAAGACACCCCAAGACTCTCCAAGAACACTTTAACTTTACATAATACTCACTTAAAATTTCAACAACAAAAAATCCAAAAACAAACAAACAAACAAATAAAATCTGCGAATATTTAGCGATATTTTGTGTAACAGGAAAATTAGTAAGGTCAGGAGTTGCCAAGGGAAACAACTCCCGTTTAGATGAAGAGTGTTCCGGTTCAGTAACATGAATATTAGTCAACATTTGTAAATAATTAGCAATACCACAAATAAGTCGTTAAATAAATCAAACAAAATGGCAAATGTATTGTATATAAAATTATTTGTTTATCTCAATAATAATTTAACTATTCCTTCATTCCTTTATTTTGACAAATATTAACATGGGGCCTAAACAATTCAAATAAATGAGAGAAGTATGGAACATCGCCATTTAATATATATATATATATATATTTAATTACAGTGCTAAAAGACCCTTTGTGGCCGAAGCACTTAAATTATTCAACCCCAACATATATATATAATTAAAGATATTTGATGCATAGAGTTCGTTTCCGTAGAGTATCAGAAATAGGGATATCAACCAATTACTGATAGCAACAATGTCCGTATGTGTGTTTTATTTTCTTTTTATTACGCTTCATGGTACGTTTTTGCGAGATTTGGTGCTAATATATGCAATATTGGGGTGGTCTTGGGGTGTTTAGAGAGACCGGGTGGCAGGGATCGACGCAGCGTCACTGACTTTAGAAAGGCTAACGGGTTGGCACCTCATAGTCGAAATGGTCAACATGTTGGGCAGCTAGGCTAAGAGGCTTATAATCTCAACCGTGATCAGTTCTGTAACACATGAATGATCCAAGGTGTAGATAAGGGTACCTCAGGTATGAAATTTTAAGTTGTATGCTATGATTGCAACAAACCTGGCAATATTCTCAAAGACGTCTGGAAACTTCGTCCCATTATAAATGCAGTGGCCTTATGCAATTATTGAAGGTGTAAATCAGTACAATCATCGAATACGGCTACGTCTATGGTAAATGGAGAAAAGGCTACAGTGCTGTATGACATCGGTTGTAGTTACCCAGCACTGGTGGACAACAACGTTGTCAAACCTGCTCATTATACAGCTGAGACAGTGGAAGTTCAATTTGCTAATAGCAATAGAGATTATTTTCTGGTTGTCTACATCGACCTTGATTCGTAGTATGTGAAATGGCGAGTTGAAACAGAGTGCTTGTCGGGATTTCACATGATGTAATTCAGTTATGGTGGCTGAGACTTTATTAGACGTTTGGTCCACAGTTGGTGTTCCTGAAAAGATACTCACTGACCAAAGGACGCAGCTTGTTAGCCTGGTGATGGAAGAAGTGAACTGGTTACTTTTCCATTAGGCACCTGACTACTACCCCGCATCACCCACATTGCAGTGGTCTAGTAGAGCGTTTCGATGGAACTTTGAAACAAGCTCTGAAGAAGTGTGAAGGTCGACCAAGGACTTGGATCGATACCTTCCCATGATACTTTTCGCGTACTGCTAAGTTTCCCAAAAGTAACCATGGATTATCACCTTTCGAACTAGTCTATGGGAGGACAGTGAGAGGACCCATCGCCATCTGTATTGAAAGTTATGGACAATGAAAAAGCAACTGAGAAAGTAAGAACAAAGTATCAGTATACTGTTGATCTCTTTAACATGGTGGAGGAAGTTTGCAGCTTGGCTGAGATGATCTCCGTGATGCACAGAGATGTCAAGCCAAGTACTACGACAGGAGGGCGAAGGAACGGAAGTTTGAAGTGGGTGACAAGGTGCTACGTTTCACTTCTCCTTTTCCAGACTTCACTTGTCACTTCTCTTTTTCCCCTCGGACTCCGTCTTTAGACTGTCGAGTACCCTCTCCCTCAGAAAACTGTTTTTTTAAAAATCAAAATTATCCCTAAATTGCTTATTAATCTGTACACTTCAGTCAAATTTATCTCAATCCATTAGGCATAAATGAAAAGATTCCACTAGGGTTGCACAACAATTGTTATTTCATACCAGCAAAGATGAATAAATGTGATACACAGTCAAACTTAACCTGTACAGATGCCAATCAGCGAATCTCATCAAAGCATTGTCTACAGCATGTACGATCAGACCATCACATAAATAGAAAGACACAAAATCAAAATCAAGCTGGTCCTGCAGCCGACAAACTAGTTTATTAATTGATTTTGAACAAAAGTAAATAAAAGATTGAATCAACATCAGTGAAGCAGAAAGAGTGGTGTTATTGTTTCCCCCACCTGCAATCTAGTGATGCACAATAGCATTGGAAGGATAGTCAGCTTCTCTCCGATGGCTTCAGGCATTGGTTTGAAATTATACAAATGGCCTCTATGCTCCCACACTTCTTACAGCATCAATCAAATACTAAGTCTCAGTAATTTGATAACTATAAGATCTCCAGTCCTAACAGTAAGTTGTCTATTTTAACAGAATTGAGATACCATAATTATACTACATGTATATGTACCATTATACCAATTGAATCTATCAGAGAGGTTAGCCAACTTTTCTTTCGGCACTGTGTTGTTGCTGTGTGATCACTAATCAAAGTTGGTGGGGACATGGGACTAAAACTGCAAGAAAAGAACAAGTTAGTTACTGATTGTTGACTTAGATATCTAAACGGTGCATTTTACAGTTTTCTAGTACATTAATACCAAAAGTCTTGATTTCCTCCGGTACAGGGACAACTTTGACCAGTAAAAATTGGCATATACCAGTGAAACACAATATCTGCTAATATTTTATTACACAAAAAAAAATATCAGGAAACAATAATGGCTATGGTTACTCATCATGAGTGAATCCTCATCACCAGAGTGAATCTGTATCACCAGTGTGAATCCTCATCACCAGAGTGAATCTGTATCACCAGTGTGAATCCTCATATGATTTGTTCATATTAGAGTTCTCACCAAACAATTTTCCACCTAATTCATATTTGCATGGTTTATCACCAGTGTCTTTCTTCATGTGTATTGCCACATCTATTATTAAATGTCTAAATACTTGCATGGGGTCTTGACAAAGGTATATAGACTTATTCAGACCTTCTGTTTTGAGAAGCTTGATCACTCTCACTCCTTAAATTGTTTCTAGGACAGAAATCCATCACTCTCCTCAATCTTGATTTTGGAGCCAATGTCGTCCAGATGTTTTCTAAGCAAATCTCTGAATTTCACATGCACTGATATGCTTAGAGGTTCCAACATTTTATATATGATATAAATGATAATATGCCATAACAATGTCATAAATATCTTAAATGACTTGAATAACTGTCCCCAGCACTACCTGGAGAGCTGTGCACAGCTCCCATGCATTTTTCAAGGATTTAAACTTTTTCTTCTCTTTTTTCTTCCCTCTATCCAATATTATTTTCATAAAGTTAATGTTACATAATGATCATGACAGTATTTTCAGAAGGCTAGTGTTTGTCACTAATATTGATATCATCGATAAAATCTATCCTGCCAGCAATATGTCTCTTTGTGTGAGTTATTAAATAAGAGTTCTTGGTAAAAAATTTCTCACATATTTCACATTTGTATGGCTTGCTACCAGTATGTATCCTCAAATGTTTTGACAAATTAGATCTGTTGCTGAAGAAATTTCCACATATTTCACAGATGAATGGCTTGCAACCAGTGTGTGTCCTAGAGTGTGTTAACAAATTAGATCTCTGGCTAAACAATTTACTACATATTTCACATTTGTATGGTTTATCTTCAGTATGTATCTTCATGTGCTTTGTCAACATGTAGTTCACAGAAAACAATTTACCACAGATTTCACATTTGTACGGTTTGTCACCAGTGTGTACTCTCGAGTGTGTTAACAACGTGAAATTCTCAGCAAACAATTTTCCACATACTTCACATTTGTACGGCTTATCGCCAGTATGTATTTTCATGTGTTTTGTCAACGTATAACTCTGTCCAAACAATTTTTTACATATGTCACATTTGTATGGCTTGTCACCAATATGTATTTTTGTGTGCCTTGTCAAATTAGAATGAATATTAAACGTTTTTCCACATACGTCGCATTTGTATGGCCTATCACCAGTATGTATCCTCAAGTGTTTTGACAAATAAGAGCTGTGGCTGAACATCTTCCCACATATTTCACATTTGTATGGTTTTTCACCAGTGTGTACCCTCAAGTGTTTTAACAAATTTGAGCTACAACTAAACAATTTCATACATATTTCACATTTGAAACGCTTGTCACCAGCGACTATCCTTATTTGTTCTTCCATTTTACGAGTAACAGAACGTTAAGGTCAAGGTCAAATGTTTTTCCTGCATCCACTAATGGTTAAAGCGTGCTTACTGTAAAAAAGAAAATTGAAAAACAAATTATGAAAAAAAAAATCCGTGAACAATAACAAAAAATCATACCGAGTGAAACATTATGTTATAGTATTCCTGTCACTTGGCCCCAACCCCCTCCCCATTTCACTTCAAACATGTTTTGGCCTAAATCCTTAACACTTAGCTGATAAATATATTTGTCACCACCATTAAACTATTTTATACAAATTATGCGGAGCTCCTTTATATACAAGAGAAAGTTCCCAGTGTCACAACGGATCATATGAGTAATCTGTCTTCTTTTTTTTTTTTTTCATTCCGATTATTGCATTTCTTTAATTTTCAACTTTAAGTTCGCGTCAGCCACCATGTGACTGTTTCCCACAGTGGCGTATTGAGAGTGTTCGGCGCCCGTTGCAAAGTTCATACTTTTCGCACCACCTACCCCTCCGGCGTAGCGGAGAGTATTTGGCGCTTTGGGACAAGGTATAAATTTTAGGCCCCCTCCCCCCAGTGTCACTGTAACCACAGGTGCTTGACGCGAACTTGATTTGAAGAAGTAAATAAAACAATAATCTAAAGGAACAAAATCATACAGAGTGATAAAAATACCTTAGATTACCCCCATGACTCATTCTGATATAGGACCCTCTCTATCATACTATATAAAAAGACATATATTATGATATAGAGGGTCCTATGTCAAAATGGGTCATGGAGTAATCTAAGGCATTTTTGTCACTGTATGTTTTACTTCTTCTTTAGATTATTTGGTGGTGGTTTTTTTTTTTAAATCGAGCTCGCGTCGAGCACCTGTGACTGAAACATATGAATACAGTAGTCAATATGTCTACTGAATACAACAAAAATGTATAGTCATCATATAAAGGTAATTTAAGGCTAATATATTTTAACTGCAACAACCACAACAAAAATGTTACCAACAGTTAGTGACTTAGTCTTCTTCCGCCCCCCCCCCCAACCACCCAAGACGGCGCCCTACCCCCAACTACGCTACTCGTTTCCCAAGCGGGAAATGTGACTTTCTCTGTCCTCTAACTGAAATGTCACATTCTACTTTGCTTTTGCATTGGCATACAACCACCCCACAAAAATAGTTAACCGCATTCTTCAAACTCAACGTTACTTTTAAAATATTAGTCCCGCCCACTTAAATAAAAATCAATACACAAAACTGTATTTTTTGTGTTTTTCTCGGTCAGCAATTAGAACGAGTTTGATAGTGCCTATCAGGCCGAGACGTATTCTTAATCGAATTTACGGACGTTAATCAAGGCAAATAAATAATTCGAACCTGGGTTGAGTGATACCGAAATATCGACTGAACAGCCTTATCAAAGGCTAAATCAAACACGCAACATTAAACATGTACAGTCGACTCCACTTAACTGCACATCGGTTTATTGCACACGCCGGATAACTGCACGTTGTCACGCCAGTCACGTTTTTTTTCAACGCTTTTCAATGTGAACAAACTTCGGATAACTGCACTTTTCTTAAATGCACACTCCGGATAATAGCACGATAAATTTCTGCCCTTGGCACATTATTCAATACAATTTTACTCCGGTTAACTGCACAATGTATAGTCATGGTCAGTTATTGCCAGTCCACAGCTGTATCGCTTCAAATAAGCCGACAATTAAGCCGGTACATGCGACTTTGTAAATGATTGACATGTAAAGGATGCCTTAGGTGGTATATACATGTATATCCGCACCCACTAGGGAGCAATCGCGTGGGAAAACTCATAGTACAGCATGGGAAACATTGCTCTAAACCGTTCGGGTTTAAATGATTTTAAACCACGAGATGGATGGTTGGAAATATCGAAAATGCGCAACGGAATTCAATTTAAACGATAACACGGCCAAAAACAGGATGCAGACGAGTTTGGAGCTGAACGCTTTTTCTGTGGGGGATGACCCGACAATGTCTGACAGCAGTTTTGGAATAACAAGCGATATATATATATATATATATATATATATATATATATATATATATATATATATATATATATATATATATATATATATATATATATATATATATATATATATATATATATATATATATATATGTGTGTGTGTGTGTGTGTGTGCGTGCGTGCGTGCGTGTGTGTGTGTGTGTTGCAATTTATGGATAATTTTATTCTTTAAGACAACAGTTTTCCGAGAGAAGAGAAGTGACGAGCGAAGTCCGGAAGGGAGAACGAGTAAAGAGACGAGTAGATCTAGGAAGCTCAAGAAGGACGAAACAGTCGGACAAGGAAGAAAAGAGGAAATAGGAAACGTTGGAACACGGTCGAGAGGAAGGTGACGCAATCAGTCCTGGACATTGCGCTGTTTACACCACTCGTTATGATAATGAAATCAATCAAAATTAGACACTGCAAATAACTCCTGTTGCTATCATTTAAATTCAATTGAAATTACCACTATTGATTTGCTTGATTACATTTTTTATTTTTCGTGTCTAAGGGTGCCCGTATTGCATTATTTCTTCCCAATAATCTTGCTCAATTCTCTGTTGGTATTCTATCTTTTCACTGACACCGGGAGGTTATTTCCTAAACCCTAGACAACGTAGTTAAATCCAATGATCTACCCCACTTACTAAGAGTGAGGCGTTACTGCCTATCTATCTATCTATCTATCTATCTATCTATCTATCTATCTATCTATCTGTCTGTCTGTCTGTCTGTCCGTACGTACGTACGTTTATCTGTCCATACGTACGTACGTACGGACATACATACATACATACATACTTCTCACGCTATTCCATTTCATATATTTCTCACGCTCCTTTCCATTTCATATATTTCTCAATGCCATTTTACATTTCATATATTTCTCACGATTTACATTTCATTTATTTCTCACGCTATTTACATTTCATAAATTTATCACGTTATTTAAATTTCATCAATTTCTCACGCTATTTACATTTTTCAGATATTGATTTGTAGCATCTTCAGCAAAGAAGGGACTTTTAGTACTAGAACCGTTGAATGAAAATTATTTTTCCTTACATGTGTATTATTTTATATAAAACATCTTCTATCAGAATTAAATATTATATGCATATCAGATTCAGAATATTATTTGGAACAAATCAGGCCTGTAACAGTTCCAAATATATTATTTTCATGTTAGTAGAAATTATATGAATGGACTTTCCGTTTCACAATTCTTAAGTTCATACAACAATCTCATTTACATTCATTCGATTTAATTAATCTACAAAACTAATGTTATCATCTATCATTTTAAGATGAATAGATTTATAAATATGTCAAAAGTATCAACACAGCCTCTTGAACACCCTATGTTCAAACGACAAGCACACATGGTGTGTGTGCGTGCGTGCGTGCGCGCGCGCGAGCGGGCGGACCCGATGCTAAATGAGGACAGTGGGCGACCCGTCTAATTTCTACATTACTGAAGAAATTCTGTGAGAAATTCATAGATAAATACAGGTTTGTTTTAAATATAAAATTTATTTCTTAAATAATTTGCTGTAATTATAAGCTTTTTTAAACAAACTCCAAACAAATTTTCAGTCCCCACCCTCACCCATCTTGCACCTTTCACGACCTCACTACGGCTACTGCATATAATAATAATAATAATAATAATAA
Source organism: Unio pictorum (assembly GCA_030141615.1). Classification (NCBI taxonomy): domain Eukaryota; kingdom Metazoa; phylum Mollusca; class Bivalvia; order Unionida; family Unionidae; genus Unio; species Unio pictorum. The sequence continues at coordinate 250,429 of JARLTB010000163.1, read as the reverse complement.
TAATAATAATAATAATAATAATAATAATAAAATTTAATTTAATGTAATTTAATTTAATTTAATTTAATCTAATTTAATTTAATTTAATTTGAATGTTATTAATTTTTTTGTCAAAACTGTCATTAATATTTAAGGCAAATATGTGATACTTTGATACTTTTCACTTATTTTCTGTTTTAGTATTATCAATTGCTGTACATGGTATCTGTTCAATCTATTACATATGTATGACGTTATTGCATGAAATATTCAAGAAGTAGCTCAGAATTAAATAATTTGTATCAAAGTCAATTAATCTACATTTATTTTTAAGAGCATTATTGTTCAAACAAACGAAAATCCTGGTTTGTCCATGTGCACTAATATATCGAAAACATGTAAATCCTTGTGGTTTAAATTTTTATTTCGGTGTTCCTTGTAACTGTTGAAAGAAAAACAGGACGAAATAAATAAATATAATTCTAAAATAAGTAAATGAATACGAGCAGTTAACATGTATATTTTGCTGCTCATTTTGAAGGTTTGCTGTCTCTTCTTGTGTCATAGGCACAGCCATAGTTCCAGTCTATTTTTAGAACATTTTTTCCTCTCTCATTTTGGTGGTGATAGAAGAGTTATATTGATGCATATTTGGTAGGGATTTAAAGGTAATTGTTTATTCTTGAGAATGTGAGCAGAGAGGGTGGTTGTCAGTGTGTAATTTGGCGACAGTGCACATGGAGTAATAAGGCCTTGGTAATGATCCGGAAGTGAAATATGTGGTCTGTGTACATGCTGTTATGTTTACAGTGCAGCAGCTCACCAAAATGCCGGTCAACCCTTGACAAGAATTTCACCGTGAAGTCATCTTTGGGGGTATTTTAGATTTTCATATGATTTGTATTGATTGTCACACTGTGGAAAGGTCAGTGCTGAGAAATATATGTAGAGAACATATAGTAAAATTAATTGTGGTGTATGGCCATATATTAGTTAAAGTACTTCTTATTTCCGGTTTCATAGTTTGATGTCCACAATCCGAATAGAGTTAAACAGGAAGCGGTTTATTCGGAAGCTTGTCTCACATGATAATGTAGCTTCCGGTTTATGATCGGCTGCTTAGAGTTGAAAATTTATAAAATTTGAAGAAAATTATAGAAAATGGCTAATTTAGGGAACATAGAAGGTGTTATTGCGAATATAGATGATATTGAGAAAGGTAAAATTAGTGAATATACAACATAGTTCCATTTAAGTTTGATTTAGTGAGATCTTTCTATGCCCTTCTCTCCTTGAAATATATTATGTCTGCTAGATTCTGAAATATTTGATGTGCTCTTCCTACCAAAAGATATCACCATCTCTCAGTTCATGTCACATTGTCACATAATTTTTGTAAATATATGTTATATTTCTTGTGGAATTGTAATGCTGTAATTTCATGACGTTCTCTTTTCCTAGTCCTACAACGGAGACCACAACCACAGGTGCTTGACGTGAAGAAGAAAAAAATAATCTAAAGGAAAACAAAATCATACATAGTGAGAAATATACCTTAGATTACCCCATGACCCATTCAGACATAGGGCCCTCTCTACGCGAGCTCATGTGACAACCAGTGAAAAGAGCTACATGTACCATGTTTGCGGTTTAATGATACATGAATTCTTTAATTACAGAACCTGTGACCGCGACCTGGTCCTACATGTAAGATCTTGACGCTGATATTTATTTTGTGGGCATCAAGGTCTTACAGCCTAACTTATGGCAATGGGTAGCGTGTTTTGATGTCGACTAACATCATTATGAAAGTTGAATTTTCAGGAATATTTCACAACTGGTAACTAAAGTAACGACACTTTTTAAACAAAGTAAAGTCGTAATGTTTTAGTCAGAATTTACTTACTCTGATGTTTTTTCTCTAATAAATTCAATATCTCACAAAAGAAATCATTGGCCAACATTTCATTTGGCTGGAAAGTAATGTAAGCTGTGAATGTAAAAAATCAGGTTAAGTTAAAATATTATTCTTTAATGAAACCAATAAAAATATATTATGCCTATTGGAACTGTAACTTAGTGTAAGCAATGTATTGTTTTGTTCAATAGACATATTCCCAAAATGAACATACTTGAACTTATTTTGGGTTACCTGGACTACTGTCACATTTCAACAAATTTAAATGTATGTCAAGGGAACATGAAAATGCATCCATTTTCTGGTATCAGATTTTGATTCCACTAAGATAAAAACACAGTATATGAATTACATTGTTGGACTAGACAGTGACCCTAAAATTGATTTTTCTTGGTATCTAAATAATGGTGTTGTGCATCACATTCTTCATTTGAAAGATGTGGGGAATGAAGTGTATCTTTTAGAGGTGCATCACTGAGTTAAAAGTTTCGGTGGTGTCAAATATGGAACTCCAACTTGAGTATTAAAAAAAAAGGTGTGGTGGGTGTCAAAAAGTAAAAGGGGATCTCTGAAGCGTAAACGAGTTTAAACGGTAATACTGGAATGAGAGTCCAATTTTATATGACCATTTCACACACTTGGCATCTCATATCGGTGCTTTGATATTGATTAAACTGTTTTTGTAGGAGTTTACATACTTTAGTGTCTTTTTTCTAATCAATTCGAATTCTGGCAGAAATAACTGGATATTTTTTCATGTCTTGTTTACCTACATTTCAGTTAGCTGGAATTTTAATTGAAGCCAGGAATTCCAAAATCAGTTATAAAGATGTCAAGTATATTGGAATGAAATGAAGTTATCAAAAACTTTCATCAATATTATTGTAATTTTATTGGCTTGTTAAGAATAATACTTCAGCTTAATCTGATTTCAGCATTCTTTGCTTCCATTGCATTTGAGTCACTGAAATGTAGGTCATTGGAACTTGAAAACATGTTCATTTACTTCTGTCGCTTTTCAGACTTAGAATTTATTACCTGTAGTTGTAGTAGGGATTAATGCCATTTTTCAGCACACGATAAGCTATTCATGGCAGCCAGTATTATTGGTGAAGGAAGAGCCCAGTAAAACTCCAGAATGAACCACCAACCCATGAGAAGCTACATGCAAGCTACCCACATTGGCCAAATCCAAGACTTGAACCCACGCAGACTGAGGTGAGATGGCAGTGATCTGTAATGGAGAGCATTTTAGACCACTCATCCACTCGGGGCCCCTCAAATCTATTAGAAAAAAGACTTAAATGACTGTAATTTAGGGAAAAGTGTTGATATGAGTTGCCAAGTTTGTGAGATATTTCTAAAAATGTGGCTGCATGTGCTGTCAGTCAGCCAGGCACAATACTGTCTATAATGCATTTATTCAGAGTAAAGTTCTAACAATGCAAATGTAAAGCATAAAGTCTGTCTGCACTTCAAGATAAGTGTAAATATGAACAACTACAAGAAAAAGGCTAAATGTGAAAATATTACAATTCACTAAGTTGGGGGACAGTGTCAGCAGGTATAGAACACTGCAGGTTTGGAAACGGAGATGCAGCAAAAGTTCAAATTTCAATGTAATGAAAAAATTACAGCTGAAGAAATTCTGAAATATAAGAAAGAAAAATTTAATAGTGAAAGGTAAGTATTGAAAGTGGAGGCTAAATGATTGATTTTGTACCAGCTCAGTTTTGAAGAAGAAAAAACTGTAGAATAACAAGAACATACTTTTTTTTAGTTTAATGTCAAATGAAGCTTACAATATAGAAGTATTTGATTCATATAAGATAGATAGAGGTACAACTATGACTGTCGAAGACATGAACAATCTGTTCTGCATATGCTAACCTAAAGGAGAATGTAAATATGATATTATCTGTCCTTGGGTATGCAGAATTTTAGGAGAACATAGATACAAGAATGAAACTTCACTAATAATATGATGGTGTAACAAGTATACAATTTAACAATGTTTCTAGTATACACAACTTAAAATGGATAATGATTGTCGGTCTACTGCCTCATATACCATATATTTAATCAATGATGTCTTTTATTACAAATACCATTAAATTAAAACCATATTTTTAGATGCAGAATTTTGTATCGTTACATGTCTTTAAATATGTATTGAGATAAGTTATGCAGATGATGAAATCATCATTAAGGAGTGTATATTCCATAAAGGAGAAACCAATGACATTGTAAGCAGTTCTAATCTTTTGCTAGAGTTACGCTATTGCCATTTAAAGTTAAGAATGTCAAAGTGATGATTAAGCTGATGGTTCAATTTGAATCATAGAGGGTTTTGTTATTATAATTCATTACTTGTTAGTATTCATTCATTCATTCATTCATTCATTCATTCATTCATTCATTCCTGGACTGGCATGTACATCATAGTATACTGAGATATAAAGCAACTATTTTGACTATTACTCTGTCCTTAAATTTTAGAGAATTTTGGCAGTTGGGATGTGGTCATTTAAAAAAACTTAAAACTTTTGAATTTAAGAAATAATATGATTATGTCAGAAATATGTTAATTTAAAAAAATTGGAATACATGTTATCAAATTTTTTACAGTGCTCATATTTGACTGAACTGTTTATTTTACAGTCATAGCTGTATGCAATGTTAACTATTGAAGTCGTACAAATAATTTGCAATATGCAGCCACCTATTGAAGAAATGTCATTTGGTATTTTGATTTAACTGGTTATCTATTTTTTCAGATATAATTATATAATAATGCAAAATATGCAATCTGGTGCTGAGCACATAAAGAATTTTAAATAGTTATATACAAAATATCATTCACTATCATCCTCATTGCACACAGTTTAATAAATGAATAACTGATCTATGTGACATTTTATTTAACTTTCTTGGCAAAGAATTTTGTCCAGAGATGAAGAAAGATAATCAAAAACATAAAAGATACAGTAAAAATCATTACAGGAACTGCTCGGACTTTAATTCCAGGGCAGCCTTGTCCATAAAACCTATTTGTTTGATTGGAAACGGATGCAAATCTGAAATAATTAGCACTGGCTGTAACCACAGCTGCCTTTCTGGTTATGCAGGGTCGTCGAAGGTATAAGCCTTTTGCAGATGGTTGCCATGCCTGATTTTGACCAGTCATTTGGTTAATTTGCATGTCCCCATTGTTCTTGCTTGTTTCTTTCTCATATTCCTCTTGGCCATGGTTAGCAGATACTTCATATTTCTCTTGGCCTTGGTTATCAGATACCTCATTTTCCTCTTGGCCTTGGTTAACAGATACCTCATTTTCCTCTTCGCTGTGATTAATAGATGCCTCATTATGTACCATATCATCTAGAGACGACTCGTCAGAATTATCTTCATTATCTTGAAGTTCTGAGTTTGAGCTGTCCTCATCAGTCTCTGAAAACTGCGTACTGACAGTTAAAATGTTCTCGGAAGCTGACATTCCCTGCCCAAATGATTATTTTATCTGTACAAAGGAAATTAATAATTAAATTTTATTATTATGCAAAACAGACGAATAAGAAAATTTGAAAGCATGGCCTCAATATGCACAATTCGACCAGTAGTACAGTCATTTCTAATTGATTGAACTAATCGAGTTAAAGTCCTCGTGTATATACAATCATTTACTATAATTGATCAATGACTTGTAGTACCATACTTAACTGTATATTACATTGGGCAATTCAATGAAGTGAATACAGCATGGACTTTAGGAGTGCCATCACATAATCAGTGGGTGACAGGTCTAATTGTGACAAACTGGTAATGAAAGCCATAATAAAAATGACTCCAAATCCTACTTGAAAATATTCATACCAATCAATGTTTTTATCTGTTTTGAGCCTGGAGCAATTTGTAAATTTGGGGTAACATGTAGTAATCAGAATGTTGCATATGATTTTAAATTATGGGATAACATGTAATACTCCAAATAAGATTTCCAAATCTGGGATAACATGTAATTCTCAGAATGTTGCATATGATTTTAAAATATGGGAATAAAATGTAATACTCAAATTAAGATTTCCGAATCTAGTGTAACATGTAATTTTCAGAATGTTGCATATGATTTTAAAATATAGGATAACATGTAATGCATACCTGAATAATAAATAAGATTTCTAAAACTGGGATAACATGTAATTCTCAGAATATTGAATAAAATTTCCATAACATAATTCTCAAAATGTTTAGTAAGATTTCCAAATTCAAGAAAACATGTACCGGTAAAGGGTCGTCCATTTAGTACGTACTCATGAAGGGGGAGGGGGGGTAACCCAAATGCGTACGCTTGTGTATGGGGGGAGGGTCTACTGACAGTGTACATATGCATAAGAAAGGGGGGGGTAAATGCTCCATCGTTTCAGCTTTCAAACTAGTAGGTATACCGCTGTTCTTAGCATTCCTGAGCCAGAATCTGTAAAGGATCAGACGCAGGTATACTACACTTCACATGCACAGCGGCTAGCTTTTGGATCCAAAATTCCTTTTAATGCGTCATTTGATCTGCATTGTCCGTCACTTGCACAATCTGAAATTATCAAGCGCACATGTCCTGTGTGCGGCGTGTATCACTCGTCACAGGACAGTGTAAGACGACACCAAAGTGTTCATACTACTGAGTATACCGACACTGAGAACTTGAATCAAAACCTGGATGATGACGTCAGCGAGGCTGTGGATATTGAGACAGCGGCCCAGCATAGTGCAGCTAATGCTGTTGTGATTCAGCCTGACATTAAGCTTGTTGCTGAAATTCCTGTTATACGTAACCTGTTTGACTGGGTTCAGTCGGCATTTGTCTGACCTTTAGCAGACACAGGCAAACTTTTTAAAGGTTTAATAACATGCATCTTATTTCTTTTATATATACAGCAGCTGAGGACTGTCTGTTTTACTCAGTTTCATTAAACATTTGAATATTATTAATCCTGTGTCATTTCTGCGTGGATGAAATATTGGAAGTTCTATATGAGGGGGGGGGGGGTCATTCATACATACGTACGCATAGGGGTGTGTGTAAAAAGTATGCATGAGTACAAGTGGGGGGGAGGGGTCAAGTTTTGTCTTATTTTTGCGTACGTACTAAATGGACGACCCCTAACTCACAAAATGTTGATTAAATTTTTATGACACAAAGGTTTTATGACAAGGGTTTTTTGGCTTCCATTTTTCATTTGGCATCTTATTTGAAATAATAATTTAATATAAGTAGTGAAAAAGAATTATGTACTGTTTTACTCGCTTGTAAGTCAAGTTTAACTGAAAACAACAATAGACCCTGATTTGCAGATCACTAGTCGAATCTGATTAACTGCACACCCTCAGGCCCCTCGTGAGACAGTGCAGTTAACCGGATTGTGCAGTTAACTGGAGTATGGTACAGTACTTTTTTAAGCATTGGGGAAAATCGGGACCGGCATGATTACGTGCAGTTATCTGGAGTGTGCAGTTAACACAAGTGCAGTAAAGTGGAGTTGACTGTATATTATTGCCAAACTGCACAGATCTTCTGCTACATTATGTGATGGCAGATCTGGTACATTATGTGATGGCAGATCTGGTACATTATGTGATGGCAGATCTGGGTTTGTGAAGTTTACAGTTGGACTCAAATTATAAGCAGCTATATACTGTATACAGTAGGGTAAGAGAAAGCATGATTTATCTCACATGCATTATACTATAGGGTATGCGAAATATGATTCATCTCACATGCATTATACAGTACTAAAGGGTATGAAAAATATAATTTATCTCGCTTGCATTATACTATAGGGTATGATAAATATGATTTATCTCACATGCATTATACTATAGGGTGTGAGAAATATGATCTATATCTCATGCATTATACTATAGCATATGAAAATATTACATGTGCATTATGCATGTATCTTGGCAATATTAATAAATTCCAGTAATAATTTGAGTTAAAATGTGAAATAAGAGGCAGAAAATTAGTGGCCATTCTATTGACAGAAATTCAGTTAAAAAAACTTCATTTTCATTTGAAGATTGTAGGTAATCTGTTTATATTCTTGGATAGATGCGTGAATGTTAGTGGTTAATGGCACATTAGCCACAGTCATGACTACAGTATACAGTGCATAGTAAGTTTAAGCATCTCAAAGTTTTGTCATATGATGATTTAAAAAAAAAAGAGTCCTATCTAGTGAAAATCTTTGTTGTGATGCGTTTCCTATCGAGTGAAAATATGTTGTACATGTAATGTGTTTCATATTTAGGAAAAAATGTGATATTTCATATCTAACCAAATGTTGTGATTTGTTTTCTATGTGGCAGAAATATATTGTGCCATGTTTCCTTTCTAGTGAATTATATGTTGTGATGCGGTTTTTTGTCCAGTGAAAATATGCTGCATATTTCCCACCCAGAAAAAAATTATGTTTCATATCCAATAAATAGTATGCTGTGATGTGTTTACTTTCTACTGAAAAATATGTTTTACTTTTTATACATTATAGTCATCCACTTTACATTGTGGCAGTAATCATTCTTGTTAGTGAACATTTCATTTTTTGTGATAAAATAAAAGTCCTTACCTGTCTAATTGGGTAGGAATGCTTTTTTTCCTTTCACTAATGCAACAACTCTCTCTGTACTGTGCTAAATGCCTAACCAGTCTGGTTTAGTAAAATCTGTTTAAGTATGGTTAACATACATTACATATATCCCAGAGCTGATCAGAAACCATGTATTACCCCAGGGCTACTGTATGTCCCTGTATACAAGGAAGTATATACCATCCCCAGGGCAACCATCTTTACTTCCTGCACTTTTACTGACTAGTAGCCCGTATAGATATTTTTTTTATATCTTCTCTGTCATTTCCCTTGTTTGCCTTTAAAGTCATCTAATTATTGATCATGATATTGTAAGTCAGTTACATAAAGCATCTACAATTTTTCACCAGTTTTAGAAAAAATTAAAAATCAGCTGTGAAGAAAAGTAAAAGTTATTTGATATTCTGTAGTTTTTAGGAAGTAATGACACATAAACTATTACATACGGTAGAGCTTGGCTTATAAATAGATGATGTTCATTGGAGTGTAACTTTTAAATATAATTTGGGTGAGTTGATAAACAAATTAACAAGGCAACTATCTTAACATATAGAAGATCTTTTGTGTGATGCAGCATTTATTTCATAATTCCAGAGGTTGTGATTAACATTCTGAAGAAATAGCCGCTTTCATGAACTTTTAATTGTATTTTATCATAAAGCAGGCACATGCGTACCAGTTGAAAACTCTGATTAAATTCTCAGTCGGAATATTCGCCAAAAAAGTCACTCAATAAGGATTTAAAGACAATGAAACTTTCTCATTTTGGTATCAAAACTGGTTGCTTAAAATTGGAATTGATGTAAATTAATGTTTGTAAAACTTGTACCGTATCTGTTTTTTTTTTTTTTTTACATAGTACATAGTGGACCAGATTTTTGGAAAATATTGATATGAAACTTGGTCAGAAACCAAATTTTTTAAAAACAGTTTTGTTGTATATGTAATAACAAGAAAAACTGATAATAGAGTATATAACTTGTAAATAAGCATGAAACGATCACAGACATACACCGTTGAGGAACATAAAGAATTGCAGAAAGGGAAGGGTTTGGAAGCAAATGAGGAAGAAGTTCAATTACGTAGGTTTTCTCTCCCAGTAACAGTTAAATTTCCTACAACTCCACAGGTTTCAAAAGGTAAGTGGAATCAGAACAGAATAAAGTGTGGTATTTTAGTGACAGTAAATCCAAATGCCAGAGCTTTTAGAATAAACAGGAGTCTTCATGGAGTGTATGATGTCACTTCAATACTGTACCTGGCACATGTTTATAATTATATGTAGGTTGATTTTACAAGTATATGCGGCTCATTATTATTAATGCCAGTACATGTGCATTATAATTGTTGTGCAACAACATGTATACCCTTTATCTTTTGTTATATGATTAATAAATGGATGTCATATTTGCAGAATGGTTTTAGAATTTTGATCCATAACTCTGGGATGGAACAAAAGTGGATGGGGATGGCACCTGATATTAAACATTTGAAATTAATTAGAACCCCACAAAATGACAATACACTATATACACTTGCTGGGGTTAAAATGACAATACACTATATACTCTTGCTGGGGTCAAAATGACAATACACTATATACTCTTGCTGGGGTTAAAATGACAATACACTATATACACTTGCTGGGGTTAAAATGACTACACTATATACACTTGCTGGGGTTAAAATGACAATACACTATATACACTTGCTGGGGTTAAAATGACAATACACTATATACACTTGCTGGGGTTAAAATGACAATTCACTATATACTCTTGCTGGGGTTAATATGACAATTCACTATATACTCTTGCTGGGGTTAAAATGACAATTCACTATATACTCTTGCTGGGGTTAAAATGACAATTCACTATATACTCTTGCTGGGGTTAAAATGACAATTCACTATATACTCTTACTGGGGTTAAAATGACAATTCACTATACCCTTGCTGGGGTTAAAATGACAATACACAATGACATACATACATACATACATACATACATACATACATACATACATACATACATACATACATACATACATACATGCATGCATGCATGCATGCATGCATGCATACATACATACATACATACATATTTACGTACATACATACATGCATGCATGCATGCATGCATGTATGCTTTACATACATACATACATACATACATACATACATAATTATATATACCAGAAATATAATTATATTGACCCTTAATATTATTATGAATGAACTTGGCATGGACACCTTCCTTTTAAGAAGCTGAAACCAGACAAAACAAAAATAAAAATTGTCATAATTTTATGTTTAATTGCACAATGTCTATTTCAGGAGCTCAAGTTGCCACCTCCCTTCTGCAGCAGAGAGCTAATGATGTTCGATCAAACAGGGTTAACTGGCAATCTTACTTACAGTAAGTCTTGCCCACCATGCACTTTCTTGCTGTTTCAGATTCATAGGTGTAAAGTTTCAGTTTAATGGAAGATAATGATGGATGGAATGCAAAAACTGTACATTTTTCTTGTTCATGAATTTTGTGTTTTGTAACAAACCAGGAATTTTAAAATCTGAAAAGGTTGTCTCACTCACCAAAACGTATTATCGCCCATTTATATCTATTTATTGAGTGTTTATTTCCTCAGTCCTTGTTTGATCTGAGTGTTTTATTTATACTCCTTGGTAATATTGAATGGTTTTGCACCTTGATTAGTAAAATGTGCTTCAGTGAATTGTATCCCCCATCATGGTTCCAATGCAACGAAAATAATGTCTACTTTGTGTAGGTGCTGCATTATGGTTGGTATGATTTCTTTCTCCTTCAGAGCTTAATCTGTCATATGGTATGGAGAAGTGTGGGCACATAAATACCCCAGGGTACCATGGCTCTGTTAGTGTGTTATTTTAAGGAGTTATGTGGTCCCATGGATTTTAATTTTCTAGGGTCTTTACATGATGTTAGAGGGTCCTGTTTTCAAATTTCAACTTCAAGTTGCTTTTGTGACACAGAGAGAGAGACACTATCAGTGAATCAATACTCAGTCTGATAATTTCATTGTTATACTGGACTTTGCATTTTGTCATGATCTGATATAATGCATGTGTAAGTGTGTATGTGTATACATGCTTTATGTAAAATCATTAGGGCATAAATTTCCTTGAAGTAAGAGACAATTTCAATGTTATTAAAATCTAATTTGAACAAGTATTCACTACGATCTGAATTTGCATTTCTTTGAAATGGGACAGTAAAAAGGGTGTGTTATTAACACTAGTATTACTATGTTCATTAAAACGGTTCATTTACATTTTATGTCAGCAATATTATAGTAATGATGCTTGAGTATTTTCAGACTCGATGAAATATTTCCATTATTCGCCCGTTTAATGCAAATATCCCTAGTATCTTCAATCTTGCCGTAGTCCCTTCCCAATCCGATGTTTTTTTGAAAAAATTGCTGGAAATATTTTCTTTCATTCCAAGTCTTTTTAACATTTAAAACAAGTTTGTAAAAACTTTCTTTAAAAAATATTGGCTGAAGATGGTAAATCAGTGGTTCAAGGTTGGTGACTCGCAGTTAGACCCAAGATAAACGTTTTAGAAGTTTGTTGGATCTCACGCTTTTCTAAAATAAAGAAATTAAAACAATTCCTCAGCAGTCTCAGAATTCTTTCTTAAGCTAAGTGTAAAATATCAACAAATATATATTTGCAAAATTACGCACAGTGTTATCAAAACCTAGTAAAAATTTTGCTGTTTAATAATTGCCAGACTGGAATATGTATAGAAAAGTGTATGAACCAATGCTATTTGACTCAAAATTCAAGTACTCTATCATATAACTTTAAAAGTCCCAAGACATAACAGATTCAATGCCTTGTACCATGGTACAGCAGTATTAAAGGTTGATTGGACTTTAGTTTTGTGACATTGAAAAGAACATTTAAGACTACCTACTAGATATTTTCATTCATTCAGATCAGTAAAGAAAGGAAACCACATTGTTTCAAAGAAATGGGACCGCTCCAATTTTCAAAACGTCACCAGAACAAGTAGTGAATATTTTTCCAAGTCTATTAATGTAATAGGCAATGAAAATTGTAAAAGATGGGATTGTTTTTACTTTATTGACAACGAGCAATACAGCCATATTACAAAATAAATCATTACATGTTTTGCACTACTTCCATGGTCTTTGCATCCAGCATCACAGTTTGTGCATAGGTATAACTGTTGTCGCCTGGAATAAATGCATTATCAAATTTTTAAATCTCTACCTTATTGGCCTCTAAACTCTCTCTCTCTCTCTCTCTCTCTCTCTCTCTCTCTCTCTCTCTCTCTCTCTCTCTCTCTCTCTCTCTCTCTCTCTCTCTCTCTCTCTCTCTCTCTCTCTCTCTCTCTCTCTCTCTCTCTCTCTCTCTCTCTCATTATTTAATAGTAACATCAGGTATTAAGCAAATCTATATTTTGTGTATTATTTTCCAAATAATAGTTTGGTAATGAATTTTCATTTCAGTACTAAAATGCTATGATCGTACCAGGAGTTTATAAATTTATTTTTCCCATACTTCACATGCTTTCCTAAATACACTAGTCAACACCTTGCATAAATGTATCGTATATATAAGAATTAATTACCATCACTATATTCAAAGAAGTTATGAAAAAACATAACACAGAGCATATGTGCCTCAAAAAAAATAATTTGGAATAAATGTTTCTTATTAAGAGTGTATCTGCATATATGAGTTAACAGTAAGGAAATAAGGTGTGATATATAACGTGGGAAATGGTTATCTTATGCATGGTAGCTTGAGACAACATTTGAACTGTCAACATAAATTCACATCCATTTTAGGCCTTGTTTGTTATTACAGGTTCGAACTCCACCCGAGTCATACCGAAAACTTTAAAAAAATGTCACTAAAAGCTATTTTTCGCTAGGCACTTAGCATTGATAGGTTAGTGTTAGGACTGGTCGTGTGGTGTCAGGATAATTTGACTGGTTGGAACAACATGCTACGTGTCTCTGGCATGATGCCCCAGTGCTAGACATCACTGAAAATTGCCACACTGCAGATGTTATAGCAATATGGCTGAAAAATTGTTAAAGCTACATTAAAAATCCAAATCACACACACACACACATTGTTTAAAAGTAACTACTTTATTCTTTTATTGAAGGTTATTCATATAACTGCTTTTGTATTGAATTAGATGTTCCTTACAAAAGCTCAACAACTTTTGACCTGCTTATAGGCATGTTGGACCTGCCACCCATCAGCACTATTTACATGCCCTGTAAATATGGCATATCCCATTCTTATATCCACTAGGTCGAGTGGCCAAGTGGTCTAAAGCACTTTCCATTACGGATCACTGCAGTCTCACCTCTGTCTGCATGTGCTCGAGTCTAAGATTCGGCTAATGTAGTTATGTGAGAAAGCTTGCCAGTAGTTTCTCATGGGTCGGTGGTTCTTTTCGAGGGGGGGGTATCCTCGGGTTCTTCCTCCACCAATAATACTGGCCGCTATGTATAGCCTATCGTGTGCTGAAAAATGGTGTTAAACCCTAAAACAAACAAACAAAATGTCCACTAGGTTAGTAGCTGGAGTATTATAATCAGAGTTTCAGGCTAAGGGGATTGGAGATGTAGTTTGCCTTAAAATAAAACTATCAGAGGTCCCCCCCCCCCAACTACAGTGCCATAGGTGACTTAATAATAAACATGAAGTTTGTGTTATTTGCAGGGGACAGATGATATCTTCAGAGGATTATAACTTCATATCTAAGTTTGATAGTACTTCTCCTGATGGCAGAGCAGCAATGCTTAAGGATCCAGCTGGTCGTATGCAGGTATTTTTACTGAGCAACTTAGGAATTAGTGTTTACTGTTCTTAATTGAACCCGTATAACAAAAAATAGAATTCCTTTCCTTTGACAGAAGTATATATAATGAAAATGTCATCAATATGATAATTGCCTTTATTATAAAGATTTGTAACTCAGTAATATCTGCACATGCTTTAATAATGCACTCCCCTCTTCTTTGGATTAGAAACAAAATCCATTGCTAACCACATGTCTTGATTCAAGCACTTCATCAGAGGGAACTATTTTCCAGAAACTTACCATTATAAATGTCTTGTTAGCATTGAACACTGTGTCTTACCTTATATGCATGCATACATGTCTAATCCAATAGCAATCAAAGACCCAGATCTGCCATCACATGTACTAGCAGATCAAAGTCTGTGTTCTGCTGTTGACTTTGACTTAGAAGGCAGAGACCCAAATCTGTAGACAAATTATGCAGCGGCAGATTTGGATCCCTGCTGCTTGCAGTTGGTTTTGACATATAATTGAATACATAAGGTAAATGATGTAATATTAACACTCTTTGCTTAAGAAATTCTTATGAAGTTAGTATCATTGTAATAAGTGTACACTGCTGATGGCGTGTATTCATAGTATAACCAATTAGCAAAAGTCACTGTATTGTCCAAGTTGGTAATTTGTTTTTATGGACAGGCAAGGTGGACAATTGTCTGTGGGTAATAACTTAAAAGGTCAGTTGACTCAGACCTGCCAAGTCGTATGATTTTACCGTAAGTTTAACTGTAATGCCCTTAAAGTATGGACCTGCAGAATAAAGAAAGCACAGATTATGGAAATATGCTTGCAGAAAAATAGAAAAATCTGGATGCTCTGTTAACCTTGTTTGATTTAGATCTGGGTTGCATATTAGAATGGTCAGGAAACTAGACTAACTTGTCTTTACCTGAGTAACTCAGATGTTTTAAACTGCATGTATTTTATGATTCTGAATATCTCCATGTTCATGCTGTTGCTTATTTATTTTTAAATGATGTCTGCCAAGCAACAAGTCCATGAAAGGGACAATAGACCTCTCAAAGTGTTTGCAGGCTACCAAGAATTATGGAAAAGTTGGGAAAATAATACATTTTTCTGACTCTGAAAGTTCTTGAATTTTGCAAATATTGACAAATGTTGGGAAATGTGGGAAAACACATGATGCCAGAAACAATTAGATAACTGATCGTGAGGTAATTTATTGAGTTTTGACCAGAATCCTATGAGGTTACAGTATGGATCATTTACTATTAGATACTTGCCATAAACATATTTGTTGAGTCAATCCCAGTGCTCAGTGGATTAAATTCGGCTAATAGACTGTTTGTCTTTTTTTTTTTCTTTTCTTTTTTTTTTTCATAGTTTGATATCAACATCCTTTCTTGTATAGAAGTTTGAAAACCAGCCTATCATCACTAGAAGCCAACAAGGTGGTGGCAAAAATATAAACACTCACTATATGTCCAAGCAAAATTAAATGTTACACTGAGTCATTCCTGCATGAAATTGATATGAAAATTATTGTTTTCACTCGGAGACAAGGAGTTTTCGATTGTTATGTCTTCAGTGTGCTGAAAGACAAAAGGAACTATGGCATTGAAGAAATTTGTCCTATTACTCGTGATTTGTATTGCTAGTTGAATGATGCCACACCTCTCTCAGCCCATATGTAACCGCACCGGTGGCCTAGTGGTTAGAGCGTCCACCGCCGGAGGTCGTAGACTTGATCCCTGAATGCATTCTTACTAGATTTGTAGACTTGGACAGTGAAAGTCCAAACATAACACAACTTGAGATATTAAGTATATTTTAAATGTCACAGATCCATATTGCATGCATTTAAATGGTGCAGCTTGATAGTAAAAAAAACAACATATTAACAGTCCTGTCTTCCAGTATTATTTTACCTGTAAAACTACAGACAAATTAGAGTTATATATGGGCAAGTAAATTTTTTCATGGACAACTAGATTTTTCAAAAATTGCATGGATATTTTCTGAGTTCTGTTGATATAGGTTTTGTGCTGTATTTCAGCATATGATATGCTATACATGGTTGTCAGTTAATTTTGTGTTTTTAAGAACCATCGACTTCAGGAAACTTCAAGCAAGCTATCTCAACTGGCCCACATTAGTCAAACCAACACTTGAACTCATGCAGAGTGGAAATGTGCCTTAGACCACTGCAGCTACAGTTCCAGCTTGTGATAGAAAATTTAACGGCTACTTTTGAAATGACTAACTTAAGGGATAGTACATGGTATGGTAGTGTGGTTAGTGAATATTGCCTCTGGTTTTAATTTAAGAATAAGTATGGTCCACACCAAAGAACGTTATATTTTTTTTTTATTCACTATCAAATTTGCTATGCTTCATACATATGTTCAAGATTTGGTTTTTTGGAATTTATATTGGGTTGTGGATAAATTGGTATAGCTAAGCATGATAGAATCATTTGTAGATATATTCAGATGTACTGCATAATTGTAATTGTTTCTGTTTTATTTGTTTGCAGTTTGCCAAAACATTCTTCAGCCTTATGAGCCACATAGCTAAGGACCAGACTTTGCAATACATCTTAACAATGTTGGATGACGTCCTACAGGTAAAGTATTGAAGGCTATCTACCACAGTAACATAAGACATTGCTAAGGACCAAACTTTGCAATACATCTTAACAATGTTGGATGACGTCCTACAGGTAAAGTATTGAAGGCTATCTACCACAGTAACGTAAGACATAGCTAGCGACCAAACTTTGCAATACATCTTAACAATGTTGGATGACGTCCTACAGGTAAAGTATTGAAGACTATCTACCACAGTAACATAAGATATAGCTAAGGACCAAACTTTGCAATACATCTTAACAATGTTGGATGACATCCTACAGGTACAGTATTGAAGGCTATCTACAACAGTAACATAAGACAATCAAATGTCTGTAATCCAGACTGTGTTTGAGAAATGAATGTTCTTCAGTAATGAAAATAAACAAATTGTTGTTTCAGAGGTAGTCCCTTGCAAGATAAATTAAATGTTTAGAGAATTGGTTATCAGGTATCTACCTGTTCATAATTACCTGAGCAATAAATTTAGCCTTAGCATTCATATATGTAAAAAAACCAATATTCTTCTAACTTCAGATGAAAGATTATACCTGGCAATATCTTGCATTAGTGAGACTCGTGATAATGAGTACACTTTAAGGCTTGTATTGTTTGACTTTTGGCTGCTGTGCATATATTTACATAGACAACCATCTGTTGATTTTATGTTTTTGACATTTGCAACCATTTGGCTATGTATGTCAAACAGTTTATTTACTTTTTTATTTAAAGTAACTGTACATGGCAGATTTCCATGAAAACAGATTGGTTTTGTGAATTTGAAACTGTCACAGATTCATTATTGTTTGACCCATACTTAAGTAGCATACTAGTTATTCTATCTTGTAATAAAAGCATGGCCACAAATATTAAGTGAGATGGGATTGATCAACATTACTTTGGAATGTTATTTTAGACTAGAGGGATTCTGTTGAACTGAAGCACAAGTTGCAAAAGGAAAAGGATTTGTTAATAGCACTTCACAAATTTTGAAAAAAGTTGACGGCGTTATAATACAGCATTCTGAATTTGTGGACTTGAATCTACGAACATTCAGTGAAGGTTACACATGGACTTGTTTAGAATTGTTAAAGTGGATATTGTGTATTTATAATTTATCATTTGTTTTGTGTCTGTATTCTTGTACTAAATTCCATATTGGTTACTTATTTATGACATAAAATTTTAATTAAGTGCTGATCCAGGCAAGTAGCAAAAATAAATGCATGTTTTTCATATGGTTTTCTGTAATTATGTCATGTGATATGTAGATTGCTCTTTATGTTCAGATTACGCTTTTTTTTGTGCCACTTATATTATTAATAATTACACTTGTACATCCTCTGTGTTGGCCAGTATGAACTTAACAACAATGCATTTCAGGCCCATAATTCTTATGTCAGTACTTTGATTCATTACAGGAGGACAAATCCAGGGTTGAAATCCTGAGAGAGTATGCTAAGAAGAACAAAGAATCAGTTTGGTCCCCCTTTTTGCACCTCTTGGATAGAAATGACCGGTTTATTGTGAATCAGGTAATTAGTATTGCTGTTTTTTGTGCTGTACATATGATAATTCTTGTCCCTTACTTTTTTAATGACTTTTATTCTGAAGTTTGGCAGATATTATTGATGTTAGGTGGTGAAGATGGGCTAATAAATGATTATTCTTTCTTCTGTGGGCAACATGTTCCATAGCTTTGCATAACTTGTCCAGAAACATCAGAAATCTCTTGATGTCTTTGAGGGACTCTTGTGGTTATTTTTTAGTCCATGAGAGCATTAGTCTCATTGAAGGACTCTTGTGGTTATTGGTTTAACCAGCTGAGTATTAGTCTTGTTGCAAGGCTCTTGTTTTCTTTGGGTGATTTTAAGTGACTCTTGTAGTTATTGTTTTGTCCTGATTAGTTTCTTTTAGGGACTGTGTTATTGGTTGCCTGATGATAATTAGTCTCTGTTGAGCGACTCTTGTGGTTATTGTTTTGATCTATGTATCAGTATTTTTTAGGGATTCTCGTGGTTATTGTTTTGATCTGTGTATCAGTATTTTTTAGGGATTCTCGTGGTTATTGTTTTGATTAGTGTATCAGTATTTTTTAGGGATTCTTGTAGTTATTGTTTTGATTAGTGTATCAGTGTTTTTGAGGAATTCTTGTGGTTATTTTTTAGTCTATTAGGGCATTAGTCTCTTTATGTGACTCTTGTGGTTATTATTTTTGACATGTAGAGCATTAGTATCTTGGAGGGACTTGTATGGTTCTTATTTTAACCAAAATGTGTTTTGGAACTTTTGAGGGATTCTCGTTGTCATTGTTTCATTCTGCAGTGCATTAGTCTCTTTGATAGACTCTAATGGTTATTGTTTAGTCCTGTTGAGAATTAGACAGTTTGAGGGACCCTTGTAGATATGTTTTGGCATAAAGTACATTAGTCTCTTACAGATACCCTTGTTATTGCTTTGAGCTGTAGAGTATTAGTCTCTCTTATGGACTTTTGTGTTCGTTGCTTTGGACTGTAGTGCATTTGTCTCTCTGAGTGACTCTTGTGCTTATATCTTTGGTCTGTAGTTCAATCGTCTCTTGTAGGGACTCTTGCAAAGTATTGTTTTGGCCAAAGATGGTGAAGAAATATAAAATTCTATAATTGGAAAAAGTAAAAAAATTCAATGAGCCTTGATTGCTACTGACATATATATATATATATATATATATATATATATATATATATATATATATATATATATATATATATATATATATATATATATATATATATATATATATATATATATATATTAGGCATTACACCATCATGGAATGTTGGATTGTTATTGTATATTCTCAAATAGTTTTAAATTTCACTACAGCTTTAGGAAAATAAAAATCAAACATGCTTATGCTTATTGGTTTAATATGGCAAATTAATATAAGGTTGTCTTTTAATTTCACACAATATTTGACTGAATCAATTGTCTACAGCACTATAGGACTAATAAGCTGCTCAGCTAACCTTGGTAAACAATATCCTTACATGAGTTTTCAAGTTGCCAAATTAAGATGAACAATTTCTGGAATGACATTTTTCGTACATATCGTCTCTGATAATTGTTAATGTTTTTAAGGCCTAGCAGAAATAACTGATTTTAAATACGTATTTTATTTACCATTTTTTAAAATGTGAATGCAGAAACCACTTTTTTAAGCACTGTGATACCTATTGGTTCCAAGGAAGTTGCAATATGATTGTTTGTGCGTTTTGTTATCTTTAATAACAGAGCTATCCATTCCATATGAGATGCCTAGATTTGAAAATATTGAAGCAAGGATTCCTGATGATCATATCTTGTCAGATAAAAATTGTATCTATAATATATTTACAGTAATAAAAAACATTGTAAAGCTTCTAGCTAGGTTTAATGTTGCATTGTGAGACATTAAATGTTCCTATTGTTACTAGATTGAATGCTGCAGTGTGACGGTGACATTGCTTTGTTCAGATGCAGTGTGACACGCTGAGGTTGATTTGCAATTGTAATGAACATGTCATGTCATATTATGATTTAGTTGAGTGAAGTGTACCTTTCATGCCTTACACACACACACACACACACACATGTTATAAATCTAAGTCTGGCTGCAAACTGCATAGACCCAGATCTGACATCACATAATTCACCAGGAGACAAGAATACACCAGGGCATCCTGAGTGGCCAAGTGGTCTAAAGCACTCTCCGTTACGGATTACTGCCATCTCACCTCTGTAAGCATGGATTCGAGTCTCAGATTCGGCCAATGTGGGAATGTGAGAAAGTTTGCCAGTAGTTCTCATGGTTCGTTGTTTTTTCCGGGGGGTTTCCCCCTGGTTTTTCATTCACCATTAATACTGGCCGCGATGTATAGCCTATTGTGTGCTGAAAATGGCGTTAAACCCTACAACAACAACAACTGGGTTTCAGTAGTTTGTAAAGAGCATTCAGTAGAGCAAGTTAAACCCTGATTTATGGGTGCATTATGCAACATCAGATCAGGGCATGTAATTTTTGCAGTTTGAGTATAAGTAAGAATATACAGCAAGTGTGTTATTTACTCTTGAATCTAATCTCATTTTATTTGCTTTTAACAGACAAGCAGAATCATTGCCAAAATTGCATGCTGGAGCAAAGAAGGAATGGAAAGCAATGATCTAAAGTTTTACCTCAACTGGCTGAAGGACCAACTGAGACTTCCTGTAAGATATAGCCATGTATTTTAATTCCAACACAACGTTAAATGTTTTTTAAACTGTATAATATTTTGCCATAAAATCTCTGATGTGAAGGGAAATATGTATATTGTTGTGTTATTGTGTTATATACATCATTGTGTTATTATGCCTCTCCCATTGTTGTGTTGATATGAAAAAGACAATTTTGCTCTAATTTGATATAAATAATTGTAAGTGTTCAGACATGGTGATGCATATTGGTGTTTATGCTGTCACTATTTTGTTATGTACTTTATTAAGCTGTTACAAAAACCTTATTACATTTGAAACAGTTTGTGACTTAAATAAAATATTTGACAGCATATTGACCTAGCTAAATGAATTACAGCATTCTTTATTCTTAAATCATCAATAAATTTAATAATTCACCACAGTGCAGTTGCCTGAAGATTTGTAAAATTGTCAATTGATCCCACTTCATTTGCATAACAATTTGTTTTTCAGTATATTTTTAGGCCAGACTGCAGACAGGTGTTTTTCATGTTATGTTTAGGGCAAATGAATACATCCAGACTACAGCCATACATTAGTCATGATATTTATAGAGCAATGAATACATGCACACTACAGCCAGATGTTTTTCTTGTTATCATTAGGGCAATCAATACATGCACACTACAGCCAGATGTTTTTCTTGTTATCATTAGGGCAATGAATACATGCAGACTGTAGCCAGATGTTTTTAATGATATTTATAGGGCAATGAATACATGCAGACTGTAACCAGATGTTTTTCATGTTATCATTAGGGCAATGAATACATGCAGACTACAGCCAGATGATTTTCATGATATTTATAGGGCAATGAATACATGAGACCAGGACTGTAACCAGATGTTTTTCATGTTATCATTAGGGCAATGATTACATGCACACTACAGCCATATGTTTTTAATGATATTTATAGGGCAATGAATACATGCAGACTACAGCCAGATGATTTTCATGATATTTATAGGGCAATGAATACATACAAACTGCAGCCAGATGATTTTCATGATATTTATAGGGCAATGAATACATGCAGACTGTAACCAGATGTTTTTCATGTTATCATTAGGGCAATGAATACATGCACACTACAGCCATATGTTTTAATGATATTTATAGGGCAATGAATACATGCAAACTACAGCTAGATGATTTTCATGATATTTATAGGGCAATGAATACATGCAGACTGTAACCAGATGATTTTCATTATATTTATAGGGCAATGAATACATGCAGACTACAGCCAGATGATTTTCATGATATTTATAGGGCAATGAATACATGCAGACTACAGCCAGATTATTTTCATGATATTTATAGGGCAATGAATATATGCAGACTACAACCAGATGTTTTTCATGATATTTATAGGGCAATGAATACATGCAGACTACAGCCAGATGATTTTCATGATATTTATAGGGCAATGAATACATGCACACTACAGCCAGATGTTTTTAATGATATTTATAGGGCAATGAATACATGTACACTACAGCCAGATGTTTTTATTGATATTTATAGGGCAATGAATACATGCATACTACAGCCAGATGTTTTTAATGATATTTATAGGGCAGTGAATACATGCACACTACAGCCAGACGTTTTTAATGATATTTATAGGGCAATGAATACATGCACACTACAGCCAGATGATTTTCATGATATTTATAGGGCAATGAATACATGCAGACTACAGCCAGATGATTTTCATGATATTTATAGGGCAATGAATACATGCACACTACAGCCAGATGTTTTTAATGATATTTATCGGGCAATGTATACATGCACACTACAGCCAGATGTTTTTAATGATATTTATAGGGCAATGTATACATGCACACTACAGCCAGATGTTTTTAATGATATTTATAGGGCAGTGAATACATGCACACTACAGCCAGATGTTTTTAATGATATTTATAGGGCAGTTAATACATGCACACTACAGCCAGATGATTTTCATGATATTTATAGGGCAATGAATACATGCAGACAGCAGCCAGATGTTTACAGATGATGTTAAGGATAGATAGCTACAGGAAAATGTTCAGTCTTGTCGATGGTATTTCGACGTAAGTATTTCTTCCTAAGTTACGGTGTTGAAGAACAATCCTAGTAGGACCTAAACCCAAAAGAATTTGAAAAAAAAGCAGCAACATTAATTGTGGCTTTTAGTTCTTGATGTGTTGATATCTTCAGCATAAATCAAGATAAAGAATAAATAGTTGTTGCATACATTAACAGTCAGTATGGATAGGTCGCATAAGCATAGCCATTCATTTTGATTTTTTATAAAGCAGGATTCAGAGGTTCTTATATTTCTACTTTTTTTCAATGTAAATTTGCTAATAATATTGAATATGCTTCCAGGTATTGCAGGGGTTATTCTACCCAAAACACAGACCCTTATAATTTAACAAGAAGTATTTATGAAATATTTATACTGTAGACTTATGGAATTATATCGAAGACATAATGAAAATACAATCGTCTCATCTGGATAGTGACCTGTCTGGGTTTGGCCCAGATCTGTGTTTTGATATTGGACTTAGTAAATTAGTCAGTGAACCAAGCTAAATTTACAGGAGTATCTTACTTTTATCTACTCATACTTTTCTTGCAAAATAGACAGCTTGATAAATATTGTCCAAGAAATGAAAATATCAGTAAATATTGTGATCTTACTCCTGTTAGCAAAGGCTCAATATGGTCTTTTGGATCAGTTTTATAAATTAATGTAAATCTGTTAAATGATTGGATGTGATTGTTATAGAAGGTAAGTACTTGGGGAAAATCTCTGGCCTTGATTGGGTTTATTCTCTGTTCAAACATTGAAACATATATTATTTGCATTTAATGTAAGATAGGTAGGTATGATTGTATAATAGTGAAAACTGAATGATTGTAAATAATTTTTAACAATTTACATAGAAGAAATGGAATGTAAAGGTTCTGAGGATTGGGGAGTACAAATGAGTCAAAGGGATTTGGACCAGTTCAAGGAATAGCAAATGAAGAAATTTGATTCATTTTTTTTAATCAGCTAGATATATAGAACCTAGTGTGTGAAGTTCTAAATGTTAATTTGGACATACACCTGCTTTACATTTTAATTCATATCAATATAATGGAACCTCCTTTTGTGACCACCTTCAGATTAAAGACCATTCCCCAATATGATTCACATTTGCTGGCTCTATTTGCTATAAAAACAAAGATCTAAATGATCCTTCAACTTAATTACTTCATAAGTAAATCCACTTTTTCTTAGTGTAATCAGTGGTCTGAATTAGACTTTAATGTAAAGATTTAAATCTATATCATAAAATTTGTCAGATACAGCTGCATGGTTTAGTGTTTGTTGTCACTAAAAAAAATACTTGTGCAAGTAAATTCTGTAAATTTTGCATCATGGCTTCAGCTCAGTATTTTTTTCTTTGCAGCATTATTTCTGTACTATCTGGCAGTAAAGTCGGATTCCAGATTCAGTATCAATTGATCTTTTGTCTTTGGTGTCTGACTTTCAACGTATCTCTGGCACAGCGGATGAGCAAGTAAGACTAATGTTATACATATTCTCTCGAAACTAATAGAGTGTGCTCATTGTTTTTCATGGCCAGTGTTTATGGTTTTTTTTATCACATCTAATACATGCCATAACATGCATGGGACTATGTTAATGTAATCTTCCAAGCAGGAAACTGAAATACAGTCTTAAAGTCCCAACAACTTGGACAGTCAATAACTAGAATAAATATAGAATCATATGACCTTACTATTTCTTAAATAGAGTGACTCGATTAAACTTTCGATAAATATTGCCCTCAGTTGGAATGCCAGTTACATAAAGTTTCATAAAGTCCCTTTTGTGGACTGCTAGTAACATTGATGCATTTCTGTTTGACTGCCAGTTACATAATATCCATTAGTTAGACTGCCTACGGAATAGAGTCCAGCTGTTACATTGCCAGTAATGGAGTCCCTCTATTGGACTGCCAGTTTCTATGACAGATGTATCATATCTGAATTTAGATTTTTAAATTTGAGCTTGAGTTTCTTACTCCAAATAGAATAAGCGGCCTGATCCTGGAGTTTCCTTTGTTAATCCTTCAGTACAAGCTTGAAGATCATGGATATGATTATGTAGACTTAATTAAGCATGTTGTAGAAGGCAGCCAATTTGTGTGACCTATGTTTCAATTCAGTAGCTAAAATGACTTTCCAAGTGGGAAGTGTTCCTGCTTAAGTTCAGACAGAATTGTGCAGGCTTTCATCTGATCCGTATCCTTTTTCAGTATTTCAAAGAAAGCTTTTGCCATCAGTAAATATTTGGATTTTTGGCATCATTGTAAAGTTACTTGCTAAAATAAGTTATAGAAATAAACAAAAACATCAATCAACTTTCATTTTCTAATATCAAATATTGTTTGTATTACTAATAACAATCACAGTGTTTTCAATAATTGACTGAGTATTTGGCATGTTTAAAATATTACAATATTTGCATCATTTAGTCAGATTGAAGGTGAACACTCAGATAAAATCGTATTTATTTGTTTATGTTCCATTTGTCCATTTTCCCAACAGGTTTAATGTGATTCCACTGTTAGCCGATATTCTGAGTGAATCTGTAAAAGAGAAAGTATCCAGAATAGTCTTGGCTACATTCAGGGTAAGTTTCCATTCATTCATAATTATATATAAATATATAAATAAATATATATATATATATATATATATATATATATATATATATATATATATATATATATATATATATATATTATGTTAAGTGTGCAAAGTATTTTGACAGCACATGCATTCATTTGTTAGCAAGCCATTTCACAATGAGTTCTTAGTTTGAATCCTGTTCAGACCTATCCAGGTTGGTTTTTGTGATTGTCATTGTACTTATTCCCAATGGCTTAATGATACATAGTCTTGCATGTGCCCATTATGCACGAATCAGTCAGTCAATGAAACAGACAAATCCAGAAGACTTCAAAATCAAATCACTGACCTCCTTGAATGAGGAAGTTTTAAAGAACAGACCTTGGATGGGATTTTCCCTTGAGCTTTGAGTATTTTGTTTTGCTTCTCATGGCAAAATATTTTTTTATCATATGAACACAGAAAAGCTGAGGTGCAATTATTATTGAAAGGGAAACTAGGTTTAAAGAGATATCACAGTCACCCTTTGCCACAAGGGAGATAATAAGATATGCTGGAATAAAGAATCAGCTTCAGGCATTAAGGTGTAAAGCAAGCACTAACATGCTATTTCTTGCTGCATATTGTGGAAGAACTGAAATGGTCTAACCCCCCAATCAGATTTTATGCATGAAGTGTATTTGTATCCTTGAAATTTAGTATGTTGGTAAAACAGTCAAATTATAAATATCATGAAAGTTTGTGATTATTCTTTTATTTGTAACAAAGCTGCATACTGTAGTATTCTTTATTTTTATGGGTCTCAATTTGTTTAATAAAAAGACATTTATGTTAGTATTTAAATTTGGCATATTTTTGTAGGTG
The DNA here is from genome assembly GCA_030141615.1 of Unio pictorum. NCBI lineage: Eukaryota > Metazoa > Mollusca > Bivalvia > Unionida > Unionidae > Unio > Unio pictorum. The sequence goes on along the minus strand of JARLTB010000163.1, from coordinate 223,602 downwards.
TTTAATTTCATGGATTACCCTATGTAAAAAAATAAAAACAAAACTTTACCAACAACAAAATGGTTAAAACAGTACTAACACCAGTATGGGCACAAACACAAAATCTGTCAAGATCAGTCACTTACACACAACATCAAAGGGAGCTGACACAGCCAACAACACTCAGCTAATAAATTATTAATTACATTAATTGCTGTTAATTAATTTGCTTTATTAATTTTTTTCTGGCAGTCATGATGTTAACACATGGGCTTAAAAGTGATCAAATTAAGATCCCCATTAGTTCAGATAATGCTATCATTCCACGTGTGAACCAAACACATGACCAGATGCTCAATGCATTTAGTAAGTAATGTCAACATTTATTGTGTTCGACCACATCAAAGTGCAAAACTCCTAACTAAATTTAAAAACAATGGACCTCCTTTGTTTCAGTCAGTATCATTTACGAACAAGTTTCAATCACTAGACTTTACTTAAACTTTTATCATTCAAACCAATTAATGCTGATTGGTAATTACAGTTTGTGTTTAATATATGTGGCTAGACTTGTTCAATTCAATAATTTCAGGCATATTTACCAAGCAATTATATTTACCCACAGACTTGATTGACATGATCTGGATTCATAGCAATCATCTAGATTGAAAATATCACAGAAAGAGCGCTTGAAAAGTTGTTTTAGATGAATCTTCCAAAAACAATATTTTATGCCATGCCATAATTATGGAAGGGTATATAAAGTTAGCCTTTCTAACACATCACATCACATAAACCCCAATCTTGTCAAAAATTTTGTTTCTGGTCAGTACATTTGAAGGACTTCATCCATCCATTGAAGATAAATTTTTATTATCAAAGTTAACACAATCTAATGTTATTTGTAAGTCTTGATTTGAGAGAATGTTTGATGGCATCATGTTATTTGAAGAACTTAACTTTAAACCTTAAAGTTGTTTTATATGTTAAATTTATTTTGTCTGTTTCTTTTACACATCTGCTGTTATCAGTCTTTATCAGATATATGATGTCATAAATATTATATGACGCAATATGGTAAACACACAGTGCCATGTGATAAATAGTATTCCAATGTGGTGTTTCTCAGACATTAATTTATAAAACACTTTCCATAATGTGGTATAACACTCACTATGTAAACTAATGGCAAATTGTTTAATAAATTTTATAGCAAATTGTGTTATTTATCATCTTTTAAAAATCAGAATCAGCTAGAGAAGGTTGAGGAAAGGGAGATTATCCAGGAAAATGCTCTTGCCATGGTACAGTGCAAGGTGCTGAAACAATTAGAACTTCTGGAGGCCCGTAAATTTGATGACCCAGACATTGTGGAAGATTTGCAATTTTTGCAGGAAAAACTCCAGGAATCTGTTCAAGATATGAGGTATGGCTTACATTGATTTAATAATTTTGGATTTTATATTATATATGTTTATTGTAGAATTTTGTATTGGTGAAATCAGGGAAGATACTCAAGATGTGTGCATGAAGTTTACTTTAATACTTTCATTCTCATTGTTACGGTGCTAATTATGTAGTCAAACCTGCTTTTTTGAATCAGTTTTAGAACTGGAAAACAAATCCATATGTTCATCAATGATCTGAACTGCTTATAGAATTTGGTTTTAAAAAATCTGATTTGTTACATCTGATTGAACTAAAGGTAGTAGTGACAATCATTACTATATGAATTCAGTACAGGATACAAATATTCAGATGGTAAATTCAGGTGTTTATTTCATCATTACTGCCACAGCTTGTATTACTCATAATTGTAAATTATTCATTACTGTATTTACTGGAGAATGCAAATATTCAGATGGTAAATTCAGGTGTTTATTTCATCATTACTGCCACAGCTTGTATTACTCATAATTGTAAAATTATTCATTACTGTATTTACTGGAGTATGCAAATATTCAGATGGTAAATTCAGGTGTTTATTTCATCATTACTGCCACAGCTTGTATTACTCATAATTGTAAATTATTCATTACTGTATTTACTGGAGTATGCAAATATTCAGATGGTAAATTCAGGTGTTTATTTCATCATTACTGCCACAGCTTGTATTACTCATAATTGTAAATTATTCATTACTGTATTTACTGGAGTATGCAAATATTCAGATGGTAAATTCAGGTGTTTATTTCATCATTACTGCCACAGCTTGTATTACTCATAATTGTAAATTATTCATTACTGTATTTACTAGAGTATAACCCTCATCCACCTTCAGGCTTCATAGTCTTAGGTCTGCAACACAGAATATGCAGTCAGATCAGTTTTGACTATTTGATGAGCTCACAATTTCTGGAAAACAGCAGACTTTGATCTGCTGGCACATTTTGTGACAGCAGAACTGGGTCTGAGCTGTTTTTGAAATATGATCTTGTTGTGATGGGTAAATTTAAATGCTTGCTGTCATGGGTGATTTTGGATCTTGTTATGATGGTAAAGTAAGGGCTTGTTGTGATGTTTAAATTAGGGGCTTGTTGTGATGTTTAAATTAGGGGCTTTTTGTGATGTGTTAATTAGGAGTTTGTTGTAGTGTTTAAATTAGGGGCTTGTTAAGGGGCTATTTTTCAAATATAATTATGTTGTATTTCAGCTCCTTCGATGAGTATGCCTCTGAAGTGAAGTCTGGTCGCTTGGAATGGGGTCCTGTACACAAGTCTGAAAGGTTTTGGCGAGAAAATGCTATTAGACTGAATGAAAAGAATTATGAACTCCTAAAGTAAGGGACTTCTATTTCTGTGTCTTGCCACAACAGTGGTAGGGTTTATATTGTTAATCTTGTCATTATGTCAGTCTTTGGGTATATGTTTAGGTCATTTTCAGGAATTATGGAGGCACAAACTGTGTTCAAAAAACATAATCTTCAATTAGTGAGCTCTTTTTTTTTGGTACATTTCTGGGAGAAATTGGGACCAGAATATATCTCACCAGGTTCTCAAGTCAGGTGAGCTTATGATATTGCCTGCATCCCATCAGTAAATGATTGTTACCATTCAGAAGTCAATATTTCTGACTTAGAAAATGTGTTTGTAAGCAAAATGTTCGACCCTATGATGACGACCAAGAGCCATACCTGTTAATGAGGTGATCTTGCACCTGATTGATCAAGGTAGTTGTCATTCTGTAGGCCATATTTCTGACTGACTTTGATCTGATCATGTCTGGAATATATTGTCACATCATCTCGCATGCTTAGGTAACAGATTTGGCACGGGTCCATTTTGTTTTTATCTCACATAAGAATATGCTATCTTGTTCTAATATATCTCAAATAACAAAAAATAACAAAACAGTATTTAGCAATTGAGCCATACAAATCATGTCACATAAAAAAAATTGTTTTGTTTTGTTTTATTATGGTAGCAAACTAATGTGTTGAATAAACTTTGATAGGAAATACATTTTGAGCAGAAGCAGCATCAGTTTGGTTATAAAAGTTGGTAACGCAAAGTTGTGACAGGTAACAAGCATCAAAGAATTACATATGCTCTTATAACTGAAAAGTATTTCTAAGTATTTAATACAGACATACACAGCTAAAGCATGCAAGTACATGAGGATGACGTGTGTGTCAAGCAACTATTTAATATTAAAAAATACTTCATTATTCCTTGTATGCAGGGTCAATATAGTATTGAAGCATGCACACTGTGGGTGTTTAAACTATAATTGATCATTTAAGTGGGAGGATGTGGACCAGTACCAAAAATGGAACGCCATGCATTTTGGTGCTGAGAGTTTTGGTTCACAACATTTCTGCTTTGGTTTCAAGAGTATACCAAATATGTCAGGTTCACTGCTTTTATGTGATACCATCATGTTGCAATAGTTTGCTCTCAAGCAATGTGAAATTCTGTAAAATGAATCAAATATCAATATAATTTTAGTGGTTTTTGTGCAGGGAAATTAATTTGGCAATCTATGACCACATATGACATTAAAGTGGTCCATCATCATCATCATCAGTGTCCTGACCTAGTGTGGTCGTTAAGTCACTGTGCTGCTAAACATCTAACCACTTCCCTCCACTTGTCTTGATCATGTGCCAATGCCTGTGTGTCCGTAAAACTTTTCATGGTCCATTCTGTGATGTTGTCACGTCACTTTCTTCTCTGTTTACTTCTCCTTGTACCACCTTGAACACTACCCTGCAGTACTGTTGTGAATAGACTGTTGGCTCTAGTGACATGGCCATACCATTTCAGCTTTCTCTTTTTGACATTGGCAAGGAGGTCTTCATAATGACCTACTTTGTGCCTGATAATGTGTTACGCTGTTTATTATCATTAGGGCCATGGATGACTTTTATTTTGAAGTAGAGACTGTGCATATTAATTAACACCATTATCTTTATTAAGAATTGTTATCAGGCTGTAGTAAAATAAGCAAACTTAATATGATATTAGGCTTGGGCAAAAAAGTTGCATGGTCTGTGTTCTTATAGTATTATATCTAGCTTACATTGCAAAAGGACAAAGTGGGCCTGATACTGTTCACCTGTTTAATAACTTACTTGTTGACCACTTTTCATCTCAAGAATGGCTCAGCCAGAATCAATTTGACTAGATAGAACTGCTTATTAAGAAATTGTTTTATTAAAATTATACCCTTCACAAATCCCCAGTTAACTATGTGACTTCTTTTCCATAAAAACTTTGTATATAAAATTGGCGAGCAAGGTTTGATCATTCTGGGTAAGAATGTTGTTAGGTCATGCTCTATCTTGGTGTTATCAGGGTTGTTTCCCCTTGCAATACTGTTCCTTAGCAACCATGAGGAAAATTAATCTCAACTTGTTCTGAACTGGTTATGATAAAATTTCTTATTTGCCTACATTGGCTGAACCTGAGATTCAAAAACCACATGGACAGAGGTGAGATGGCAGTGATATGTAAAGTCAAACACTATAGACCGTTTGGCTGCCTGGAGTCCCTAAATTTGAGTTCAGTACATTGTTTTATTGAACTGTAAAATATTGATATATGTTTATATGAAGTGGAAGCCAATATCGTATTTTACAGTTCAGTAAAACAATTTATTGAGTGAAACAAAGGCTCATTGACTGTTTTACACCCATGCTGTGATCTAAAAATATCAAAAATGTATGCAAACACAATGCATTGTTTTGTGGAGCTGAAATTATTCTGAGGAAAGTAATATATTGCATTACTGTGACATGCACATAACCTGTTCAGCTAGTTAAAATTCATTGTGATTTTTATGAAAATATTAATAGTTGTTTTCTTGTGTTTATGTAGTCTACTTTTTTTCTCTTTTCCTAGGATTCTGGTTAAATTGTTACAAGAAAGCAGAGACCCACTGATTCTGTCAGTAGCAGCACATGACATTGGGGAATTTGTGCGATATTATCCTCGAGGAAAGAAGTAAGTAAATTACTTTTTGTCTCTATGGCAATATCCACAGAATCCATACTGGTAACTTATCTTTTAAGCCTATGTTAAGGGAGATAACTAAAATTTTAATGAATGGTTAGACTTTTTATAATTATCTCCCACAGATATTGCTACACTAGTGTTTGTTCTGAAAACATTAATAGAAAAAAGTTTTATAAAAGAAGTCATTGCAATATTTACTCCAGCATTGTTTTAGGAAAGCAAGTACAGTGTGCATCATTAGAAAAAAAGTACAGTAACCACTGCATGCATCATTTGACACAAAGTATAGTAACTACTGTATGCATCATTCAACATAGTATACAGTGGGTAACCACTACATGCATCATTCAACATAAAGTATAGTGGAATATCTTGTCATGAGAAGGCGATTGTTATGCTAGAGTAATGACTAAAATGGGGTGAATCTCTTTTAAGTTTGGTCCATTTGCAAACAGCATTGACTCAGATTAGCTGTCACGCCATGTGCCAGCAGAACAGGATCTGTGTTGTTTGTTCTTCTGACTACGACAAACGAACTGACTACTCCGAACGAACCCAGATCTGCCAGTATGTTATGCAACAGCAAATCTTGGTCTGTAAGTTTGCAGTTGGATCAGACACATAGCAAGTATGCACTGTACACTTGTAATGCATTTGAATTTATACATAATGATTGTCCAACGCTTGTGATTATATCATTTCATACAGCATTCTAATAAACCGTTACATTGTGAACCAAACGTCATTAAACATGGGACATCATTTCATGTATTACATGTTAAAATGGCTTATGAAACATTTTGTCACTTTACTTGATGAATCTTTTTGCTTCAGTGTTATAGAACAATTGGGGGCCAAGCAGCTCGTTATGCAGTACTTGAGTCATGAGGATCCCAATGTGAGATATGAAGCCCTGATAGCTGTGCAGAAACTAATGGTGCACAACTGGTATGTACTATTAATCATAAAATGGCCATACTGTTTGCTCTGTGTAATGCCCAACCAACAAAAACTGTCCTCATTTAACAAAAATTTAAAGGTTTTGCATATTTATTGCTTAAGATAAAATAAACCAGTATAATTTTTTAAAATCAAATTCAAATACCAGACAGTAGGTGGACCATTGTTTTTGGTATTAGGAGATGAGATAAGTTATTGATAAGCTGCAATTATTACCATATATAATTGCTTACGCGTCAAATTCATCTGCAAAAAACAGACCTTTCTCCGCTGCTGTAGACTGTATTGGTAGATGAAGGTCTTTTATTTGTTTTCATGAATACTTCTAATCATCTGTGTAGCCTAGATCTGCTAGTCCATTATGTGATATCAATTTGGAGTTAAACTTTACTTATAAGCAAGTATATATGGTAATATAATACTCTGAAGCTGATTAGGAATATGCAGTACTGAAGCCAAATAGAAGAAGAGATATATTTCATCTCCATTCCATGTGTAATATAAAAGTGTCATGAAACTGCATTGAATCTCTCTGTATTGTCCCTCAACATATTCTTTTGAGAGGGGGATCAATCTGTTTTCATATGATAGAATTCATTAAAGCTCAACAACCTTTGAATAAACTGGTATCATGTTTATTTTTCAAGGAAAATGAACACTAATTATCATGTGTACCATGCTTGAATATACATGTGATTGGGAATAAACTTGAATCAATGCTGGGAAGGGATATAATTAAAATGAATTAGTCACTATTATCATTTTCATTTTTTCTTGAACATGCTCCAAAAACAAAGTTCAGTTCATCTTTCATTGATTGCATGTTTTTCTATGCATCTCATTTTTATTTTGAATGCATTGAAATATCAACTTTAGTCCCATTTCCCTTGCCTTGGGTGGCCGAGTGATCTAAAGCACTTACCTTAACTGACCATTGCTATATCACCTGTCTGTGTGGATTTGAGTCTCAGACTCGGCTGCTGTTGGTTTTTGAAAAATCTGATAGTAGTTTCCATTGTGTTGGTGGTCCTTATAAGGGTTTTCTGGAAGTCTTCCTGCACCAGTTGTACTGGCAGTCACATAACATAGCTTTCACTGAGAAGAAGCACCTAAATCCAATTTATTTGATCCCTTCAATGTCTTTTTTGAACAACATATAAGATGCAGACCACTCTGGTGTTATGTGATTAGAGTGTCAGCCTCAGATGTGGGAGGTTGTGGGTTTGATCTCTGGCTGAGTCATACCAGAGACTAATCTACCAAAGACTTACAAAAATGGTAATAACAGCTGCCTCACTTGGTGCTCAGCATTAAGAGGTTAGTGTTCAATCTATTTCACCTGATGTCAGGATAATGTAACTGGGTGGGACATCATGCTACATGTATGCAGCATGATGCCCCGGTGCTAGGCATCACAATAAACTGCCACTCTGCAGACATTGTAGCAATATGACTAAAAAATTGTTAAAGCTACGTTAAAATTCCATATCACATAAAAACACACATAAGATGCTAGACTGGATGGAAAGATGAACTCAGATTATAGATATAGAAAGGAAACCAGTTAAAAGACCATTGCATTTGTGCAGTTGTTTCTGAGAACCTACCATTATTACACTATGGCAACTGAATGCTGTTTCATTAAGTAAACTCCTAATTTTATCAGATAGTTGGAGATTCTGAAATGTAATTATATCCTGATTTTACCAAAACTTTTCAAAATGTACCAAAACAAGTTACTTTATACTGATTAAAGCTTTAAATTATTGTAACATACTTTAACAGAAGAGCTTCAGTTGTGGTGATGCTCTATGCTTCAGAAAAGTCATATATTGCAAAAGCAAAAGTAAGAAAGTACAATGTGTCACTTTCAAAAGTGCATTAAAGCAGCATTTTAGAAAAATGCAGAATTTATGACACATTTAAAATTAAATAAAACCAGTTTGTCACAAGGAGATCTTGGTTACAACTTGGTTTTCATCTTTTCAAGGTATCACTTGAATGAGTCATTAACATTTGACCATTAATAAATAATTTTATTCTGCATATTAATGTTTGAATGACTGTTGCAATTAAGACCAAAATGTGATATTCGGCTGAACATCATGAAGATGGCCATATACTGTGCACTTAAAATATATATATCATCATAAATTTGTTAAAAGAAATTTTCTTGTCTTTTTTGTTACAGGGAGTATCTAGGAAAGCAACTTAGTCAGACGTCAGAACAAAAGGATAGCCCAGCTACAGCGTCAGTCAAAGCCTAGTGTGGTTCATAGTTCTGTATATAATACAAAGCTGATTATTGTTATACTATATTATACACAGATGCTTGTGTAAGGTGCAGTTGAGTATAATTAAATGTCTTGACTGTAGTTATGTGTAATTCCCAACATTTTTTTGGCACTGACTACATACAAATATTTAAAGGACAATTTTGAGTTTTAGCATTAACTTTAACTCTTTCTAATGAAATATCTTTTTGGGGGAGGGAAACAAGTACTCTTAATAATAAAGCTCTGTGCTACTGTGAATTTAAGAATTATTAAACTAATATGGTATTGTGCACCATTTTAACACTGGAGAAATTTTTCGTGATTTAAAATTTTTGGATTGAGATCATGAATTTATAATATTGTAGAAGTCTGATCCAAATGGCATCAGCACATATGGTAGAACTTCAGGGTCTGAGTTTGGTGTGGGTTTGGTAAATGAGCACTATAATATGTTAAGCAAGTGGGGTATACGTTGCCATGCAAGTAAAACTCGACACAGATGTGTTCCTTGTACAAGAATTTGCATTTTTTTAAAAATGGAGAATAATGCTAAGCTAGCATATTAAAATTGGACTTGATTCTTGAAAAAATATTATTTTTCATGAAAAAATGAATTGGGCGCAAGTTAATTAACGATGTGAAATTGAATATATTTATATAACCAGACTTTGTACGTGTCTCATATAGACAGCACTTACTGTACTTACAACAGTGTTGTCAATAATATACTGCCTCGATATAGGTAGTACTTATTGCAGCCGTTGTAAACAATTTACTATTGTACCAACCATGGCATAGATAATTTTTAGGTATCACTCATTCCGATTGCAATCGTAGTTAACAATTTACTATTGTACCAACCTTGGCATAGATAATTTTTAGTTATCACTCATTCCGATTGCAGCCATTGTTAACAATTTACTATTGTACCAGCCCTGTCATAGATAATAATTAGGTATCACTCATTCCGATTGCAATCGTAGTTAACAATTTACTATTGTACCAACCTTGGCATAGATAATTTTTAGGTATCACTCATTCCAATTGCAATCGTAGTTAACAATTTACTATTGTACCAGTCTTGGCATAGATAATATTTAGGTATCACTCATTCCGATTGCAGCCGTTGATAACAATTTACTATTGTACCAGCCTTGGCATAGATAATATTTAGGTATCACTCATTCTGATTGCAATCGTAGTTAACAATTTACTATTGTACCAGCCTTGGCATAGATAATATTTAGGGTATCACTCATTCCGATTGCAATCGTAGTTAACAATTTACTATTGTACCAGTCTTGGCATAGATAATATTTAGGTATCATTCATTCCGATTGCAGTCATTGTAAGCAATTTGCTAATGTACAAGCCTTGGCATAGATAATATTTAGGTATTACTCATTCCAATTACATCATTGATATTTACGAGTAATATCTTGGTCTTGAGATTTTTCATTATGGTTGTAAATCACAAATCATCAGTGGGATCGCTATATGGAATGTACAGTTAATAAATATTTAACATTTCTTTCATTCCTTCATTGCAAATTGACAATTTGCATCAGCAGATAAGCCGTAAGTGAAATATTTAAAAATTTCCAGGTATATATATATATATATATATATATATATATATATATATATATATATATATATATATATATATAACAGTGCTATATTTGCTGGTTTTTTTTTTTTAAATTGTGGACATATTTTGATGATTTGTATGTGATAGCAAGGTTCACTTTGTCACGCTGTTTGTTTTTGCAGTAAATGGCATTACAGTCCATTACTTTTAGTTAGTGTATCAAAGTCTGAAAAAGAGAAACAGAATTAAAGAAAAATTTGACAAGCTCTTAGTTTCTAATATAATACCCATTTCAACGGTTATCTATGTCCATTTGCTTTGGGCATTTATTATATATATTTTGTCTGCAAAAGATGTTCTTGTCTAAATAATCGGATGTTCTTTGAGAGATGATCAGTTGTTTTCAGTGATTAAATTGTCATGTATTATTATTAGTCTTGTCAGGAAAGTACCATAAATATCTGTATATACAGTCAGACTGCAAACAATAGAGGCTCTAATCTGTTGTTGCATTAGCCTTTAACAGATTAGTGTCTGTCTTGTTTGTTCTGCTGATTACTCCTAACAAACTGCATAGGCCTAAATCATCCAGTGTATTATGTGGCAGTAGATCCGGGTCTATGCAGCTTGAGGTTTGTTCTGACTTGTACATTAGTATATACAGTACAGAGAGATTCAGTTGAGTAATTCATTCATGTAATGTGATTTAATTCAGTATACAGTCTTGAACATCACTTATATCATCATATTAAATTACACAGATGTATAATAGCGAGATTTATTTTGTGTAAATATATTGTACTTTATAAATAAACATTCCAGTTTATTATTATTATTATATATATATATATATATATATATATATATATATATATATATATATATATATATATCTCAGTGATATGCAGTAAAGAGAATGTAATGCTAGTTCTTTTACTTTCATTGCTATTTCTGATTTCACCTCTCACTTTCTCTATCAAGCATGAATGGCAATGTCATCTAGTACAGAGGCTGTATTAAAGGATATTAACTATTTCATTGTATTGGGTTTGATAATGATACATTCCTCTATCTGTCTCTCTTATTTTGCACTTGAACTATAGTGTGCAATGATAATGAGTGAAAGTACCTTGAAACTGTCTTGAGTAATATGGCATAAAGCATCCATATTATCTTTCTCTGTCACATACATAACACAATCACATTCACGATTAGAAATTGCTTTTACAGCTTCACATATCCAGCACTCTCATATACTTGAAAAAGTTGGTCTACACTTGTATAGACCAAGGAAAGTAAGTCTTACAGATTACCTCCCCTTACCATTCTTGGTGGCGTGTCGTATTCTGGATATCAACAGTTTTAACTTATACAGCAAACTATCAAGAGGCTTTTGAGAATCAGTGGATTTTTATCCTTGTTTTTTTTTTTTAAAACTACAAATGGGTTTTATTTAGCCAAACATGCTATGATTGGTGTGTATCATATTTGTGATGAAATTTCAGATAATTTTTGCAAAACTGTTGACACTTATGACGTGTATTCAATGGTAATGGCATATTGCAGTTACATAGTTACATAGTACTGCAGTACAGCTGTTTTGTTCATTTGTTCACATATTCGCAAATATCACCAGTTAATTCAGATACATTTGTAATTAATAATATTATCAATAAACAGAAGCAAAAAAAAAAAAAAAACATTTAAAAGCTAGCCGGCGTTGAACAGGAAGATTTCCAGTTATCTCCCTTTCGTGTTAAACAATTTAAAAATTAAACCATTAATTTAGATCACCTGGTGCAAATCCATTTTAAATCGCCAACCTTTGTGTTAACTTTCCCTGAGATACCACTGTGTATTGGATTATTCAACACCCAATCAGTAGGACCACTGGAAATTTGCACAGAAATAGTTAATTTTATCAACGATGTTCATCTAGGAAGATTATGGTCTTTGGGTGATTTAATGTGGAAGGACGAAAAACCTGATTTAAAATTGTGGATACCAGTGACATAATGGCTAAACCTGCCATCAATGATGATTGCAGTGAAGAAATGGCCAAGCGACCTTTAATCAGAAAATTCTTTGATTTTGCAGAAACAGTTGCCATTTCTAAAACGTAATTAAGAACTAATGTATAATAATTCTGCTACAGTAGGTTTCTAGTCCAATTAGATCATAAGTGGGAGGTTTTAAATGGCGTTGAGGGCATCGTTGGTCACAGGGTTGTCTCTCTTGTACAGTTCAGAGTAGTTCTCCACCCAATGGTCCATCTGCTTGCCTTTGTCGTGGATGGCATCGCCTGTAGCAGACTTTAGTTGTGCTATCATTTTCTTTGTGGGACCCATGGCTTTCTGTATGCCATCGTACATGTTTCAGATATCTGTGGCTGAATGGATGCTCTGAAAGAACTGAAGCCAGTATTTATTGGCACATTGCCATGCTAACCTCTGCACTTTGCTTCTGATAGACCTCTATAGATGGCGATGGTTTGCATTTTAGGTAAGCACCGTAATGCTCTCTGGCATGAGTGTAGCAGAGTTAGCCTCAAACAAGTCGTTCTTTGACGGCTTCTTACCAAAGATCCATGCTGATGTGATCCCATCTCTCTTTAGCACTGCCATTGGGAGGTTGTGAATCAAATGTCTTGGAGTGACACAAGTGAATACCTCAGCCTTGTCTGGATATGTCGTCTTGCTTACGTCAATGCGTGATTTACCCTCTTGCCTAGAGCGGTGTGTCTTCTTTGGCTGAAGCTTCATATTGTTGTACATCAGCGAGTGGTCAATGTCTCAGTCAGCACTGTGGAAGATACCGGTAAGAAGCACACCCTTCATGGCAAAAAGTCTCAAAATGATCACGTCCAGCTCTGCCAGTGTTTGGACCGGAGATGACTCCAAGAAACTGTGATATGGTTTTATATAAAAAGAATGAACTGGTGATGCTGAGGTCGTGTTACATGCGCATCTCTAGGAATCGCTGCCCGTTCTCATTCATCTTCCCAATGTCAAACATGCCAAGACAAGAAGGCTAAGACTCCATGTCAGCACCCACGCTAGCGTTGAAGTCGTCTCCTAGTAAGTGCTCATCCTTGGGAAACGTCTCAATGATCGAGCTTAAATCGTCGTAGAAGTCATCCTTGGTATATGCGGTGGCGCTTAGTGTAAGAACGTAAACGCTGATTCGGTTGACAGGTCCTGTTGTGGTATGGAGGCAGAGGGATAACAGTTTTCCGTTTACTCATTGGCAAGGTTATATTATCCCCAGCAGAGGACAGCTAATGCAACACCTGTTTGTCTCTCCCACCGTCGGAGGCAACCCCTGGAGTCGGACAACACCAACCGGGCGATGACTTAAAACCGATAAATTGTGGCGACGATGTGAAGCAAAGCTGGAGTATCCTCTCCAGGACGTAATCCTATGCAGGGTGATATAGAGCATCAGCTGTTTCCCATGCAGCTGATTCCCACTATCCACGCAGCTGATGGATCCAAGGGAAAGGGCAATCCGATACTTCATGGCACCAGCTGTTTCGCAGAAGTTGCCGAGATGACACTAAAAACAATGCCATGTCGCATTAGGGACTGCGACTCCGGATTTTCTGTTAGGGTCTACTCCCTTAGCCTTTCCCATGTGAGGGTATAGTCACAAGGCAGCGAAGGTATGAAGTCCGAGTTTACCTTGTCCTAGATAGATAGGCGACTATCCAAAGTTGACGAGCCTCATCTGCCCGACGTGTCTGGTTTTGAGGTGCCAGAAATGCGTCTGTCATCCCTTCACCAGTCCGTATAAACAGGTTACGCCGGGCTTAGTTAAGCCCATCATGAGGCCTGTAGCTGGATTTGGTTATCAGAGGCTCTATCAGATACAAGACATTGGGGTTTTTTTTCCAAGGGAAGAGGGTACTTATCTCCCACATCCACCCCGGCGATAACAACCTTTGTACCACCACACTACCACACACTATCCAAAACGTCTTATCTAGTTAATAAAGCTTCAACCTATTTAGGCAAAAAAGTGTATAATGCATAACAAGGAATGACATACTCATAATACAACACCATTTATTTTTCAAACACGAACATATTTAATAAGTGAAAGCTTTCCCGGCACCAATAAAAATCAACAAACACTATTATAAACACGAATATATTGACAAAACTGGCAACGTTTTGCAGTCAAACTTAACTTCCAGTGATCTAAGGCACTCTCACTTTGCTATAGATAAATACTACGTTTTTGAGCAACAGAGAAAATCATGATATTCACAAAATCATCTTTCTCCTTAATCATCGCTTCTAGAGTACGTACAATCAAAACAAGTCGCTAATTGTTGGAAGGGATATAAAAGACTGCGTTGATGAAGAAACTACCCTCAATATTGAACGCACACCATATAATCTGTTCTTTGTAATCTCAAATCTCACATTATTGAATCGAGCCGATTAGGCATTTCTTCTCTTATTTTCAATGATTTCCTCTTCCAGACAGGGACGTCATTTCAATTGTTCATGGGTAGTGAGAATACTTGACAGGGCTGTTAATTTTCGTATATAAACTACAGCAATTTTACAGCACCTGTCCCTCCATCCCCCAATGAAGTCCCTGCTTTCAGAGGAGGTGATCCATATGAATCAAAGTAGTTCACACAGAATCGTTGGGAAAGTAGACGGCTACTCAGTAGGTTTCTCGTTGACGACTGCCGTCTGTGTTAATAACATAGGCTTGAATGTCTTTAGGCTGCGATGGGGATGTTAATTTTTAGCACACACCACATGATTCCAGGAAACATTGTTTGCCACAAGTCAACAAAGTTCCCAGATATCCATTTTAACACAGATAATGGTCACGTGCCATTTTCCTTAACAATTTGTCGAGTAATCGATGAACCACAATGGGTTCACAAGACTTTATACCACGTTCTCACACTCTTCTCTTCAAAGATGGGTTTCGAGAACTCATTCAGATACTCTTCCAACGTCTCTTCTTGACTCCTCATTATACATTTGTTCTGTTGAATCTGACTGGTATGATAAATTTGACATAAAACAATAATCTTTGGCAAGACCTGTAATTCATTTACTTCATTCGTTAGCAAAACATGACACTAAATATTGATCTTGTTCTAACCATCTCGACACCATGATTCACTTTTTCGTTTTGTTGTTCAAGCTCAAAAACGTAATCGTCGTCCATAGGTTCTTAGTATTCCATATTTGATTCTAATAGTCTAAGAAACGCTTATCTGAAGGTGTCGATTTCCATAATATTGTCAAATTCTTTGTACAAAATGACGTTTACCGTTTTTGTCAGAGTTTGTGCGAATTTTAAGTTCACAATAAGTTGGCCTGATTTTAAAGGTTAGAAATTTCCATCATCACTACTTTGGTCTGAAATACTATCAGTATCACAAAGCCATTGGCGTCCGCATAAAGGGGAACTTGCACCCCCCCCCCCTCCAATTTCGATCGAAATGTCTTGGTTTACGTCCGTACAATTTTATCGCTGACCCCTCACACACACACACACACACACACACACACACAACTTGCGCGAGCTCTCACAATCGATGTACGAAATTCTGTGACTGTTTTTGTTTCTTTTTTGTTGGCATCTAACTGTCCCGTGGCTTCAGATAGTGTCAAGTAAGACATCAAGAATTTTTATGAGTTAAGTTAGGTTTGAAGGGTCTGGTATTCAAGGTTTGGGAATCTGGAGTGTTCGCTATATTAGACATACTAAAGTGTTGAAACTCGAAATGACTTTGAGGACAGCTTGGCTGAAGATGCCAATAAGTAGACAGTTTGGTGAAAGGTTTTGAAAAACATGATCTTCGTTTTAGGATCTGATACTAGAGGGAATGGCTTAAACTTCATAATTTTTTTTTATCTATTTTGATAATATTTCATCTTTTAGACATTTGTAAATATGTGTGACATATGTATGCTTGGAGTGGGTTTTGCATTCGTAACGTAGCTTAAAAATGTCTTCAGTCATATCACTACCAAGTCTGCTTTGTGTGGCAGTTTATTGCGATGTTTATCACTGGGGCATCATGCCGCAGACATGTAAAGGTGCGGAAATTTATTAACATCAAGTACTTTGCAATAAATGCTATGAAGTCGCAATGTAAGCTACGTTTATTGATAAAACAAATAGGTCCTACCCTATATTGTAACGATTCCACACGAAGTACCAACTTCTGGACCCATGTTCACACAGCCACCATTGTGAAAGACCACGGAGATCGATAAATTTTGTCTGGAAGTATTTTTATTACAGCTAACGTGCAGAGTATTAAATAAAAAGGATTGAATATGCTTTGGTTAAAGAAAATTATTGTGAAAGTTTAAAAAAACAATTTCGATTAAATTTAAAATAATTAAATGTACATTCATGACCCGTGTGACTTGTATTTGGGTCTCCCTCTTTCATGGAAATACAACTGTACCATTACTAGGGTTTCTGACTATTTGTCCTTAATTGAAGCTCGCAGTGACGTTTTATGGCCCTGTGACTGTAAAGTTTGAACTGGGAGCTGTTACACTGAAGTATTCTCCTACTTCACTCGTATTGGAACTGTGCCGTGACTAGGGTCTTCATTTTACGAGCCATATATTAACTGTAGGCGACAAGTTTAAAATCTTACTATCATATCACCACAAAAAAGTGCAGTGTTTAAAAAGTGCTCTAGAGGACACGCGGTTGTCAGTGTATGGAAAAATGGAATGCAGTCTGAAAAGAAATGAAGATACAAAAGAGTTTTATGAATCAGACCTCGATTAATAGTTCCATTTCAGTAGTAGTCCCAGTCTATTTTAGAGCATTTATTTTCTGTCTCTTTTTGGTGGCGTTAAAAGAGTTTGATATAGGTATTCTTGGTATGGATATAAAAGTTATTATTTATTCGTTAGGTTATGAGCTTATGGTGTGGTTGTCTCTGTGTGATTAGGCGACAGTGTACAGTGAGTAATGAGGTATTGGGGATGATCCGGAAGTGAAATGTGTGTGCCATGGTACGTTGGTTTGTTTACAGTGCAGCCATTCAAAGAAATGCTGGCGAACCTTTGAAAAGAACTTCACCTTCGATTGTAATACTTGTTCTTGAGACGTAAACTGTGTGCTTATACTCACAATGGCGCGTGCCAAACACACATCACCCAAGTTAACCTAATCATGGACTGTACCAAAGCACAACGTGAAATGGAATAGGAAAGATACAAAAGACTATGCATAAGAAAGGATAAATGCTAAACAATTTTTTTTATTTTTTTACATTTACTTAACTGAACTGAACTCACGCATTCCTAGAAGAAAATGTGTAGAATTATATATCAGAATTAACATCTGAAGAAAGTGAAAGAAAGGGGAAGATTATAGAGGAAAACAAAATGACATTTGACGAAAAGCTTGGTACAACCAAACATGCAATAGAGATACTTAACTATAAAAGTTAAATTGAACTATACAAATTGATAGCAAAAACTGCACCACCCCCCCTTTTATTATTATTATATATATATATATGTATGTAAATATTGCATTTACCTATACAAATACCTACACACCTATTCATTACAAAAAAAAGTCAACTTTGAAGGTATTTTGGATTAACAAATGATTTGTATTGATTGTCACACAGTGGAGAGTTCAGTTTTGATAACAAATGTAGAGATTATAAAGTAAACTAATCGAGTCCATATACATATTTGGCAGGCAAGAATTGGTAATTAATGTAATTTATTTCTTTTAGGAAAAATAATTTTTTGAGAGCTTATCTAGCTATAACTTAAAAATAGAGACATTATTTAATCGATGGAATTTGAGTCTTTTAACAGTCTTGACTTCGGAACACTTTTTACACACAAAGACGCAAAGACAGTGATCCTTTCAATAGTGCTCTTAAAACTCACCTTTTTCGACTGCAAAAACAAGCTGAAATACCTAATAATGTTTCCTACCTTAAATATTTTCAGCATTTTTTATGTTTTCCAATTTCATGTTTTTTTGTTGTTGTTTGTAGTCATATCATTTTAGATGTTGTAAAGCGCTTAGAGCTTCTAAAGATTAGGTTCTACACAAAGTCATTATTATTATTATTATTATTATTATTATTATTATTATTATTATTATTATTATTATTATTATTATTATTATTTCTAAAATTTGCACCAGACTCTTTGGTACGAAATATAGGTCTAGAAAATGCCGCGGCTCATATCCTTTTTCTACATTGAAGTTATTATCCAGGTTTCATCTGTACTGGTAAATACAGGTTTGATAATGAGCACTCAGAAATTTTAAGTTATAGAATTTTAATATCATGGTGTTTGCATATGTTTACTATGGGATCTAAATTAATACTGTGAGTCCTCTACGTAGACTGGGATTACATTCATTCTGACCTGGAGGTAATAATTGCCAATGGGGGGCAGGGTCCAGTTTTTATGTACAAATTTATTGTCGCATGCACCTGCCTAATATAAAAATTCAGTAAAAATATAATACGCGAGTGAGGTCAAAAAGGTACATATTTCTGGATAGGTATTATGTAGTGCAACATAATCATATCACACACATGACCTGACAAGTCTACTGAAGTTCTTAGAATAAAATATTTATGTACCCAACCCCTATTTTATACATGCATTTTACACATCCGAAGGCTATTTTTGACAGCATGTGGTGCTCACAGTGCAAACGCAAGGCCTTTTCCTAGATGAAAATTTTGAAAAACATTGTCTACTAAATAGCTTGATGCAATTCATAATAGTTGTCATCCATGCCGTTTTTTAGATATTCTACTTGCCTTGAACCCACGTGTCTACTGCTATGGGAGGCTAGCTCTTCTTCCTAGCCGACTATTGGTATTTCACAATCAACATACTGCAGAGTAACTATGGAAAGTGTACATGTCTGACATCAATTTCAAGAACAACACAAGCCTGAAACACCTAGTTCACAAATTTATCCATATCTTTAATTATTACACAATAGTAGCTCAAAAACTCGCACCATACCCTTAAGTTAAGAAATTTGCACAGGGGCCAATTTACGAAACTGGACCCTGCCACCAATGGCGTTCATCTAAGGTTATGTAATGGAGACTAATTATTTATGAACCTGTGTTGAAATGTTCAGTTGTGGTTCTACCTTAAAAGAACACTTGGGATCACATATGCCATTTAAATGTGAAGTTTGTGAAAAAATGTTCATCCACAAATCTTCATTGATAGTGCACATGAGGGTTCATACTGGAGAAAGACCATTTAAGTGTGAAGTTTGCAATAAAATGTTTAGCAGGGTGTCTAACCTGAATGCACACATGAAGATACATAAGGGAGAAAAAACATTCAAATGTCAAGTTTGTGACAAACTATTTAGAGAAAGTAGTACGGTAAAGAAGCACATGAAAATACATAGTGTAGAAAAACCATTTAAATGTGAAGTTTGTAAGAAAACATTCATTGAAAATGAAAAGTTACAGGTACACATGAGGTTACATACAGGAGAAAAAACATTCAATTGTGAAGTCTGTAATAAACCATTTAGTAGGCATTCAAATTTGAAGGGCCACATGAGGTTACATACTGGAGACAGGCCATACAAATGTGAAGTTTGCTACGAGATGTTCAGCTATAATTCTAGCTTAAAAGAACACACGAGGGTACATACTGGAGAAAAATCGTTCTTCCAGTGTGAAGTTTGTGACAAAATGTTCAGTCACAGTTCTAGCATGAATGCACACAAGAGGTTACATACTAGAGAAAAAGCATTCAAGTGTGAAATTTGCAATAAAATATTCGGCAAGGTTACAACTTTAAATGGACACATGCGGATACATACTGGAGAAAAACCATTTAAGTGTAAAGTTTGTGATAAAATGTTTAGCCAGAGTTCTAGTTTAAATAGACACATGAAACTGCACACTGGAGAAAAAACATTCGTATGCAGTGTTTGTGATAAAATGTTTAAATGGAGTGGTGATTTGAAGAAACACATGGGAATGCATACTGGAGAGAAACCATTCAAGTGTGAAGTATTGTAGAATTGATCAATTCAAGACCAAAATGACACATGCCAGGAAAACGAACAAGTATATGGTACAAGTGTAATAAATTGTTTGGACAGTGTCCTCACACAGTCCACATGAAATATCTAACATTCAGCATGGATGAGAGAATTACCCTCTCCCCAATGAAAAAAGTTGATCTTTTGAAAACTTATTCAAGTAATGTAGACATATAAAAATTATTACTGAATGCACTTAGGAGTTGGTTTTTACAAATTCCAAAATTCTAGTAGAATCATATGTATTGTTGTGTTCAGGTTCTGAATTGAATATATTCAAATTTATTATTCACTGGAATTGCAGTGCTCATTTATTTGGAATTCTAGTAAATTGTGACATGCACATATTTGGATACTTTTAGTGGGATGAATCAATAAACATATTTGGTATTAGAATTTATTTAGAATACCACTGAAATTTAATTGAAACTATATATTTGGACTTGTGATAAACCTTTAAAACAATTGGGATTTAATTGAAAACCAATACCTTCTTTTGAATATTTACGTTGTATTTTAGGGAAATAAATTATTTGTTGGATTTTACAAAACTTGTTGATTTTGGTCTTTTCTGTTTTTGGACATATTTGGACACTATTAGTGGGATGAATCAATAGACTGGTAGTAAATAGTTACACTACAAGACACTGGCATGTCATCATATTTGAGACAACATGCACATCAACATATTCAGTATTAGAACTAGTACACTCTCTCGAATGAAAAAAATTGATCTTTTGAACACTTATTTAAGTAGTGTAACCATCATAAAAATATTATTACTGAATGCACTCAGGAGATGGTTTTCACAATTTCCAAAAATTCAGAACATGGCTTGAGTATGTTCATATGAAAATAATGACTAGAACTACAAAGAGACTGTACAACATCAATCTATAGCTTTTCAAACAGATCAAAGTAGTTCAACATAATAATAATGTAATCTGACTTGAAAGATTTAAGTCACAAAAGGAAGGACACAGGAACAACAGACAAAAGGATGGGCAGATTGTCCGATTGCTTTTTG
Source organism: Unio pictorum (assembly GCA_030141615.1). NCBI lineage: Eukaryota > Metazoa > Mollusca > Bivalvia > Unionida > Unionidae > Unio > Unio pictorum. The sequence continues at coordinate 202,242 of JARLTB010000163.1, read as the reverse complement.
TCGTAATGTATGCAATATGTGGTCATGAAATGAAATCAGAAAACAAATTCTAGTTAAATATGATTTTATTTCGCTGTTGTATGCATATAACACTTGTGTACAATCAAACTGAAGAATATAAGCATCTAATCTGGATTGATGATGAGAGAGAGACAGAGAAACAGAGATAAACACATTTGCATATCCTGAGAGAGAGAGAGAGAGAGAGAGAGAGAGAGAGAGAGAGAGAGAGAGATGATTGATGGTATTTTAAAATGTATTCATATTTAGCTAGTAATAAATTAATACAAAATGGAATCTCAATCAAATCCACTTTTTTAAAAAAACGACAGTTTTTAACTGAAGGAAGGTTTCATGCATATATGAATGGTGTACAAAAAAACTAATGATTATAAGCAGTTACATTTGGTCATGAGTGAGTTATTGAGATATGCAGGAGAGAGAGAGAGAGAGAGAGAGAGAGAGAGAGAGAGAGAGAGAGAGAGAGAGAGAGAGAAGAAGAAGAAGAAGAAGAAGGGTGTAAGATGGAATAATCACGTTTTCAAAGATATTCATATTTCAATATAAATATTTTAAAACAAAATCTAATTCACACACACACATACACACACACACACTACTGATGACTGAAGGAGGGAAGGTGACATCGTGGTTTGAGAATCAGTTATAATGCCTTCTTCTCCCTCAGTATGTACATTAGTGCAATTCTGTATCACGCCAGTAATATACAACTAAATCCACCCAATTTCCTTCTCGTTATCCTTGACCTAATTCGTCCATACACCATTCCCTTGGAGTTGGGAGGTGTCATCTGCTGCACCAAGTCGCATATATAGATAGATAGATAGATAGATAGATAGATAGATAGATAGATAGATAGATAGATACAAATATATTAACTTCGTTAACAACTTTTAAAATTAATTCGTAAAACACTAAGCATTAAGCATAATAGTGATATGTACATATGGAAAAATATTTAACATCATTGCTATATATCATGGGCAAAAATAATTTCATAGAATATAGTTCGGCGACATTCAATAAAGCTTCTGCTAGGTAAAAATTTTTGATCCGAAGTTGATGCATGTCTTGCTGCAGAACGTGCAATGATAATAAATTCGATAATATAAACGACAAACAGGTATACATTCAAATAACTAACCCTTATGGGAAGTACTGTAAAGTCTACCATAACCGATCGTTTTTAGGAGATATTGATTTTTCAATATCATTTTAAGGACAAGTAAAATAAAAAGTAAATAAAAATATCAAAGTATTAATATCTTCACCTGGTTTGATATCCATTTCCAGACATTCCATCTTGTTATGCTCATCGATAACAACAGCCTTTACACATCGATTAAGTCTTCTCTCATCTATAATAAATGGTTGATTCAATGAAAGAAAGTTAACAGATTGTACAGTACAATGGAAGTAACTATAACATAGGTTGTTCATCATTTTGTGTTGTGTTGTCCTTGTTTTTGTTTGTTTGTTTTGTTGCTTTGGATGTTTTGAATATAGAGAAATAACCTAAACATGAATATCTAAACTTGAACGTTTAATGCTCGTTATTGATACTTCATTTGTCCATATTAAAGAAAACCCCGTATTCAAGAAGTAATATCTTCAAGGGGTGGCCGAGTGGTCTAAAGCGCTGTCCGTTACGGACCACTGCCATCTCTGTCTGCGTGTGTTCGAGTCTAAGATTCGGCAAATGTAGTTATGTCAGAAAGCTTGCCAGTAGCTTCTCGTGGGTCGGTAGTTCTTTCCGGGGCTTGTCCGGGTTCTTCATCCACCATTGATATTGGTCGCCATGATATTGATATTGGCCTATATTGTGCTGAAAAATGGCGTTAAACCATAAAAAAAGTTAAAGTAAAATCGATGTATTTTTGTTATTCTTTACAGACAATATGTAATATAATTGATCGTCGACTCCGCCCTTAAGTCAGTCCAACATAGTCGTATCTGTCCTAATGGTCTATTGATCAATTACTACCCCATCGCTTGTAAGGATCGATAGGCAGAGTTGTGATTGATGGATTATGACTCCTCTCCAACCCGCATCCCTTGTACAGTAAATAACAGTAATGGATTCTAACCAGCTTCCATTCATCATTCAATCAATTTAAGATAAAAGCAGTCTCGAATGTATTGCTTAAGATCGAACGACATGATTGTATTAATCGAGTTTGAACGAGAATCTAATTTATTGCATTTTAGGTGCGCGATATTTGTATTATTTTCGTTATGAAGATCAACATATAAAGTGTATTTATACTGTTTGTAGCTAAAAGTACTGGTTCTAGCAATTGTAAAAAAATTAATTCAACCTAAAACAGCTGTCAACTGGGGTCAAAGACTTATCCTCTCCTTTTTTCCTTCTGTATGTACATCTTCTGGAATAAAATGTAGGTGACGCTTTGTGCTAGCTATATTGTACATCTTTATTTACGTCTCAAGTTTATTTTTCGGTAATTTTTCATGAATAGTAACGCAGATGCTGATACAATTTGTGAAATTTTAGTTTTCGTGAATGGAAACAATTACAACAATCGTAGATAATTTCATTTTGGACAAGGGTTAGATGTTATTACGGTGTTTGTAATATGCATTTATAAGACATTTTCTCCTTCACATTTTATTTTAACACATTTAAAATATGACGTTTAAAGCATGGAACTTACCAATGGAACAGAATGGATTATACAGATTGTCATAACTATCCGCTGGGGTCATAGGTTTGTTCTCTTCGCTTTCCTCTTGTTCTTCATCATTTTCGTTTCCTAAAGATATTTTGGCAGATAAAAATAGTATATGTACTTTACAAAAATAACAATAGTTACAACATCAAAAAATCTAAATGTGTAATTTTGTTATAAGCATATTATTCTAGCAACAATATTAACTCATGAATTTAGTACATTCTCGTTCATAATTTATTTAAACACGTACTATTGGTGTAGGTTTGGGTAATGATATAGTTCTCTAAGATTTTCTCTTTTGTTTACCATTTTCATCTGCTGATATTTTTGCAGATAACAGTAGCAAACATGAATTGTGAACATGAAACTAACTACAAATGAAATAACAGATAATAATGATATGGTAAATGTTTGCAACCGGCAAATATCGCAAAAAGCACATCAAAACTTTTGAACTTTATAATTCATAATTGGCTTAAACAGCTCATGGTTAATGATACATTTTTAGATGCTTAACGTACCATTAGAGCAGAAGGGATTATGCAGTTTATCATAACTGTCTGCTGGGGTAAGGAGACTGTCAGCCTCTAGCTCATTCTTTTCTTCTCCATGTTCATCTGATGAAAGTAAACATACATAGTGTAAACAGTATCATGTTTGTGAGTCATTGGTTCGATTAGTTATACTTTATTCAAATATGAACAGTATGCCGGCGCAAAAGCACACAGTCGGCCTACCCATCCACCCACAAACACCACCACGCACCAAATTAACCATTCTACATATCGAATTATTTCTTGTTTTAGTTGTAATTGGTTTTGTATGAATTCACAATGAATTTTGCTACTGTTATGTGCCATAACACCACCATTGCTTATCGAACAAAAAACCTAGGAAACCTCTCCTGTGAGCTAGTGGTTAGAGCGTGCACTTCAGATGCTGGATGTCGTGGGTTCGATCTCCAGCTGAGTCATACCAAAGACTTATAAAAATTGTACTAACAGCGGCCTCAGCATTAAGAGGTTAGTGTTAGGACTGGTTGTCTAGGGACAATAAAAAGGGTTTTCCACCCTGAAAAAACAAACTATGATTAAAAACATAGAATATATTTGTAGAATTACTGCTCTTGTAAAAGGTCAAAGCAAGCACAGCAGAAACATTATAACACAGACGAAAGACGCCTCTTTTAAAATAAAGTCGATACGAGATACTGCAGTTGCTGATCCACCAGCTGGATATACAAGACCACCTGTCTACTCGATCCTTGTAACATTGATACGAGTGTTGCAAACCCTAGGCTGCAATTATCATTAACATCTACAACATCTAAAACAATTGGATCACTGGCGGTCAGAATAAGCTATCACTGACAGCGCGTCAAATTAAGCATTTCAATGATGCAACCCCCCACCATACACCCCGGGTGTTCAAGTTAATCTCTCTGCTGGTGCGATTAAAGATGCAGTTGAATCAGGTGGTATATTTCCACTTCTCGCTGCGTTAACATCATTGATTGCCGCGGCCGCCCCCACAGTTGCGAAAGCTGCGGCGTTAGGAGCAGTTAGAACAGCGGTGGGGATGGCACTAAATAAAGCAGCCAGACGAGCATACAAAAAAAGTGAAACGGCCTAAGGTAACCAGGGACTCCGTATTCATGGTAACGCGGAAGCGGCCTGAGGTTGCCGGGGACAATTTACTAAGCCGCTGTCAAATTTTGATTTACTTGATGCTGATAAAAATTAAGAATACAAAATTTCAGGGGTGTTGTTTTGCGAGATCAGTTACCGCAACAACCAAACAACATTGAAACCGGTATCATTAATCTCAATAACAGCACTGGACCTGAACTCACTGAGTTACATACGCGATTGATCCGTGTGTAATCGTTTATTTTGTTTCATATAGGTTAGCACCACCAAATTAATTTATGAACTATATACACCGATTAAAATTTCCAATCTGCTACTCTACGCTACCAAAAGAGACAATAACCGACCCACCAATATGCGGCCAAGCAGTAATTAATGTCCGTGATGCTATATTAGCATCGACAAAGCAACGTCATAAAACCGTACACGAGTATACGAGTAACCACTGTTTAGAGAGATCTGAATATATAATGATTGATATTTACCGGCGATCCCTCTCGAGGCTAAAAAAGACCAAATTTATATTGGCAAACAATATATCGAGGATTAAATATCCGAGTTTCTAAATCTTGCAAATGTCGAGCCAAATGAGGTGGTAATATTTCAAGATAGACAAGGAAAATTAAAACGAGTAATGTTTTCTTGAATGATATTATAGTTAAAATTAATGGAGCAACCGAAAACTCCATAGCGATGTTTGATTCCACTGGTAATATCAAACCAGGAGTTTTTTTTCTTCCAACTGTGATAGATGACATTAAACATCGAGTAAAACAATACGGCAACACAATGACAAGCGAGCTCAACCTGCACTCGAATAAAATAATCGCACTCAGTTTTTCAACATTGGACAGCAACGCGGCAACAAAAATCTACGTAGACGTCATCTTGATAAGCTATCAACACTGCGGACCGAATATAATATTTGTGTAGGTGCGTTTGGAAATCTCCGTAATATGTTTAGAAAAATTGATGACAGTGGATAATTTCCTTGGAAAACCGCCACATGTCTCCATGAAACTCTCTGATATTAAAACAACCATCGACACGATTAAACAAAACGCAAGAAAATATCGTTAGTGATTTTCCTGCTATTGCTAAGCAGCTTGAAAAGATTAAAATACCGCATCAACAAAATAAAAATACCGTGTACTCGACACAACATGGATCTTTCACCTGGACGCCTTGAAATAACATTTTTAAAATTACCGCAAAGGTCAGGGGTATCTATAGATTAATCCTGATTTGACGGTTAATGTTTAACGTATAATCAAGTATGTCCACGTGAATTTATACTACAAGTACAATAATAGATAAGGGATCCACTGAAATATTTACAATAACCCCCAGCAATGGCAATTTATCATCAGCGTCCATCACATGGTATGTCGAATTTGTAATTGATTTAAATAAGTAGTATAATGAATGTCCAACAATTTCGATACGCTCAAGTGCGCGAATTACAAACTAAACGTGCATCAGGTAAAGGTAAAGAAATACCGCAGGTGCATTACCAGCGTTGACATAATCGTGTATTCGGCTTCAACTATTATTGCTGGAACGGGTATATTACTATCAGCGGTAACAGCGTTGGCACCTGTAATCGTCACAATTTGTGTTTCATCGGCAATAACAATTATAGTGGTTCTTAATATCATTGCAAACAAAATATCCACATGCAGTCAGAATACACTACACGAGTATGTTATTAAATTACACATCAGAACGGGTGCATATTCCCAATTATCTTCGTTGATTTCACCTAGTCTCCATGACACGGCGATGATTAACATCTACGATTCAGCGACATAAAAATGAGAATAAACATAATAATAATGACGACGGAATTACTGTAACAGATAGCTGCGAACACAACTCTGTCAAAGACAACATGATCTCAATAACCTCAACTAACCCTGAATTCAGCATGAACTTTCCAACTGCCATTCCGGTACAGGAAATAAAGCTTGCAAAATTACGAGCATATCACAGCTGGCCAAATATCGGGGCAGAACCATATGATGGGCTGCAGGCGAATAAATATCTGGTGTTAGCAAATAAAAAATAAAGACGATGAAACCTCTGAAGGGAAAACTGCTTATATAGCATCCGGTAGTTATCAAATCAAACAGATCAATAACGAACTTCAACGTAGAATAAAATACATTACGGGAAAGGAATCAAAGATAGCTAAAATAGTCCACGAAGCAACATCATCAGCCGCCATCGATATAAATTCACCCGGCTATGTTGTAGATATGTATCAGTCATCGCTCAGAACAGTACTAGGATGGCCTGAAATTTTCCTCCTCAAACACCTTTACAAATACCTGAACCAACCTTGAATGATTTTACCACAGATGTGAAAAAGTTTATAACAAAACCAGAGTACATAAAAACAATTTCTTATGATTACTTTTTGATTAATTATGGTAATTCGTTAAGATTTTGTTTATAAGTTATTCGAGTATGACACACCAAATAGCCTGGTTCTCCGATAGGAGTATTTTAAATTTCTTTCCGAGACATTTACTCCTGAACTCACACGCATATTTCATAAATTAAGAAATTTATTTTTGAGTATTACACAGCATTATTCTGATGACTTAAAACAACAGATTATCGAAACAATTTAGCATTTAAATCAAATTGTGGATGATATCGAGTATATTAATCGAGAATTTCGTGATTTCGTAAATCATGAAAAGCGTTATAAGGAAGATGGAACCAGACACCCATCGTATTATGTATTTCTCAGTTATTTTAAAATAACTGAACAACTATTACCGACATTAGTAATACCTGAACTTGCAACCAAAATAACTAAAGAAATCACTCCGCGATCTTATCAATGAAAACAATACTACGATATTCACTGCAGTGAGAAAATTAGCTTCGCGGGGGGATATCCTCAAACATAATAATGACCCATACGAGAGCGGGGAACATTATTACACGGGAATATAAATATATCCTTTGTTATCGTAGTAAATCTAGTATGTGATGTTATTGATCAAAGCTACCAATTAAATCTCGAGAAGTTAAATGAGGCTCAGCAAGGATACATTTTTTTATTCATTTACACCACTGGTTCACCTGGACTTTGATCGTGCAGGAACCAGTGAGTTCAGCCTATTTGTGGTGTCATAATAATATTTTAACGAGAATACATTTTAAACTTTCTGACCAATCTCGTAATTTGATTGACCTAGATTGGGAGACCTTGCAAATAAAAAGTCTCTTTGTGAGGTCTTAAATGTTGAATTCAAGATGCAAGAAAAAGTAATATTTGTCGCATATTTGCTTTTTTGTGAAAAATATTTAGTATCAACACGTAGTGTATTACTGTCTACTTAGAAGTCACTTCACTAGTTTATATAATCTTTCTGAACTATCTCACGTGTGAATTAATATATTTCTTCGTTCCAAATTGTTTTGATAATTCCGATCTCATTTTTCTACTGCGGTAAATTTACTTAATTCGCTATTTTCCGCTAATGTTACGTAAACTGCTTGTAACTGTGAAGGTAACGTATACCATATGCCGAAATTCTGACTTTGTGTGATAGCTTAAAGATAAGGTAAATGATTATCGGTTTTTATACAATTAATGTGGTCAATCACAAGGCCACGGGGAGTTCTCCATTAAACATTTCATATACTATTCGGTGACAATAATATCTTTTCTTCCAGCACCAAATCTAAGATAACCATGATTATCAACAACACCCACTGGCTTTTTCAACCGGCAGTGTCTGAATACACCATAGCGAAATACTTCATAGTTCTTGCTAAAGGCATGTGGTTGAAATCCTTGGTTCATGTATATAATATCTTTTATTTGTTTAAATCATTATATGTTTTAATTATTATTTGATGATAATCTAGTAATATAATCATGGGGTGGGGGTGGGGGTGTCTTATAACCTTATCATTGATGCTGTCAGGGTCGTTATTTCTCTTTCATAATATCGTTTAAGCTCTCAGTATTGCTTATCACCACAACAGAGACAGTTGTTTTAATTTTCGTACTTCAACACCGCATCGTATACAAGGTTTCCGACCTTAGCTCCCTCGTCGCACACTTTGTGAATGATTCCCGCAGAATTTGTTTCTTTTGGATTATTTCATGAAGTTGTAGATCCTATCATCGGTCATTTACAGTGGTTCATTATATAAAATATATTTTATGTAAATACTTGTCTTAATTATAACATGGAGGAGTTTGAGAGATTATCCAAGATCGAACCCTGGAAAAACTCGAGATTTAATCTCGATAGAATCTCTGTCGACGCACCAATGATGGGTTTAGCGGAGAATTAAAATAATCATCGATGAAATTGTTGGTGCTAAGAACGAATTTAAGAAAGTTGGCGCATCTCACACCTGCACAACATTTCGAATCAGCGGTGGTGGCGATGCTACTATGAACGATAAACGAGCAGCGGGTATAATCGCACATCTCGAACATCAAAAGTATTTTGTCAAAGTGAAATTAATTATACTAGTAAAAACAGGATATTGGAGTAATCTTGATGATACGACAGTGTCCTCGCTAATAAAGAAACCGTCATTGTGAGTCAAGTTCCAAACCAGGAATAATGGCCGGAATTGACAAAATGTATTACGAGCGAGCGTACCCTGTGATCGCGGTTATTTATGGATTTGTCCGATAAATGAAGAAACCAGTATTGAGAATGTGAAACCTATGAAACTTTCACCCTTAAACTGTGTCGCTGAGCGACTAACGGAACAATTTACAAATACGATGCGTGGAAGCGGTATAACAGATCTAAGGCGTAGCAGATAAACAAATGGGCTGAATCAATCAAGGATACAGGTGCTACGATACAATACCTGGCTGATTTAGAAAACATTAAGATTTCCAATAACCCTAGCAACGATAGCAGGGGAAGTATTATACGAATCGAAATATAAAAATACGGAGCTCCAATAGATATCATTGATCATAATGCGTACTCGTACAGTAACGCAGAAACAGTATTTCCATGAGATCGCACTGTAAAATATTACCCGGAGAAATAAGGTGACAGGAACACGTTTTATTTTATTTAAGAATTAAGTATATACGATCCTGTGTCAGTGTCGTTATTTCAAAGTTTCAAAGATGAGGAATATAAATTTGATCAATTTGTAAGAACTAATGGTGAAATATATCGGACGGAAACTCTTCATGAAGAAATGAGAAAACTCGATGAGAAATTTTCAAGGGGCAATACCGAGAAATTACTAACAAACTGTTTTACACTCCCGTCAGTTGCATCCCACGCTGCCAGAAAGCAAACTCTGTTGAAGCCAACACGCGCTGAATTTCTCTCGGATGTTCAAGCTAGTTGTGTCAAATACGGACATGGCGGATTATGGAATACCAAATATGATTCTAAAAATGTTATCTCAGTTGACAAGGTCGCGTGTTATCCAGGAAGTTTCCTCTGGTATGTAGCGTGTGCTGGGTATTTTAAACGATTTGGACATCCCACCATTCCACGCTTGAGATGACACGAGTTGCGATTAATGGACCACTACCTGATTTGTATCTAACCGGGTTCGCTTGTGTGGTATCATTCAAATCCGCTAAAAGACTATATCCATGCTGTATGTTTGGTTTGGTAGACATTTCTCTTAAAAATACTGGGCACCAGTAGTGTTATTATGGTAAATGATTGATTGTAAAATACTGATATTGCTGACTGTCAGTGAGGCAATTATATCATATCAAGCGCATACTGAAGTATGGTTACCACAACCTGATGATGATAGTCTCAATTAAAATTATTAATGATTATAAGGAAAATCGTCCTGATCTCACCGAGGACTATATTGTTAAACGATCCAAGGAGATCTGTATGTGTAGCCGTGAGATCAATGATAAAACCGAAAAGGATCTCGATAGAAGAATAATCGGTAAATTTACTCAACGCGGAGCATATGATAATGAGCGACATTATGCATGATTAATTCTAGACGATGCTGAATTGGATTTTATAATGGCGGATGCAACAGCGAACAATATATTTGTCAGTCGAGAAAATACCTATTTGTCTGATGGAAGAAAGTTGGGAAGAATTGTTAGTTATATTGATGGCGAATCTTCTCAGTATATACATCTAAGATCATCTATGCTGGCTTATATTTCAATAAACCTGCTATCGATGATAAATAGATTTCCTCCCACAGCAGTCGTCGAATCGTTTTAATTCTAATGAAAATACCAACAAAGAAATTGTCGGCGATGATATAATAAGAAAACACTGGTGACTTTGATATTGATGCTAAATTTATAATGACATTAAAACAACAGCAGAATAATCACTGTGCGAATTGTAATTGTATAATGATACGCTGTTGGTCTATAGACAAAACCCCGCGTCAATTTACCACAGACAGAAAAGATAGCAGTCTTGGCCATACACGAGAAAATACCATGTTGACCTGTCTTGAATGTAATAAGACGCAGAGGTGCTAGTTAAATGATGGCGGTGGTAATTATGTATCCTCAGGTATCACCTGCAACTGTTCACGTGTAAATCCACACTGAGGCGCAGTTGAATCTAATCTGAAGAGTGCGGATCTACCAGTGGATCTTACTACGTATATTAGATATTTTGTGTGATGTAACACTCCAGATAGGATCAGTCGCTCTTTTTCTACCTCTCTCGAGCTCACCTGGTTCATATACATATCTCACGGTGGCATTACCAAGTATTGTTTGGTTTGAAAGATCATTTCGTGCGGGTATAGATTGTTTTAGTGATCGCGCTAATAGGTTTCATATTGATTGTTCAAATAATTTCATTAGTTAATGTATTTATCAAACCTGGTAATCTTGCAACCAATTCACGAGATCTCTTGTCTTGAATAAATTCATTCAGGTATTGATATCCAAATAACTTCTCAGCAAGTGTTCCATTAAATCGTTCAACAATTGCCTGATCGCGGTGTATTGCAGTATGTCCTCATCTGTTGGTGACATTATGTTGCTTCATTAGTGATAACAATGCACCTTGAAATTCCTTGCCAGGATCAACCTGTAATTAATTTGGTCATTGCAAAGGTGCTCCTCGATCAATTCGTTGAAAGGCAGAAGATACTTCTTTAGCCATCCTTGTCAATAATGGCTCCGCTTCTTTTTTTCTATTCGCAACATCAACGATGGTTATTGCATATGTGTATGTCCATGTATTGACATTATCATGTGCTAAGAATAATATATCCACCTGATGAACTTCATTTGGAACGAAGACATCAAAATGTGCAAAGTGAAATTGTTTAGACGATGGTAGATAAATATGCCATATTCCCTGTCTTGATAACCAATTTGCTGCAGTAAACAGCGGGGAACAATAAATAGATTCCATAATAATATTAATCAGCAGATTAAATACTAGCACCTAGAAATAGTTTACCCTTCATAGCAGATCTTATTAACCAGTTAGCTAATGATTCCTTGAAAGATTTATTCGTAATAGAATTTAACGCGTGAATCAATTTCACATCTGCGATATGTCTATGCTGTAGATTGTTACTTTTATAAGACGCATCATGGGCATGACATGCTTTATAAACAGCAATTATAGGATATTAACCTAGTCTTGGTTATTCCTGGTTGTCAAGTCGGATATCGAGCCTGGTTCCATGGCCGCAGTAATTCTATAATGGATGATCTTTTTCTCCTGGATATTTAGAGAACGGAGTCCCTGGCAATGTTATCAATTTTTTGCTGCAATATCGCCTCCTCGTGTTTTTTTTAAATCGTCAGCTGATTTCACAGAAATAAATCTAAATTTCTTTGTACCACATTGTGCACACTTGCCGGTGAGCGCTGATCTGTTATTGCTCCTTGTAATTGTTGTAAAGTCGTTTGTGCTATTACACGTCTTACATATCATAGAAATAATCATGGAGAGGCTGTCTTACATATGTCATATGGTAATTCCTATCATCGCAATGATTCCAAATATCGCAAATCAACAACATATGATGGCCTGACACGTTGGCAAGATTACTTGGTAAATTTAATGTTAGTAGCTGAAATTAATCAATGGGATGATCATCAAAAGGCCCTGGAACTTGCAACTAGCTTACGAAGGGCTGCACATGGAGTTTTGAGTGATCTACTCACCGACATTCGAAGAAATTTGAGAAGTCTAGTCAATGCATTAGCAGCTCTGTTTGGGCCAGAAAACATGGAATTAGCACAAGTCATCAAACGCCTGGTACGACGTGCATATCGAACTGCACCCTTACAAGTTAGAGAAGAACTAGCCAGAGATTGCTTTATTGACACCTTGAATGACCAAGTTTGAATGGGTGGTGTTACAATCACAGTCCCAAATTGTGGATGATGCACTGCAAGTTGTGCTCTCCCTCTCTCCTCTCCCTTCATACGCTTTCACTCCAGACCTATGACACCTCTTCATGAATTCAAAATTTATCTATTTTATCAGAATCATCCAACTGACTATATTTTCAAGATCATGCAGCACTCAAAAAGGAAAAGAAAAAGAGTACAGTTTACTATTAAAATAATTTCTTTCTGATAAAAATATTATACATATTGTTACAACTATAATGTCCTAAACTAATTGACAGAAAAAGCAAAACCAACAAGTTTTATAAAACTTTACGAATAATTTAATAAGCAAATTTATAAAATAAATAATGAGATAGGAACATACAATATCATAAATTGAATCCATAATAAATTTTAAAGAATGAAATGTTCTAAATGAATTTCAGATTCTCGAATGCACTTGTCTGGCAACAGTCCTGATGTATCAAAATGGCATTGTCCAGAACTCCTTTCAATAAGTGACAAAAGTTCCAGAATAATATAATAGTCGATGAGCACCTGGTACTCAATATCTCATTTAGAATAATATCTAAGCACAAAATTAAATACATCTGAAGATCAATGTTAGAACAAGAACATAATAAATATGAATCCAATTTTCCAGATGCCCTTACTTATATACAAGCACAAGAGGTCGAAATGCATTTTACTACTATTCTTGTGCGACAACTGCAAATATCCTTCATCATAAAAGAACCTACCTAATCTAACCCATACAATAGGAAATTCTTTAATTCTTCTAAGAACCCAACTGACTGACCTGTCCAATGGAAAACAACCCCAAGTTTTTTTTAACAGGTTTACAATTAATATTAATGGTAATCATATGATAGCTATTATTAGGTCCTATGGAATATTGTCATTCCTAATATCTTAAAATAGAACCTATCTATACACACACAGCAAATTTAGCTCTAGATAACCACTAAAACGTAGTCTTGATAAAATTATAAACAATTAGAGATGTACATAACAAAGAGAAGATTATTAATCAATGAATTAAAGCAACATCCATTAGAAGAAAAACTGCATTTATTGTAACCGCTACCAATAAAACATTATCAATGCTACATGTATAAGTATATTCGCAGTCATTGTAACAAATACATTTTACAGTCATCAACATATCTATATTCAGTGACATTTATAGTAACCGTCACAATAATGACCCTCCTTACCTTTTTATATTTATAGTCACCATGAAAGTCTACTAGATTTATAGCATCTGTCACATTTATAGTTACCGTTACACATATTATCACTGTTACACATATATACACTATTACATATATAGTCTATGTTACACACAGTCACCCTTACATATAGTCACCATCACAATTATAGTCAAAATAATATTTACAGTGACCATTACACATATAGTGACTATCACAATTATAGGCACAATCATTTTTAGTCAAAATTACACGCAGTCACCATTACTCCATAGTCAAACTTACATATATAGTCACCATTACACATACAGTCATCATTATACATATAGTTACAATCTTATTTATAGTCAGCATACATTTATATTCAGCTTTACACTTAAAGTTACCATCACATTTATAGTCACAGTTACATTCATAGACACTATCATATGTATAGTCCTTTTTATAATCAGCACTAAATTTATAGTCACCGTTACATTCATAGACACTATCATATGTATCGTCATTTTTATAGTCAGTACTAAATTTATAGTCACCATTACATTCATAGACACTATCATATGTATAGTCATTTTTATAGTCAGCACTAAATTTATAGTCACTGTTACATTCATAGACACTATCATATTTATAGTCATTTTTATAGTCAGCACTAAATTTATAGTCACTGTTACATTCATAGACACTATCATATGTATAGTCATTTTTATAGTCAGCACTAAATTTATAGTCACTGTTACATTCATAGACACTATCATATGTATAGTCATTTTTATAGTCAGTACTAAATTTATAGTCACCGTTACATTCACAGACACTATCATATGTATAGTCATTTTTATAGTCAGCACTAAATTTATAGTCACTGTTACATTCACAGACACTATCATATGTATAGTCATTTTTATAGTCAGCACTAAATTTATAGTCACTGTTACATTCATAGACATTATCATATGTATAGTCATTTCTATAGTCAGCACTAAATTTATAGTCACTGTTACATTCATAGACACTATCATATGTATCGTCATTTTTATAGTCAGTACTAAATTTATAGTCACCATTACATTCATAGACACTATCATATGTATAGTCATTTTTATAGTCAGCACTAAATTTATAGTCACTGTTACATTCATAGACACTATCATATTTATAGTCATTTTTATAGTCAGCACTAAATTTATAGTCACTGTTACATTCATAGACACTATCATATGTATAGTCATTTTTATAGTCAGCACTAAATTTATAGTCACTGTTACATTCATAGACACTATCATATGTATAGTCATTTTTATAGTCAGTACTAAATTTATAGTCACCGTTACATTCACAGACACTATCATATGTATAGTCATTTTTATAGTCAGCACTAAATTTATAGTCACTGTTACATTCACAGACACTATCATATGTATAGTCATTTTTATAGTCAGCACTAAATTTATAGTCACTGTTACATTCATAGACACTATCATATGTAGTCATTTTTATAGTCAGCACTAAATTTATAGTCACTGTTACATTCATAGACACTATCATATGTATAGTCATTTGTATAGTCAGCACTTAATTTATAGTCACTGTTACATTCATAGACACTATCATATGTATAGTCATTTTTATAGTCAGCACTAAATTTATAGACACTGTTACATTCACAGACACTATCATATGTATAGTCATTTTTATAGTCAGCACTAAATTTATAGTCACTGTTACATTCATAGACACTATCATATGTATAGTCATTTGTATAGTCAGCACTTAATTTATAGTCACTGTTACATTCATAGGTACTATCATATGTATAGTCATTTTTATAGTCAGCACTAAATTTATAGTCACTGTTACATTCAAAGACACTATCATATGTATAGTCACTGTTACATTTATATATACTATCATATGTATAGTCATTTTTATAGTCAGCACTTAATTTATAGTCACTGTTACATTTATAATATTATTTATAGTCACCAATACAGTTATCAACAATATAGAAGATTCAATGTCACTATTGTAAATTGTATAAATCAACATAAAACCAACTTAAATTTTTTGTTGCAATGTTTTCTCTTGCATGTATGGTGGCATGTCCTTTTATATATATATATATATATATATATATATATATATATATATATATATATATACACTATTAAAGGAAAAGTACATACTGGTTCACCCACTTCCTGATTATGTGCAAACTTTCTTATCCCGAGTGCATGTTCAATACAAAGAAGCCATTTAAACCGAGTTCCCCCTATATAATGAAGTATTTTATCATCTTGCAGTAAAATAGACCATAGTGAATCGTGATTGGTGATTATGGTTCGTTTCATTCCATAATAAATAATTACATACCAATCAGAACATAATGTAGCTTATTACTTGCTGTGTAAGTCATGCATCTGATTAAATGAAGCAGCCTGAAATAATCGTAATGGCTGAATTTAAATCACAAAAAACTAACGGTGTGTTTAAAAGTAGTTTTACTGTCTTGTCATGGATCAGAATGGCACATAACTAGATGATATGCATGTCTATATGACAATTCAATTGCTAGGACATGTGTGGGGACTTATTAAAGTACTATTAAAGTACTGTCTTGTCATGGATCAGAATGGAATATAACTAGATGCTATCTATATGTATGTCCAATTACCAGTAATCTGTTTATAGCCAGCATGTCACAAAATCCTATTGGGTACCAACTACTACTTTCTAAAGATGGAAAAAGAGTCGAAACATATATGGGTATCAATAAATAATGCATCATAGGCCGTGTATTGTGAATTGTATTGATATGCAACATACGTGTATCATTTACCCTGTACTAAAAGTGTATTTTCTCTAATTGTGAACAAGATTAAAATTGCGGTCATTCACATGATTGAGAAAACATGGAATCTTTTTATTGGTCGCATTTTGGTAATTCTGCATTATGACCAGAAAAATGTCTTGGGTCAGCATCTGGAAAATTGGAGGGTCCAGATATGTAGGTTAAAGATACAAATCTATTTTGGAAATGTCACATGATAAATGTATACTAAATTCTGGGTTAAATTAATATCAACTATATTAGTTAATTTTTGACTGCTAACATTTAATATATGAAGTCAGATTTGTAATTTAAATTATATTTCTCCGAGAATATATTTCCTATCATTGTAATGTTAGGATATAAGCCAAGTACATCTCGTATGCATCACTCATGAAACATAAAACTTGTCTGTTTCTGCCAATTTAATATAAAGGGCCATAACACTTATACATTACCACCGCTTACTACCACCATGTGTCACTAGTTTTTAAGCTGAACAATATGTGAACACAGGTGCTGCAATGGTTTGGAGTTTTGATTGCCAATTATTTTTTACAGCAAATCTTATATGCTGCAATGAACAATCGAGCCATCTGATTTAGATTGAAAAAAGGTCAAGTCAACTGAAATGGCATACAATTGACTCACAATGCATGCTGAGGATACGGCTATCAGAAAAAAATATTTTGTATGATAGGAGTTTCAGCAAAGTGTTGGCTAAATTCTCAGACTAAGCCAGAATAGAACTCATGACAATCTACTAAATATGGTGAATTATTTTGACTGATGCAAATGAAAATAGCTAACATTTGCAATAGGTCTTTATCATGACCGATATCAAGTTTGGCATGTTGTCTGAATGTGTCAGAGATCACAGATCGTAGACTTTGATAGTAACTGAAGTCAGCCTTTTTTTCTCCTCACAGTAAAAAGTAAAAAGGCAGAAAATTGGAAAATGAAAGCTCTCAAATGGTTATGTTTTTATTTGGGTACTATTTTCCCTTATACGCCTTTATAGTCAACAGTTTTCTTGCAAAATTCTTTCCACCAAAGACGATTTTACATTTGTTCCTCAAGGCACTCAAAACAAAAGCCATGCAAGAAGATGAAGACGATCTAGGCCGAGGTGGAACATATTCAAACCTGGCTGCTTTAGATGATTTTGCCTGTCCAGAATCTTACTGAAATCGGTAGATATACCATTCTATCAAAATCTTTTTTGCAGTTCTGGTCCCATACATGTTGGATTATTTTCTGTACAAAGATCATGGGGAGGTAGACAAAGAGCCAGAACTTTTCCTGTCGGATTGACAGTGCATCAACAACCCAAGAATCTGGAACGAGAACTGGGAGGCAAAGGTGGGCAACATGTGATTCCATTTGATACTATCCTCAGTAACCCTCAAACTATACAAATCTGAAGAACATCTGTTGAGGTCTTCTCCGCTCCAGTGCAGAAATTGTGCACTTAGAACAAATATCATGTGATTTGGTGCTCCCGTGTGAGGAGGTAGCTCACCACCACAAAAGAGGGTCTGCAATAATAAGGACCATATTTCTGGAGACATTATCCTTCTAGAATTGGAAGACTTTGATGAGAGCCTTCATATCTAGAAGGTTAGTGTAGAGAGGTTAATCACCTTGTTCCCTAGTTTTTCTTACTGTAACAAAGTCTGGCAACAAATGTGCATGACAGCCATAAGTACTGGCATAGCTACATAGCCCTTTCTGAGTCTGGCTTCTCCACAGAGATATCTGACATCAGTCAATACTGATTGCACCACTAATCCAGTAATGATCATATGTCAGGCATGATCTTGACATGTTGACCAAGGGGACTGGAGGATGGGTGCCACTGAGATAACAATGCCATCTGGTCATCTGTAAGGGACACATAAAACTACCTCGTGGTATGAACACTACTGGCTATTGCATAATCTAATCAGATGAAAGAACTCTCAAGCTGAAATCCATGTCTTGTTGGAATTGGGCTCAACCAGTTCTACAATTGGTTGACACAACTGTGTAGACAAGAGAGACGTAAAAGTTTGGAGTAGAAGCTAATTTACCTGATGTTTTTGCAGGATGTCATCCAGATATTATGTTGTGATCGCTTGTTGTCTACCAAAACAAGGTAATGACACAATCCATGATTTTGATAAAACTCAAGTGCACTGAGCTGTCAAACCATGCCACCATAAACAAATTTAAGGAATTTTGTAATACTGCTGGAAGACATATCCAGTGTTGAATCCAAAGGATCTGATAAATACTCAATGTGTCCTGAATATATGTGTCTATATGACAATTGCTAGGACACTTGTGGGGACTTATGCCACATGGGTTGCCAAAAATGGGGTACATGCTCCCATTATATCAATATTACTTCTAGGAAATTTACAATTGTGTTGTCTTCACAATTTTTATGTTTCTTTAACTTTTTGTTTGTTTTTTTTTTTAGGATTTTTAATGTAGCTTTAACATTTTTCAGTCATATTGCCATGATGTCTTGAGTGAGGCAGTTTGAAGTGATGTCTTGCACTGGGGCACCATGTCACAGACATGAAGCATGATGTAACACCCAGTCACATTCACCTGACACCAGGCCGACCAGTCATAACACTTTCCTCTTAATGCTGAGTACCATTGTTTCTTTGGTATGACTTGGCCAGGGATCGAACCTATGACCTCCCGGCTTCATGGCGGATGCTCTAAACACATGGTCATTGGAGAAATTTCTCTTGAACTTGTTGCATGTTTGTTTTCAATGGGAATATTTCACTGAAAAAAACAAGATGCAGCTAAAAACACAAGAAACATAAATTTGCAAATACCATATAAAGATTCCACTGCATGGTTGTTTTTGTTGTAGGGTTTAACGCCATTTTTCAGCACATTATAGGCTACACATGAAGGTCAGTATTATTGGTGGAGGACGAACCTGGAAAACCAGATATATGAAATAAAGTACAAGGAAAATTTAAATTTCTGACTCAGCATGTTGATAAGACACTAAAGCAACACATGTTACTGAATAAGTGAGAAGTAGTGTGTGCACAACCATGAATAACAGCACTGACATAATAAACTGTGAATGACAGAAACACCTGTTAGACAACTGTATTGTTGCCAATTTGGGTTAGTGTGTATGTGCGAGTGTGACTTGGATTTAATGTATATTAAAAAATATTTAAGACATATTGATATGTTGTCTGCAGTGTGGCAGCTTAATTAATGTATACCATATGTGCGGTAATGAACAAACTATTATAACTACAAATTCAGCAGTAGATGCTGAAAATTTCTTAGAAAGGTCTTGGAATATACTGGAGATAATTCCATGTGTTTCAGCACGAGAGACAAGCCTCCAAAAAGCTAGCGACACCTGGCAGTGTAAACAAGAAGTAATGGGCACGAGTTATTTTCCTTTATCCATAAGAAAAAGATGGCACAAAGCTGCTTTCATCTATCTGCATGGCTGGATTTGGTAAGTATTAGGCTTGAAGAACGTATTTGAAGAAGAGAGATAACGATAACACATGTGCTGACATAAAATGAACATCGCAGGCATTTTCATAACGCAATACTATTTCATTGGCAATGAACTGAAACACATACAATCCTGATTTTTATGTAAAGATGCAGGCACACAAATGACACCTTGTTTGATTGAGCAAAGACTGCTTTTAAATTTTTTCTTGCTCATTTGAAGAAATATACGCCTCCCCGCCATAATATTAAAGTTAACCAATTTAATGACACTTATTACTTTCTCTATCATTTCCTTTAAGCAAGATACTTCTCCACGTCACATTTGTGGATATTAATTGAGAATATCACGCTCCTAATGGAGAAACATGAATAGTTATCAAGTCTATTATACAATACATACATATAGGCTGTAAAGAATATACTTATAGTCTTTTAAACACATATACCTAAAATATATTATACAAATATCCCTAAATAATTATATCTATAGTCTTTTAAACACATATACCTAAAATATATTATACAAATATCCCTATAGTTTATTAAATAATTATTCGTCAACTAAACATATATACCCAAAGTCTATTAAATAATTATTTATATACAAACATTATCTATTATACAGAAATAACTATATTCCTTGATACAAATATACATATAGTGTGTTATACAAAATATAACTATATTCTATTATGCATTATACTAGATTCTAATTGAAGACCACATACAGTAGTGTCTCTTGATAAGGGATTATTTGGAATGTTGGGTCTTAATTATGGTCACATATATAATTAAGGCAATATACAATAGCAAATCTTGTACAGGATTATGCACAATACATAATTAGAGTAGTTTCTTTCTTTTGGTATGGAATCATGCATGATACAGGGTCCTAATTATGGCTACATGGCTGTGTCTTTTGGTATGGAATCATGCATGATACAGTGTCCTAATTATGGCCACATGGCTGTGTCTTTTGGTATTGGATTATGTAGTACATTTGATCCTAATTATGGCCACATGTCGACTCATTTTGGCATTGGATTATGTAGTACATTGGGTACAATTATAGCCACATGTCTGTGCCTTTTGGAATTGGATTATGTAGTATATTGGGTACAATTATGACCAAATAATTATGGTGTTTGGCGCTGGATGATGTAGGACATTGGTTACTAATTATGTTCAGATACATCAGTAACACCTGGCAGAGGAGCATGTATTCTGAGGGAATTTCTGCTGGTGCCTGGTATCCAGTCATTAGCATTTCTCTTCTACAAGGATAGTACCTCTTATGGGACAAACCTGAAAAAGCATACACTTCTTGTCAAAGTTTCCACATTCAAAAAATCACATAGACTGCTAGAATATTAAAATAAAGTAGGTTCAATGTTTCACATGAGGTAAATACTAGAGCTTTATTGCAGTACATTTTACAAATGTGTAATTAAAGCAAAATCCATACTTTTTATGATGTGTAAAAGGATGTTTTGTTTTCTATCTAGTTATTCATGTCAAAGTTCAATAAATATATACATGGTCATTATAAACT
The DNA here is from genome assembly GCA_030141615.1 of Unio pictorum. NCBI lineage: Eukaryota > Metazoa > Mollusca > Bivalvia > Unionida > Unionidae > Unio > Unio pictorum. The sequence continues at coordinate 180,459 of JARLTB010000163.1, read as the reverse complement.
GTAATTGTGTCCTTTGAACATAAAGGCTCTCATCATAGATACTTTCATTTCACTCACACATCCTATTACCATTTGGAAAAACATCCACTTATATGGATATCTAAGTAATGTTGATGTCAAAGTAGCATTTGGCAAAGCATCAACTTTCACAGACATCAAACAATTATGGATGTCAAAGTGCCATTTGGCAAAACATCCACTTTCATAGACATCAAAATAATATGGATATCAAAGTACCATTTGGAAAAGCATCCACTTTCACAGACATCAAAAGATTATGGATGTCAAAGTGCCATTTGGAAAAGCATCCACTTTCACAGACATTAAAGGAATATGGATGCCAAAGTACCATTTGGCAAAACATCCACTTTCAAAGACATTAAAGGAATATGTATTTCAAAGTACCATTTGGCAAAAACATCCACTTCCTGAGACATCAAAGGAATATGGATGCCAAAGTACCATTTGGCAAAACATCAACTTTCAAAGACATTAAAGGAATATGTATGTCAAAGTACAATTTGGCAAACCATCCACTTCCACAGCCATCAAAAGAATATTGATGTCAAAGTACCATTTGGCAAAACATCCACTTCCACAGACATAAAAAATATGGTTTTCAAAGTACCATTTGGCAAAACATCCACTTTCAAAGACATTAAAGGAATATGGATGTTAAAGTACCATTTGGCAAAACATCCACTTCCACAGCCATCAAAGGAATATGGATGTCAAAGTACCATTTGGCAAAACATCCATTTTCACTGACATCAAAGGAATATTGATATCAAAGTACCATTTGGCAAAACATCCACTTTCACAGATATCAAAAGAATATGGATGTCAAAGTACCTTTTGGCAAAACATCCACTTTCAAAGACATCAAAGGAATATGGATGCCAAAGTACCATTTGGCAAAACATCCACTTCCATAGACATCAAAAGAATATGGATGTCAAAGTACCATTTGGCAAAACATCCACTTTTACAGACATTAAGTACATGTACATGTCATACAATAATACCATCAACACAGCTCTAATCTGCATGTCAATGTACCATGTGGTTAACAACCACTGCTACATACATCAGTGTATAATGTGATATTACATTTTAGCACAAATTCAGACTGACAGATACATCAAAGTAAAATGCAAGTGATATTACATTTTAGCACAAATCTCCACTGCCATGTACATCAACATAAAATGTATACATCATACCAATTGGCAAAGCATCCACTTGCACACATCAAAGTACTATAGATAACAAAAACTTGCATCAATGGAAAAGCTTCTGTGGTCATGATCGAGTCACTGCTTAAGATAAAAACCAGAAGTTGATATCCAATTAAAACTAAAGAGCCTTAAATTATTTACTGTATGAGAAGGGTAGAAAACTTGCATACAAACATTTTTAAAAACGATAATTCTTGTACGTACCATGTGGGCAAATTGGCAGTTTTAATTTAAGAAATAAAAACACTCTGAAGATAAAAGATGAATGCTATCATTATGCATGTAAGGAAGAATATTTTACTGCCACTAAACAAACTGATGTATTGTAATGTGCACATGATATAAAACTGTATAAATAATCCAACATACCTATTCGGCCTCATCCATGTGTATATACCAGCAAGATACTTATGCTCCTCGTCTAACAATGGTATTCTCATTGTTCCCACAATGAAACCGAAGTCATATGGACAACGTTCTTTTGCATATCCAGGCCCATCAATGTGAAACGAATTGCCCATTGAAATTAGACACAAATACACACGTGATCCCTTTCAAGAATGCTCTTAAAACGTACCTTTTTTGACTACTAGACCAAACTTAAAGACTTAATAATGTTTTGTACCTTCAATATTTTCAGCATTTTTTATGTTTTTCAATTTCATGGTTTTAGTTCTGTTTTTCTGTAGTCGTATCATTATAGAATTTATTAAGTGCTTACAGCTTTTAAAGATTAGGCACTATATAAAGTCCTCATTATTATTATTATAAAGCTGAAAGACTACAAAATTGTGATGTAATGTTGTATGCATAGAATATGAAACTATATGAAGCTATGATGTAATATGGCATGCATAGAATGACATACAACTGTAAAACAGAATTATCAGGATATAATATGCATGTATATATAGTATGACACAGTACAGGACTTATCCAATATTATGTGCACATGAAACATGTATAAAACTGTATGACACTATGAAACTGTGACGTCATATTAGATGAATAAAACATGACATGACATTATAAAATTGTGATGTAATATTATTTGCATGTAAAATGAAATGACACTATAAAATTGTGATGTAATATTATTTGCATATAAAATAACTTGACACTATAAAATTGTGATGTAATATTATTTGCATATAAAATAACTTGACACTATAAAATTGTGATGTAATATTATTTGCATATAAAATAACTTGACACTATAAAATTGTGATGTAATATTATTTGCATATAAAATAACTTGACACTATAAAATTGTGATGTAATATTATTTGCATATAAAATAACTTGACACTATAAAATTGTGATGTAATATTATTTGCATATAAAATAACTTGACACTATAAAATTGTGATGTAATATTATTTGCATATAAAATAACTTGACACTATAAAATTGTGATGTAATATTATTTGCATATAAAATAACTTGACACTATAAAATTGTGATGTAATATTATTTGCATATAAAATAACTTGACACTATAAAATTGTGATGTAATATTATTTGCATATAAAATGACATGACACTATAAAATTGTGATGTAATATTATTTGCATATAAAATGACATGACACTATAAAATTGTGATGTAATATTATTTGCATATAAAATGACTTGACACTATAAAATTGTGATGTAATATTATTTGCATATAAAATAACTTGACACTATAAAATTGTGATGTAATATTATTTGCATATAAAATAACTTGACACTATAAAATTGTGATGTAATATTATTTGCATATAAAATAACTTGACACTATAAAATTGTGATGTAATATTATTTGCATATAAAATGACATGACACTATAAAATTGTGATGTAATATTATTTGCATATAAAATGACATGACACTATAAAATTGTGATGTAATATTATTTGCATATAAAATAACTTGACACTATAAAATTGTGATGTAATATTATTTGCATATAAAATGACATGACACTATAAAATTGTGATGTAATATTATTTGCATATAAAATGACATGACACTATAAAATTGTGATGTAATATTATTTGCATATAAAATGACATGACACTATAAAATTGTGATGTAATATTATTTGCATATAAAATAACTTGACACTATAAAATTGTGATGTAATATTATTTGCATATAAAATGACATGACACTATAAAATTGTGATGTAATATTATTTGCATATAAAATAACTTGACACTATAAAATTGTGATGTAATATTATTTGCATATAAAATGACATGACACTATAAAATTGTGATGTAATATTATTTGCATATAAAATGACATGACACTATAAAATTGTGGTGTAATATTATTTGCATATAAAATGACATGACACTATAACATTGTGATGTAATATTATTTGCATATAAAATGACTTGACACTATAAAATTGTGGTGTAATATTATTTGCATATAAAATGACATGACACTATAAAATTGTGATGTAATATTATTTTCATATAAAATGACATGACACTATAAAATTGTGATGTAATATTATTTGCATATAAAATGACATGACACTATAAAATTGTGATGTAATATTATTTGCATATAAAATAACTTGACACTATAAAATTGTGATGTAATATTATTTGCATATAAAATGACATGACACTATAAAATTGTGATGTAATATTATTTGCATATAAAATGACATGACACTATAAAATTGTGATGTAATATTATTTGCATATAAAATGATATGACACTATAAAATTGTGATGTAATATTATTTGCATATAAAATAACTTGACACTATAAAATTGTGATGTAATATTATTTGCATATAAAATGACATGACACTATAAAATTGTGATGTAATATTATTTGCATATAAAATGACATGACACTATAAAATTGTGGTGTAATATTATTTGCATATAAAATGACATGACACTATAACATTGTGATGTAATATTATTTGCATATAAAATGACTTGACACTATAAAATTGTGGTGTAATATTATTTGCATATAAAATGACATGACACTATAAAATTGTGATGTAATATTATTTTCATATAAAATGACATGACACTATAAAATTGTGATGTAATATTATTTGCATATAAAATGACATGACACTATAAAATTGTGATGTAATATTATTTGCATATGAAATGACATGACACTATAAAATTGTGATGTAATATTATTTTGCATATAAAATTACACTGTATAAAGCATCAATGTAATATGTGCAAAGGATACAATAACACAGTATTTGATAATTTTAAAAAATGTGGACACTCATCTACTTGACAACAAACAGTAATACTGTTATTAGTTTCATACACAATACTGATAATCTACTGTTAAAACTTCTCGCTGTGCATCTGTGAGTTTCACACTTAATATTGATACACCACTTTTAATTTAAAAAATCCCATTAAGCATCCAGAAAGGTTTAAAGAATATACAACCAAATAGGATGGTAAATCTGAAACCAATCTTACATCCTCATTTTCTATGATACGTTGTATTCGTGCTCTGCTATGATATAGTGCACACTTTGCTTGCATTTTGTACCTGTTACTTATGATTTATGATTTTCATTTGCAGTTAACAGGCTTCATAGACAGAGATCACCTGTCTATTTTGCCTCTCCAACTCTTGACTGCACATCTGTACGCAGATTACAGTCTCAATGTCATGAATGACAGCTTCAATTTTTTTCCAGTAAGCTTCTAAGTCTTTTCCACTAATCTTTCCATCTGCTGAATGGCCAGTAATATGATTCCTGAATGAGCGAATTCGCTCCACACTAGCCCCTAGAGAGGTGTCCCTAGGTTGATCTTGTGGGTCATTTCCCCAGCCAGTGATAACTGGAGCTTTAACTGCACTGACATTTCTTATTAGAATATATAGCAATGAAATATCAAACTGATCCAATGTTCCCGTTTTCTTCCCCTGAGGGTCTGGAAAAACCACATTAATTTGATTGGGGTTAAGAAGGGGTCTTCCAGGTCTACCAGTCAGCTTGCCCTTATTTGCTAGGATTGCTTGGTATATGTCTGTGTGTGGTGCAGGAACTTGGGTACGGAGGACTTCTCTCATGGCATTTCCACAAACAGTTACAAGCGCAACACAGAGACGAGCATGATTCATGTGTTCAGGTGTTATCGGTGCATCATGAGCATGACCCTGAAGAAAGAAAAAGGCCAATACATGTATGACTAAACACTCAGTGAAATAACTATTTTCATATTCATCATGATAAAGTAAAAAGTGCAAAAGAAAATTTTAGTTCTAGTTTATCAGGGTAGAAGAAATGGATGGAGTCTCTTTTTAACTGCATACTCTATGAAACGTGCACAAATTAAACTGAAACAGCCCATTTTTGACAGCACTATAAATAAAAAAAAGTCTTTAAATGTAATGTCAATATGACCATCTGTTTACTTGTAATAATGTGAACATGCCGTTTATATTATATGTCAGCTCAAGATTGTTTTATTTTGATGTATAACTATCCAAACATGGAATCCATTTAGTGAAAACTTCATTTTATATCGGAATCCGGTCTAATAATAGAATTGTGAATTGTGATATCACTATTTTCAAGATGACTAACATGGTGGATATAATGGATGTTGGATTAGAACCATTTTTATTTATAGCCAACTAGATAAGAGAAGTCTTTCAGCAAAAGCCATGTAAAAATGCTAAAAAAATGACATCAAAATCCAAAACACAACAACCACTGCCATGGCATTCATTTCTAGATGTCATGTCAGTGCCATTCTTATTAAGGACCAAGAAGATAGCAGGACAACATATTACATGTTCTAGTAGAAACCCAAATATTGCACATGAGCAGAAGAGGAAAAGTTGGAGTTCTCTTTTTTGTTTTGCTTAATGGACCCATCATTTACCTATGGAGACCCCTCTTTATTAACAATGACCACCTTATCCTACATTTTGCATTTCAGTCTGGCCTGCCATAGTTTTGAGGCCAAAAAGTCTAAAATCTGGACACAAAATCTGATTCAGACCACAGGTGAATTTTGGGTGAAAAATATATGGGTCCAAAAGATTAGGATTTTCCCTCTGTAGTTTGTATTGCAACTAAAATGTCCAGATTATTTGACATCATTGAAGAGTTAAATCTGTCTACCTTTATAACACCACCCACATCATTGTAGAGTTAAATCTGTCTACCTTTATAACACCACCCATTTTTGTGTATCAAACATGATCTTGACGTTACAGACCTTGGCAGTCAGCTACTACCTCCTGCCCCGTAAATGTGGCAATAGGGTTAATGTGTTGAGACCAAAGACATGTAATTAAAAATCAATTAATATAAAGTGACATTGTGATAGCTGTACTGGACACAATCTGAAATCAGATCTCCACTGTCCTATGTCAAGACATGTCATGACAATGATCACATAGACATCATGTTCTGGGAACTTTAATTATTACTATAATCAAAATTAAGTAAAATCAGATCTCCAAATCGGATCTGTTGTTATTGCTATCTGATTAAAATCAGATCTCCATTATCCTCCATTAAGACATGAAAATGATCACACAGGTGTCATGTTCTGGGAACTTTTGTTATTACCTGAATCAAAATAAATTAAAATCAGATCTCCACTGTCCTAAATGAAGACATGACAATGATCAAAATAGACAATGTTCTGGGAACTTTTATTATTACCATAATCAAAATTAAATAAAATCAGATCTCCACTGTCCTACATTAATTATATTAGCCAATCAGATGGAGTCATTGATTTTCATATTTAGAAAGCGGGTGTATGTGGCTGAAGATTATCAATGTCAACTGAATGATTTGAGTTAATTTCAGATTTCTAAAACCTCAGTTTCCATTGACAAAGGTAACAAGTACACAACCTCTAAACAATCACTGTTAGAACTTAATGAATGACAGTGAATATCTGACTTGAATCAAATTTTAATGGATGTTCAAGGGCAATCATTTACATTCAGGACCATCAAAACTCTGGTGTAAATGTATCGCACTGCAAGGTTTGGTGGCAATCCTCCTGGAAGTTCAGGACAAGTATGATCATAGCATTTAATATACCAGTAGAGGTAAATTACATACACTTGGATTCGTATCGAATGAATAACATGATATCATTTAATATGCCAGAAGATGTAAACTACATACACTTGGATTCATGTGGGATGAACAACACAATAATTATTTTCATTTGAACATGTATGATTGTTGTTTTTATTAACACAACTACAACAGATTGATACAGTGAACAATTTGTGTACAATGGTTTAAACATCAGAGAGTGGTTGAATCCATTCGATGATGATGATGATGATGATGATGATGATGATGATGATTATTATTATTATACAGTTATTATGTTAAGCTAATAATTAAAGGAATGTGTACATGCCTGTTAGGATAATATTTGTGTCTTATTTATTTCTGAAGCAACCTGAAATCAACATCAACTCTCCTGAATTCTCCACTGTTTACAAATACAATTTGTTTTGTTTGTTTGTTTGTTTGATCGGGCTCTTTAACGTAGCTTTAACAATTTTTCAGTCATATCGCTACGATGTCTGCAGTGAGGCAGTTTATAGTGATGTCCAGCACTGGGACATCATGGTGCAAACATGTAGTATGATGTCCCACCCAGTCAAATTATACTTACACCAGGCTGACCAGTCCTAACGCTAACCTTTTAATCCTGAGCATCGAGCGAGGCAGCTGTTATTACCATTTTTGTAAGTGTTTGGTATGACTCGGCCTGGGATGAAACCCACGACCCCACACGTGGTGGATGCTCTACCACTATGCCAATGGAGCTAGGATTTTTAACATAACTTTTAAAAAAATTCATCTCATATCGCTGTTTACAAATACAACTTGTGGTGTGTTGATAGTTAATATTTCTAAGTGAACAACTTTGTTAGCATATTATGCTATACTGGCCGGAAAGAGCTTTTAAGAATCAAAGATAAAACTATTAATGTTTTATTTTAACTCCTTTTACCTACATCATAATGAAAAACTCTTAAACTCCAACATTACAATTTTGGCAAGAATATATTTTCTTACAGAGCTGAGCTATTATGCTCATAAAATGATAGAGAGGGTGCATGATACAGCATGTTGGCCTTGAATATGATTAATGAATATAAAAGCAATATTTAAGGTAAGCATTCAAAAGCTGAGAACTGAATAAACATCATTCACTCTTGATTATATTACCATGACAACAGCCACAAACAATATTGAAAAAGCTGGAACCCAATAAACATCATTCACTCTTGATGGTATTACCATAACAGCCACAAACAATAGTAAAAAACTTTATATATTTCTCAAATAGTTTGATTATACAATCACAATGAGGTCATAAATCAATTCTGCATATTAATTACATTCAGATTAAATAAACGGATGCAATTTACGAAGTGAATGCAATTTAATACAAAATGTAAGGCTACAATGTTGACATTATCACTTAAGGATCATGAGAGTATCAATGCTACACATTCAAATTGGATAAAATTATTAATAAATTGAGGAAGGTGTGTGTACATCACCTTTTGTCTCAGCTAAGGTTAAATAATAATAGGATACAGCTTGGCTTAAATATTTTTCGCTCATTTCATTCAAAGTACATTATTTACTTAGAAACAAACTCTTAACATTCACTGGTAAATTAAATGAATACAGTCAGTGAATGGAAATATAAACCAATATTTTATTCAAATTTGCATTTTAAAATTATTAAAAGAACCTTCAAAATTCATACTGAATTAATTTCTGCAATATTAAAAAAAATTGTTTCACTGAAAATCAAAACATGGCAAAATAATTTTATTGAGTTGATCTCATGATATATTCTCAAGTTCAGATCCTTTACAATTACAGAAATTTATTTTAGGTCCATATACACATTACCAACAATTGGATGACATCATAAATTGCATTTCAGATCCAATACACATCATGCAGATCAGATGCCAAATTATCAGATTTTTAACTACAGTAATTTATTTGGGGATAATACACATGAAGTATGTATGATAATTTTTGAACTACAGAATTAAATTTTTAAAGGTCAATTGCGTGAAAAAGGATCTTCAAATTATAATCGTTTAACAACAGGAATTTGGGTCATGGAATATGGAATTTACGTCATTACATGTATCCCCATGACTATAGAATATGGAATTTACATCATGATTTTACATTTATCCCTTAGACTTTGGAATAGGTTTCAAACAACAGTCATCACACTTTTATAAGTCTAAAACCAAATATCACATGATACCATATTAAATTTCATGATTTGTTAAATTTATTACAACCTTCTCCAATGGAAACTATTATGATGGATGGGGTAATATGGTTTAGTCTATGGCCTGGGAACATGTATACACAATCAGATATCACCCCAATATAACACCCATGCATGAGAAGAAAACACCACAATATCACAGTATAATAAGAAAAAGAGATCCAAGCATTGCATTCATAATTGTACATTTTAAGAACAACTTACCTTCTCTGCAAACCAGATGTCAAACATTGGTGAAAAGTGTACCTTGCTATCGTCAGAGACACTTTGAGATGATGGGCACTGTACAGACAACCCATATTGTAAGTTCTGGCTGAGGTATGAGGTGATCTTGTTGAGATTCAGAGAAATAAACTTTCTAACTCTAGTACACAACTTTGCATCTGGAGTCTTGACTTCATCAATCACCATCCTAGTTATTCTTACAAAAACAATATGGTTCCTACAGTGCAAGGTTAACCTGTGGAACAGGTCCAGGTCAAAAATGCAGCAACCACAGAAAATGAGATTTTCTGATGTCTCCTTCTTCTTGGCAACTGGCCAGCGAGTTACACAGGCAGCAATTAGCCTGTGAAAGATGGGTGGAGGTAGATACTTCCCTATGAAGACATAGCACAAGACCGGTGTGCTCACCAAACATTGATCTTGTTCAGGGGAGATAACTTCTCTGGGAGATTCTTGACTAAGCATACAAGGAGTAAGGAAATAATTCTCCACCTAAAATGAATATATATAAATATATATATATATATATATATATATATATATATATATATATATATATATATATATATATCTATATCTATATATATATATATATATATATATATATATATATATATATATATATATATATATATATATATATATATATATATATATATATATATATATATATATGTAGAGTTTTTATATCCTGTATATCTTATGTGCAGGTCTATCAATGATGTCAGCATAAAAACATATGCAAATGTTATGAACCCACCCATTAGTTACTATTCAATTGAGTTTACTTGACACCTATTTCAAAATAATTCATATAAAACCATCATCCTCAGGGCAATTGATTCATCAGACACAACAGTTATTGTCCTCAACTGTACATAGATAGACTTCAATAATTATTATTCATTTAAGACATTTTAGTATGTTTTCATTTAAATATAAGCAATCATGTCATTTTCAATTGGTCCATATTTCCAGACTTTTTGGGATGTCTAGTTTATTACATCCCATGTATTGTTTCACATCATTAAATTTCTGTGAATACGTTAAATATATACTAAGTTTCTCTTAAATCTATACACTAAGCCGATCTCAAGTGTTGGTGATTGACATCCAGTGTCTCACCAGTTGTACATGGATAACACTCAAATATAAAAATCTAGCTTAACAATGTAAGTTGAGTCTATCATCTAAGGCACAGAAGGGTGCATGTTCAATGTGAGGTCATGGATGACATGTTACAAGCTGAAAAATGATGATTAAACTGACACCATCCTTTACCTTAAACAATAAGCATCAGCCATACAAACAGTAATTTACACATTGAGTATAAAACAAAGGTGTAACTCTCAACATGTAATGAACATATATAAAGCGGCATATCTGGAGCTGAGAAGCATCAGCTCCATTTATAATTTTCTTTTAGATGATGTCCCTAAAACACTTGTGTTAGTACATTCAAGAATGGATTACTGTAATTCACGTCTATATGGTTCAGCTCTGGATCTACTACAGAAAACTGCAAAAATTGTAAACATGTGTTCTTTTGTAATTGCATAATCTGTGTTTTTGTAATCTTGCCCTTCTACATGTTTTTATATGCTGACTTATATGGTAAAGTTCTCAGAGTTTCTAAAGATTATATCTAAGTCCACATCATCATTATTATTATCATTATTTGTATTTTTATTGATTCAAGGGGGGGGGGTGTGAGTTTTTAAATTTTATTGTCATAACTTAATATTTACCTTATGCTATTCCTGTACATACCTTTTCCTGGAATAGATTTTGGGCCTAAAGGAATATAATGATTTTAATCTGACATCTAATCTCCAAATATACCTCAAATTATGAATGAGTTAGATGGGCTCATGAAGAAAGATTATCCCCAACATCATGGACTTAAATTGTCATGAAGTAGAAATAGTATTAGCCCTAACATCATGGACTTTAACTATCTAGAAGTAGAAATAGTATTATCCCCAACATCATGGACTTAAATTGTCATGAAGTAGAAATAATATTAGCCCATACAGTAGGAATAGCCCTAACATCAATGTTTGAATTATCATGAAGTAAGTATACTCTAACATCATGGACTTGAATTATCAAGAAATAGGAATAGCCCCAACATCACGGACTTGAATTATCATGAGGTAGGAATAGCCCTAACATCGTGGTTTTGAATTATCATGAGGTAGGAATAGCCCTAACATCATGGTTTTGAACTATCAAGAAGTAGGAATAGCCCTAACATCATGGTTTTGAATTATCAAGAAGTAGGAATAGCCCTAACATCATGGTTTTGAACTATCAAGAAGTAGGAATAGCCCTAACATCATGGTTTTGAATTATCATGAGGTAGGAATAGCCCTAACATCATGGTTTTGAACTATCAAGAAGTAGGAATAGCCCTAACATCATGGTTTTGAACTATCAAGAAGTAGGAATAGCCCTAACATCATGGTTTTGAATTATCATGAGGTAGGAATAGCCCTAACATCATGGTTTTGAATTATCATGAAGTAGGAATAGCCCTAACATCATGGTTTTGAACTATCAAGAAGTAGGAATAGCCCTAACATCATGGTTTTGAATTATCATGAGGTAGGAATAGCCCTAACATCATGGTTTTGAATTATCAAGAAGTAGGAATAGCCCTAACATCATGGTTTTGAATTATCATGAAGTAGGAATAGCCCTAACATCATGGTTTTGAATTATCAAGAAGTAGGAATAGCCCTAACATCATGGTTTTGAATTATCATGAAGTAGGAATAGCCCTAACATCATGGTTTTGAATTATCAAGAAGTAGGAATAGCCCTAACATCATGGTTTTGAATTATCAAGAAGTAGGAATAGCCCTAACATCATGGTTTTGAATTATCAAGAAGTAGGAATAGCCCTAACATCATGGTTTTGAATTATCATGAAGTAGGAATAGCCCTAACATCATGGTTTTGAATTATCATGAAGTAGGAATAGCCCTAACATCATGGTTTTGAATTATCAAGAAGTAGGAATAGCCCTAACATCATGGTTTTGAACTATCAAGAAGTAGGAATAGCCCTAACATCATGGTTTTGAATTATCATGAAGTAGGAATAGCCCTAAAATCATGGTTTTGAATTATCATGAAGTAGGAATAGCCCTAACATCATGGTTTTGAATTATCATGAAGTAGGAATAGCCCTAACATCATGGTTTTGAATTATCAAGAAGTAGGAATAGCCCTAACATCATGGTTTTGAATTATCAAGAAGTAGGAATAGCCCTAACATCATGGTTTTGAATTATCAAGAAGTAGGAATAGCCCTAACATCATGGTTTTGAATTATCATGAAGTAGGAATAGCCCTAACATCATGGTTTTGAATTATCATGAAGTAGGAATAGCCCTAACATCATGGTTTTGAATTATCAAGAAGTAGGAATAGCCCTAACATCATGGTTTTGAACTATCAAGAAGTAGGAATAGCCCTAACATCATGGTTTTGAATTATCATGAAGTAGGAATAGCCCTAAAATCATGGTTTTGAATTATCATGAAGTAGGAATAGCCCTAACATCATGGTTTTGAATTATCATGAAGTAGGAATAGCCCTAACATCATGGTTTTGAATTATCAAGAAGTAGGAATAGCCCTAACATCATGGTTTTGAATTATCAAGAAGTAGGAATAGCCCTAACATCATGGTTTTGAATTATCAAGAAGTAGGAATAGCCCTAACATCATGGTTTTGAATTATCAAGAAGTAGGAATAGCCCTAACATCATGGTTTTGAATTATCATGAAGTAGGAATAGCCCTAACATCATGGTTTTGAATTATCAAGAAGTAGGAATAGCCCTAACATCATGGTTTTGAATTATCAAGAAGTAAAAATAACCCTAGCATCATGGTTTTGAACTATCAAGAATTAATAATAGCCCTAACATCATGGACTTGAACTATCTAGAAGTAGAAATAGTCCTAATACATGAGCAATAGCTGATAATTGGCTGATATTTAAAGCAAGGAGTCAAAAATGGGCCATAGATTACCCATATGGCTGACACCTGACAATGAGCCAAAAGCAAGATCAGTAAACCAAAAAATCTTTGTCACTAGGATATTTTCTGTTTAAGATCTTGATGGCAGATTAGCACAATCTGTACAAACTTAAATGCCTATCAAATCAGGTTTTTTTGTGCAACTTTTATTCACACCTTGTTGCTTTTTATTAAAATCATCATTTGAAAGGAATGTACTAGAAATGATATTACATTTAGCATTATTTTCTAACAATGAAACCCTAATGGGATGCTTTCTCAAATTTATTTAACATCTGCCAAGCAACATTTGTATATTAAAAAAAAAAGTTTAAATTTGATATGTTTATCGTGGTAGCCATATTGAATGGCAGATCAGGCAATGCTCATTCATTAGGGCCTAACCGGAAATCACCTCGGACATTCGCTTCGACCAAATATCCAGTTTTTCAGTACTATTCAGAAGTATTTGCCACAGCAAATAATATGTGCACAAATGGTTACAAGTAAAATAATTCAATAAATATCAAACTCTTTATTTTAAAAAAGTTTTTTAATACATAATAATTTTAGTTAATAGTAAAAAAAAATTATCTTACGGACGATATATACCGTATGCAGCATACATGCCAACAATGATGCTTTTGGCGCAATCATTACCCTTTTTTCACTACAGTTCGCGTTAAGCTTAAACATGTATGGATTATGCTTTTTCAGTATATCCACCTCCCCAAAAAATAAATTATGTTTTCTCGTTATTATTAACATTCCATTAATCCCAAAGACCGTATTTTTAGAAAAGACGGCTTTTACGTAACTACAATATAAGCGTACGCTTGACCGTCGACTTTCCTACAGTATCATGTTCTATTTATAGCTAACGTAGTTCTACTGTCGACCATGAATTCTATTTATAGCATCTGTATGCTTAGAGACGAGAGAGCAGACTGGTTTTCTAAATTTAATCTTAATTCTTGATACGCAGATTTCCATGTTCTAATTCATATTTGCTGCAGAACCAGTCTAATGAAATTTTGGCGTTTACAATATTTTTTTTTAGTATATGCATTACTGTATGTAAAAATCTCTCCTTTCAAAAATTTCCCCGATAAATTAGAAAAAGGCAACCCAAAAAACTTGAAACAAAATATAACAGAATCCTCTAAATATTAATATGATAATGAAACAAACGGTACTCTCTGGAGTCGCACCTACTTACTACTCGGATCGTACCCAGATCTGGCAAATAGTACATCCAAATACTTGGATTCGGTACTCGGTGAATCATTCATGTCATCTTTTTCACAAGTACATGTATTCCCTTCAAATTGCCGAAATGCTGCATAGTAATATTAAGAAATAGTGAATAGCATCGGTATGGTTTAATGTTTATTTAACCGGATGTGTTGGGCTTTACCATATAGCTCATGTGGTCTTATTAGACATGGATGTTGGACTGTCTTAAGCTCATGTGACCTTATGACAAAATTTGCCATATGATAAAGTTTATGAAAGGTGAACTAATGAGATGCAACACCTGATGCATTCTTTCTGTAAAAACTGGTTAATGTCTGTGAAGTAGATTTTTAGATTTTTTAAATTAATAACTCATATTTGGTGCCTAATTGTTGTGAAACTTGTAAAAATACCCTTTAAGTCTGTTTTTCTGAAATTTTTCAAATTATGCAATGTGTTTTTAAGAAAAATTTCTGATAGTCATTAATTGGTCAATCTGCATTGCTGATTTAATTCTGAAAGCACTATTTCCCTATGAGCTTGTAATTAAATTATTTGAGTGGTGCTTAACATTTGTTTTCTTTTCTTTGTAATTTAAAAAGAACAGGATCATTTGTATAGATCTGAATATCATTCAACCTTTTCCATCCAATCTGAACATTTTAGTTCTCCAGATTTTGAGAAGTCACTTAAAATTTGTAAGTATGTCTTATAACAGCATTATAAGTAAGTATGTCTTATAACAGCATTGAAAATGCCAGTTAATCAGTATTGTTGTAAACCAATTATGAGACTTCACACCATGCTGCTTTTTGTCAACTGTTTTAAAATTTCATGGAATGGAATTTGAGATAAATACTTACCACTTTATCCTAAGTCTGAAATGGTGTTGATTTTGATCATTTAATGTCAGTGTAATTTTCTGTTACTTCATTCTGATATCGGGGTTGGCTTATTTGCTAACTGATATTCAGTCTCCATCCATGCCATGATTTTTTAAATGTTTTCTGAATTTAAAAGTTACCTTCATGTACGGTATTCAACTCATGTTTAAAATATCACTGCCAATATTAAATATAATTATTAATGGAATATCCATGTTTAATAACACAGTGTATACAAATTTCCTGCCACACTTAATTAGTTTAACCAAATCAAAATAATGAGAATACAGATTGTCTGGAGGGTTAATGTCATGCAGAGGATCCAAAGAATTAAACTGACTTGCATTGTGTCAATAATCTTCCTTTATGGATCATAAGTATAAAAATTAAATTATATTTATCGAAAATATTCAACCTATATCCTTGGATGAGAATATTCTACTGAAATGATTAGGTAATGTTGAAGCGATACTTAGAAGCAATCAACCTTATCAAGGGATGTAACTCCATTAATTACTCCGCTAAACAGAACAAGAGTTATACTCTCATATAGCCTCATGCACCTTTCAAGATCAAATTCCAGAGGAGATACATATAGATGGACTAGGAATTAACTCCCTTCCACAATATAACAGAATAAAAAAATAGCACTTTTATAAAATAAAAATACCGGTAGAGAATCGAAACACAGCCAAACTGTACATTTAAAATATCTTTACAACTTGAGCATGCTTATTCAAATGTCTCTTTTCATGTTTAGCATAGTAGGCTTTGATGACATGGAAAAGTTTGAAATAACACAAAAGAAGATATCTTGAACATTCATATCAACTGACCTTCATGTCCCCATTCTCACTAAATGATCTTGGTTTGGCAATAATATTGAACTGCTCCATTACCCGCAATAGGTGATCTTTGTTGGAATGAAGTTCAGGATATTTCTCCTTTGTCCAGAGAGCATCTGTGAAAGCAAAAGAAACTTATATTAATACTTCTAGTAACATATAATCTGTGAGATATTTTTGAGAATATTCATTTAAAAGTATCTAAGACATAATTTTGTATTGTTTCGACTGTTGTGGCTGACTTTGACCATAGACGCATAAGTGAGCCTGCAGATACGGTATCTTCAAACTGAATTTCACCCAATAAGTATGGATACTGATAATGCATACATGACAAAGATGTTTTAAATTTCTAAACACTGGTATTTAATACGAATGCTGGCAAAGCAGAATATTATTTACTTTGTTTCTATCAACTCTTTTTTGTCAGATATCACATCAACAGTAGAGTCCATCAAACTTTTAAATTTTTTACCACCACTCATTAAAGTATCAATATTATATGTATTATTAAGGTAGTCATGTATTTTTCTTTTGGTCAGGCATCTTTGACTGCACTTGGATTCCAAGGTGGCATCATAAAGGCAAACATCCACCTTACCTACTCACTTCTTGCACATTTGTTGGCAGACTGGGTATACTTTAGCAGCCATTTCCTCATTAAATCTTCAGTGATATATTTCTTACCTGACAAGCTCATTACCGTACTCTACTATTTGTGATATGGTCTTTAAATCAGTTTTATTTAATGTGTTTTGAAATAATGCCAGACAGATATTAGTACAAACTGCGTATCACACCATTCTGTACATGTTATAATATAGCTGACCGGCACATGATAAATTAAATGAATCTATGTGAAATATAAACTGCGACATTGAGGATGAACAGATAGATGAACAACAATGCTTTATCCAACTTACAATATGATAAGAACACAATAAGGAGGCATACTTTTAAAACAAACAACAAAAAGTAAGAAATGGTCGAACCAACAAGCTCTGGTGAAAGGATTCCTTTCTCTTTGAAGTCACGCCATTTCTGTCCAATGGCACTGTCAGCGGGGCTGTCTGATTGAGATTCATTTTCAGCAGGGCTTTCTGGTAGGTTAGGATGAGCATTGATGAGGAGTTTAAGGGCATCAATCAGCCACTTGGGATCTAATATTATATTGTCTCTCAATACTTCAATGCTGAAAAAAAATATTTCACAGGGTATGGAATTAATTACTGAATCTTCTCTGATATATGATAGTTGTATTTCAAATAATAAGGAATAAAGTTATTTTTATTTACGAAAAGCAGCATTTCACATGATTTGGAATTATGCAAAAACCTTTTTCATGTTGCAAACAAATAGTATTTCATATGATTTAGAATGAAGTAATGACTCTTATGTTGGATACAAATAGTATTTCATATGATTTGGAATTAAGTAATGACTCTTATGTTGGATACAAATAGTATTTCATATGATTTGGAAATAAGTAATGACTCTTATGTTGGATACAAATAGTATTTCATATGATTTAGAATGAAGTAATGACTCTTATGTTGGATACAAATAGTAATTCATATGATTTAGAATTAAGTAATGACTCTTATGTTGGATACAAATAGTATTTCATATGATTTAGAATGAAGTAATGACTCTTATGTTGGATACAAATAGTATTTCATATGATTTGGAATTAAGTAATGACTCTTTTCTGTTGTATGCAAATAGTATTTCATATCATGTGGAATTAAGTAATAAATCTTTTGTTGGATACAAATAGTATTTCAAACGATCTGAAATTAATTACTGACTTCTCTGATTTATGGTAGTTTTTTTCAAATGATAAGGAATAAGGTAATCAGTATTTTTTTATTACAAAAAGCAGTACTTCACACGATTTGGAATCATGCAATAAAAATTCTTTAATGTTGCATATAAATCGTATTTCATTTGATTTGGAATTAAGAAATAATTTTGTTATGTTGCATGCAAATAGTATTTCATATGACTTGGAATTAAGTAATAACTTTTTTATGTTGCATACAAATAGTATTTCAAATGATTTCAAAATAAGTAATAATTCTTTCATGTATTATAATCTAAACTTCAAGCCTAAGTCACTGAGTCAAATCAGCTAATCTTATTTTTTAACCTTCTGTGTCTGTCTTAATATCAAAAAGAAAATAATTTATAACACATACATACATACATACATACATACATACATACATACATACATACATACATACATACATACATACATACATACACTGGAGCAATTAAAAAAGTTTGTGAAATTTCTTATAAATAAATTGGAATAAAATAATAAAAACTTTACACTGTTTTATAACATTATTATCAGTGTTAGGGACCAGCCTCGCACTGCTTAAAGAGAGTGGCATAAAACGGAGAGGCTTTGACTTTACATCACACTCACTATTCATCAGCAAATATATGAAGCCGTTAAGTAAAACATCACATAGTCCATGCAGCAAAATTAGCTAACTACAGTACTAAGATCACGGAAATTTCCAGCAGCAAAGAGCTCTTTGAGATCACAAACAAACTAATGTCAAGTAGCAAACTAGCTTCTCTCCAGTGAACATTCCGGACCTGTTTGCAAATTTCTTCTGTGTCAAAGTACCATTAGAGATAAGCTGGACAAAACAATTTCAATTGACCATTCACCATAAATTGTGATATATAATTTCAGCGGCAATCATTAGCAGCATTTGAATCTCTCTCTATGGATTTGGTATGTACAATCATGATGAAGAGTACATCATCATGTGAACTTTATCAATTCCAACATGACTGCTACATGAGTACTCAGATCCAATATTGCCATCACTAAATGATATTATTAATACTTCTCTCTCTCATCCAAGGAATTTCCTATCATTTTTCTTAACTGCCATGGTAAAGCCTCTGCTGAACAAACAAAACACTCAATCATAATAATTTAAAGAACTACTGCCCAGTTTCTAATCTCCCGTTCATATAAAAAATCTTAGAAAAAGTTGTTCTAACCCAATCTGTATTTCATCTGAATTCAAACAGCCTTTTAGCAAATTGTAGTCTGCATATCGCCATTGTCAAAGTACTGAAACTACTCTTCTGAAAATATTTATTGACATTCTCTCTGCATTGGATAGTGGAAAGATTACAGTTATCACCCTCCTTGATTTGTCTGCAGCATTCGACACTATGGACATCATATATCACTTCACCGTTTCCAGCATGTATTTGGCATTCACAATACAACCCTACTGTGGTTCAAGTCCTATTTAGTAAACAGCACACAAATTGTGTCCACAAACGGAATTCACTACAGCCCAGTTAATCTATGTTGTGGTGTTCCACAGGGGTCTGTTCTTGGACAAGTTCTCTTCATTCTATACACTCAGCCATTTTCAAGTGTCGAAGATCATCATCCAGTGTCGCACTAATTGTATGCTGATGACACCCAAATATACAAATCTTGCCACCCAACTGAAGTTAATGCTACCATCCAAAGTGTAGAGATGTGCATGTGTGATATTAAATCATGGATGACATGTAAACAAGCTGCAGACGAATGATGATAAAACAGACCATTCTGATCACAACACAAAGACTTTCTCATTTACATCTTTTACCTCGAACTATAAATATCAGCAACACCAACATATTCACAGAGTCAGTTTGAAACATAGGTGTTACTGAAACCTAGGTGTTACTCTCGACAGTATTTTCACACTGCACCAACATGTCATGAACATATGCAATACTACATATATCGAGCGGAGACACATCAGCTCCATTTACAGACATCCTTCAGTTGATGCTACTAAAACACTGGTGTGTTCATTGGTGTTTTCAAGGCTGGACTATTGCAACTACATTCTGTCTGGTTCGTCTCAATATCCACTCCAAAAGGTTCATAAAGTTCAAAACACAGCTGCTCAAGTCATCCGTAGAATGTCGCAATCAGAGCACACCTCCACATTGCTCCCTTATCCTAAATTGGCTAACGATTCAATCCAGAATCAAACACAAAATTTTCTCTCTATGCTACAGTTCAATGACGGACTCCAGTCCTACATACCTATCCGACCTCACCCATGTGTACACACCAGCAAGATAATTATGCTCCTCTTCTGTCAATCGTATACTAATTATTCCCACAGTGAAAACGTAGTCATAGAGACATCGTTCATTTGCATACCAGCACCTAGCAATGTAGAATGAATTGCCCACTGAACTTAGGCACAAAGACAGTGATCACTTTCAAGTGTGCTATTTGGACAAATATGTTTCTGCTATCAATGTGGGGTTATGAAAATTGAGTATGTCTTGATTCTTTTCTCAAGGTCAATTGTGACATCCTCGCACACCATATGAGTTACATATATATCATTAAAGGTGTTCTATTATTCTTATTCAACATAACACAATTTTGTATTTCTCCGTAAGCTGACCAATGTTTAGCAAGGCATAATGAAATATATTTTGCTATTCTCGTTAATTCAGAAAACATGCAATTAAAAAATTAAGAGATTAGAATCTTCAGAAGTACTGTCAATGCTGTTTCCAAAACTGCAGTTTCAAATCCCATGGAGCTCAATGGATCTCTCTCCTAAATGAAATTACTGCTTTTCTTTTTAAATTATTACACAGCTGAGTCAAAAATATATCTCGCTATTTGACATCCTCAAATGAGCATAGCAGGACATGCAATAAACATATTTTTGTCACTCGCAAGAATCTGAATATTCCTTTTTTTGCTTCTACGTTAACTGTTTGAAACAATCTATGTGAGCAGCCATCATTTTCGCATTCAGTTTTTTTTCGTTTATTGTACATCTTGAAAAATGCTTTAAGCATCAGTGTGATAATGTTAACATTTTGTATGAAAAGCATAGACATTAACTGCTTCTGATGTGTTCGTGTACGTAAGCCTGGTTTCATGAAAAGCTCTGCTTAATCTTGAATAAAACGTAAATACAGATTAAATCCCAACAAGTAAAGAATGTGATTTGACAGCAGTTTTACATTGAATCTATATTTTTTTCATTATTCAGCACATCCATATTTTAAGGTCAGCAGTTTTGGTACTAGCAACATGTCAATACAACATTTAAACAACCATACAGATAGGTTATAGTCTTATACAATTTAATCATACTGTCTTATTATCTTACTTGAAGTAGATGATTGTTCCCGTTTCATGAAGATATGTAAGAAACAGATCCATTTCTTCACTTTCTTTTATTTGGACAGTTCCTTCTTTGTTTAACTCTTCCACGGTACTGCGAAGAATCAGCTGCAATTACACATTGACAAGTACTTGTTTTGCATAATGAATTCATTATGATTACAATACTCAACTGCTTTTAAAATGTAATCTTGTCACTGTGCTATTATACTATACAAATTGCTATTTTGCAAGATATATTACTCCAATTTGACCTTGTCAGTATTCACAGCGATATATATTATTCTAATTTGATCAAGCAAATATTTAACTAGATATGGATATTTTAATTTGACCTTGTCAGTATTCACAGCAATATATATTCTTCTAATTTGATCAAGCTAATATTTAACTAGATATGGATATTTTAATTTGACCTTGCCAGTATTCACAGCGATATATATTATTCTAATTTGATCAAGCTAATAATCAATTAGATATGGATATTTTAATTTGATCTTGTCAGTATTCAAGTAGATGTATATCTTCATTGAACTTTACTTATATGCAAGTGAGCTTATAGTTTAGCTTGATCACATCAGGAATGTGTTCTGCATTCATCGAGAACAAACTGAGTATGCTACAGGTTACATTAATGACCATGTCATTATCCTAATGGCCTGACCACAAAAGTAATTTGTTGTACTTCCTGCATCTATGACAACTACATGTCTAAGAGTACACCGATGATACTGACAGTATCAAAGGAATTGATGACCAGGCTTAATCTGCTCAGTTGTCCATTCTGTATCAATATATAACAATACTGTATCAATATATAACAATACATACTGATGACCTTGTCAGTTTCACAACAAAAAAACCCACCTGTGTATGCCCGGCCAAACAACTATGACTTTGCCAATATCCAAGAAAGTTTATATCTTGGGTTAATTGCTTCAATTATGTTTCATGTATCCTTCACTGATCCTACAGACTACAATGTCCGACATCAACAGCAGTATGTTACATAATATAGCATCAGACATCCATTAGAAACCACATGTTCATGCTACATTAGGTACAGCATCAGACATCAAACATCCATCAACAAAGGCATGTATATACTACATTTAGGATAGTGTCAGACATGAAACATCCATCAACAAAAGCATGTGTTTGCTACAAGGTACAGTGTCATACATCAGTTATCCATCAACAAAACAATGTGTATGCTACATTTGGTACAGAGTCAGACATCAAACATTTATCAACAAAAGCATGTTTAAGCTACAAGGTACAGTGTCAGACATCAATCATCCATCAACAAAAGCATGTGTACACTACAGGTAACTGAAGTTACAGTGTAAATAACAGTACAAGTATGCTACAGGCTACAATGCCAGATATCAGAAATACATAAATAATAGCATGAGTATGCAACAGGCAATAGTGTCAGACATCCAACAACAACTGTGATATAATCTAGTTTCATACTTAATTCTTCCATCAAGAAGAGCATGAGTAGACATGCAGGCTACAATGTCAATCATGAGACAGGCATCAACAGCATAATAAGATACAGATAAGAAGAAATTTGTTTTGTTCTAGATACAGTTGAAAGAAGAAACATGTTAAGTGACCAAGCAGATTATAATATTTTGCTCATTTATGGTTATTTTTTCTAGCCTTATCAGCGAACACACATTATATGTGCAATTCATTTATGAAAGATAATCAAAATTATGTAAATATTGATGATCACAAATCAAGGGATTATGACTGATATACACAATGCTCTACAAATGTTAATAGCATTTGCATTTCTAGTTTACAGTCTGTTCATTAACAGGTTATGGAATTCCTTTTCTTGAAAATCGACTGAAGTGGCTGATGTATGTGGCTTATTAATTTACAATTCATAATGTTATTTAAAAATGTTACATAGCAAGCCCATGATTGGATTTTTCCTTATTTTAAGAAATAAAGCTTTATGTGACAGTGAAGGTCAAAAAGATACAGGACAGTTTTTCTGATAAAGAGTTGATATATGAATAATTTAACAGATAATCACTAAAAACCAAAAGGGAACATATCAAAATATGCTGTGTTACATCATATTTGAATATGTTTTTTTTTCTCAAATATATCAGTATTTTTTTCCAGACTAAAATTGAATAGACAAAACTATCAAGTAGCAGTGGCAATTTATATTCACTGATATGAATAATGTTACATTACTGTATGTTTCAATCAATATAATACAATGTTGTATGTGTGAAGATATTGGACATTTGTATTTTCATATATGCGCTGATACTACACAGTATGACTTCATATATATCATCATGTTGTATGTATGGTCTAGTTGCCTGGTAATTCACTGTATGACTTAATGTATTATCATAATGTTGTGTGTCACGTACTTGCCAGACATTTTTTAAAAAATATATTAGTACATGTATTTTCTTCCAGACTGAAATTGAATAGACAAAACTATAAAGTAGCAGTGGGAATTTATATTCACTGATATACATAATGGTACATTACTGTATGCTGCAATCAATATAATACAATGATGTTTGTGTTAAGATACCTGGACATATGTATTTTCATATACCTGGACATATGTATGTTCAAATATACACTGATATTTTCAATATAATACAATGTTGTATGTGTTAAGATACCTGGACATATGTATTTTCATATATACACTGATACTTCATTGTATGACTTCAGATATATCATAATGTTGAATGTGTGGTGTAGTTGCCTGGAGATTGTATTTAATATACATACTGATACTTCACTATACAACTTAATGTTTATGATAATGTTGTGTGTCATGTACTTGCCAGACATAGTGTTTTAATATAGATACTGGTACTTCACTATATGACTTCATATATATATATGACTTCATATATATATATATATATATATATATATATATATATATATATATATATATCATCATCATGTTTTATGTATGGTGTAGTTGCCTGGACATTGTATTTAATATACATACTTGTATTTAATATACATACATGTACTTCACTGTATGACTTCATATATATATATATATATATATATATATATATATATATATATATATATATATATATATATATATATATATATATATATATATATCATCATCATCATGTTTTATGTATGGTGTAGTTGCCTGGTAATTCACTATATGATGTAATGTTTATCATTATGTTGTGTGTCATGTACTTGGCAGAGTTTTTTAATTTACAATCTGGTACTTCACTGTATAACTTAATGTATAACTTCATATATATCATACATATTGTATGATTAGTTAACTTTAGTTTCCTAGGCTTGTCATCATGTTTTTTGAAACTGAATGAATTTAAATATGTGTATGCTCAAGCAGAAAAGAAAGAAATTATTTACTGCCACAAAATATATATATATATTTTAAAAGTGCCATAATTATGATATCAAAATTTCTTGGCATGAAACAGTTATTAATTATGGTACTAACATTGGCCCTTGTGTTTTCCCCATGGTAACTGGGCTTTGATTTCCCTGTCTTATGGGAACTGGGTCCTTGAACTTCCCTGCCCATGAGAACTAGGCCCCATTTCACAATTTAAAGCTGTTCATAACCCATCCTTCAGGTTTTTACATCCTTACTTTGGCAGTACAAGTGGAGTTAATTCACGTATTAAGCCTTTAATTATTGAGTCTATCCTTATCATTTTGCAGTCATAATTTTGAAACCAAAGCCATTCCCACCAATGTTAGTCATGGTGGCTCAAATTCAAACCATTCTTTTGCTACCGAAGGTCATTAGTATTTTAGTAGGTCATTTTTTCTTAATCATAAAATATGAAGTTTGCATGTGGAAAGCACATTACATTGATGTCAATTCCCACCATTCTTTTGCAACCAAAGGTCATTAGGATTTTTGTAATAATTTTTTCTTAAGCATAAAATATGAAGTTTGGATGTGGAAAGCACATTACTTTGATGTCAATTCCCCACCATTATTCTGCTACTCAACGTCATTAGAAATTGTGTAGGTCATCATAAAATATGAAGTTGGCAAGTGGAAAGCACATTACATTGATAAAATCTCATTGTTTTCGTTCAAAAGCTTTAAATAAAAATAAATTTATATTAATTTGCAATTAATGGCACTGAGTTAGTGAAATGTCATACATTAATATATTTAAATGGGAGAACACAAAACAGCAAAATATTTCAGGCATATTACTATGTGAATACCATTTTAAGGGTTGTTGCCTTAATTAGAACAAAAGGTGCAGGTAACCCGTTCAAGATCAGGTTTATTGGTTATAATCCGTGTGATGAGATATACTGTGATCATATTACCTGGAGTACATTGAGGTACACACACACACACACACAAAAATATATATATATATATATATATATATATATATATATATATATATATATATATATATATATATATATATATATATATATATATATAGAATTGATTGACATGATGAATATAAATTGATTATAGGGCATGGTGAATATATATTGAGCAGACAGACTGACTGACTGAAGCACACGATGGGATGCAGTAGTTGTTTTTGTAAGGTTTAATGCCACTTTTCCACACACAATAGGCTGTATATGGTAGCCATTATTAATGGTGTAGGAAGAATCCTGGGAAAACCCCAGAAATAACCACTGACCCACAAGAAGCTACTGGTAAGCTTGCCAAGATATCCACATTGGATGAATCTGGGACTCGAACCAATGCAGACAGCCATGATGGCAGTAATCCATAATGGAGAGCGCTCTTGGCCACTCGGGGCTCCCATGATGGGATGTAAATTGAACAGATGAATATATTAGTGCAATAGAATGGATATAAATTGATCAGCTTAATTTACTGGGATATGGATTGATCAGACTGATTGATTGGAGGGATATAAAATAGTGCAAATAATTGATTGGAGTACCTGGAGGGATATACATTGATGTAATCAATTGATTCAAGTACCTGGAGAAATATAAGTTGATCACATGGGCGGATTACCCATTTATACATTTACAACTGTACTAAAGTGCAGAGAAGAAAAAATAAATGCAGTAATTGTCTATGAATTTCACAGGGCATATTCCAATCGTCTTGACCAACCACTAACAAGACAAAATAATACAATAATTTTCTTTTTAAAAATATTTTTTGAAGCAAAAGAGGGGGTGAGAAAACAATGGAGGAATGATATTCATAGAGATCAAGAATCAGCCAAAGTGTCTCACTTGAATAATTCAGTGCCCTTAATCCACTATCAATCGTATAAGGCAAATGAAAGAATTATATGTCAGTGGAATATAAGATTTTTGTAGAGGGCATTGAATTATATGGTGAAATAAGAACCTTTATAAAATTCATCAGAATAACTTCTAGCAGCCTCTGTTCAGAACAAGATCACAACTCAAAATTGGCCATTAAGATCCAGTAATCCAAGGGTTTCATGGAAACAGTACTGATGTTGGTAATCAATCATTTAAATGTGTACCTTCACTCCAGCATCCCTAAGCTTCATAAGCTGCTGTTCTAGAAGAAACCACCGAGTGGGTATCTGCTCTCCCCAGTATGGCTGCTGTGAAGCCACTTCGAATATTTTCCTTTTCAACTTCTCCAATTTACTGTCCTGAACCGTGTTGTCAATGGCAAAATCCTTGTCAACCAAGTGAACGATGGATGGCTTGTCACTCAAATAAGAGCGGATTTCTCTTAAGTACTTCTGACCAAGTTTACGACGTTTCTGGATATAAAAATACAATTGACATTAAGTAAGAGACAATAAATTTCCTTTATAAGAATCAAAAGTAGCATTATTTATATACTTCATTTAATAAATGATAAACTTGTAGTTAGGGAAAAGCCAATGTGTCAAAATATTTGCAAATGTCTGTTGATTAACAATAAGTTTAGAACATTGAGTTGTCTTCCTAAGAAACTATCAAAAGTGGGTCACTCACTTAAACACAGATTTTCATTATAGTAATAGGTTTCTATGTCAACATTGTTTAATAATCCATCTATGTTTCACTGCTTTAGTCATAACACTTTGTCCAGACAATTGTACTGTCAGCCCATTCACACAAGATACATAATGTGCAAGGGTGAATTCATTGCCATGGTCATACAGTACATTAGATACATAATGTGCAAGGGTGAATTCATTGCCATGGTCATAGTATACAGTACATTAGTTTACTTGAGCTATTATCAGATAATCTATGAATTATGTGAATTAATCCTAAACATAATTTTGCAACTACATGTATTTATAAATTTGTTTTTGCTAAAACAAAAAGCACACCATTACAATACAATCCCCATAAATCAAACACACCATTACAATCCTAGCCCCTAATATCAAGCACACCTTTCCAATCGGGATTAATAAATCAAACACATCCTCACAGAAATATCGGAATCGGATCACAATTAGTATTGCCAGTTCAATACCCATGAATGTAGTTCTAGTCTATTATTAGAACATTATTTCCTCTCTCATTTTGGTGGTGATAGAAGAGTTTTATTTTTATCATTTTTGGGTTGGGATTTAAAGATAATTGTTTATTCTTGAGACTATTATGAAGAAATTAACACTGATTATAGATCCCTTGATGAACAATTACGAGAATTCAAAGCACTAATTAGATTACAACCGGATAAAATTCAATGCGAAATAGCGCGTGAAATAATTTCAGAAACTCCAATGAATGATTTTTGGGAAACATGGAGACCAAATGATTTGATAATTGCAAGTAGAAAAATAGTCAGAGACACACTTCAGATGAAGTTATTTGAATTGCATAAAAAAAATTTGCAACACTTCCAGTGCCCCTTTGTTATAGGTCATCGGATACACGAAAACAGAATATAGAAGTTGATATTCCAGGAGAATTTCAAAGACAGAATTTAGTGCTAAATGATATTGTGCTGGTTGATATCAGCGTCGTTGAAGACGCATTGCGTGCTAATAAATCCCCGTGGACGCTAGGATACGCAGCAACAATACATTCTTCACAGTGATTGACTATATCGGATACAATTGTTTGGATAGTTGATAATTGCATCGAATGGTCGAATTTAGTCTATCTCGCAGTATCCAGAGTTCGAAGAATAAATCAACTCCGAAGAGTTGTTTTCAATGATGACACCACAATAGATGATGCTAGCATCGTTGATGTTACAATTATTGATAAAAAAACTCTCCGGTTACAAACAACAAGACAAAAAAAAAACAACGAGAATTTGACAGTGATGCTGAATTAATAATCCTTTTGAAGCAACAACAGAATAATCACTGCTCGAGTTGCAATTGTATAATGCGTTGGCAGTATTCGGATAAAGATCCTCGCCAATTTACCGTAGACAATTAAAATAACAGCCTCGGTTTTGTCAGAAACAATGTGATGTTGACTTGTCTTGAGTGTAATAGACGCAACGGCGCTAGTTAAGACCATGCGGTGGCAATTGAGTATCGTCAGGAATCACTTGTAATTGTTTTCGTGTAAAACCCTGCTGAAGGGCAGTTGAATCCAGTCTATAGATTGCGTTGGAAACACTAGTGTTTCTACCCGTAGATCGTGTTATACTAGATATCTTGTGTGCAGTAACACTCCAAATAGGATCAGTAGCCCTTTTTCTGCCACCTTCAAGCTCTCCTGGTTCGTATAAATACCTAACAGTGATATTACTACCAAGAATTGGTTGGGAAATGCTAGAATCCTCTTGTGAAATTCTTCGAATTTCCATTTTAGGTATATACTTCTTTTTAATCGCGTTGATAGGTTTCATGTTGATTGTTCTAGTAATCTCATTATTCAGTGCGGTAATCACAGCTGGTAATCTTTTAACCCATTCATGAGATCTTTTTTCTTGGATGAATTCTTTTGCGTATTGATATCCAAATAACCGCTCAGCAATTGTCCGATTAAACCGTTCAACAATTGCCTGATCACGATGTAGCGCAGTATGTCCTCGTCTGATGGTGACATTATGATGTTTCATTGTTGATAACACTGCACCCTGAAATTCCTTGCCAGGATCAACTTGTAATAGATTTGGCCAGTGCAGAGGACCCTTTCGATAAATCCTTTCAAATGCAGAAGCAACTTCAGTGGCCGACTTTGTTTTTAACGGTTCTGCTTCTTTGTATCGACTTGCAACATCAACTACGGTTAGAGCGTATTTGTAACCACCATCATGTGGCAGAAATAGTATATCAGCTTGATGAACTTCATTAGGAACGGTCACATCAAAATGCGAGTAGTGAATTTGTTTAGGCGGTGGTAGATAAATTTGCCATATGGCTTGTTTGGATAACCAATTAGCAGCTGTAGTTTTTTTCACTTTTGCAGCACTAGCGAGTTTATTGATTGCTGCTTTACCCTTCCAGTATCCTTTTGGAGAATAGTAAACAGATTCCATATTGCTATTAATTACCAGCACCTAACATCAATTTGTCTTTCATAGCCGATTTTATTAACTATGAAGCTAATTTTTCTTTGAAGGATTTATCAGGAATAGCATTTAACGCATGAATTAAATTCAAATCTGCTAGATGTATGTGTTGCAAATTGCTGTTTTTATAAGCGACATCATGAGCGTGACATGCCTTATCAATGGCGTTTATTGGTTCTTCACCGGGTTTGGGTTGGTTGTTATTATTGAGTCTGATATCAAGTCTTGTTCCCGGTCCACAATAACTATACCCTGGAAGGTGTTTTTATCCTGGATACTTTGCCCATGGGATACCAGGGAGTTTAGTTAGCTTGGCTGCGATATCACCTCCTCGTTTTTTTTTAAAGGTTCCTTGGGTTTACCAAGGGAAACAAATCTAAATTTCTTTGTACTACATTGTACGCATTTACCAGAAAGCTCTGATCGGTTATTTTTAGTTGTAATCGTCGTCAGGTCATCTGTGCCAGTACGCGTTTTACACTTCACACAATATAGATCCATAATTTATGTATAGAGATATGAATATAATTGATTATTCAGCTACCCGACGACGGGAACCTATTAAACACCATGAAATGTTGCTGAATACAATTAGAATGATTATAATCGGGCCATCTGGAAGCGGCAAGACACAATTGTTACTTAATTTAATAACGAGATGGATGAAATGGGACAAATTGTATTTAATAGCCCCGAGTGTAGACGATCAGCGATGATATGAAGTGCTAAAGGATTTTAACGAGAAAGCAAAAGAATTTCAAATCGATGATGATTTTATTGAATTTATTACTGATATCAACGATGCGCCGAGTATTGATTCCATCGACGGAAGTATTAACAATTTAGTCGTATACGATGATGTGATGTTAGATAATCAAAAAAATCCTAGCAGAATTTTTTCTCGGGGTAGACACAAAAACACTGATGTGATATATGTCACTCAACGCTACACACAAATACCAAAAGTGATCAGAGATAACTGCAATTTATTGTGTGTATTTAATGGAGTTGACACACATACACTTAGAAATATTTGGCAAACTTGGTGCTGCGGTGATATGGATCATAATCGATTTAGAAATTTCTTTAGTCACGCTCAATCAATACCACACGGATTTATAACAATAAATTTAGCAGACCCTCGAACACGATATCGTATCGGACTTGATAAAATATTCGGTTGAAATCATAGGGGTGAGTGTTTAACCCAAAGGAGGCATTTCGAAGCCCCTGCAAGGACAAAAATCACTAAGGCCCCATTTGGCAAATGGAGACTTTATTTTTTTTCTGGTTTTCGTAGGAAGGGTTTTGACGGTTAAAATCACTAAGGCTCCATTTGGCAAATGGAGACTTCATTTTGTTTTGGTTAAAATACGAGATTTCGTAGGAAGGTTCTATTTGCCATTTTGAGAGTTAAAATCGATTTTTTGTTTGAAACATGTCCGATCCACCCCCTCTGCTGATGGTGTTGCTGATAAAGAGAAGTGACTTATCAATGGATATCGTAATAATATGAACAATTTATATTATTATATGCCTATCAATTATAGGTAATTCTAATATTTACAGCCAACGTTAATATATTTTAACTTTCATAAATGAGTTCTACTGCAATATTATTTCAAGCGAATACTTTGCCTGTATTATATATATTAACTACCACTAGAAAATTAGTAACTGTATGCTTATTTTGTAGGGATTAAACATGATTTTCAACTCCTGTACAGTTTACATCCGTTGCAATTTTGTTTTAACAAACATTGCATTTAGCTATATGTTCTGTATTGTTTAGTATTCCATCGCTGGAAGATCTGCTTTATTAATGTGAAGCATATAACATATTTTGCTGAATCGTTATAGTAAAACGCAATAATAAAACTCAATGATGTTACCCTGCTTGTTGAAAATGCTAGTACATTTGCGGCTCTATCATGAGTAAAAACATTATTAGTGTATACAATGGATAGCTTCTGCACTTGTAAATGCCAGCAAATACATAAACTATCAAATGTTGGTATACATATTAGTTCACAAAAAAGCAACATGTGAATTAGCACAGCCCTTCTGTTTAGATTTTAATCACAGCATCACGTATTTGTAGAGTGTTTTGAAGCTTTTAGGAGGCTTATTAATAATGAAACGTGAGCATGATTACCATTTGAAAATGTAGACAAAATGTATCCAACTTTACGAAATATTTTTTATGCATAAAGTCTGCATCCTTCAACCAAGTTTACAAGGCAACTCCCTTCCATCTACATAATTCGATATTTATCCTTGCCATATATATTTAATATATAAATATTTGGAATAAGTACTATATTGCAATGGGGAGCTGTTATTCATAGCATGCAAGTTATAGTCTTATATATTCAACTATCTTGCTTTTATAATGCTCACATATCTTGATCAGAAAAAATAACTATGGACTAACCAAGAGAAACATACATTCAAAACGTTTCCATGTCAGCAGATGTAATTTTATAAAGAAATGGATTCTAGTAGTCTGATCAAATCACGACTTTCTAGCTGCACCAACTCTAAAGTTTTCAAAAGCTATCATATATAAAAGAACTCAATATGCAAGGCATTTAAACGTGCTACGTTTGTTTTTCTAATGTAAGCACTATACATGTTTCGATTTAAAATTCCCATCAGAAACCATCAAATTATATGTAGGAATTAATTGATTGTACGTCGAGCTAGTTAATAGAAACCTGACTTGATAATAATGAACGCTAATTGATAATTTAAAACATATGGACCAAACACATCTCCATACATTTGCTAAATTCGTCATCATACCCATATTTTGGGTCAATAATTTACTTGCTAGTGCTATGAGTATAGACATTTTGCAAGAATGCATGCCTGTTGCGACAATATATCTTATAGAGCAAATAAATAAATTAAGCCCAGACAATTTAATTAATGTTTAAAACCTATTATTACAATAATGAAGGTTTTTATTTTAAAGAAAACGCAGTATTGTGAAAATATTTTCATTTAATATTTTCAGAGCAGTCGACATCCTATGCTCTGGTCTAAAACCTAACCTCGCATTTTGTCAAATTAAATATTTAAACAAATAATTCGTGTAAAATATATATATATATATATATATATATATATATATATATATATATATATATATATATATATATATATATATATATGGACACAACCTTTATACCACATAAATGAAAACTCTGCTTAAAAAGATCTATTGAATTCAAAATAGACCAGGGACAGTCGATTATTCGGGAATGCCTTACATGTTAATAATTTATATCGGACAACTACAACTAATTGTACCTATGGATGCTGCCTGAATATTTTATAGTGTTACAAATGTGTATGCATTGAAGTCAAATCATTAGTAAAAGGTTTTATAGAAAGATAAAATTAGTCCGGTACGCACAACATTTAAATTAAATTATCATAATAAAGCTAAATGCAAACAAGGATACTTTAGAAATTAAATATATCAAACGTATGTTAATGTGAAGTTTCACAACTTTGATCTATGAAAAATTTGAAGTTGAGATGAAATGTCAAAGTAAACAACACGTTCACAACTAGAGATTACTTCAACATGATATCATTCTCCAACAGGTAATATTACATATAAAAGCTTACATTATTATACTTAAGTTACCTTCATAAGTTAAATTGTCATTTTCATCTGTATATATATCATTCACCAGAATATCTAAAATTGATCCTTACCATATCATTGATCCTTTTGTTCTGAAAAACAATTATTGATGTATAGTTATATTTCAATTGAATGAATTAAAAAAACCTTTGACATGACGATCAGATTCGTAACTTGCAAGACGCTGTAAATATCTCCATCTTTGTTCCTGAACATAAGATCCGATATAAACAGGTTTCCATTTGTGTTGATTAAACATACTGTTTTATAGCATTATATAATAGTTAGCAGATATAAGTGTCAAATCTATAAGAGCACATAAGAAATAAGTTAAAAATAATACATGAAACATGAATATCAAATAAAATGGTAACAATAACCATCCTCTGCAAAGGGAACATCAATTCAAATAAATTATACTTAGTTTAGTACAAAACAATTCATACCTCTGCAATAATTATTACAACATTTTTGAAGACCAACATATCGGACAATCAAGACTAAACATAACTGCAAACATCAATAGAAAAGACGAAAAAAATTTGTACTCATGAAAAAACACAATCGGACAAGCATAATAAACAAGATGTGAGAATACGAAAATACTATGATCAAGAAAAGACGATCAGTAAGATAATAAGCAAGCAATGAGTCCGACGAACATAATCCATCACCAATCTCAATCTTTTGATCTGATTAACTGTCCTTGACCAACCTAAAACATTGACCTCCCTATGAAATCGTTAAAACTGAGTTTTCTAATTTGGCGTCTTTCGAATTTAATGATCAATTGTAAATTCTAGAAAATATAAGGCAAAGATCCATTCTATGTAAAACGTACTCCATTGTATTCCAACATTATAAGTATGTTATTGAGTGTTTGTATTCAAGCATTTGGAACATAACGATACGTTTAGTCAAATGATATGTACCAGAATAGAGCTAATCGCACCAACCTTTTCCAATACATTCTCTTTACTTTAGCTAGCTAGAGAAGTGTGAAAAACAGGCGCCTTTCTGTTTCTATATATTGCAAAATCAATTCGAAATTTATTACCGACTTTGGATTCTTTCATATTATAAAATTCTCAACTAGTTTTGTTTATCGCAATTCCAATAATCACATATCACTTTCCATTCAATGTGATAGATTACATTGCTTTCATTTCTTCAGGTCAGATGCAGTCAGCATGGTAAAATGATTTGACAAAATGAACCGTGTGTGAAAGAAAATATGTACAGAACCTTATGCCTTTCACATATATACTGTATCTTGAAATCAAAGATATGCCCAGTAAATGCACTCAACTGAACTCTTCAATATCGATATGACCGTTATGGTCGATGTCGAAATCGTTGAACTTGTTACGAATACCTTCGTCTGTTAATCCGTGATCCCTATAATATTTGTCCCCTGGAAGGAAATCATGACTGTTAAATCATATATACATTATTACAATGCAACAATACCGTGAATCGATTAATTCAATTAACAGATGGCATACGAGTGTACTATTCTAATGTATGAATTGAAGGTACGTTTACGTTAATTTGCACTTAGATACTTTATGTTTGACTTGAAACGATGTACGACAAGAACGAATCAAATGCATTGAAATAGTTATAATAGGTGTATATAATTTCGATATCATGTATTCATTCTTCAGTCTCTGACGTAGATTGTTTGTATGGCAACATTATATCCGCTTTAATTTTAAATCACGTACAAACTTTTAATGCCTAATTTATTTGCAAGTGTACGTAATAAGTATCTCCGTGGAAATTATAAATGTCCTGAACTGTTTAAATGCAAGATTCAAACGTTCAATAATCGATTGGAGATGTAGGTACCGAACAGAAACTTTATTCAACGGCCGATTCATTTTACAGTCAGGACAAAGACATATTAGATCTGAACTGTAGGAGCTATATAATAGAACTGAACTCTTAACATAGAATGCACAAAATTCAGTCAATTTTGTTGAGACACAGACTGAACGTTTCATTTATCACCCCGAATATCATCAGATTGAAAACGATTTTAAATAGCAAAAACTCGATGGAAATAATGCAACATTGTACAAATGACAATCAGTTCTCGCGATAGAAACCTTCTGAGCACATTGCAAATACTTCACTTTATACAAACTCGGATAGACTACAAACAATATTATTTTAATTAAAATAAGATACATAATGCCATGTTTTTCATTCACAAATATAATCGGTAACCTATCATAGTGACATGTCGTTTCTTCATCGTAAGAGAATTATACGGTTTGCTACATTGTCAATTTGTAAAGGAATCCATTAGAAATTATTTGAGTTTTCATTTAAAAGACTGCATGTTTGCGGCAAAACAAAACTAATGATGTTGGTAAAGTGTGGCTTGAGTACTTCGTCTACAAAGTGAAAGACATTTATATCTCAGGGAGCCATTTTAAATTGTACCCTAGTTATTTCAACATGTAAAGACAGATATTTTCATTGTGTGCTGGTGTTAGGCCTGGTGTGACCAAACTATCATTTTTGATTACTAAATTTTGATTTACATAAATGGACTTGCAATTGATTATTTTCCTATAAATGTTTGTTTGCAAGATGATCAAGTCTCTTTCTAATCGTCTATAATTCCGACGTGTTTGTCCATTCGCAACATCATTAAGTTAATATGTTTTCAACTGCCAAAAAAGTAGCATTTTCTATCACCAATTTTAAAACTGGATGATTTAAAAATTATATACTGGAAATTCAGAAACACTTTTAGGATGCGCTATATATGCAGATTAACTGACGTCATGACGTAGACAAGGACAAACGTTTAGACATTTTGTACGCACATAACTGATTATCAGACAAAATGTAAAAGGTAAAGACCGATGGCTGGTCCAGAAGTAACTAAATGAATGAACTCAGTTTTAAAATTGTCAGGAAATATTTGAATTATTTTCATAGTCTTTATATTACTAGTTATGGAAGATAGCTGTCTGCTTATGGACAACTAAACGTTACTCGAAAAAAAAATGTTTACGCATGGGCAATTGTGCATTGTGCTAAATATGTAATACTGATTGAAGCGCTACAATAAGACAATGGCAAGACAATACACTTATAAATACCTCTGGAAACGACGATCACCAGCAGACATGCAAACAGGAAACTAACGACTGAGAACTTCATTGTGAGAAGTGAAATTTGATCTCCAGTTCGATTTATCGGCCAGTAACATTGAAAGCCTTATTTATATACCTCTCCATATACGCGGTACTCACGAAAGATCAGACATGTCTTATCCCAGACATCGGCTTAATTCGACAGTAATAACAAATTAACACACTGAACTATATACCTTGATACGACTGGAGACATTTATTGTATTATGGCATTCATTTTAAACTCCGAAGTTTGTCTAGTGTGCTATTGGGTCATTAGGTCAAACAGAAACCTAGCGTCGAACATGATGATTTTATAAATCGTGGTTTAACATCTAATTCTTTTAAATTGTAATATATGCTGAGATTATTATTTTTATTTGATTAAGAATGGTAATGTTCAACTCATTGTCTTCAGGTGACTATATTTTCTGGAAAAAAAATGTTATCAGAACAAACTCTTCTGATAAAGACATTTCCGTGAATTTATGGTATATTCAATCCTAGAATTATATTAATATGATGAAACAAAAAATATTGCTAAATCAATACTTAGTAGGCTATAACAGACACTCCAACACCATTAGTTATTTTAGGGATTGGTGCTGAATTTTAATTAATATTTTCAATTAGTATATCTTGTGTCCGTTGGTCTTGGACAATTTTACGATGTTAGTGATATTCTCACACTTTCATTTTGCATTCAAGGAATATGAATATATTAGATATCGTCTAGAGTGTTTTTGTGTTCTACTATTTTCTGTTCCTTGTTTTAAAAACATGCAATGTAAACAAATCCATCTGACCACTAATTTCGTGCGTTAGCTTTTCTTCATTACGATCCCTTTCAAAATTTAAAAATAACACTTTATTTTGTTATTCTAATACTCATTATATATTGTTCTAAACATCTTGCAATGCACATTTCCAATCTCACACTAAAATCTTAAAGTCAGTGGAAATATTTATGTAAGGTGCTCCATGAACACCAACCGTAACAATGAAAGGAAATGCTAGAAAAAACGAACGAATATTCTCTGCAACTTTCAAACGGCTCAGATGTATTTGCTTGCTTAAAACGTCTTATTTAACTCATGTTATCTTTACTAGTTTGTGATCTCTATTATGCTTAAAGGAAATTCAACTATAATGGGGCAAGTTTAATACAGTATCGGGAGGATTTGTTCGCATGGAGTTATAGTTAAATAATATTTTAAATGCGAGAATTGTGCTGTAAACAGCAACTTTTACAGGAGGATAAAAAGCAACATTCCGAGCAGAATGCACCATAATAATTGTTGTAAAGGCCTGATTTTCCAGTTCTTACTCTCTATATCTTTGCAGTTGGATCGATTTAGACGAAACTGTAAACGGTATAATTTCTAACCTTAGAGCACAACATATCACGACCAACATAAACATATAACACTTTGTGATATATATATATATATATATATATATATATATATATATATATGAATGTAAGATACAATTATAACCCAATAAATTGGTCAGAAAGAATATGGGATCTATATTTATATGTTCATGATATTTATATATTTTAAACGCAAAGTAGCAAATAAACTGATTGCATCTTTTCTTATTATGGTTGATGTGGTCACAAATAGTGTACAGAGTCTTCTCCTTATCAGGAAATACTTAGATTTGGATTTGCTCGGTACGTTGAAACATACGTTTTGAGAAACAATACTTGTTAAAAAAATATTATATACGTAGTGTCCTTTGTCTGTAAAATTCTTTTCGATCAGTCAGTTCAAATCCTCCTGCGTTAATGTTCGACGTATTTGTTGATCTAATTACACAAAGAGTGACGCAGTTGTTGGAGTATAAAGTTCAAAGGGTCAACACAATATTGGATTTGAATGATACTAAAATTGAACTAAGATTCTACATAACATACTGCGTTATTGTGTGGTGACTAACATAAAGACATACAAATGTAGGTTGATGATCTCTGTGAGCAATATTTTTTTAAACATAATTTTAATATTAGATAATAATGTTGTAAAGTGAAAACATATTTGGATTATTTAATATAAAAAAGTCTTTAATGCAGAGAAATAGCAGCCAGCTTCTATCAAGAGTTATTTGCAGTTACTCAAATGTTGTGCAAGCAGCAGTGAACTGGGATTTTGAATCTTTTCAATTTTCGACAACGGAAACAAAGATTATGCGGTCTTTATCATTATCACGCTTTTGAACCAGATTAAAATATTATGTAGCAAATGCGTTTATCATATTATCGAGTTTAAACCCATCTAAAGGGTCTTTAGAACACACAAAAGAAAATTGTCCAGTAAGCTTAAACGTTATATTGTGTTTAATTTCATCGTTTATCGCTCTTTTTCAATTCCTAAGATTCATTTTTTTTCTAACAGGAAAACTATCGAACGGACCAATTGGATTTTAACTTGTGTTCTCGTCATATGTAATTGAAAATTACCATACCTGTGTGCCGTTGCAACGTCGTTAAAAAGCGTACACCATAGAGACCAGTGGTAACTTGGAAATGTCCTAAACTCATTCAATTTATATCTTCAATGTATTTCTCTGAACTGTCAGATTGCGTTGGACAATGAAAGATGTTCTGTTAATATTTTCTCATTATTGTATCTCTTGGATCATTAAGATATAAACTCCAGTCATTTCGAGATCGCATACAATGTTATGCTCTAGTTTCAGACCATGATATTGGCTTGAAGCGTATTGTTGCAATTAAGGTTTGCAATGACTAAAGTTACCTAAAATGCTTGAGATCTTAAAGGTATAAACGATATTTATCGTGGTCAAATACGCGTTAAATGACAATCATAGTAGCCTTGACAGGTATAAATAAAATATTTTTTTTTTCATTTAGGGATAAATAACAGTAACAAAATGTTTTGATAAAGCGAAAAATTAACTTAGACATACTGGTTAATATTATGAATTGTATTGTCCCTAGTAATCAGTAACTCATACAATCCACATCACACAATCCAGGCGTAATTATCATTAATTTTGTTCTGTCTTCATGTTGTTTTCTCGAACGATTCATACAACTGGAACATTCAGAAAGTAGTGGAGTAAGACTGCATTTTCGTGATTGAAGAGTAATGATAATTAGTAAGCTGTCAGAATGTATTATTAACAATACAATCAATTCCTTCTGATCTCGAACAAGTAACTGGGGATTATGGCAAAAATCATTATCACTATCGTTTATCTGCCACGGATACTTCTAGAGTTGTTCTTACATTGATACATTATTTGATCCAAATGATCGGTCATATTAATGTTATTGTGTACATTTGTTTGAACAATGAACAATTAACTTCAAACTTCATCGTTTTTGAAGATTTGATGTTAAACACAGCAACATTATTTCAAACATTAATTCAATATTCAACCCATCCTGCCGACTTAGAGGTATACGATACTAAACCCGTCAGGGTCATAACAAAGACTTAAATACAATTAATTCTAGCATCTGCTTCGTTAGGAACGATGTCGCAGTGCCAGACATCACTAAAACCGAGCACATTGCACAATACATAGTGAAACGACAAAAGATTATTTGCAAATTAACGTTAAAAATCCAAATCACGCTCACCCTATGACATACCAAGCTAATTTAATTTGTTGTGCTTTTACAAGAGCTCAAACACCCACAGTATATTTCTAGGCTACAATGGATGCAGAGATGATGACTCTGAACCATAATAAGATGATAATTCCTTTGCTTCAACAATATTGACTAAAACATGGACGATGTAATTGATGCTGAAAGATGCGAATATGCGCATATCTTGTAATGTATTACAAGAAAACAAACTAGTGCTATATGGTACAGATGTGGTGTAATGGCTATGTTCTTTTTCACACTTTCCGTTTTAAATAGCATAGTGTCCTGGCCTTACTAGGGCTACTGCCAGCTCCACTTCTATGACACAACTGCATTGCTACTACTAATAATAATATATTCTACAAGTAAAATCAATTCCACTATAGCGAAAATGGTTGAAAAATCA
This sequence comes from Unio pictorum, assembly GCA_030141615.1. NCBI lineage: Eukaryota > Metazoa > Mollusca > Bivalvia > Unionida > Unionidae > Unio > Unio pictorum. Next base: position 139,166 of record JARLTB010000163.1, on the reverse strand, counting down.
TCCTGGTGATTTCTAACGACAATGTTAATTGAACATGTGGACTACTAGGCAAGTATAGAGACGAAGGAAAGTGTTTAAGTATGATGACGTCACGGAAAAGATGATTTTAACAATGTTGTAACAAGGCTGCTACAATGGTTGGAACAAGTGTGCACCTGGTTAAAGTCAGTGCGGTAGTAAAGATATACTCCCAATAAATATCGAGTGAAATAAAATATTCAAAATACATTAATACACATGGACTGAAATTTAACAAGAAAACGGCATTTGGATAATACTTCTTCATTGTATATTGTCTCCAGTTCTTTCACCAGGTCCGGATTTTCCTATGAGTCCTTTCTTCCTCCTCCATTATTCATATTCGGTAATCCAGTTAGGATGTCCAATGGCTCAAAATCTTTCCTGAACCTTTATCGAACTCGTATTATGTTTCGCAAATTCCTTTTTGTTCTTTTTGGTCTCTTTTTGTTTCATTCTTTAACCCAGGTTTATTTAAATTTCTTTACTACTTCTTCCAACACCTTTCTCATCTTGTCTTTGGCTTTCTATATCTGGTCCACCCCCAAGTTTACAAATTTACAAATTACCACTCTGTCAAATATAGTACATCTTCTTGAAAACACCGGACTTGAATGATATCAGCTAAGGCCTCTTTCAAACCTGAAACTCTCATCAGATTTTGTAGATGGATAAAACTTCTCACTGTTGCTATCGCTCCAGTTACAGACTTGCAAACAAATCGCTCGCCAATCTGAAACTGTTCACACAGTCTGAGCTACCAGGATGATTCAAGTTCTCAATATTTCCCATCACATAGGACACGTCTAATAATCTAAACAAACTGTGTCTCAATTCAATGGCCATCTTCTTTCTTGCATATTGTATAGTATGGCTTAAAGGACGGATGTTTATATCTTAAAAGAAAAATTTCTTACCCTCACTTCACCTATGATATACTATGCACAGAAAAGGAAAGGAAAAACAAATCACAGCATTTAGAATCAAAATCAAAATATCTACTATCCACACAGATAGGAAGGAAAACAAACCCCAAATGAACTATCAGAATCACAATATATACTATGCACATGGAAGAGAAGGAAAATAAAACACAACTATAATATTAAAAATGTCAAACTCTAATATCAAAACAGAAAGGAGGAACACAAAAACACAATATACTATCAAAAAATATACAATCTCCTATCCACATGGACCGAAGGTAAAACAAACACAAACATACTATCCAAACAAAAGGAAGAGAAAACAAAACACACACTATGATATTAAACCCACAAAATGTACAATCCACAAAGTGAAGGAAAACAATATCACAACTATAATATCCACTTACCGGACGCAGAAGCAAAATCACACACACACAATAACATATCAGGAAAAGAGTGAATGTTTATAATCGCACTGCTCCAATCTCATACCAATTAGTAATTGAACATTCTATTTGCTCGACATTTGGTTAGGCAATCGAAGGACTGTTTTGTTTGAATTTAAAATGCACCTGGCTAAGTTTAATTTCTTTCTTGTCTGGCGCCATATACATACACAACGATTACTCCAGTTATTGACCCAAATGATTTGCGCGGTTGGGACTGCATAGGCAGATTGAGTAGCTTCACTATCCAAAAAATCCTTTTGAGGAATAGTGAATAACTGTTCATGTCTTCTTCTACATCACAACTGTGATTGTTACTGATGTCGCTGTCGCTATGGCTGTAGTTTGTGTGGCTGTTGCTGTCGTACTCGATCTAGTTTTTGAAATGTCATCTCAGCTTAAATATGACAGACTGCACACATCGTAAGTTTTGGTAAAATTGTTTTGTTATGTCCTCCTATTTTTGTATCACCTCCTTCTATGCCATGGCCTCCATGATCAGATCGACCAGTAGGCGCCTATCATGCACCATGTGCAATATGTTCTTCTTATATTTGATGCGAAAACGATGAGTAGCTAGACTTTTTTCTTCAGTTTAATTAAAGTTCTTCGTTCACCGGAAACATTCATCAGTGTTTTGTGCCAACAGTGTTGTACAATATGGATGTCATGTTGATTACCTAAAAAAGGACTATCGACATGAATGAAAGACCTTAATGTGAGTAGGAATAGGCCCAATACAAATTCAACCCTGTCAACCAACCTGCGAAGTGGTAAAAGTGATTATAGGCGCAAAGGCATCAAGTAATGACGAGAGAAATATAATTTTCTCATATCGCCAAGTTGAGAGGTAATGGGCGTGAAAGAGGAGGAAACGTCCCGGAAAGGCAGCATATGCATGTCGTTAGCCTTTAAATGCCATAGCCACACGTATTTTAAATTCAGTCCAGTTATACTAATGGGCAAACAATATACTAATATTGTGTAAGCCACCTATGCAATTGAATCAATTGTAATGGTTGAATTTATTTTATCTCCTAACATACCAATATTTCTAGTACATAGTGTACATATTATAACTCATTACGATTTGTATTCTAAAAAGTCAAAGCGACATATGTAGTTGTGTCACTGTTAGTTTGGAGAGATTATACATTTTGAGCGGTATTTCAAAATTGATCAAGTCAGATTTCTCCAAATAGCTTGTTTAAATAGTGTTGTCGTACCTATTGAGACTTGAATAACAGAAATGGCAATATGTATAGCCTTTAGAAAGGCTGTACAGCAGGAGGGCCGAAATGTCATTGTCTATCCTCTCTCTTTGCAATGAAGGCAGCAGGCTTTACTTCCTTCCTGGTTATTCCGGGAATGTACACTCTGTGAATGGAGGAAAAGTGATGCTCTACGTGGAAGAGATGATAGAGGCCGGTTTTTGACGATGTAATAGAAGTGCGTGAAGATCTTGAGGGTGAAGTGCCGCTAGACCGTTCTGGGTGGCGAAGTTTGCAGTGACCTTAAACCAATGTATGTTACGGCGTTAACAAAATTTCCCGCCTTCTTATTTTTCACTGATTAATTCAGTGAGCCCCAGGTCACTGCAAAGGTTTCCCATGATTTTGTCCTTTGTCTTTTTAGGCATACACACAGTCTTTACAAGCGACATAAATCCTTCTTGGGGCTAGGGTTCTTCCAGTAATTTATCAACATTTACTGCCAAATTTGAGGTTTGCTTGAGGGTAGGCGTACTGGTTTTTTCCTTCCCTCTTTTGACTTCCCATTTTTTGGTGTGGGTGGGGGTATTGGTGATGGTGTTCGTTCAGGCTGTGGCGGCGACGTCACACTCTCATCCGTTTGTACCGCAAAAAGCGCCTGAAGTTGATTGGAAAACTCTGCCATTTGATCCCTGACGGTCTTTATTTCATCTCCCTGTACAGTACCCTCCTTTTCCGGGGGAGTAAAGGCATGTTCTTTAGTGATTCTTGGTTGTGGGAGTGAGGTGCTTTCTCGGTCCAGCTGGGTCACTCGCCGCCGCTGTTGCTATCCTCTTCCCCTACGTCTCATGTACGTGAGATTCCATGTATCTTGTGTTTCGTCATTATTTTTATCCCATGCCAAGAGAAGGGTTGTCCGTTTCTCGGCTGCTCTAAGGCTTCATATCTAACGTTAACCCAACGCCGATAATGGCGCTGAGTGCCTGAGGTGGGATAATTCCATTTGCTGGCGTATACTGCTCTATGATATGATGCTTGTAGCTCAGTCGCCGCAGACTAGTAGCTAGACAGATGATCGTTTATCTTTGTATAAGATACGTGTGGAAAGAAAGAAAATATCCATCAATTCACCAAGTTTGATAACATCAACACAAAAATCTCGCGAACCTAAAATAAATATTAACTTACTTTTGTATCTACAAAAACTCAATTCCAAACACAAACACATAGCGACTAATTGCCAAGCTACATAAAGGATGATCTTATATACACACTTCTCACAAGATCAAAAAGATGAAGTGATTATAATAACACTTATATCTTGTTTCACATGAACATATTGACAACTGAAGTAGTATTTGTTTTCTAAAGTGTAGTGGTAGCCCTCGAAATTGCAGTTTTGTCGACGAGACGTGATGACCATCTTTCAGCGTCGAGAAATGGTTCCCCGTGGAGCGGCATGTTTTACAAAGGATATGATATGCTTCATTGGAAACAGAAAAATAACTACAGTAGTCCCCCTCTTGAACGGCCCCCTGACCAAAGGCCACCCGCTTCTTACGGCCAAAATCCCTTGGCACCGACGAGTTTGTATTCAAAAGTACCCCTCAAGAGCAACTACCCGTCTAACGCGACCAGCGGCCAGCATTTTAGTACAAAAAATAAAAGATGTCCCCCTCATGAACGGCCACTTGTGTTTCTTCAAATGTATCCAGAACCAAAAATTAATTCAAATCTTGACGTAAGGTAAGCAATTTTGATTATCTCTATCGTAGATAAACGTCTCCGAGTGTCAAGTCGCCGTTAAAAGTGTCGACTAAAGATTTATAGTATATCATTTTCTGTAAAAGTTGATGTTTACAGGAAATGTTATAACATTATAACAATAATGTTATGATAGAGTTTGGGATTTAACACCTATGTCGAGTTCATCTTTTTGATAATTGTAACCAGACGTAATTTTTATAATCATAACAGGGTCAGCATAGGCTACAAAAAGATTTTGTACATTGGCACACACAGAGAACCTTAAAAAAACAACAGGGTATCAGACAAAGACCGGAAAAATCATGTTTATACACATTATGGCTGCCTTTACGTTGACTTTTTTTTTGTACGCTCGACACAAGTTTTGTCTGCATAATTAAATCGCATACAGTCAGCAATAACCGAATAAAACATTACCTAACATTAAAATATCATCACATTAACGGATACATTATTTTATAAGAAAGTCGCCTGTTATTCTACTCGACGACGTCGGGGGGGGGGGGGGGGAATGCCGATCAATTTTATGTAGGAAAGAATCGAAAAGACAAGTTTATGTTGAAATAATTTGAATAAACAAAGTCATAACCGATAAGAAGGTTTTTCAGCAGCATTGGGAAAATGGAGAAAATGGAAACATACTTATGTATGTACCAAGATGTAAATGACGTTTATGAATCCATTTGCAATGTGCATGACAACAATTCCCGCTCGCATATCACACTTACGACAAGAAAGATAAAGTAGTTGAAATAAATTTGTTATTATAACAAAACGAACCTCGTAATGAAGAATGTTTCATTTAGACGAAGATATTTAATGTTTTGAAGAATGTAGCTTTCTTACTACGTACATTACATATGCATGTACTTCTCATAATATATTTAGCCCCCCTCTGGAACGGCCACCCGTCTTATAAGGCGACTTTCCCTGTGTGGCGGCATAAGAGGGAGAGTACTGTATTTCCAAAAATCAAAAGTACATACCTTTCTATCAATTCATCTTTCTCATTACTTATTTTCTCTCTGAATAAGTCTTCTATCAGGTGTTCGGTCACTTTTACTATTCTGACATTGTCTGTTGTTCTGGTATCGATATCAGATTGTGTCTGAAACGATGTACGTTTGCGTAAGTATTGTTCGGCTTAGCTAGTCTTGAACAAATCTTCATAAGTTGATGGGTCAATAATGAATGGTCAGACTGGAGACTGTTTATATTGATAAAGTTCAAGCGCTGACGCAATAGTAAACCTCCTTAAGATTCGTTTCTGGATTTTGGGTGAATTATATAGAGAATTAAAAGAAAATGGCTATATAAAAAGACACATTTGTTTTCAAAACAAAACATTTCTTTATTCAAATAAAAAAGAACTAACTTTGATAATAAAGAACAAAGAACACAATTGCTTTAAAAACACAAATAATTGTTAACATGGTTGAAACCGTTGTGAATAAGTTAGCTCAATTTTATGGAATGTTAGTCATTAGGCCTTTGATGTACACTATGTTTCCTAGCTACCGGCAACATATAAACATAATAGTAACAAAACCATAACTCTATTTTGTGATCGTTTCTAGAAGGATGACGATCAAAATAAGTCAATAAATGTTTTAAAGTATTTCCAAAATTATGTTGATGCAGACAATATGCACAATATTATCCATCTACCACAGAATATGTGCCTTATAAATTCACAATATTGAATCGTGTCGCCCGATAGTTAACTATGTCGTCTTCCATAAGTCGCAATCAATAAGAATCAAAATACTCCAGACATCTGTCTTTATCAATGTAGAAGGATAACCAGCGGATTCCTGGAAGATGGTTTTCGTCGCTATTGATGACATGCGTTTTCGTGAGTGAAGAATAATGATAATTATTAACCTGTCAGTACGGATTATTAACAATACAATCAATTCCTGGGGATTAAGGCAAAAATCATTATCACTGTCTTTTATCTGCCACGGATACTTCTACAGTTGTTCTTACATTGATACATAATTTGATCCAAAAGATCGGTCATATTAATGTTATTGTGTACATTTGTTTGAACAATGAACAATGAACTTCAATAATTCAATACTCAACCCATCCTGCCGACTTAGAGGTATACGATACTAAACCCGTCAGGGTCATAACAAAGACTTAAATACAATTAGTGCTAGCATCTGCTTCGTTAGGCACGATGTCTCTGTGCTAGAAATCACTAAAACCTAGCACACTGTGCAATACTTAGTGAAACGACAAAAGAGTATTTACAAATCAACGTTAAAAATCCAAATCATACTCTCCCTATGACATAGTGATGTCTAGCACTGAGACATCGTGCCTAACGAAGCAGATGCTAGAATTAATTGTATTTAATTCTTATTTATGACTCTAGTATCGTATACCAATAAGTCGGCAGGATGGTTTGACTATTGAATAATTGTTTGAATTAATGTTGCTGTGTTTAACATCGAATCTTCAAAAATGAAAGATTTTGAAGTTAAGTTTTCAACATGTTCAAACAAATGTACACAATAACATTAATATGACCGATCTTTTCGATCAAATTATGTATCAATGTAAGAACAACTGTAGGAATATCCGTGGCAGATAAACGACAGTGATAATGTTTTTTGCCATAATCCCCAGTTACTTGTTCGAGATCAGAAGGAATTAACTGTATTGTTAATAATCCGTTCTGACAAATTACTAATTATCATTATTCTTCACTCACGAAAACGCAGTCTCAATTCCATTACTTTCTGAATATTCCAGTTGTATGAATCTTTCGAGAATACAACATGAAGACAGAACAAAATTAATGATAATTACGACTGGATTGTGTGATGTGGATTGTATGAGTTACTGATTACTAGGGACAATACAATTCATAATATTAACCAGGTTGTCTAAGTTAATTTTTCGCTTTTTTAAAACATTTTGTTACTGATATTTATCCCTAAATGAAAAAAAATATTTTATTTCTAATTCTCAAGGCTGCTATGATTGTCATTTAACGCGTATTTGACAACAATACATATCGTTTTTATTTTTAAGATCTCAGTCATTTTAGGGATATTTAGTCATTGCAAACCTTAATTGCAACAATACGCTTCAAACCAATATCATGGTTTGAAATTGGAGCATAAAAGTGAATGTGATCTCGCAGTATGTTATGTAGATTCTTAGTATAACTTTAGTATCATTCAAATCCAATATTGTGTTGACCCTTTGAACTTTATACTCCAACAACCGCGTCACTCTCGGTGAAAATAGATCATCAAATACGTCGAACATTAACGCAGGAGGATTTGGACTGACTGATCGAAAAGGTTTTTACAGATAAAGGACACTACTTATATAATATTTTTTTTACAAATATTGTTTCGCAAAACGTATATTTTCAACGTGCCGAGCAAATCCAAATCTAAGTATTTCCTGATAAAAGAGGTTCTGCCATTAGAAGACTCTAAATACTATTTGTGACCACATCAACCATAATAAGAAAAGGAGCAATCAGTTTATTTGCTACTTTGCGTTTAAACATATATAAATATCATGAACAGATAAATATAGATCCCAGATTCTTCCTGACCCATTTATTGGGTTATGATTGTATCTTACATTCATATATATTTCACAAAGTGTTAAATGTTTCTGTTGGTCTTGACATGTTGTGCTCTTAGGCTTGAAATTATATCGTTTACAGTTTCGTCTAAATCGATAAAACTGCAAACATATTGAAACTGAGAACTGGAAAATCAGGCCTGTACAACAATTATTATGGTGCATTCTGCTCGGAATGTTTCCTTTTAATCTCATGTAAAAGTTGCTGTATATGGCACAAGTCTCGCAGTTAAAATATTATTTAACTCTAACTCCATGTGCACAAATCCTCCCAATACTGTATTTAAATTGCCCCATTATAGTTGAATTTCCTTAGAGCATAATAGAGATCACAAACTAGTAAAGATAACATGAGTTAAATAAGACGTTTTAAGCAAGCAAATAGATCTGAGCCGTCTGTAAGTTGCAAAGAATATTCGTTCGTTTTTTTTACAGCATTTACTTTCATTGTTACGGTTGGTGTTCATGGAGCACCTTACATAAATATTTCTACTGACTTTAAGATTTTAGTGTGAGATTGGAAAAGTACATTGCAAGATATTCTTTGTTTAGAACAATATATAATGAGTATTAGAATAACAAAATAAAGGGTTATTTTTAAATTTTGAAAGGGATCGTAATGAAGAAAAGCTAACGCACGAAATTAGTGGTCAGATGGATTTGTTTACATTGGATGTTTCTAAAACAAGGAACAGAAAATAGTAGAACACAAAAACACTAGACGATATCTAATATATTCATATTCCTTGAATGCTAGGTGAAAGTGTGAGAATATCACTAACATCGTAAAATTGTCCAAGACCAACGGACACAAGATATACTAATTGAAAATATTAATTAAAATTCAGCACCAATCCCTAAAATAACTAATGGTGTTGGAGTGTCTGTTATAGCCTACTAAGTATTGATGGAGCAATATTTTTTGTTCCATCATATTAATATAATTCTAGGATTGAATATACCATAAATTCACGGAAATGTCTTTATCAGAAGAGTTTGTTCTGATAACATTTTTTTTCCAGAGAATATAGTCACTTGAAGACAATGAGTTGAACATTACCATTCTTAATGAAATAAAAATAATAATCTCAGCATATATTACAATTTATTAGAATTAGATATTAAACCACGATTTATAAAATCATCAGGTTCAACGTATAGGTTTCAGTTTGACCTAATGACCCAATAGCACACTAGACAAACTTCGGAGTTTAAAATGAATGCCATAATACAATAAATGTCTCCAGTCGTATCAAGGTATATAGTTCAGTGTGTTAATTTGTTATTACTGTCGAATTAAGCCGATGTCTGGGATAAGACATGTCTGATCTTTCGTGAGTACCGCGTATATGGAGAGGTATATAAATAAGGCTTTCAATGTTACTGGCCGATAAATCGAACTGGAGATCAAATTTCACTTCTCACAATGAAGTTCTCAGTCGTTAGTTTGCTGTTTGCAAGTCTGCTGGTGATCGTCGTTTCCAGAGGTATTTATTCGTGTATTGTCTTGCCATTGTCTTATGTGTAGCGCTTCAATCAGTATTACATAATTAGCACAATGCACAATTGCCTATGCGTAAACATTTTGTTTTCGAGTAACGTTTAGTTGTCCCTAAGCAGACAGCTATCTTCCATGACGAGTAATATAAAGACTATGAAAATAATTCAAAGATTTCCTGATAATTTTAAAACTGAGTTCACTCATTTAGTTACTTCTGGACCAGACATCGGTCTTTACTTTTTACATTTTGTCTGATAATCAGTTATGTGCGTACAAAATGTCTAAACGTTTGTCCTTGTCTACGTCATGAAGTCAGGTAATATGCATATATAGCGCATCTTAAAAGTGTTTCTGAATTTCCAGTATATAATTTTTAAATCATACAGTTTTAAAATTGGTGATAGAAAATGCTAATTTTTGGCAGTTGAAAACATATTAACTTAAGGATGATGCGAATGGACAAACTCGCCGGGATTATAGACGATTAGAAGGAGACTTGATCATCTTGCAAACAAACATTTATAGGAAAATAATAAATTTCAAGTCCATTTATGTAAATCAAAATTTAGTAATCAAAAATGATAGTTTGGTCTCACCAGCCCTAACACCAGCACACAATGAAAATATCTGTCTTTACATGTTGAAATAACTAGGGTACAATATAAAGTAGCTCCCTGAGATATAAATGTCTTTCACTTTGTAGACGAAGTACTCAAGCCACACTTTGCCATCATCATTAGTTTTGTTTTGCCGCAAAAGCTCAGTCTTTTAAATGAAAACTCAAATAATTTCTAATGGATTCCTCTACAACTTGACAAAGTAGCAAACCGTATAATTTTCTTACGATAAAGAAACGACATGTCACTATGATAGGCTAATGTTTATTTTTGTGAATGAAAAGCATGGCAATATGTAGCTTATTTTAATTATAATAATATTGTTTGTAGTCTATCTGAGTTTGCAATGTGCTCAATTGCAGTGTTAGATGGTTTCTATCGTAAGAACTGGTTGTCATTTGTACCATGTTGCATTGTTTTCATCGAGTTTTTGCTATTTCAAATCGTTTTTAATCTGATATTCTGGGTGATAAATAAAACGTTCAGTCTGTGTCTCAACCAAATTGACTGAAATTTTGTGCATTCTATGTTAAGAGTTCAGTTCTATGTAATAGCTCTTACAGTTCAGATCTAATATGTGTTTGTCCTGACTGTAAAATGAATCGGCCGTTGAATAAAGTTTCTGCTCGGTACCTACTTACCCAATCGATTATTAAACGTTTGAATCTTGCATTTTAACAGTTCAGGACATTTATAATTTCCACAGAGATACTTATTACGTACACTTGCAAATAAATTAGGCATTGAAAGTTTGTACGTGATTTAAAATTAAAGCGGACATAATGTTGCCATACAAACAATCTACGTCAGAGACTGAAGAATGAATAAATGATATCTATTATATCACCTATTATAACTATGTCTTGTTCTTGTCGCACATCGTTTCAAGTCAAACATAACGTATCTAAGTGCTAATTAACGTAAACGTACCTTCAATTCATACATTTGAATAGTACACTCGTATGCCATCTGTTAATTGAATTAATCAAGTCACGGTATTGTTGCATTGTAATAATGTATATATGATTTAACAGTCATGATTTCCTTGAAGGGGGCAAATATTATAAGGATCAAGGATTAACGGACGAAGATATACGTAACAAGTTCAACGATTTCGACATCGACCATAACGGTCATATCGATATGGAAGAGTTCAAGTGAGTGAATTTACTGGCATGTCTTTGTTTTCAAGATACAGTAAATATGTGAAGATTATAAGGTTCTGTACATATTTTCTTCCACACACGGTTCATTTCGTCAAATCATTTTACCATACTGACTGCATCTGACCTGATGAAATGAAAGCACTATAGTCTATCACATTCAATGGAAAGTGATATGTGATTAATGGAATTGCGATTAACAAACCTAGTTGAACATTTTACAATATTAAAGAATCCGAAGTCGGTAATATATTGCGAATTGATTTAGCAAGATATAGAAACAGAAATGAGCCTGTTTTTCTCACTTTTCAAACTAAAGTAAAAAGAATGTATTGGAAAAGGTTGGTGCGATTAACTCTATTCTGGTGCATATCATTTGACAGAACGTAGCATTATGTTCCAAATGCTTGAATAAAACACTCAATATTTATATTTATAATGCTGGCATACAATGGAGCTCATTTTACATAGAATGAATCTTTGCCATATATTTTCTAGAATTTACAATGGATCATTAAATTCGAAAGACGCCAAAGTAGAAAACACAATTTTCACGATCTCATAGGGAGGTCAATGTTTCAGGTTGGTCAAGGACAGTTACTCAGATCAAAATATTGAGATTGGTGATGGATTATGTTCGTCGGACTCATTGCGTGTTTATTATCTTACGGATCGTCTTTTCTTGACGATAGTATTTTCGTATTCTCACATCTTGTTTATTATGCTTGTCCGATTGTGTTTTCTGATGAGTACAACTTATACTTTCGTCTTTTCTACTGATGTTTCCAGTTCTGATTAGTCTTGATTGTCCGATATGTTGGTTTTCAAAAATGTTGTAATAATTATTGCAGAGATATGAATTGTTTTGAACTGAACTTGGTCTTACTTATTTGAATGGATGTTTTCTTTGCAGAGGATGATTATTGTTACCACTTTATTTGATCTTCATGTTTCATGTATTATTTTTAATTTATTTTTTACGTGCTCTTATAGATTTGCCACTTATATCTGCACTATTGTATAATGCTATAAAACAGTATGTATAATCAACACAAATGGAAACCTGTTTATATCTGATCTTATGTTCAGGAACAAAGAGGGAGATATTTACAGCGTTTTTTTAATTCATTCACTTGAAATCTAACTATACATCAATATTTTTTTCAGAACGAAAGGAAAAACGAAATGGTTAGGAACAATTCTAAATATTCTGGTGAATGATATATATACAGATGAAAATGACCGTTTAACTTATGAAGGTAACTTAAGTATAATAATGTAAGCTTTTATATGTAATATTATCTGTTGGAGAATGATACCATGTTGAAGTAATCTCTAGTTGTGAAAGTGTTGTTTACTTTGACATTACATCTCAACTTCAAATTGTTCATTGATCAAAGTTGTGAAACTTATTAACATACGTTTGATATATTTAATTTTCAAAGTATACTTTCTTGTATTTAGCTTTATTATGATAATTTAATTTAATGTTGTGCCTACCGGACTAATTGTATCTTTCTATAAAACCTTTTATTAATGATTTGACTTCATGCATACACATTTGTACCACTATTATTAATAGGTTTTAAACATTAATTACATTGTCTGGGCCTAATTTATGTATTTGTTCTTTAAGATATATTGTCGCAACAGGCATGCATTCTTGCAAAATGTCGATACTCAGTCAATTATTTACCCAAAATATGGGTATGATGACAAAGTTATTAAATTTATGGAGATGTGTTTGGTTCATATGTTTTGAATTATCATTTAGCATTCATTATTATCAAGTCAAGTATCCATTAACTAGCTCAAAGTACAATCATTTAATTTGTACATATCTTTTGACGGTTTCAGATGGGAATTTTAAATCGAAACATGGATAGTGCTTACGTTAGAAAAGCAAACCTAGCACGTTTGAATGCCTAGCATATTGAATTATTTTATATATGATAGCTTTTTAAAACTTTAGAGTTGGTGCAGCTAGAAAGTCGTGATTTGATCAGACTACTAGATTCCATTTCTTTATAAAATTACATCTGCTGACATGGACACGTTTTGAATGTATGTTTCTCTTGGTTTATCCATAGTTTATTTTTCTGATCAAGATATGTGAGCCTTACAAAAGCAAGATAGTTGAATATATATGACTATAACTTGCATGCTATAAATAAAAGCTCCCCATTACACTATAGTACTTATTCCAAATATTTATATGGCAAGAATAAATATCGAATTATGTAGATGGAAGGGAGTTGCCTTGTAAACTTGGTTCAAGGATGCAGACTGTATGCAGAAAAAATATTTCGTAAAGTTGGATACATTTTGTCTACATTTTCAAATGGTAATCATGCTCACGTTTCATTATTACTAAGCTTCCTAAAAGCTTCAAAACACTCAATATGTGATGTTGTGATTAAAATCGAAACAGAAGGGCTGTGCTAATTCACATGTTGCTTTTTTGTGAACTAATATGTATACCAACATTTGATTGTTTATGTATTTGCTGGCATTTACAAGTGAAGAAGCTATCCATATTATACACTAATAATGTTTTTTTTACTAATGATAGAGCCGCAAATGTACTAGCATTTTTCACAAGCGGGATAACACCATCGATTTTTCTTATTGCGTATTACTATTACAATTCAGCACAATATGTTCTATGCTTCACATTAATAAAGCAGATCTTCTAGCGATGGAATGCTAAACAACACAGAACATAGAGCTAAATGCAATGTTCGTTAAAACAAAATTGCATCGGATGAAAACTGTACAGGATTTGAAAATCATGTTTAATCCTACAAAATAAGCACACAGTTACTAATTTTCTATTGGTCGTTAATATTGATAATACAAGCAAAGTGCTCGCTCGAAACAATATTGCAGTAGAGCTCATTTATGAAAGTTAAAATATATTAAAGTTGGTGAGTTTCCCTCTCTATAAAATTTAAGATGTAAATATTAGAATTATCTATAATTGATAGGTATATTATAATATAAATTGTTCATATTATTAATATATCCATTGATAGTTCACTTCTCGTTATCAGCAATACCACAGTCCTAACGAAACTCTACTCAATGATTTTAGTCTCCAAAACGATCATGATTTTGCTTTCATGTCAAATCAGAGTCTCTCACCTATTGTGATCTAATATATTATTTTATAATCATTATGCTTACTATATGTGTTCAGCTCTGTATTTCGTATAAGACAATGGAAGGATATATTTTCAGTTAAATATGGAACAAAATATTTAAAACATGCTTCAAAATGTATTATGATATATGAAATGAATATGTTCTTCTGTATTTCAGAATTTAAAGCCAAAAATATTTGGCTTTTGGGTGAAAGGAAAGAATGAGATGGAACTGGCCCATTATGAACTCCACTGGGAAAAAAAGTAATGCTATGTACAAACTATTATTTCAAATAGATAATACATGTATTTAAATATTAAAGATTTTATGAAACTCTTCTATTAAACTGTTTTAACTTCTTTAGCTTGCTGAACACGTCAGAATGAGTTTAAAATGACTTTAAGTTTTTTATATTGTATAATTCTTTGCTGAATGTTAAGCCCAAAAGAAATATGCTCAAAATATTTGGAAATTTAATTATCGTAGTTGTTCTTCGATCTCGTTATATGAACAATTCAATGAGGTAAACCTATTTATTAAATCAAAACCTAACCAGGTTGGAATGCCGCGTACAGACCGAAATCTGTTGTAAATATTTTTCCTGTTAATTATTTCATATTCTTTGTGATTTAAGTTGATGACTGAAGTTTACTTCACAAACAAATGAAAACAATTATGTTTGTTGTTGGTAAATTATGCAAACGTGCTTTTTAAACAAAGGAAACAATACTCATATATCATCATCCATTATATTAGTTATGATACCAGTAAGTATATTTATTGACAATATGACGACAATAGCAATCTTTAGGGTGACCTAAGTTATTTACACCTCTGATTACAAAGAATTAGACCTTAATTCTTGTATTTCTTATTTATTAATTTAACATTTCTGATTGGTATTGTTTCCATGTTATAATATACTCCATGCTTCGTTTACGTAGATAACATTGTCAGAAGTATAGTCTCTCTACGCTATATTGAACGGAACACAATCAAATAGCATCATATAGATTATACTGCCATACGTTACTTTATAATGTTTCCAACTTATGAGTTAAACAATTCGTAATCTACTCCGAATAGACATATATCTGATATTTCTCTATTTGTGGTATAAGGTTATCAAAGGGATTCATTCGGAGGATGGAATGTAATTCATTTTTGGAGTATATTTTTTACCGTTTTTGTATTTACCTGTCATCATATAGCAACTATTGTGTTGAGATAAGATAATAGAAGCACAAAACAATTACTTGATACTTTTACTAGATTATCAAAGGAAATAAATTTCACCGTAGCATCCTGTCATTTAGATTGGTACACAATGTAAATGTTAACCCGTACAATTTTAGGAAACAAATGCTCATGATAAAGCATCACTTTATACACACGTTATAGGTTACAGTTAACATATATAATCAGCCATCCTAGAAAATCAAAGACATAGCGTTGACTTTTCTTCAATCGAACGGATAACCTACCTACGAGGTCACTTTCGACTCGCTTCAATCCGCACCATACACATTTTTGGCTAAGCGGCAATGAAAGCTCCCGTCAAGAATAAGTGTGTTCCTGTTAATTTTGTTTTAGCTAGAGTGTTTTCCGTGCTGAAAACATAAGACGTGACTGGTGGTTACATGTTGTATTACAGGTACAAAAGTATCTAAACATGAAACGAAAACGCCGTATTGTGATCAATTCAAAGCAAAAAATAGTCTGCAAGGTATTTTCATAATCTCAAAATAGTCTGCATTGTATTTTTAAAATCTCACAATGAAATCTGGATTAACGGTTTCATTAACATGGCTAAATTGTAATTGTTTGAAATTGAAAAAGATAATGATATGTTTAGTAAACAAACTGACATCAACAACATCTAAGTCGCCAAAGAACTAAAAACTACAATAAAATGACGAATAGTTACCAAGATTGGTCAATGTGATTGTAACGAATTGATGCAATATTCGCACGATAACACTTTCAAATGTGTAGGTAAGCAACCATAGAGAACGGGCAATCATATGCAGGAAATGTATGAATTCTAAATTGTTTGCTTCGATATGTCTCCTTGCTTGCTTGGTGGTGTTAATATTTAGTTGGACGATGTATATAAACTTTCACACTTTCTTTAAACCTCAGAGGTCAATTAATATAACAGTCTTGATCTATGGTGAGAGTGCTGCCTTCCAATTAAGTAGCAATTCATTGATGACGTCGAAATCAGAACTCTGCGGTAATTCACCCGTAGTTTGAAGACCAGGAAAATACCATTATGAAACAGTTAGTAAATTATCTACATTTATTGGTGTAAATCGAAAGAACAATAGTACTCGCAAAAGGATCCTTAACTTAAAGTAGGTTGTTCGTTATTAACGTGCTTTAAGTCACAGGTCATATTGTATTAACTGTGCTAACTGTATTTCATGTTGTTTCAGCTTAAACAACACGCGCATCACTAACATGAAGTAGATATGATGGATTTCGATGAAGTGTTATCCATTGCATCTTTTGAGCTTCTTGGTCTACAACTATATGAGTAATTAATTAAATAAAGTTTAATATCTCCTGTTAGAAACAAAAATAATAACAACGTCGGGGTTGCTATTTCGTACAATTTGTAGAGCTTTAGTTTGTGATACCAATAGCAGCAGAGAGACTTAACCGACTAAATCGAAACGTTACCCTTTTTTTGATTACCAAATCCACTAATGGTGACTATCATCGAAGTCAGTTCAATGACTACACTTAGATTGACCCAAACCAATGTTGTAGTTGACCCCTGTCTGCTGCTCTCTCCATGTGATAAATTGTCAACCTGATGATTAAAAAAAATCTTGTACATATATCAAACAAAATGAATAATCGGAAAACGATCAATCTGAGATATTTTTGAACTTTGAGTAATATTCTTCCTCGATTAGCGAAATATTTTATAGATACATGCCATGAAATCATTATATATATAAAAATGTGTACAAATTTGGGACAAGCATATGCTACTAAATTAGATTAAGAAGTAATCAAAAAATTATTATTTTGAGAGATTAGCTTCGAAGAAAACTTTAAGAACGCCAGGAGTCACAAGTTGATTATGTAGAAGGTACAGAAAAAATATTTAAACCTATTACTGCAACAACTGAGGAAGTTGTATGGGCGATATCACTGATCCAGAAAAAAAGAAACTTCTTCTTGGGACAGTACAAGAAACCGCTAGGGCAACGCAAGAGATTTTACAAGCTCATCCACCTAGAATAGCTGCCGCATAACCTCAACAAGATATTGAAAACACTTACACGCCGCATAACCTCAACAAGATATTGAAAACACTTACACTGAAATAGCTCATGTGAAAGATAAACTTGCATCCAAATCTAAAGCAAATATCTTAAAGAAAATGTTAAGGGAGAAGATATTTCTCGTTTTGCATATCATAATCTTTTTCAAAAATCTGAAATTTTAAAACCTAAGCACGCTCAAAAAAATAAAGATAACTATTTTAAATGGCAATATCATTTTTACTACAATACAATTCAGACTAGAGTTGTTGATCCAGTATATAATCAATATATTAACGATAGGAAAAGGTTTCATTCAGAAAAAAACTCAACAGCAAATAGAACAACAACCCCAGTATAAACTTTCTCCACCTTTGCAACAAATAGAACAAAAAGAGATGATGTTGGAAGCTGAAAAATTTAGAAGTGATCAAAGAAAAGAAAAGGTGAAACAAAAAGTAGGATGATCGAATAGAAGAACAGTTGGAACGGATGGACAAGAGAGAGAGCAGTGATATATATATATATATATATATATATATATATATATATATATATATATATATATATATATATGACCTTTAACCTCTAGGATCGAGTGTTCTAGCGGGTCCAAGGCATATTATTGACATCACAACCTTTGAACCCTAATATCACCACCGTGCCCTTTCAGGTTTAAGGTACATGACACATATGATCTTAATAAAGGACTGTAAAACCTTTTAATCTCTAATTTAAAGTGTTATTCTAGATTCAAGGCACATTAAACATATACAACCTTTGAACCCCAAGTTCACCACCGTTACCTTGCAGGTTCAGGCATATTGACAGTGCAAACCTTAAAATCAGATTTAAGATACATGGAACATATAATCTTAATTAATGACAGCACAACATTAATATAATACAAATTACGTATTACAATGACCTCTCAACAGATTATGTACACACCATACCCCCCCCCACGGATATCAAATCCGAGGTGAGTAAAACGATCTCCCACGACGATCGCGGTGAGATGTTTGTCCATAATCTGTAGAATTTTGAATTTTGATATTATTGAATTGCTTTTTTGAATTTTCGATTTTTTTCAAATGTCAAGGTCATTTAAATCATATATATATATATGTAATATTTTTAATTTAAATACTTGTTTTAATTATAATGATGGGGGAATTCGAGAGATTATCCAAGATCGAGCCTTCCAAAAAAAAAAAGATTTAATCTTGACATAATATCCCCTGTGCCGATGCGAGATCTGGTTGATCCGACGTGTGTGATGTGTGGATAACCGACGTAATTCGTGGGCAGAAAAGGTCAAATTTACCGGAGAAAATATCAGAGATGTTGCTGAACTAGGAAATAAATTGAAATTCCCTATAACAGTAAAAACGAAAACAGGAGAGATTTCAATCAAAGGGAGTTTTAATCGAAATTGTTGATCATAATGCGTATGCGTGGATTAATGCAGTGACAATATTTCACACACGAGGACGGTTAAATTCTATAACGGAGATATCTTCGACCTTATTAACGAATTAAATAAAAACGATCCTGTATCCGTGTGGCTGTTTAGTTCTGAAAATGAATCGGATCAGTTTGTAAGACCAAATGGTGATATTTATCGACTAGAATCGCTCCACGAGTAAATGAGAGAATATACGCCTGAAGAAAAATTACTACATGAAT
The DNA here is from genome assembly GCA_030141615.1 of Unio pictorum. NCBI lineage: Eukaryota > Metazoa > Mollusca > Bivalvia > Unionida > Unionidae > Unio > Unio pictorum. The sequence continues at coordinate 119,788 of JARLTB010000163.1, read as the reverse complement.
GTTTTACTGTTCCATCGGTTGCAGTTCATTTTGCTGGAGACAAAAAGTCCTGTAAACCAACTCGGTTTGATCTTGTTGATGATATAATATTAGGTTGTATTGAATATGGTCAAGGTGGACTGTGGATCTGTAAATACTCGCGTAAAGATGTTGTATCAGTTGATATCGTTGCATGTTATCCGGGAAGTTTTCTGGGATACGACGAGTGTTCTCATAGTTTGGGATGAAATATGTCCTGTATCATTAGATAATCTAAAAATATTTGTTGATTGGTTGTTGACGAAAAACACTGCTGTTATAATGTGCAGCGATCATGGTCAACCACCACCCCTTGTTGGACCGTCTCCACACGAATGGCGAAAGAGATCCGTTGACTATTAAGAAGAAATGGTTGACGATCATGGAGCACTTGATTCAACATTGAGGGAGTTTAAAAATTTAATCAGATTACAACCGAATAAAATTCAATGCAAAGTATTGCGTAATATAATCTCAAAAACCTCCTTGAACAACTTTTGGGATGCTTGGAGACCAAATGATCTGATAGTTGCAAGTAGAAAGCTAGTTCGTGACACACTTCAACAAAGATTATTTCTGCTACATAAAGAAATATTGGCAGATATGTCGGTACCATTATGTTATCGTCCAGCAGATATGCGACGACAGAATATTCTCGTTGACATACCAGGACAGATGGAGAGAAGAAATCTCGTGTTGAATGATATTGTTTTGGTTGATGTCAATGTTGTTGATAGCGCGATATCATATTTAACGCTAGGATACGCGATGACAATACATTCATCTCAAGGATTAACTATTTCTGATACAGTTGCCTGGATTGTGGATGATCATATCGAGTGGACGAATTTTGTTTATCTTGCGGTGTCTAGCGTCAGGAAAATATCTCAGCTACGTAGGTTTGTCTAGAATGCGTCAGACTCCACTAGCAATGTTGACAATGATATAGTAAGAAAAAAATTAGATGCTTATAAACAATGTGATAAAAAGTAAACGCGACTTCGATCTGGACGTGCAATTTATCATTAAATTGAAACAACAGGATAATCACCGTGCAAGATGTAATTGTATATTGCTGTGGCAATACTCGAGTAAAAATTCTAGACAATTTACTGTAGATAGAAAAGATCACAGTCTTGGTCATACACGTGATAATGTGATGTCAACTACTTGTCTTGAATGTAATCGGCTCAGAGGTGCGAGTTAAGTGAATGTGGTGGTAATTCTGTATCTTCGGGAATTACCCGTAATTGTTCGCGTGTAAATCCACGTTGAGGAGCAGTTGAATCTAATCTGTAGATTGCCGGTCTACCTGTGGATCGTACCACGGTGGATATTTTGTATGTAGTAATACTCCAAATAGGATCTGTCGCTCTTTTTACCTCCATCAAGTTCACCGGGTTCGTATAAATACCTGAGGTTGACATTACCTAATTTTGGATGCCTCAGTGTTTAATGCAACTATCACTCTTGGTAATCTTGCAACCCATTCACGAGATCTTGTATCCTGAATGAATTCCTTCGCGTATTGATATCCAAATAATCTTTCAGCAAATGTTCTGTTAAATCATTCTACGATCGCTTGATCACGATGCATTTCAGTATGTCCTATTCGTATTTTAACATTATGTCGCTTCATTAATGATGATACTGAACCAATAAAATCTTTGCCATGCTCAACTTGTAATTGCTGTGGCCATTGGAAGGGTCCTCGTAGATTAATTCGTTCCAAGGCAGAAGCAACTTCAGTAGCTGTTTTAGTTGATAGTGCTTCTGCTTCTTTATATCTACATGAAACATCAACAACTGTTAATGCGTACTTAAATGTTACTGTACGTATACGATCATGAGGTAAAAACGGAATATCAGTCTGATGATCTTCATTAGGAACATTAACATCAAAATATGCGTACTTGATTCGTTTAGGCGGTGGTAGGTAAATTTGCCATATTTCTCGTCGTGCTAATCACGTAACTGTGGTAGAACGTGTGACATTTGCTGCATTAGCGAGTTTCTCGATTACTGCTCTACCTTTTCAGTATCCTCTTGGGATGTAATAAATTAATTGCAATATAATCAATTACCCAGCTCATATTGCTAAGTTGCTTTCCATCGCAGATTTTACTAACCAAGTGGCTAATCCCTCCTTGAGATTTTTATTTTGTATGGAATTCAATGCGTGAATCAATTTTACATATGCGATATGTCGTTGTTCTAGATCTTTACATTTATCAGCTATATCATGAACGTGACACGCCTTTATCGATTGCATTTACGGGATATTCACCGGATTTTGGTTGATCTTCTTCATCAAGTCTGATATAAAGTCAAGTGCCAGGACCGCAGTAATTATATCCTGAAAGATGTTTTTCTCCTGGATATTTATTCCACGGAATTCCTGGAAATTTTGACATTACTGTTGAAATGTCACCACCGTTTTTTGTTGGTTGGTAAAAAGGAAAATTTCTTTCTACCACATACGGAACATTTCCCACCGTATGCTATTCTTTTATTTTTTGTTGTAACCGTAGATAAATCAGTAGTTGAGTTTTTCGACCCTACAGCGTAAACAATATAAATCCATGATATAATATAATATTATGGATGTAATTGATTTTTCAGCGACAAGAAAACAAGAACAGGTAAAACACTATCCAGCGTTACCAAATTCGATCAGAATGATACTAATAGGCCCGTCTGGATCTGGTAAAACACATCTATTACTTAATTTGATAACGAGATGGTTGAAATGGAATAAATTGTATTTAGTTGCAACATCTGTAGATGATCAGAGATGCTAAGAGGTACTCAAGGAATTAATGAAAACGCACGATTGCTGAGCGGTGATGATATTGATTTTATAATTGATATTGATGAAGCACCATCTGTCGATGATCTTTATGGATTCTTAATAAATTAGTTTTGTATGATATTCATAGGACCTGGTGTAGCGGGGATATGGACATAAATAAATTCAGAAAATTCTTTTCACGTGCGCAAGCAACACCGTATCGTCTATAACAATAAATCTGCATGATCCCAGGACAAGATATCGTGTAGGTATCGATCACATATCTGGCTAATTTCAAGCAGCAGATTGACAAAATAAAGATATTCTCTAACTAAATTAAATAGATAGTATTTGATATATGAAAATACGTACATGGGTACGTCAAGGAAGCACAGATAAATGTAAAAAATAATGTCGTGGAGAATAATGCAATAAACATAAATATATTTTATCAAAATATCCACATGCTGGTCCTCGACATTTTGTTGGATGCAATGTAGGCGTTCGAGGACAATATCGTATTTGTAATGAATGTGGAGGAGATAAATACAGAACTTTGACGGCGTTTTACCGTCGTAGGAATGAGGACGGGGTTTGATCCCTAGAAAGGAAAACCTTCCAACCGAGGAAGAATATTAGTCAAAGTTCAAACATATCACAGATTGATCGTTTGTTTGATTATTCATTTTGTTTCATCGATGTACAAGACTTTTTTTTAATCGTCAGATTGACAATGTAACACATGGAGAGAGCAGCAGAGAGGGATCGACTACAACATTGATTTGGGTTAAGCTAGGTGTAGTCATTGAACTGACTTCGATGTTAGTCACCATTAGTCGATTTGGTAATCAAAAAAGGGTGACGTTTCGATTTAGTCGGTTAACCCTCTCTGCTGCTACAATACCAATGTCAGACAACACTGGCCTATCAAGCGTCGTCGTGCATTATGCAACATATCAGTATGTGGTCAATCAAATCAATTTCGATAATTGTGTTGATAAATGTACCTTACATAACAAATAATTTTAAAAAATATACCTTCACTGCCGTATATGTGGACAACTTGATTAAAAATACAATCCAGACCTGTCTCTATTTGATGTCTGCAAATATCATCCTGAACACTGTGAGAGTAGCAATTTATATATTGACTACAATACAACCACATTCCTTTCATTGTAATTAAACATGCACGTAAATATTTCGTGTTGCCAGTGTATATTTAAAATATAAACACTTAGCGTGTTTTCAAGGTATTATTAGTATTCATATATTCTTACCAATCCTTTCATATCGAGATATTTCCTATTTGTTAAATATCAATAGCTTCCGATGACATTCATAAAGTATTGTACGAAACACCTAAAGAAAAAAACTTCTTTATGATAATAGACTACGTTGTCCGGTGCTTATTTAATGTTGCAGAGATATAGACTGCTGTATTATCTACATAACTCTTGTCTAAGCCGTAAGTTGCATCAACATACGATTTGTAAATGTGTCAGAACAATACAGCTTTGTCTTCTTACTCAATAACTTCTTAATTGGAACAAGTGCTATATACTACAGTTAGTATCCTCCATGTATGCATGATATCATATATATTGTGGGTTACATACTGAGAACTCTGAGATAGATCTTTCACCGTAGCTTATACTGGCAATTATTGGCCGTGTGAAACATAATGTTCTAAAACCTGCTTGACATATCTAACCTAATGGTGTGTAATATTTCGAGAAGCATATTTCCTTAAACACTCAAACGCTACCTAGGTCAGATTGGAACAATAATGTACACCTATTACACATTGCAAAAATCATGTAAACAACAAATATTCTAAATGATTAACCTACTTTGTGATTTAAGCAATGAATTCAGACTATAAATAATACTTCAAAGTTTGAATCAAATTTGTTCTATGAACTCCTTATTTACACGTTCAAGAGCATTAGTTGTCTTCAACTATCAAATAAATTCTTGTCCCGGATATACTCTATGAAAATTGACAAATGACAGTTCATCACATATTTTGAGATCACAAATTGTGTCACCATCATTTTGAAACCAAAAGCACATGTAACCTCCCGCTTCATTCGAACCTTTACTATTGCTGTGTGTTTTACTATGAGCATATAAACACAAACGTTTAGAGACATTCGATAAAACATGCCACAAGAGAATCTCGTAGGAATAAAAAATAGTTTGTGAGAATCGTTTTTTTCAAGGATGTGAAAAAATAATATAGCTTATGAGAAAATTCAGTATGATCAATTACTTCATTAAGCCAAAACATTACTAAATATCATCAATTTATGTAACTTGAATGTAAACGAATGTAATAAAATACTAGAATAAACATGAAACAAAATTTAACTAAATTTAATTCTTTATGATGTATGTTATGTATGTATGTATGTATGTATGTATGTATGTATGTATGTATGTATGTATGTATGTATGTATGTATGTATGTATGTATGTATGTATGTATGTATGTATGTATGTATGTTATGTATGTATGTATGAATGTATGTATGTATGCATGCATGCATGCAAGCATGTATGTATGTATGTATGGACGAATGTATTTATGTATGTAATAATGAGTTGATGTATATATCTAAGTCTGTATGCATACCTGACTGTATATCTGTCTGTATGTCTATCTGACTGTTCGTCCGTTTGTCTAATGTCTGTTTGCCTGCCTGTCTGTCTCTCTGTGTAACTGTATGTCTGTACGTATGTATGTATGGTTGTATGTATGAATGTATGCATGTATGTAGGTATGTATGTATGTATGAATGTATATGTATGATTGTATGTTTTGATGTAGCCATGAATGCATGCATGCGTGTATATATATATATATATATATATATATATATATATATATATATATATATATATATATATATATATATATATATATACATACATACATATATATGTATATATTTGCACATATGCATGTATGTATGTATGTATGTATGTATGTATGTATGTATGTATGTATGTATGTATGTATGTATGTATGTATGTGCGAATGTATTTATGTATGTAATAATGAATTGATGTATATACTTATATACAGAAAGAATGCAAATGATTTAAGTCAACAACAGTCTTTTCGAGTCCATCCTATCATGAAATCTCGTGTCTCAGGGATTGATTAACTAAATTCAAAAACCCGACAATGACCAGCTCACTTGTAGGTTTTAAATTGCATAGCGCCTTCGGCTCTAATTCTTTCCAAAAGCAAACACAAACCAGTCAGTTACTGAAAGAAGAGTGAATCTGGCAAATCGGAGACGTTATATTTTGATCTCCAAATTCTTAATTAATACAGTTCATTTGAAATCTTGTTGCGACAACATGACATATAATAATTGCGTATTTGATGTACATAGAGTAAATTTTGGAGCATGCATCGGTGAGTATGCTGAATTACATAATATTGAAACCATTCATGTGCATTTTGAGTTAGTTAATGTTTTAAATGAAGCACGCGCATAAAAAAGTCTTTCAGAAGATGACATAACTCGATATTCATGGGTGCATTTTCTATACCAGTTACTAAGTAAGCTATGTTTTTCATATGGTACCAATTAAGGAATATAGCATAGCCTGAAAGTTTTGCTTATGAATGTTAACTTTTCTGATATCCATAGTCATTGTTTCAAGGTTGAAACTAGAGACAATTAAATGCTGCTTGTGTCGTTCTCGACAGCATATTATATGGCTCTATATAGCTATGTTGCTTGTAACAATCATGAGCAATTTTAATGCAATTCGTTCGTCCACTTAAATGCATTTCGATATTAATGTGGATATCTTGCTACGACAGGCATATGGGTAGAAAGAAATGGTTCTATGATTTTGCCTGACAATAAAAAAAAACAGTTTAGTCAAATCAGCAACGCTGGCCTGAATACTAGTTGAGATTTTTTCTAAGTACTATAAATTTCTATCCTGTTCTTTAGCACAGCTTATAAACCTATTTCATTTGTAAATATTTCTTAATGCAATTTTGTATATATTCAGGCTTGTTATGAATCAACTATACTGTTAAAATTTGAACGTAAGTAAAAAAATAATTACTAGTATGGTTTCTCATAACACTATGAGTCATATTATTATTTTTATTATTATAATTATTCTTCTTATTATTATTATTATTATTACTAGTTGTATTATCATTATTTTTACTATTTGTGTTATTAATGGTATTATTATTATAATTATTATCATTATTAGTATTAACATGTATATCTTAAATTAATTCTTTCATATCTTATTTTTCCCCGTCTCCATCAAGGTCGAAATTACCTTTTGAATTTCCGTTTGTACATAGTTTTCAAGACTACAGCAAATAAAAAGATAAATATTTATAGCACCTTTGAATGGATTATGAAATGTGATATATATATATATATATATATATATATATATATATATATATATATATATATATATATATATATATATATATATATATATATATATATATATATATATATATATATATATATATCAGTGACTGATGTTTACATTATCAACTCGTACATTGATACATTAAATGCATATGTGTTTCATTCCAATATATATTACCCTGTCTTTTTGCCGACAGAAGACGATGAATAGAAATAAAGATTTTAGTATGCTTGTGATCCAAGAAACAAAAGTTTCTTAGGGACAATCAGATTCTTTATGTTTAAGTATACTACTTAATCGTTTGCTACAGAAAAGAATTGTATTTACCGCAACAGTGTCGGTTGTCATTTCTTAAGAATATCGAGAGTGTTCATATTATTAACACGACTAACGAATCTGAGGAATTAAATAAGACCTCATTAGTTGTGTACCTGCTTTTTAGAGCAAAAAAAGATTATACTCCCAGTGAATATCTGGTTAAACCATTTTCTATATTTTACTTGACATTCTATATTCTAGAACCGAAGAAACAATACGCCCGATACATAGGTCAAAATATCTTTTGGTACCTGTTCTACCTTAGATCCGGCTAGTGCTCAAATACTCTGAATTTTCTCAAGTGTTGAACTTATACTTTTCAGCTAACACAAAAACTGGAGCCGTCCTTAATATTCAATTGATGTTCTCTCCTAGTATTTTGTTTCATTGTTACCGATGGTGTTCATGGAAGATCTTTAATAAATAATCTCCTTGACTTAAACATTTCACTTTATGATTGGAAAAATAAATACATAATAAACGTGCAAGATATGATGACTATTAGAATCACAAATTAATTATGATGTAACTTACTGCCTAGCCATTAGTGTATCATTTGTTCATCCCTTATTACTGACAATCAAAAAAAATGTAAATATTAAAAATATATCTTAATTAAATTTGTACCATATACAGTCAACTACCATATACAATCAAATTTCACGACGTTTCTTTCAATGCGTAGGTCTTTTGAAAGATTGAAAAAGTGAGGTCACGTATCCTGCAATGCAACTGTGATATATCAAACAAATATGTTCTATGGTGTCATCTTGACAAGACATTCAATGTAAAGAAGCCGTTCTTCCTCGTCGCGTCGTTATATATATATATATATATATATATATATATATATATATATATATATATATATATGTATAGAGAGAGAGAGAGAGAAAGAGAGAGAGAGAGAGAGAGAGAGAGAGAGAGAGAGAGAGAGAGACTATTTTGTTTCTTTTGTTGGTCTATACTGTATCATTGCTAAAATGTATTTGTCTTCGCAGGATGAAACAATACCTTTTTAAAGATCCACTTGAGAGCAATATTTTACTTCCATTTCAGTTAAAATGGATGCTACTAATTGTATCGCAACTGACACATATAGCTCTCTTTAACTGTGTATAATTTATTTTTGACAAAGAACCCATCCTGCAATAACGTCTGACCTTATTCCGGATCGCATTATAATGTTCAAGTAAAAGTTGAAAGTGTCACGATGGTAATATTTTAGAATAAAGCCTATGTGTGTCGTAATATAATTCTAACCTTTCTTGATAACCGACCTGAATCCATATATACATAATTTAAATGTGACTGACCGGTTACTCGGAATATAGCTTTCTCACGATGATTGTTTTAGTCCTTTGTTTGCTGTTTGCAGGCCTGCTTGTTATCTTTGTTCCCAGAGGTATTTATTTGTTCATTGTCGTGTGATTCCTATATGTTTAGCGCTTCAATAGCTTTTCAATAGCTGTTAGCAGTTAAATTTTCTGCTGGATTATGCAAGGTTCACGATCGAGTTTCTAGAATAATAAAATTTTGCACCTACGCTGAGTATTATTTTCCAGAAGGAGAAGATAAATCATATGAATTTAATTACGACATTTTTTGACAACTTTGAACTTGAGTCCACGCATTAAGAAAATTCCTGAACACATATTTTTCTTTTATGTTTCTATTATAATCAGTCATGTGAGTGTAAAATTTCTAGATTGTTTGTCCTCGTCAGTGTCGTGAATTTATTAGATGTATCATAAATAATCCGAAATTAGGTTTAACCCTATTTACGGACCTAACGGGACTACACACGATAATAAAGAGATTCAATCCTCAGCAGATAAACATTTATTATAGTGTTTATCATTTAAACTTCATTAATGACCGTCAAATATAATAATTAACCTCACAATGATCCTTTGCGGCACGGCATCCCTACAAACAATGACCATTATGACAATACCAATCATTAAATATTGAATAAATTTGAATACAATACACTAAGACTATATATAATGTAAATGTCTTATATTTCTGGGTTAGAAAATTATAGCACACTTGGACAACATCAATATGTTTGAGGCAAAATACAACTCTAACTCCTGTACGGGACCTTTCAAATAAATACTGAATTCATTTTGATATGGTTTCCTCTAAACATTACAATGACCCAATATATATTATCCACACGATAAAACAAAGAATAGACATGTCACCATCAAATAGGTTTATCGTTATTTAGGTTTTGTAGGAGGCCTTAACAATTGACAATGTGGGTTCACCCTTTAGGTTAGAAGTTTTGGTTTATGTTTTTTGACAATATTTATCGGTTTTGTATGAGTCATTTGTTTGCCAAATATACTAGGTGGGTTGGCCCTCTCTGCTGCTTCATTTTACTAAACATATCTTTATGTTATTATCTAGTGTTCAATATATTTTGAAAGCATATGATCGTAACAAGCATGCATTGCTACGAATGTCAAGACTACTGTCGCTTATATGTAAGTTATTCACCCACTAAATGGGTATGAAAACGTATTCAGGAAATTGTAGAACTTTATTGTCCCTAGACATTTTAAATTTCACATTAGCCTGTAGTATTATCAAGTCTCTAATAATTACAACAACGTATAGTCCATCATGTTCTTCTCTTAAAGTATAAATATTAAAACTCCTTTTAAAAAATCATCTTTCGGTGGTTTCATACGGGCGTTTTGCAAGGAAGATCAACACTTTGTAAAGACAAAATTCATCTTTTAGCGGCTTCTGATGGGCGTTTTGCAAATAATAGTAAGACTTTTATAGTGCTTACATTCACGAAAAACGTATCTTGTTAAAATGCATTGCACATTGAAGTTTCTTATTTATGATTGCAAAATCAATATTTGAGTTAGAACAGCTGAAACAATGTTGCTTTAGTCGGACTACAATTCTTCATGGTTCATAGCGCCTAATCGCAATAGGGTACTTATTCAAAATATTTATACTGCAAGGACAATATGGCAAAGATCAATATGTAACAAAGTGAATGGAAGATAGTTGTATCGTAAACATGCGTGAAAGATCCGTCAGCCATTCGTAAGGGAAAATAACTTTATTATTATATTCCTTGTATATCCTATTAAAGGCTTAATTCCTTTTGATCTTACCATTAATATCAAGTTTATAATAGCTTTCAGAGCAGTGTACTAGGTCCTCGCGATTTGATTAAAATTGAAAGAGAACGACGTTGTTTTCATCCGTTACATACATTCATGTTGTATCAAATATATACACAAAAATCTGTTACTTTCATTATGTGCTTGTATGAAGAAATAGCATTTCTTATTAATAGTATACAGCTATAGGTATTTTACACATTAATGAACCATCAATCTACCGGCATATTTCACAAGCATTGGAAATGACACTGAGTTTTCTGACTCCCTATTACTATACCCATACATAGCTGTGACGCTTACCAATTATATAGCACATCCTCTATCAATTGAATGTTAAGCGTTGCGGACAATATTGTCCTCACGGAATGCTACTTTATCAAAATATTGGCATGATCTGTAAAATGTACAAAAGTAGGGATTTGTTATAACAATATCAAAATGGAGTTACTAACCTTCTAAAAGTAGAAAACATTAGCAAAATCTTCCGAAACAAGATTTATGTAAAAATCATTTACGGAAGTTCAAACATATTAACGTTATTAATTTTCTCACTTAATGATTTTACAAGTGCAAATATTAGAATTGTCTATAATTGATCGGTAAATAAAAGATATATACTTAATTTTACAATATACATTGATAGCAACACAAACATTTACGAAAACCAATGATCTTTGTCTCGAGAAAGTCCCATTTGTCGGTGCTGACAAGTCGACTTCATTTATCTATCAAGATCATAATAGTGTGACTGTATACGATTTTACAATATGTTCCTCCTACTGAATGTTTTATGCTCTTTATTTCGCATGAGACCAAGTAAGAGCATATTTTCATTTAAATTAAAAAATGAAATGTTAAAAACATAGTTCAATAGTTGTCATGAAATGTGAAAGGCACTATTGTCTTTTATATAACTGACTTCAATGCCAGTTATCTGTGAATTGTTTCAAACGCCAAAGATTAAGATGAAGCTAGCGTTTCATTAACTCTACTTTATAAAACAATTGTACCTTCAAATTAACATTCCAAAATGAAAATATATGGGTATGCAAATAATTCACATTATGGGTATGAATATTTAGAACTTTGTAAACTAGTTGAAAGTGCTTCAAACGTGAAATTCTTGACAACGTCGTAAAATAAGTTTAAAATGTATATACGTTGTTTGAAATATTCTCAAATTTTAAACATAACTAACAAAACATGGCACTAATAAATCCATTAAGAACTAGTTCAATAAAATCTTTTTAATGAAATAATGAGTAGGCGATGTGGCTTTAGATTCTAGCTATTTGGTAAAGGATTTATTCGATATGGAATGTAACGCGTGAATTAATTGTACATCTAGTCAATGTCTATGCTGCAGAATGTTACGTTTATAAGACACGTGATGAGTGTTTCCAATTTCCAATTACACGAATCAGGCGTCTGCTGTGGGCTCAAATGTCTTAACTCAAAGTAGAAAAGGCACATAATGAGAATCTTGGTAGCGCTTTTGATCAATATATGTACATAACTATTAATTAGCTTCAATGTCTATTGGAAGAGCTAATTAGGCTTTAAATTAGCCGAAATGTGGCAAAATCCTTCAAAGCTGATATTCACACTCTTAGATAGGAACCACATACTGGATAAGTGAAAGCTTAGCCAAAATTTGGTTATTGTATTTTATTATAACCCACCATGTATGGTTGCAAAAGACCAACCTGTAGGTAACTATGATTAGCGAAATGTGGCCAACTGCAATATTGTCTATTTCCATAATGTGCTGTAAGACCAACATTTTGATAAAAGTATTTTAGCCAACATTTGGCTAATGATTCCTGTAGCACAGTCTATGAAATACAAGATAATCTAATTTATAACAAAATGTATGAACAAAATCTGATTCATCATATCACCCAGCCGATGCGTACGCTTTGAGAGGACACTACAGCTTCGCTTCACGGCGTCAACACAACTAGGTTAGCAGCAGTTCACAAGTTAAAATTCATTGCCCGATAGGCGTAGAGTGAAACAACAGGTGTTACTTCCAACGGCGAAAGAGACAATCATGTCTCAGTGGAAATCAACAGTCCGCCTCAAGCTGGACAGCCCCAAGAAAAAAGTATGACGTCCCGCTATATTTCATGTGAATTAAGGAGTTGGTAAGGTGTAATGTACGAAAGTATCTGACAAAACGAACTGTAACTATTGCACATTTACCAGATTATGGTTCCCTCATTGAATAAAACTACATGTTATATTCTGGCAAGCAAAGAGCACAAATGATGACAGAGAGTTTGTTGTTTCATTCGCCGTCATGAAGACTGTTATCCCTCGACCTTAAGACCACAAACGGACCTGTACTCCGGATCAGCGGTTACGATCCCACACTGGGCTTCATCGCATATATCAAGGATAATTCATATGACAATTTAAACTATTAGAGGAAAGTAGCTTTATATTTCTGAGCGATATCATCGTTAGGGTGAGTACTGACCATGACTCTTAGCCCATTGTCTTGGCAAGTTTTGTATTTGGAAAACGAATGAGATCTGTCAGTGGTTCCAAGATATGTGCTCGTACCATGCCATCATAATCAACAGTTCATTGTTTCAGACAGAGCAACAGCTAAACCTGTCTTGGATACATCTGCGGTTAAAACACTGGCACCAACTGTACTTGATCAGTTCGAGACTGTCTGCCAGGAAAGCGTCGACTGAGACACTGATGGGGTGCTGTAAAATGAAGCGTTAGCCAAGAACAATCACCGCTCTGGGCATGGGGTTAAACCACGCATTGGCGTGCGCAAGACATCATATACAGTCAATTTTGAGAAATTCATTTGTGCTCTATCCAGGAAGTTTGAATCATAACCTACCTAACGAGAGTATCAAAACAATGAGAGATGGGATCACATCAAAATAGACGGTCTATTGCACAGCCACAGAGATTGTAGGTAGAGAGCAATAAAAGAACAACTCCTGCTTTTAGACTAACTCAACCACACACAATCCAGCCATTAAAGAGCGTTGGAGTATTCACCTTGAATTTAAACGATCCCCCCTCTGGGATACGCTACATGCATACATGTCAACTAGGTGCGAAGTGCATATGTTAGCACGGCTGGGAGTCAGTGATATCTGGTTTCAGTTATGTTAGAGCATCCAATCAGCCGCATACATCGGAAACATCAGAGGCATGGACGATGTCAAAAAAAAAGCAATGGGTGCCATGAATAAATCGATAGCACCACTGATGTCTGCCAAGAGGGTGGAAATCAGATGGAAATGTCGAAATCAGTGTATCATTACACGGCAATACAAACGTAATAAGTGTATACATGTTAAGTTATACAGATTACGTTAAAGGCACAATAAGTACTGTTGAATAAGTACTGAAGTAAACCTAACCATGTTCGGTAAGCATCCTACAGTACTAAACATTTCTTAAATATATAGTCTTATTTTCTAATATAAATCCCTAGCTAAGTTGCAAACAAGATGAAAAAAAATATGGACATTATACTGCGTTAGCCAAAACTGCAAAGCAAACATCTAATCATAGACCTAATAGTGCCATAGTGATATTGTATATACAAGAAATTAATAAACTTACATGCACATATGATGATTTGCAACTTCGTGTAGTTGGCCGCTGACTGAAAAGACATTCCGTAATAACTTTAGTTGAAGTATTTAACACTTATCTTGTAAGTGAAATGAAGGCAGGCAGTTCTTCTGATCGAGAACACTTTGCAGATATGGCATATATTGGACAGAACTCTCAATTTTGAAATATGACACAATATACAATAATCAATTAAACAGAACACTATTAACTTGCAAACAATAACCTGTAAAATGAATTGTAGAAAATTAAAAACGAACCCAATGCAATATCTGTGATTAGTCTAGTTTTCCCGAATAAAGATCACGATAATAAATTCATACACCTAGATTATAGGAATATATTAGTAAGTTCCAGATTACAATGTTACATTTCCATTGCATGTTAATAAGTTATATTTAACGTTAAAACCATTATTTAAGATAAAAGCATGGAATAGACTGACCTGCATCTATCAACTCCTTATCTCACAAAAGCATATTTCATTCCTAAGCAGCAATATCAATGGACCATAAACTAACAAATCTGGCACAAACTTTATGAGAACACATGAAACCGCAACCCAAAGATTAACGTTCAGCATATGTTTGTTTATCTCTTAAACATTAATATAGATCAAGTGAGACTATTAAATATATTGAAATAATCCTCTTCTTTAGCTTTAAAATATAATAAACCCTTCGTTTGAAAACTTGAGATTATACAATCAGACTGCCTACTTTATTACATGCGGTGGGGTGAAAATTTATAATATCCATTGATACTCAGGACAGTTTAATAAGTAGGATTGCTTATTTCGACTACCGAACATTTATATAAGAATCACCGAATTGACTTTGCGTATAAGGATCATTTTATTACCCTACATGCAATCTGTAGTAAACAGTGCGATGCATAATGTTTTATGTTATGATACACTCATTAGATATTGCCAAACAGCAGACCTAAGTAAGACAAAACAAAACTTTCACCGCGAATTAATGCATATGGGTGAATTACGCTATTTTGAAACTTGGTATATGCTCAGTATATATTTTTATTCTAAAACCGGTCGTCAAAGAATATTTCTAGAGAAATGTTTCCTTATTCGATTCACAAAGTATATTTGTGTTATATGAACCTTTGGTTTAAGCACAATGGCAGCTCATTAGGGATATCCTAAATTACCACACAATTAACCATACAGCTACAATTTATGTTTGTGTTGTACATTATTACGTAGCCATAAGTTTATCATTGTTTACGTCATAATGCTTAGAACGAAATCATGTTTTGTATCAGGAAGGAATATTAGTACATTGAGAACTTATATTCTAAAACTTCTCGTGTTTTCCTAATATTCGTAGCTTTTTGAATAGTAGATTGTTGGAACTCGGCATAATTATCAATGCTAAATTTTGTACTTCTGAATATCTATTTTCTAGAGTAATGTACAAATTTAAATTTGAGTTGACTTACTTCGTCAAGTCATAACTATATAATTGTCTTTACATTGTCACATGTGTGATAATCAGCCATGTGAGTACACAAAGTCTAAACTGTTTGTCGTCATCAAGGAGGGGTTTCTTAATTTTCCTTGCGATTTCGTAACGACTGTTTTAGAAATATTCTGAAGTATACGTGCTATTTTTTGCCAACTGAGATCTTTTTTCCCAACTAAATGTTTGAGGCTATGAAGGAACACAACGTAATTTTATTACTATGAAAAAGACTTGATCTTCTACAAATAAATATATATTGGAGTGTGTATCATATATAATTCCATTTGTGAATATAAAAAGGGAACTTGTATGATACGCTGACGTGTTATCTTGAAACACACGGGTGCAATATAATATATACGCCCCCCTCCACCTTTGATATCATATATTGAATCATTATTCATATACTACCGATATCAAAAATAATTCGTTAGAAGAGAAAATGAAAATCATTGATTTTGCAAGAAAACATATTGCATGGACATGATAAATGATGTGGAAAGGACTCTCAAGTATGAAATTAAATTAAATATGCACATTTAAGAAAGAAAAAAGATGGGTTTTTTTCAGAGCAACAAAGCTACTTATTTCATTTGGTAATATTTCCTAACTAAGTTTGCTTATCTCCAGCCATGTTAAGAATCAAAACAATTTCTGGAATTTGAACGTATAATAAAAGTCTATTACAATCCGTGTTTTTCATAATAAAATATAAATCATATTTTACTTTTAGTATTCTTTTCATATTCTCCTTTCTTCTTCTTCCTTTTCTTCTTCTTCGTCGTTTTCTTCTTCTTCTTCTTCTTCTTCTTCTTCTTCTTCTTCTTCTTCTTCTTCTTCTTCTTCTTCTTCTTCTTCTTCTTTTTCTTCTTCTTCGTCAGCTTCTTCTTCGAATTAGTATTATCAGTATGCAATTAATTTTTAATTCCATGTATATATTTACTTAATATCTGCATGAAGTTTGTCTTCCTCCATCAATGTCGAAACCATATAATATATCCAATATGTATTAACCATCGAAGTGTAAGTTAAAAATAAAAATATAAAGAATAAAATGTTTTAAAATACCTCAATCGAAAACACAGGTAAATGGTACATATCATGAATAACAAGTATAAATATATACTTTTTGTTCATCCTTAAACACTTTAAGAACATAGCAAAACATAAGCTAACGCATTATAGCGATTGTAATAAACATTTCAATTCAGATGCTGAAAATGCAGTATCAAAATCGACATCAAGTTACAAAAAAATAACACATTAAGTGATAATATGTATATATGTATGTGTGTGCAAGAGAGTGTTTCTTTTGTCCTAATTACTGCCAGCTGTGAACATTGAAAATGATTTATTGAAATTATAAATAATAAGACATACGTATCTGCGCACTATCATTACATTTTTAGGCGACATCAATTCTAATAAATATTACTAAGTATAGCATAATACCATATTTAATTAAGTTTTTACTAGCAAAACTTATATGATAAATAAGATCTGCGAAATTCTCATTAAACGTATGCAATGTTTATCTAAAAGGTGATATGTACACAATGATAATGGAAAACATATGCAATTATCAAATATGATCTCTGGAGAATGAGGAAAGACGTTATTGTTAACCAATAAGTTGAAACCATTCACATGCTCTGTGCAAACATTTTTCAGATAGATAGCAAAGATACCGATTTCACAATATATAACAACGTAATAATGTCCAGTATAAACGTACATATTCCATTATGTGTTAGATCGGAACTATTTTCAATCGTTCATTATATAAGAACATATATTGTTTTCATAAAGTAAATTTGAAACAATCAAGATCTGTACATCCCTCCTACATAAGTCTACCCTTATTAAATTTGCTTCATGTTTGCTAATTATGTTACGAGGACACATCGACGAATTGAAGCTATTGTCGGAAGTTTGTATTTCCTACGACCCTCTGTACCATATATTATTTTGTAGATATAAATACAATCACACGGAAATAAGACTTTAGCGAATGCAATTAACTTAAGTAAGTTATTATATATTTTATTCTAACGTATGGGTTTCAGTTCCAGATGATAAGTTATCTTGATTAGCATTGCCAAGGGCTGTTCACAATGCGATTTGAAAGAATGCAAAGTGTCACAAAGACATAAGTTAAAACACTAAAGCTATTCCATATCAATCTTTCGTCTTCTTGGAATGGATAACAGAATATGTATATATCCGTAACCTTCTTTATGAATATATCGACGAAATCTTTTTACATGACACTTTTTGACTACATTTGAACAAAGAATAAAATAAAATAAAATAAGCACCCTTACTTTGGTTCAATTACGGGTTTATTTCTCGAATAGAAGTACAAACCTTTATTTAAGTGGTAAATTTGGATTCTGAGGTATCTTGCTTACAATATATAATGAAGGACTGATTTTTGTTTAAATGTACATGTAAACATATATATCTGGATATGTTAGTCATCAGTAAAGGTCGGAAAAAGGTTAGGCTCAACATCTATATAACCTTATTATATAATTCGACAACAACACCATATTGACCCTTTAAACTTTATGCTTTAAAACATTTGTGTAGTTCTAGTTATAATGATATCCTGAATAACGTCCAACACTAACACAGGACGCGTGGGTCTAGCCCACAACAGATATGCAAACAAAACATACGTATTGTATATGATTTAATTTTTAATATTTGGTGGAAGATCGTTTCGTTTAAAAAACAAAGCAAACCTGAATCAAAGCATTTCCGGGAATATGTGTCATTTAGAGAATATAAATACTATTTGTGTACATTTCATCCACACGAAGAAATCAAACGTATAGTTTTCTTGCTTGTCTGATATTTCAAATAATACAAATATCCTGAATAGATAAAAATCGAATACAGGATTCCTTAATGACTAAAATCTGGTGGCATAGTTATATCATATATGCATTGAAACGTATCATGTTTACTTGGAACACGATATTGTTGTGGTGTTAGGGGTTAGAAATGATGCAATTTATAATTTCGTCTAAATCGACCAGACTGCAAAATGCAGTCCAAGATCTGGAATCAGATAATGCTCGGTGTGCAGATGCTTCTATTAGAATGTTCTATTATTATTGATTTCCCGTTGAGCGAGATAGTTTTCGTACACTCTTAAAGATCTGAAGGATCCCATGTCACATTGGTTCAGCAAACAAAGAAACTTGAGCCGTCCGTAACGTTGAATTGATATTTATTATTTATTCCTGCATTTCCTTTCACTGTTACGGACGGTATCATGGAACACTTTGAAAGAATCATCCTTCTGGCATTTTCAGATTTAAGTATGGGCCTAGAAAACTGCAGTGCATACAAATTCTTTTTAGGAATTTATCAAACAAACAAGCTATGATGAATATAATAATAGCAAAAAAAAGTATAATGCTTGGAATTTAAAAGGGGAATTTAAAGCAAAGAAGCAAGCAAAATTGGAAAAAGGTATGATTAATATTTTACATGTCTTGGATCACAAAACAAATAACCGGATAAAAACGAAAGACAACAAATTTTAAAAATATATCAAATATATTATTTCCGTAGAATGGAAATTGTAAGTGAGAGGAAACAGCTGAAATTCCAAAATATTCCAATAATTGCAGACGCAAGGCGTATTAATATATATCCTAAATAAACCTCTGCACAAATCAAGAAGAAAACTAAAACTGAAGGAAACTACGTGTTTTTTATCGCCTATGGAGTGTTTATTTGTCAATAGTCGTTTGTTGAATCTCTAAAACCGTAAGTTTATTTATTTTATGAAAATAATTGTACTTAATAAATTCATTGTTAAACTTTAACAAGCTTGTTAGTTTTCACTCTTTCTGCGTTGCTGCTTATTCGAGCCTAAGCAAGTAACAACCTACAAATATACAGCAACTTCTACAACTATTAACTGTGCCACATATAGAATAATTACGCTGTTATTAGTTGTTTACATCAAAGCAAATGAAAGGACATTTAAAAAAGCCAATCAAGTCAAGCAGAAATTAGCTCTATTTTAGACAGGATTAAGTACAGCAGACATTATTGCATTGTAGTAGAGTGTAAATAATTGCATGTTACAGCCATCAATCAACTAATTAATGTAAACATACGTAACATATGGTCATCAAACCGATTGAATGATCGGATTATCGGCATTTTATCTCACGATAGCCTATTTAGTGCCTGAGCAATTTAAGAAACGACAATACACATTGATAACACACCACATCTACAAGTGGATTCTGACAACATTTGAACTGAGATTACCACACAACGGACCGTAAATATTCAATAAATTACGTAAGGTCTAATTTTTACGTAGCCACGAGTGTATAATTCTTGTCACCCCATGTTGCTGACAATCATATAATGCAAATAGCAAAATGACATATTAAATACAATTGGAAGTTAGATTTGAAAACTTCACAAAAGTTCGTAAAATACGTTTTTTTTTTGAAAGAGTTAAAACATGATTTCGCTTATCGTGCCATTTATCTGTTTATCTGACCCAAATATGTTCTCTGAATAGATGTCGAATGTACAGAAGCCTCTCTTTCCTTGGCGCGTTGTATAAATATATGCATATATTATATTTTGTTTCCTGTGTTTGTCCATATTGCATCATACTAAATGGTTAGTCTCAAACGAAAAATCAAACAATAAGTTTATATAGATACAATATTTTACTTTTATTTATTTAAAACGGGATTAATATTCGAAAGGCAGCTGACAGATTTACGTTAACATCGGAATTTATGATTACATAATAAGTGACTCTGGTTGTTTTAAAGTATAAGGTTCAATGGGTCAAGACTGCATTATTTCCGAATAAAGCCGAGGTGTGGCATAATACATTTCTGAACTTTAGTGATGACCGCGCTAAACAGATTGATATATAAATGAGGATTTCACTGTGACTGGCAGGTACCAGGGAATAGAGATCCAATTTCATTTCGCACGATGAAGGCTTCAGTCGTTTGTTTGCTGTTTGCAAGTTTGCTCGTGATCGTTCTTCCCAGAGGTATTTATTCGTTTATTATGTTGTAATTTTGATAAGTGTTGCGCTTCAATAGTTATTAAATATATGGTACAAGGCGTTTTTTCCATGTTTAATTTTGTAATGTTAAATATCTTTTCTCTTGACTAAGGCACAATTGTCTCTAAGTAGAAAGTTATATTCAGGAACGATACGGATCAAGAATTTGATTGCAAAACTAGGTTTTCCTGACAAGTTTGAATTTGAGTGCAATCATTTAGTTTTTTCTTGCCGACAAGAATAAAAGTTTAATCGGTTTCTACTTGTCAACGGTATGTATTTTTGAATGAGCCTATATAACGCTGGGTGAAGGATTTCTAATGTTTTCTTGGAATATTGCGATGATTCAGTTTTTAAATTGCAGAAAGATACTGGCTAATTAAATGCATTTGCGCAGTTTTCCCAAATAAGGTTTGAGGCTATGAACTGATGCAACGTGATTATACACGATTAGAAAGAGAATCGATAATCTGCAAAAAAAAACTAAACAAGCTTTGGAGTATGCTCCTTGTATGTATATCACAAGTTTTAATCAACCTCAAAATGCTCATTATTAACATGCGGTCATATGACCTTTAAATAACTCGAGTACAATATAACATGGCTCACTGAAGTATAGGTGGCTTTTAATTTGTGGGCGAGGTCCTAATGCCACACTCTGTTAACAACATTATAGTTGCCGAGAAAGAAAAATCTCATTTCTATAACGGTAATTTCAAAGAACTACTGAAAATCTTTTAAATGATTTCCTCTAAAAAATTACAATGTAGTTTTCTGTATAATCAACAAAATTAAGCAGAAAGACAAGACAAGCCTTTATTAGACAGGTTACCATTTTATTCGTCAATTAAAAACATGGCATTATTGAACTTCGTCCAACTAAAATAACAGTGTTTATAATCTATCCGAGTTTGAGTCAAAGAAAGTATTTGCTATGTGTTTAATAATATTGCTTGATAGTTTCGATACAGTTAGCAACGTTTAAAACAATTTTAAATTTGATCATACTTGGGATGAGGAATGAACAATCCAGTCTGTGACGCAACACAATTGAGTCTAATTTTAATGCAGATAATGTGGAGACTTAAAATATTATTTAAAGAGCGCTTACACGTAGGATCAAGTCTGTTTTGTCCTGACTGGGAACTAACTCTTTTTGAAACCATTCTTGAAGATTCTGAACAGCAACGTGAATGATTGCATTTAAAATGTTGTTTTTCTGAAGCCCAGAATTAAGACAAACGCTCAATGTGATTAATTGAGACAGACTACTGATGTAATGATGACTTCGAACCGATCTATATCAGTTGCTGAATAATGAAGAAATACAATCCATAGTATAGACTACTGGTACTAGGACTGGTTTAAAATAATTTCATCTATTATCGTCGAACGTCTATGCTAAATCAAACATTTGTACCTTACTGAACAATAACATAAAATTGCATTGAATATATTAAATTCACATACCATGTGTTACGCAAATTAAAACATTATCGTCACTCTACTGTTGCATTTTATTCCTGTATATATGATTTAACAGCTAAGATTCATTTCCAGGCAACGAAGGGCACAAACTGAAAAAAAATCTAAACGAGGAAGCACAACAGCGTAAAAACTTCAAAGAATATGACGCAGACAACAACGGATATATCAGTCTTCATGAGTTCAGGTGTGTTCACGCATTGGTATCTATTCAGTACCAAGATACGGTTAATATGTTAATATATGTTCTTTCAAATACGTTGCAATTGGTCAAAAATATTTTGCACGTATTGTCTGCATCTGACGCGTACGTTTGAATGTTTTTCCCAGATTAGCTAGCGTAAATAAAAAGCGTGATGAAAAGTTAGTAATTGGTAAAACTAACTGTACTGTTGGAGTTTCATTCTATTAAACGTATCTTTATGTTCCTAGATAATTCCTCCTGAAAGCAATCATTAATATGGAAGTTTGCATATAGCTAGTAATTTTAGATATATTTCCTAGAATTTACAATTACGCATTCTATCTCAAACATTCTTTTTTGTGACACTGGGTGTTATCGGTCTCCTGGATCGGTCAATGCCATGTTTAACCAATATCAGTTTCGCTCAGATGCATATATTGAGATTGGTGATGGTTTTCTTTTTTAAGAATCATTGTGTGCTCATTATCGTTTGAATGATCTTTATTTGTTGATATTACTGTTGTATTTCTGCTGTCTTGTGCATTATGCTGATTACGCTACAGATCTGTTTTATCTTGGTTGTCCGAGAAAAAGGTTATCAAAGTTGTTGTCCTAGTTATTGCAGAAGTATACAGTGCTGTTTACTAAACTCACGACAGTCTTATTTATTTGAATTGCTCTTGGAGAGAATGGTTACATTTACATAATTATTCGAGTATGTTGTTTCACTTATCATATATATCAGTAATTGCGTAGATAAACAAGCACATCCATGCCACGATTGATATCAGCCAAATGTTACTTATGAACACTTTGAAAATATTCACTAGCATCTGCACTATCATAGCATAACACTATCCAAATAATATGCTTGTTCCACACATTTGAACTTGTGTTTATATCTGCTTTTGTGTGCCGGTTCCAGTATCTAGAAACAAATATTATTAACGTCTTTGAAACTCGTAGAATTAGCATTAAGTATAACCTCAGCGATGTGAATTCTATATACGCATCAATGGATTTCTTTTCAGAATTACAGGAACAAATAAAGGACTCGGAGAGTATATAGATTTTCTGATGGGTGTTCACGACCAAAATAACGATGAGCAATTAAGTTTTGAAGGTAAACTAATTATTCTAATACTAACTATAAATGAATTGTTTCTTTGGATAATGATATTCTGTTGCGGGAATCCATGATTGGGATAATGTGGTTTGTTTCTTACGACATCACATCGTAGTAATCAAATCGTACCAAAATCAAAGTTGTTAAAAGTCGCATTAACATAAGCTTGATTCTTTTAATTTACAACGTGATTGACGTGATTTCAATCAGCTGTTTTATTTTCTATCTCACTACATTTATCCAACTTTTAATTTTTTTTACTAATAATCTGAGTCCAAGACAAACGTTTGTTCTAGCAACATTCTTACTGACAGTTGGTTTTACTAGTCCAATTGAAATTCGTAACATGTAAAGCATTACCAAACAATATATTGTCCTTAGCCCAATGTGTATAGGTATTTAGATCTTTTAAAAGCAGGTTTTTCATTCTTGTACTATACCACTTGATCAGAGTTAACAGTGGTGTTCACATATATGGACGGATACATATTTATTCAAATTATTCATTTAAGTTACAAACTGCTTGGTTCCATTTTCTACTAAACAAATTCTTTTTGGCTATCAAAAAAGTTATTTAATGTTACTAAGTATAACATCTTGTGGTCTATCAGATCATTTACGGCGATACTAATTCATTCGAAACATTATGTTGGTTTGAAAATGTGATATAAATTTTAAGATTCTTTGGAATAGGAATCACATTCCAGCATGCTTCTTGAAAATGTTCATATTATAATATCATAAAATGGTTGGTTGTGAAACGTTAGTGAATTTTATGGGATCAATTCATTGGTTTTATTTATTATACTTATAGTCGGAATCCGCATGCATCGCTAAGAATGTCCAGATTTAAGTCTCTGTCAAGTAATTATTTACTCATTAAATGTGTATAAAGACGTGTTTAGAAAATGTTTAAAGGTTATTGTTTCTAGATGGTTTCAAATGTCAATTAGTATTTATAATTAGCAAATTTCTTATATACACCACGACGTATCCTCCATGAAGCTCTGCTTTTAAAAAATGAATATCAAAATTATATTCAAGAAATTCATCCTTTGGCAATTTTTTGATGTGCGTTTTACAAAGATCAATCTAAACGTGTAATATCCTTGTATTCAAAGAAAACGTAGCAAGTTTGAATGCAGTGCACGTTGACGTTTGTTATATATGGGGGGTAAGATGCACATCATTTCATGCAGCAAAAAGTAGTTAAAATTTCATACTTTTATTCCCCTTCAAATTTTATTCCTCTTGACCTTATCCCTATTATCAAATTTCACTTTTACTAGTAGGTCACAATGTAACTAAATTTGCATTAGTTACATATATTCCTTTGTGAACGCACATATAAACGACTTTCAAGTAGTTTGTTTATGTTCTGGTATTTACAAAGTGCAGTCTTTATCAATGTTATACAGCTATAAAGTATGTACCAATGAAGGAGCCATTCATGTTTTGGCATTTCCGAAACGCAGGGAAACCACATTGAAGTTTCTGTTTCTCTATTAATATAAGCCTGCATCAGATTATCTTTGATGATTCACGATAATATAGCAGCGCAGATAGCGATGAAATGCTAAGCATTGCAGGTAATATTGCTACCACGCAATGTTACTTTAACAAAAACTTGGCATTATATGTAAACTGTACGAAAACTCAAAGACACGTTTTTGTTACAAGAATATTAAAATGCAGTTACTAACGTTCTAGAAACAGACAATATTGGCACAATCTTCCGAAAGAAGATTACAGTACAACTCATTTACGGAAGTTCAAACATTAGCGTTGGTGAGTTTATCTTTATTGAATTTAAATATGGACATAATACTATTATATATATATATATATATATATATATATATATATATATATATATATATATATATATATATATATCTAATTGAGAGGAATATAATAATATGTGTTGATCATTGTATTGTGATATTCATTGATAGTTGAATTCTCATTGTGATCGTCACAAAGTCGTACGAATAACGGGATGCATGTCGTCTGGAAGAGAACCACATTTTCTAATGATGGTAAATCGGCACGAAGTTGCTCTCATGATCATGATAATGCGACTATATATGCTTTCATAATCACTGCTGGTTACTGTGTTTTGCTGATAATATCGTATGACACTATTGATGAAGATATTTTCAGTCAAATATTAAATGAAATGGTTAAAAGATACTTCGATACAATTTATGAAATTTAAAACGAAAATTGTTTTTCTTTATTTCAGAATTCCAAGACTTTTCTAACACGAGTAATGAAGAAGTAGAATTTTAAATTAATCTGATATCTACTGAACTATACTTAGTAAATAATGTTACCCTTCAACAAATTAAATTTGAATCCGGAAACATAAGTTGTTTACGTTCTATGCACTTTAAAACAATCAAAATTTTGAACTTGTTTGAACTTATTGAATCGAGTGTAATAAAATCAGTCATAAGGTGTACTCGATTGAGTTCTATACAAAATTGTATTTTTCTCGGGATATTTCGGAATGTAATTATAGTAGTTCTGCCTTTTATTTATCTAAAACAATCACTAAGGTAAAGCTATTTTTTTAGACTAACCGTTTAAAGTGCATGGAAATGTTGATACTGATCTAAGTCTGAGGTAAATATTGCGTCGCTTAATAGAATAATATCCTTTGAAAATTAAGTTGAGGGTATTTGAATTTTATGGAGAAAAAAAGCTTAAAACTTCTGTTTGTTTCAGTTTTATTATACAAACTTTCATATTAAACAAAATATATAAAGAAAACAACTATTTCTATAGCATTAAATATTATACTACAATGATAATATTAAGTATATTTAGTTGAAATATGATGAAGATGAGCAAGCTCATAGTTAATGCAAATTATGTACATATTTGATTAAAATAGATTATATCCTAATACTTGTGTTTGTTCGTTATTAATTCAATATTTCATAACTGTATATCAACCTTGATTTTATATACACCTTGCATTCTTCACGAAGTTTACATGGTCAAAATTATATACTGTTTCTCAATAAATGTCTGAGCTATATTACCCTGAACGTGTGTTATAAATAATGATAGTTTTAAATTGTGAAATGCCACATATCCCCATAGATATAATCTTTCCAGTTCAGGAGCTACATTTTCTTACACTTTTCAGGAGACACATATACACTTTCTTTATTCACCTGCGTTGATGAGAATGTAAAAGGGTTCATTCGAATGAAGCCATGTATTTCATGTTTTTTTTTTTTTTTTTAGGGGGGGGGGATTTTCCAACATATATTTCCCTGTCATAATATAGCCACTTGTGTGTGGATGAAATTTTAAAGCGAATATGTGCAAAGAGCAATTACTTTAAACATTTGTTAGGTTATATTAAACACGATACATGCCATTGTTGGATTCTGTTGATTACATTGGTGTTCAAATGGACATTTGTAGAATCGCCCCTAAATAAATATTCGAAGAACTTTTCAGATCTCACTTTAGTCAACAAGACAAAAACATTTTTCAGCGACAAGAAAACAAAAACATGTAAAACACCATCCAACGTTACCACATTTGATCAGAATGATACTAATTGGCCCGTTGGATCTGGTAAAACACATCTATTACTTAATTT